>JASSKH010000014.1:3629889-4229889 GCA_031763025.1 Macrocystis pyrifera
CCCCCTCCCTCCCCTTGTTAAACAAAGGGCCTTAATGTCGCGGTAGCTGGCGTGCCGAAGACGATCGACAACGATGTCGATATAATCGACCGATCCTTCGGGTTCCTCACGGCTGTTGAGGTGGGTTTGAACAGCAACGATGACTCACGGCAGACTTTTTTCCGTTCTTCTCTTCACATGAAAAAACCAAAAAAAATGCGTTCTCGCTTTTATCCTTGATCTATACGCCTATTATTTCTCCTAAATAAACATTGTTTTTTTTTTTTTTTTTTTGCTTCTAGGGCATGGAAGAAGAAGTCACCCGCTGCTCCGTGGTTGGTCTGAAAAAAAGCATCGACCGATTTTCGGTCGTGCGCTGCGGAGATCCGGCTTCAGAGTTCGGACTCTCACCTCTACACCTTAGGCAACTGACTCCCTTCGCTCGATACTGTAAACGCGGCGCTTTTTTGTTTTTTTAATACCTGGTACGTACGGTATTTTATTCGTCTTCTAATTTGAATTTTATCCGAACGCGATTTGGGCTCTTCTGTCCTTTGATACCGGCAGGCGGCTCAGAGCGCGATTGAGTCGGCCACTACGGAGGCCAGGTGCGCAATACCCAACGGCGTCGGCGTGGTGAAGGTGAGAAGAAAAGCACACAAGAGTATGAGGCGTTCGAGGCGTAAGGAGGGGAGGAGAGGGGGAGGGAGGTAGGGGGTGTCATGAGCCGTCTGCCTTCTTCGCTGGCAGACTACTTAGTTGTCTTTGTATTTCAGCACCCAGCCCCCCCTCCCCGTGCGCCCCCCCCCCCTTCCTTGTCTACCATTTCTCCCCAGAGGTGTCAAGCTGCGATGCTAACCCCCCCCCCCCCCCCCCCCCCCTCCCCTCCCCTCCCCTCTCTTCCCCTCCCTTCTGCTCTCCTCTCCTCCCCCCCCCCCCCTGCCTCTGCCTCTCATCCGCCTCCTTCGATTCGCCGTCGACACCGACTTTTCGATAACCGACTATCGATTATCGATCGTTCATCTGTTGCTACGGAACTTGTGGAATACCTGTGTGATTGCTGGTTATCGGTTATTGAACACCGATATCGATCACCGGTATCGATTATCGATTATCGGTGATGGAATGCCGATATGGATCACCGATATCGATTACTGATTATCGATTGTCTGTGATGGAACGCCAATATCGATTAAATGCATCGATTATCGGTTATGGGACACCGATATCGATCACCGGTATCGAATGTCGATTATCGGTCATGGAACACCGGTATCAATAAATATATCGATTGCCGGTTATGGAACACCGGCGTGGATGCTCAACTATCGGTTATCGAACACCTTAATCGATTGCCGGTGTCGATTATCGGTTATGGAACGCCGGTATCGATTGTTGATTATCGATTTTTTTGGTCATCTTGACCGATTTTCGCTTTTTTAGCTCATGGGGAGATCGGCGGGGTTCATCGCGGCTTTCGGTGAGTATTTTGGAGTAGGGTCCGTTGTGAGTTCGGCTTTGTACTTCTCTGTTCGAAAATTTAAGGAAGGTTTGGAAACTGATGCCGATATCAAGCGTTGATTATATTCGAGGTCAGAGCTTCATTATTTTTTTTGTGGGAGCTTTTATTTATGGTTTTGACTCGGTTTTGGGTTCGTCATTGGTTGGCGTTTTGGACTACTGTAAGTACCTGGTGTGTTTTGTATGCTGCTTCTGTCTGCCTGTCTGTCTGCCTGTCTGTCTTACGGTCTGTTTCTGCATGCCTGCCTGTCTGTCTGGTTTCTTTGGTTGCTTGGTTGCTTTTTTTGTGTAACTTGAGTATTTGTTTGTTCGTTCGTTTATTATGTTCGTATTGTTTTAGTATCGTCTGTTTCGTACGTCCGTCTAGACGCATGTTCTGTGTGTCGTCTGTTTGTTTGATATTTTACGTGTCTGTTCGTTCGTTTGTTTGTTTGTTTGTTCGACTGTTTGTTCGTCTGAATGTTCGTCTGTGTGTGTTGTTTGTCTGTCTGTCTCGTCTGTCGTACGAGTATGGCTTGTCTCTTTGCTTTTGTTTTTTTTTGTTCATTGCCTACTTACTTGTTTCTTTGTTTCTCTTTTGACGACTGCTGCAGCGACCCTCGCGTCGGGGGACGTGGACCTCTGCCTCGTGCCTGAGTCGGACATCGTGCTGGAGGGTCCGAGGGGTTGCCTCCCGCACGTCCTTAACAGGGTGAGAGCACGGCATCAGGACGGCACCAGGGGGGGAGGGATAAGAAGGAGGAGGGCGATGGACGTTGACCTTACCGATGTGCATCTTTTGTTTTACGTACTCTGTTTCGTTTCGTGCTGCGTTGTTTCGGCCTTTGCTGTGTTGGTTTTTTTTTTTGCCATGCCTGGTTCGTAGTTTTGTTTTCTGCCTGGTACGTATTTCGTTTTTTTTTTTTTTTGCTCCTCTTTTGCTTCGTTCTGTTCTTTGTCGTGTGTTTTCTTGTTCTTGATTTCGATTTCGTGCACGTTAACGCTGTCTTTCTCTTTCTCGTACTATGTTCTTACGTTGCCGTTGCTCTTGCTGTCGAAGGTGAAGGAGAAGGGCTATGCGGTGGTGGTGGTTGCTGAGGGCGCCGGGGAGGAGATTCTCGGAGAGACAGGCCAGACAGACTCCACCGGGTAAGCAGCACCCGATACAGGCTACAGTACGCGCAGTGCACATGCAAGAGGCAGCACAGTAGCGACCGACAGTAAGAAAGGAAACTGGCGCGGTAGAACCTTTTCTCGAAGAAGAGTCGACACACGCCGCTAGGCAAGCTGCTAGGCATGAGGCTGGAAGCCTAATTTGCCGCTTAAAACGCGGCGGCTTGGTGTTTTGCAATGTGAAGATGTAGCGGAAACTCGATCAAGAAAAAAAAAAACTGCCGCCACCCAAATAGCGTGGTTTTTACTTTTGTCGAGCACGTGACAGTTGAGTTCTGACGCTCGTGTATATATGCGAGTATAAGGTTTGGTCCCCATTTTTGACAGGCACCTACCGGGCAAACGCTTATTCCGAGACGTAGAGGACTGACCCTAAGTATTGGTTGGTTGATTGCGTCTCATTGGCTCGAGGATATACGAGTGTACCGTACCACAATTGTGATTGGATAACACACACCCTTACGCCGTATCACACGGGGGAAAATACAACACACACCCTGGAACCGCATCACACACGGGTGATAAGATAACACACCCCCATATACCGTATCACACTGGGTGATAAGATATCACACCCCCTTATACCGTATCACGCGGGTGATAATATAACACCCCCCCTTATACCGTATCACACGGGTGGTAATATAACACCCCCCCCCCCTTATATCGTATCATACGGGTGATAAGATTACACACCCCCTCTTTATTCCGTATCTCACGTGTGATAAGATAGCACACCCTCTTACACCATATCACACCTGTGATAAAATAACACGGTTGATCAGATGACACGCCCCCCTCATGTGGCGTTCTACGATAGAGATTCACCCTAAATTTCCTGAGCCTCCTCACTTAAACCTCAACTGAAAACTTAACTTCAGCAAAAAATGAAATTGCATCCCGATGACAAATCACATGGCCCCAAGTATACAGCGACGTCATTTTTCGAAACAAGATCTGGCATTTCCGACGATTTTGGGTTAAGGAGGCCCGTCACTCAGAAAATATTTTAGCGGAAATGTGCTACCTCTATCGTAGAACGCGTCTTAATCAGGTATCACACGGGGTGATAATATAACACACCCCCTTGGGCGAAATTTCGAAGGTGGTTGTGTGGACAACGGGGACAGATAGGTTAAGACATCGAGCCACGAGTCTATCGAAATTATATCGACGAAACCAGCGGTCAGAATTCTAACGCCGAGCGACGCGGCTCCGAAATTTCGCGCTGCTGCGCATCTACGAAGTATATGTTGTTGTTGTTGTTGTTGTTGTTGATGTTTTCTTCACATTAAACTGTTCTTTCTACCCGTCGACATCCAGCACAACCAGTGTCCGTGCCGATTCTTCAATCCTAGAGAGATACAAGTTCTGTGGTCACAAATCTACGCCACAGAGATACTACGTTGCCAAGTATATATATATATATATATATATAATCAGATGGTTGTTTTCTTCTCAGAAGTTGAAATCATCGCCAAAAATCAGCAGTTTTCGCGTTTCATCCGGTAGGATATTTATATTTCCGGCAAAATTACAGCGGCAGGTGGTTTGTGAGGAAGGTGATCGGCTCCGAAAAAGGGGTTGTTTTGAATCGTCCTACGATAAGAGGTATAGCACATTTCCGCTAAAATGTTTTTCTGAATGACGGGGCTCCTTAACCCAAAATCGTCAGAAAGGTTCAATTTTGTTTCGAAAAATGACTTTTTTTTTTTTGTGTACTTGGGCTGTGGGAGTCTTCATCGGGATGCGATTTTGATTTTTTGCTGAAGTCGGTTTTCGGGTGAGGTATGGAGCTTCCTAAGTGATGAGCCTTCAAAAAAATATGGAACGAACCTCTATCGCAGAAATGCCTCTTTCGTAGTTTGCGTGTTTTACGTACCGTGCAGGGTTGGAGGTAGTTTTTTTCGTTTATAGTACATGGTGCGGTGTTTTGTCAAACGTTCTGTCGCGTATGGCATACGTGGAACGTGGAATACATGCTGGCCTCGGCTAACGCTAGGTGTTTCTCGCAACGCGACGGCCGTGGGGACTTGCAGCGATCAGGTAACAGCCCAACACGGTGGTTTCGTGTTGATGCTGTATAGTAGCGCTATGATGCTCGTAAGAGTGAGTGCGTGCTTATGTTTTGTCCCGATTGAAATACGTCCGAGACATCACCATCTACGGTAGATAATGTAGATTGCAACCAGTTGCGAGTAATTTTGTGCAGGATCTGCTCGGTATAGATCCAGCCAACAGGTAGGAGAAAATGTGCTAGAGCTTGCAGCAGATTATGCGAATCCCAAAACCCGGCAAAATGAGCTGCGTCGTACAGATCGGGATTACAAATGGCCCTGCTGAAGCATCTACACTAGTAGACAGTGATGTGTAGATGATCTGTCCATCTCGCGAAAAATGTTGTCGTAAGAAGTCATGGCCGGAGGTAGTTTCGGTGGGCTGCTAACGCGAGAGTCACACGTAGCCGAATGGCGTCTCGATTTGTGTTCGGATGTCGCATCGAGAGTGTCGATATGCCGTGTATACGGTATGTGGAGCAAATCGAACGTGATTTGCCCCCCTCCGTACCCTGGCACCCCCCCCCCCCCCCCCCCCCTATATTAAATACCTGGTATATATAGGTTGGGTTGGTGTCGGTTGGCGACGACGCTGTAAAACACGCCTCTCACTGCGTGAGCTAGACAGCCAGGGCGCCGTTTTTTTTTTTTTTTTTTTTTTTTTTTTTTTTTGGCGGTTACCGCGGCTGGCGGTCAAGTTAGATCATTTTTGTGCGGGGAGAACCTTCACTCCGCACAAGGGGGATGATCGTATCACGTAGTGTGTATATGGTGAGGCACCCACGATGCGGTTACATAGTAGTCCCATTGCTGTCTCTGGAAGTGGCCACACCAGAAATTAAATCAATTCATTGATGCTGTCATCCACATGCAAGAAAATCCGCCTCTAAAGCGGTTCCTAGTAGGATGCAGCTCACCCTTGATGCGACTCGCCGAACACCTCACGGCGCTTCGCGCTTGGTGCAAGCAATGTCTGCCTGGTTGGTGAAAACCCGACGTGCTCCGTCCGGGCATTGTAGGGATGCGAGAGTCTATGGTCATACGACTGTGGCCATGCACGATAATGAGTACACACCCCCCCCCCCCCCCCCCCAGCTCCACCCGCCCCGTGTGCTAGGCGTATTTTATGCTGACACTGAACGAAATCTTCGATGTGTCAACTGTTGAAATCGTTCTCGTGGTAGTGACGGCAGTGTCGGTATGAATGCGCCAGCCAATAAGAATACCGGCATTATGGCGCCAACCGGCACTAATTACACCGCACACTGCCACACTACCACACTGCTTGATTGTTAATCCCATCTGCGCTATCACGATAGAGGGATTGGTATCGTGTTATCATTCGACATGCACAAGACCTACTACAGTAGTCTCGATGACGATGCTGGCGTGGCAGAATGCTGAACAGTGCGTACCAATCGGCTGAACAGCGTGGATGCGCTGTTGGCTAGAGTGCGCGCGGTGTGTTCTCGATAAGCTTTGCTGGCAGATTGCTGAACAGTTTTCATGATGGGGCTCTTGACACAGTCACCGCTGAATATTCTGTATGTATCGTATTGCCACAAAGAGTTTGCGCGGAATAATCTCGACGAACTACGCGTATTGGCAAGAGTGCCGTTTTTTTTTTTTCGTGGAATCTTGACACAGGCCGCTGCATAGTCCCGTTGCGCTATTGAACACATTATCGATGGACTGCTGGCAGATTGCCGAGCAGCTTTGATGATGGGGCTCTTGAAACAGTTACCGCTGAATAGTTTGATGATGGGGCTCTTGACACAGTCAAAGCTGAATTCTCGGTGCGCTACGAGTATTGCCTGGCGCTTGCGTGGAATAGTCTCGATGGGCTATTGGCGGAGTGCTGAACTGTTTTGACGGGCTCTTGGCGCTTCGACCGCTGAACATGGTGGTCTCGATGCCCTCTCGGCTAGAGTTTGCGTGGTATATTCTCGATGGGCTGTTACCAGTGTGCAGAACAGTTTTGATGAGCTGAAGGCGCTGCCAGCGTTGAGCAGTCCCCATGCAGCCATGGCTATAGAATGTGCGCCCGTGTTTCTCGATGAACTGCCGGCAAGAGTGCTGATCAATTCTGATGGGGTGTTGACGCAGTCGTTGTTGACTAAACTCTCGAAGCGCTTGCATGTACGCGTTGTCTACATTTTTTGTGCGCGTATTCTCTCGATGAGCTACGGGCAGAGTGCTGAGCATGGATGTCGAGTCACAGTAGGCGTTGCTGACTATTAATACCAGCCTCGATTTCCTGTTGGCAGACCGCTGAACAGCTTCGATGGGCTCTTTATGCAAGCCTGCGCCGAATATGTATCTAACCATGCGCTACGAGTACTGGCTGTAGTTTAGCCGTATAGTAGGGTGTGCTATTGACAATAGCGGTGTGTGCGACTTGGTCCAAAAACGAGAAAACAACTGTTTTTTCTTGCTCTAACCCTCCTCCCGGTCCCCCCCCCGCCCCCGCCCTCCACTTCCCCCCCCGCTCCCGCTCCCGCTCCCGATGGAGCAGGCACAAGGTTCACGCTGCGATCGGTCCGTACATGCAGGCGCAGATCAAGGAGTACTTCGAAGCCAGAGGGGAGGTGTGCAACGTGAAGTACATCGACCCTTCCTATATGATACGGTCAGTGCCTCGTTTGCTTGCTCTCCCGTCCCGTGGTATATTTATGTACGGTAATACTTTATTTATTTCCTCCTTCCTTCCTTCCTTCCTTCCTTCCTTCTGTTTTATTTCCACTTGTGCTGTAATGGTTTCGTTGTGTTTTTTTCTCCCCTCTTTATTTGCGTGTTGGATTGTCCTCTCTCTCTCTCTCTCTCTCTCTCTCTCTTACACCGTCGCGGCGCGAGGCAAAGACTCGTGCAACCATCGAACGGGCGTTTCGAACGTTCTCCCCCCTACCCACCCCCACCCCAACCCCCCCGCCGCTATCGCGCGAATCCCGCTTGGGAGAATAGGTCTGTGGCCGCTAACTCGTTCGACCAGATCTACTGCATGCAGCTCGCGCAAAACGCCGTGCACGGTGCGATGGCCGGTTACACCGCTTTTAGCGTCGGCACGGTTAACGACCGCACGGTGAGCGAAATAGGGATGGGGGTAGAGGTCGGGGTGGGGTTAAGAGGGGGGGGGGGGGGGGGCAGGTGATGTTGGGTGAGGGGGATTGGGTGGGGTCGGGCGGGGTGGGTGGGGTAGGTTGAGGTGGGGTGGGATGCGGTTGGGGTGGAGTGGGGTGGTGGCAGCTACTCTCGTCCCCGTCCTGTAGTCGTGTGTGTTCTTGTATGGATTGTTGTTGTGTCGGCGGATGTTGCCGGTTGTTCTGACATTGTCATTCTGTCATTCAGGAATGGGGGAACCAACAGTTGGGAGGAGGGGAGGGGGTAGAGGGGAGGGGGTAGAGGGGGGGGGGGGGGGGGGGGGGGGGGGGGGGGGGGGGGGGGGGGGGGGGGCTACTCTCGTACCGTACCGCAGTTTTTTACTCGGGCAAGGTTCGGTACAACCTCAATACCGATGTACGACACTTTTGAAGGTTTGGTACCTTTTTCAAACAATAATCGGGTGCATAAAAATTTGAAGGCACGTACCGGGGGGGAGAAGGGGACACACTGTGACCACGGCTTGTCCAGAAGATCGCTGAGGGTAAAACCTCCTACGGGTTAGGCTGGAAAGTAAATTAAAGTGATGATTGAAGAAAAGAAGAAAAAAAAAAAAACTCTACCGAACATACCCTTGAATAATTGTTCGCTCGCTCAATGTTTTTGTTTTGTTTTGGTAGTGTTTTTTAGTTGTATTCGGCGCTGATGGATGTTTCCACCGTCGTTTTCTGATCTTGGGGCGTCCCGTTGTTTCCGCTGTTTTTTTTTTTTTTTGTTGTTTTTTTTTTTTTTTTTTTCGGTTGGCCTGCTGTCAGGTGTACCTGCCGATGTCGGAGCTGGTGGCTAACTCCCCCCGCATCGTCAACCCATTCGGCCGCACTTGGGAGAACGTTCTCACGGTGACCCGCCAGCCTAGCACGGAGGGGATCCGAGCCACCGGATAGATCGAGAGCTTGAATCAAACATGCGCATGACTTTGAACGAGCGTGATTACGGACGTGGTTGTGGACGTGTTTTTTTCAACGAACGTGATTGTTATGGGCGTGATTTTCAACGAACGTGACTGCGAGAAAGCTTGACTGTGAGCGTGATTTGCAGCGGACGTGATTTTGAGCGAAACGCGATTTTGATCGGACGTGATTATGAACGGAACGAGCACGATTTTGAACGGAACATGGTTTTGATCAAAAACATGAATAGGAACGCCGAACGTGGCTGTTTATGAACGTGAACATGAACATAGAATTGAACACGAACATCAACATGCACTCGGGGGGCGCAAGAGGCGGTAAGACTACGTGCAAGGAGAGGGAGGAAAAGATGAAGGAAAAAAAAGGAGAAGGAGAAGAAGATGCAGAAGGGGGGGGGAGGAATGAAGATGGAACCGGGGAAGAGGAAGAAAACAGATACGCTCGAGCAAAACGCAGAAGGAGAACGGGGGGAGAGGGAGGAAAATGATTTGCGCCCACGCAAATAACGGAATAAGTAAAGTGTCTTTTTAGAAGAAGGAAAATAGCCAGAGGAAAAACTGGAAGAGGAGTAGTCGAGCGAGGCGGAAATATATCAAACAAAAAACGAAGCAAGGCAATACGTGCATCGCTAGTAGGGCAGCGAGTAGGGCGTTGTTTTTTGTCTTTCTTATTTTTTGTTTTATTTTCCGTTTAGTTTCGACATTTTTTCGTAGGATCTTCTGTTGCGCTTTTGTAACGTACCCGGTAGCGTTGGTTTTGTTTTGTCGCGCGTTTAATATTATGTTTTTGTCTCAACGTAAAAGTGTTTTTTGCCAATAGTCAAGTCAGGTATTTTGTTTCCGCTTCTTTTTTTTTTTTTTTTCTTCTCTTTTTTTCCTTTTTTGTCGCGATGCCGTTCCACGATGACACGCGGCGTCGTTTGTCACCTGCCGCCTCCCTCTGATTTTGTCTTGACCATGCGCCACCCCACGCCCGCGCACCGCCTCGGACATGACCATGCTTCCAACATAATGAAGTCATTTTCATCCCCTGCATGTTTTCTTTCATATTTTTGGTTTTTTCTTTGTTTGTTTTTTTTTTTTTCCATATTTAGTCATTTTCTTTTTTTCCTGTGCCTTTTTTTTCGTATAATAAGTGTGCTTGTCTGCGTCCATTTGTGCATTTTGTGAGTTTCGTTTCCCTTGTTTTTTTTTTAGCATGCGCTCGTGCTCGTAGAAGGCCACCGGGATTTCTAGTGGGGGGGTTGATAGAGGCTGCAAGCATCCGCGCGGCGGCGGCGGCTTAGTGCGGGTCGGTGGCAGCACGGACGTTAAGCGCGGGCAGCTTATGCCAGGAGAGGGAACTAGTCGAACTATAGGCAGATGAGGGGGAGGGGGGGGGGTTGTACTCATCGTCATGCTTGGCCGTAGTCGTCCAGCTGTAGACCCTCAACACCATCCCTACACTACCGGGACGAAACACGTTGGGTTTCCGCCGACCAGACAGGCGTTGCTTGCACGAAGCACGAAGCTGTTCGGGCGAGTCGTATGAAGGGGTGAGCAGCACCCTCTACTGAAAGTCGCTTGTGAGGCGGACTTTCTTGCGTATGGATGACAGGGTCGAATTTATTGATGGAGGGGTTCGTCTCTCGTGTTTCCGAAACATGATGCAGGGAAGATGCACTGGATTACGGGGGGGGGGGCGTGAAGCTGGGAGGTGCGTTGGGGACGGGGGACGGGGGGGGGGGGGGGGGGGGGGGGGGGGGTGCACACTGTGATACGTTGCCCGGGCCTGAGACGTGGTTTGAATGCCGAGACTTATACATGGGATAGGTATAACGCGCGCATCGCACCTCCCTCACCCCGGTCTTTCGTCGGTAAATCGGACAAAAAAAAAAAAAAAAAAAAAACGACAGCATTTATAATATTTCGGCAGCCTTAGATAATTTGGGGGTGTTTTTTTTGCCCGGTGGTTATGAATGCTCGGTGCCTACAAGTAGGCATTTTTGAGTGACCGAACCTTGAGGGAGGAAGAGGAGGGGGCTAAGTTGAAGAGGGGAGGAGGGGGGGGGGGCAGAGGGGCGAGGAACGATGAGGGGAGGGGAGAGGGAGATTTGGAAAAGGCGTATTCGTAGATGGGGCAGGGTGTTGAGAGCGTGTGTATGGGTCGGGTGGGCTGGTCGGCGACCCCTATATAGGCTATTCAGCGGTCACGCCCGGGGTTTAGCCGGAAACCGAAAACCGACCCATCAACATGGCGGCGAACACCGAACGAAACCAAGGAATCGTTAACTACGCTTAAACCTCCAGTACGCGCAGTACTTGCTACAGAAGGCGACAACTCTTGAGCACTCGGGAGTCGAGACTTTGCGACTGGCCGAATTTCAGCTCGAAGAAATTACCTGTTAAGAAACAATTTTGTACTGCTGCTACAATTGTACCACTGTACCTTTTGGTAGTATGTGAGGTCAGTGTAGGTAGGAAACGCCCCGCCTCGCGTATCGCATTTGAGCTTGTGGCCGTGATGAGGGTTTCTTGAATTACGTGATGTCGCTTTACGTACTGTAGATACCTCTTGGCAATGATACAGGAAAGTCGTTTTTTTTTTGTGTATGTAGATCGTGATATGTCCTTTGGCGTGTGGATAGATTCGTCTCTCGTCGCCCTGTACCCTGCACTGAACGCCTCCTAGTATTCGTCAACATCCAACACCTCGCCCGAGGGCTATATGATGATACTCTACGTAGTACCGGGCAAGTATTCGGCAGGACCCTCTGCCGTTCACTGCTGTTGTTGCGGCTGGTGTGCTGTGCTGAACCTTTGCCCTTCGGATCTCCCTCGTGTGCTGTACCTGGTACATGCTGCTGTGTTCCCAGACCCGCTACGAACAAAATGAAATTTTATCTTCATGAAAAGAGAGTAGTCTCGAGCGCTGCCGCCCGGCCGACCCTGGCGGGTATGCGTCATGGGCAGCCCGGTGCTCGTCCGAGATTTTCGTAACACGTAGCACCCCCAGGAGGTGGGGTTGGGCTCATGCCGAGCGTCTCCGTGACGGCTCGTATCGATTTCTGCTGCGTGGGTGATAGGGGACGCTTTCTTATTGTTCAATTCCATGCATAACATTTTTTGGTAGGTTTGGTACAGAGTGCGCGAGATGGCGTCAAACAGACAGACCGACGGACAAGACAAGATTTGAGTTTTGGCCGTAAAAATATCCCAGGAAAAACTGTGAAGTATAGATCATATCCCCACTTCGTGATCTACGCCATGTTTCAGAGGGCGGATAGATACACTTCCGATCTGTTGTCATCTAGATCATGGTTGCCGGGATGGAAGACAGACGACTTGTAATCTGCACGGTCTGGCGCATATTATACTAGGTTGGATGCGTACTGTACAGATAGATCCTCTTGCACACCATTTCATGGCGGCAGGCAAGGATCTAAATGATCTAGTATTATTGTAGACGTTCTATCTGTAGGTGATCTATCTGATCTGTAGATGATCTGTGCGATGTGTGATGGAAGTATGCGAGACCATTGCACAAATATATCACAACGGGAAATATACGGCAGGGTCTGCCGTACGGTCTGCCGTACGTTGGTGGTCTATTCCTCCTGTGCTGTGGGTCATGATATTTTCGATGCGTGGAACTTATACTTATGCCACTCTTCTGTTAATATGTAGGGCAGGGCAAGGGTTGCCCCGCTGTTCCCTAGGGTTTTACCATAAAAGTAGGGCAGGGCAAGGGTTGCCCTGCTGTTCCCTAGGTGTTACCATATAACAAAAAAAAGGTTGGACGGAGGTATAAAAATTCTTTCGCGACGTCGATATTTGCCACGTAGAATATTACTTGTTTGAAGATGCTGCAGTTGCCGCTATTTCGAAGCAAAAAAACAAAAAACATAACTTCACGGTCGCATCGCGCAGATTGCGGTGACCTCGACGTGTCGCGAACACAGCCATACCAAATAAAACGCCGCAGTGAAATCCAAGATGACAAAAGGCATACAAGTTGACTTTTCGCCAATGATCGTTACGTACATGCACCCCGTAAACAACACTCTGTCGACCGAACGGTTACCATAAATGTAGCTGCGCAGAACTCGGAAGGCTGGACGCGCCGTGCAACATTTCTGCAAAATGCGTTCTATCAAAAAGACGGAAACAAGAAGGCAGGCAGTCCGAATCGAGAAGCAATATCACAAAAAAAATCTAAACGTTTCAACACACATTGGGATGCGGTTATCTCGATATGGCCATGGTCCTCGACACGGCAATCGGTAGTGTAGTTGCCTGTTGAATCCGAGAGCCGTCCGAGTGTACATGATACGAGCATGCCGTTCCACGACGTCACCCGGCCATCCGCTGTTGGGGTGGAGTTGATCATCAGGTCGAAGGGTGATACAGAGAGGTCCGATCGAGACCCCGGCCGCTAAGCGGCAGCACCATTGTTGACGTGGGCCGTTATCGTTCTAACGATAATGTAAGTATCAAGAAAAGTACGTAGGAAGCACGTATTCGTACCATAGAATTTCCGCTTTTTTCTCGTGGTGTTGGTACTATAAAATTGGTTTTGGCACTACAAGAAGTGGGTACCACAGGTTGCAGGTATCGAGAAGTCAGTATCACTGCGGCCTTGTTTCGACCAGCTGTGTGGGGTGTCAAAAGAGTAGGTTGTCTGTCGTCCAACGATTTTGAGGCGTTTCAGTCGATTTTCGTTCTCGCCTCAGTGCCGGTCGAGCAACGTTTGCACACGGCAAGATGTAGGCGGCGTGCGATGCGCGGAACTTATACTGATGCCACTCTTCTGTTAATAGTGCAGCGCGAACTGAATGCGTTGCCGTGTTGCTCCCCAATGCACTGAGTTGCAGCACGTACCTGGAGTCGCTTGTGTTTGTGCGAGATATAGCAGGTAGGTCGGACTGTTTCGAGGCTCTTCTTGCACAACAGACCGTATGTATTACTTTTACCTCAACAAAAAAGTACTTTGTCTCGACCACACACTTGATTAAAAGCCCTTGCTGCGCTCTCAGAGCTCCCACCCGGAACACGCCTGCGCAACTACACCTCTCGGAGAACCTTCCGGGCGTCCTTCTTCGATTACTTGCGGATCATTCCCGCCTTTCTTTACTTTTTTTTTCCATATTTTCGTTTTTTTTTTTTTTTCGTTTTTCGAAGATCACACCAAGCTCAGCTCAGCTGGCACCCAACCCAAGAAAAACAAATACGTAATAGTTTCATTTTTTTTGCAACGAAATCCCAGGAACAAAACGGATACTTACACACATACAGTAGTACCCCACCTCTGGAAATCGTGTACCAGTACATTTTTCATGTAAATGAAAACCGAAGCAAATCAAAGCAGAGCACACGGTATGTATGCTCTAGCAAGCCAACGCGAACCAGACCAAGCAAAGCAACCCAACCCAACCAAGCCTGCACATGGCAAAATCTTCAAAGCAAAGCTGAGCGAAGCGACCCGAAGCGAACACCCGACAGAGTCAGCCATCAGTGCCCAAGAGCGCGAGCCAATACTGCTTACTATTAATGCTATTAATAATACTACACTATTGCTTTTTAATGCAACCGCCATTTATAGCGGCCATAATGTCAACTCTCCAGACACCATTGCATTCAATACGTACTACTGTTAATAATGGTATTCAACCGGTTCAGTACGTAGAAGAGTCTTCTGTTAACCCCTTCGAGAGATAACAAAAGCGGGAGGAAAGCTACTTTTTTTGTGTCGGTGGGGAAAAACATAAAAAGTGGGTTGACTTTATGTTGACGGCTGTCGTTGCTTGCTTGTTTCATACTAAAAATGACGGTTACGTACAACATCGGCCACAACCAACAGCCCGGGCTGCTGGGGTACGCAGAGTGCGTCCAGACCGCAACGGAAGGAGCTGTGCTTGAGCAGCATGGTGATACTTGCACTGCTACACGTTCTTCCTTTGTAGTCGCTTGATAGCATAATTACGCTTCTCGTTTCCTGAAGGACTCTTTTACGGCTCATGACTCCGACCCGCGGGTCCGGTCAGGAAGAAATCTCACGGAAGAAATCTCACGGGTTGAGTCAGGTCGGGTCGGGTCGAGTCGGGTTAGGTCGGGTCAGGAGGTTGTCAAATTCTCACGGATCGGGTCTCGTCACCGTTACCGACCCGATCCGACCCGACTTCACGAGATTCGACCCGACTCGTGAACAGCCCCGGGTGATTTTAGTGGGTCGCTCGCTAAACACGGGTCCTAAAAGGCCCCTTAAAGAGGTCATATTAGTGACGGCCGTGTTTCCTTCGTCTCGACCCCTGCAATACCCGTGGAGAAAAAACGGTGAAAATCGGCACTAGCCGAACGGGCCTCTTACGAAGAAAAAACAAATAAAACAAGGGATGACGAAAAAAGAAGACCAAAAACGTATCTGTTCTGTATGTACCTGGTGAAAATCGTATTCCGGGAGACCGGCGAGAAACCCTTCCGTCGAGCTGACGCCTCGTCGGCAGCGGCGGCGGCGGCTGACGTTACGCTATCTTACAATATGAAAAAAACAGGACAAAAATACAACATAAAAAAATACAAAACTAAAACATACAAGAACAAGCGAAACAGTACAAAAGAAAAGAGCACCTGGTACGCAACAAAATACAAAAGCACAAGCAGTACCAGAGCAAAACCACAAAATAAAATCACAAAACAAAAAAACACAAAACAGGGCGCTGTTCAACCGAACCGTGGTATCCGGGTGACAAGACACTATGCAAGAGATCCCAGGACTTGCTTGGCTTGAACCAACATAGCAATATACGGACGTTCTTCCAGTCCCTATCTCGTGCTCCCCCTCCTGCCCTTATGTGGCCAGCAGTCAATAGCACCACACAATCCAGTCGACTCGGTTGCTTCTTTTTGAAAGGGATGTGTGGTCAATGATCGAATGGCCAAGGCAATCAACAAAAAAAGTACGCCCCTCTGCTCCCCCCGCCCTTTCCGCCCTGCCTTTTTCCCGCGAACACTATGCTACCATTGATAGATGTTTTCCGCAGACCGTCTATGAATATCTGTGGTGCGCCTCGTGCACACATCGTGAAGTCATAAATTTAATAATAACCGGTTTTGGAGCAGCGTGGGAAGGGCAGGGAGCGGGGGTGGGGGGGGGCGGGAGGCAAGCTGAAGGGGACCAAAACCCAAGCGTCACCACGTTAAAAAAAATACCACCGCATCTGTCATTACCATGAAGTGGACGGGTCATCACGTCAGCCGCGATGGACAAACCGGTAAGCAACTCAACCCATCCTCAACATCAACAACGGAGGAACAAGGCGGGGGGGGGGGCAGAGCGAGCGGAACACCGCTACAACAATGCGAGAAGACGACTCCCCACACGAACCCCCCCACCCCAACTCTCCCCCTTCTCATGCACTATGAAAACGGAAAGCAGCCACATTCACCACACATGCGTGAGCTTGCCACCAAGCGCTGGGTAGGCAACCAACCCCAACCACCACAGCAACCGTTGGCAAAACGCCAACAAACATGTGCAAACCGCCCTCTTCACCGAAGCCAGTCACCCTGACGCAAGCATAAAACGCGCATCATACGTCACCAGCTCTTCTGAAGGTGTTACCTACTGAGAGATCGGCGTAAAAGGTCGACTCAATACCCAGCCCAGGGTAAGTAAGCCTTCAAACACTATCTCCCTCTCTGAACGGCGGGACGTTTGGGGCGTATCGGTACCGCATAAATAAGGGTGTACGTGGAACTACCCGCTTCGTTTTAACGCCTGGGCAACCGAGGAGACACGGTCATAGCTTTCAGGGACGCACGCGCAACAATCGTTTCCATAACAAAAACGTTCGAAGCGAGATTAAAGTTCGTGTATTGCGGACGACGCCTAATGTGTTGTTACTTAGTGACCTTAGCTACCGGGATAGAATATCGATCAAACGCACAGCCCAGGGGACCCTTTCAACACAGCCTGAACCAGTAACACAACGTGGACAGCGAATTATCAGTCAACCAACAGGCCGATCCGGAAAGCTGAACGCAGGAAAATGGCACAGGGCTAACTACGACGAAAAACAATCCACCGCGCTCTCCCTTCAAGGCAACACAAGCGACGTTCCAGCGTGCAATGATCTCGCGAGCAACACGCTGTCTCGTGCAACGCCAAATTTGCCCCCTGCCAAGGATGGTCATTGACTGTGTGGCTCCCCCAACGCCAGATATGCCCCCCCACCCATAGGTCTTCAATCGGGGATAGTGGCTTCCCAACTAGGGGATTTTGTGCACCCTCCCCCCACCGCCCCCTCTCTCGCTCTCTAAGGGTACTTTCGTAACACAGAGCGGCGTTCACCATGCGCGCCTGGTGAGTTTGTTCCATGCTTCAATCACGCGGCTTGCTGTGCTTCTTCCCCCAGGCTACCAACACAACAGCCGGAGGGGAGGGGGGTCAAGACTCCCCGCACATTCGACGTGTCTGTAATACGCTTTTGTAGGCGCACGCGAAAAAAGAAAACACGAGAAGAATTACGCCGCATCTACTATCCCACCGCATCTTGCGCGCTGGGATCGTTTCGCTACCCGACGCCAATATAGAGCGCAGGTGGCGTTGCATTCCACAGGAGAGCCTCGCTACCGTACTGTGAGAAGGGTGCCTCACGTTTCTCAGGCTATGATACTCATAGGATGAGCTCTTCCGTACCCCACCCATTCATAAGATGTCGAGACTAATCGTACGTGCAACCCAGCAGACAACCCCATCCAGAGAAACTACGTAGTAGGAGCATTCAACACAAATATAATTTTTAGGATAGCAACCACGTTACGAGGCAGCTCCTTCGTTGAGGAGAGCGTACGCTACAGTAGTCAGAATGATTCGGGCCCCAAAGGTATCTCTCTGTATACCGAGCCACGAACAAATGTGCCGTTCGCCCCGCCCCTCATTACTAGAACGGGGGGACGAAGCGAGCAAAAAGCATGGGGTTACGAGAGTGCAACGGGATCTTCTGTCGAAGCAGCTGGTGTGCCCAGAGGACACACACGCCATTAGCTACCGATGCATGTGTCCCGTAAACGTCGGCAAGGCGAAAATCTAATGAAAAAAAACTGCTGCCGTGCCTGCCGCTGGCGTGTTCCGTCAATTAGGCAAAAAAATACAAGAAACCGATATAACACATTTCCCACGATTTGTTGCCGCCACACTTTGGCCTTTTGCCTCTTTTTTTGCCTCGGCCGCTTGTACGCATCCCCCGCGCAAGAGCTACGAAAAAAACTGCGAAAACGGGCACGCCTAAAAAAAGAGAAGAGGACAAAACGCTCCTGGGGTACAATTGGTCTGAGCGACGTCACCCCCCCCCCCCCCCCCCCCCCCCCCCCCCCCCCCCCCCCCGCGACCAACACCCGCGCAAAGGCCCCAACAAGACAAAATCGGTGCAAAATAAACAAAAATACAACACAATAGAACACAATACAATACAATACAATAAAAACGCCTGCGATTGTGCTGTGTTGTCGCACTCTATGGCCGTGGCTGCACTATACCCTGGCATGTATATCGTGAACATCCTGTGCTGTACTGTGTGCTTCTACCAGGATCCCCACAACTTTGGCCACGTTGTTTCAGTTCATTCGATCACGGCCGGAGCTCGGCCTAAAGCGTTAACACAACCCAGCAAACCCACGCTGGCGCCGGCGCCCCCCCCCCCCCCCCCCCCCCCCCCCCCCCCCCCCGCGCAAACTGCTAACCCCCCGTCGCGAATATCGCGGGCGCCCCGTTTTCACTCAAAAACGAAGGCCAGAGGTGCCGGGCGACGGCACCCGGGACGCTCCCGCCAACAGATCGAGCGCGACGGGCCGTTGGTCCATCCGAAGCCCACCTGACGCACGAAAAGGACGGGACGGTGGTATTATTCGGGCAAACAAGCAAAAGCCCTTCAAAAATGAATTTCTTCGTTCCTTTTGGTTTTTTTTTTTTTGCGTTCTCCGGCGGATGGGTGAAAATGGAGTTCATCGGGTCAGTGTTAAGGCGTTGGGCACAGCTTTTTCTCCGCGTCTTCTGTGCGTATTTTTTTTTATCATCCCCCGTCCCCTGCTCGTTAATTTTGAACCATCACCTGTCCCCTGTTTGAATCGCGCCGCATAGATAGCGCGAAATGGTTGAGTTTGGCTTGAATACAGGGGTTTTGTGTTTCCTGAGCCGAACAACCTGTTGTCAAGGAACTACCATACCAACCATTGGAATGTTGCCCTCCGTGCCTCAGAAGAGTTTGCAGCCATCAGGTAAAGAGCCGTGTGGCTCGAGGTCGATGCATGACAAGAAGGATCAAACAGTAAAATATCGTACGAGTAAACACCCTCCGAAAAAAAGGAAAACAAGCACAAGTTGGAAGGCTGCGATGAATGCCTCGCCTACGAGCCACAAAAGCGATGCCGCGAAATCGAGCGCAGGCCTTCATGTGGTGTGTTCGAGGCGGCCTACGCTTAAAACGTCCGTGGTTGGCAGGCAGGTATGGTAGAATTGCAGGTAGTGTGGTGCGGTGTGGACGGACTTTCCCGGTGGAACAGGATCAGAGCGCCAAAAATAGTAGTCGAAAAGTTACCTGTGACCAAACACCAGTTCTAGAGACCTGCAGCTCTTGGCGCCAAGGAGAGCATAGGTTAGTGTTGTGATGCGACACAGATATGTCACATGGCGGTCATCCCTGCGAGAACGTGTGGCGTTTGTCGTTGTGTCCCTTGAGCTTGCTCCTGGGATTGGCTAAAATCTACATACGAACTGAACCGAACTTGTCGCTTGGTCGGGGTTGGAGGCGACAATCTGCGGAAGCCTCTTCGCTTGGGGACCCAAAAGTTGAATTTAAACGTTTTTTTTTTTTCTAGGGTGAAACTAATTATTGGTCAACACAATTCCCCTTTTAGTGCCCCGCGCCTTGAAATTACCCTACGCTCTATTTGCAGCCACTGTAACCGCTTTGGGACTCAGTTGTACAGCGATCTAAGAGGCGAGGACGGTGGTCATAATACTCAAACCATCTACCCCCGGTACTTAGCAAGAGCACGCAGCAGCAGCACGTCCACCACTACCACCAGCTGAACCAGCAGCAGCAGCAGTGGCACCAGCATGTACCAGCAGTACCTGCAGTACCAGCAGCACTAGCAGCGGCAGTACCAGTATCGTCATGCTGCGCGTTGTCGCACACCTGTCTGCCTGTGACGTACGTTGCACTCCTGGACGCATCCCCTTTCCCCCAGCGGCAGAGCCCGGGATGGGGTTCATTTGGGTTCGATGCTGCTCCTGTAACCGTCATTAGTAGACTATTTTATAGACATTTTTTCCGTTCTGAATTTCCAAAAACAAAAAAAACCCATTTTACCAGTGCCACAATGCGTCTACTGTAATGTCAAGCGATTCGTCCCGAACAACGTATAACACGTGAAGTTCTCCAAGGGAAGAACGTACCCCTTTAATCCATTTAGTACTGCGCTGCTGTACATGCACTTAAAACTGACTCTAATTCCAAACGTTTCGTCTCTATAATGGACGTGCAGTAAGGGGTTAACTACGGCAAAAAACTATTCCACTCCATTTACAAGTAAGACGTCCGAGGAAATCGCAGGTGCGGCTGTAAAAGGGGATTTTGAGGGGTGTCTGCCGGAGGGAAACAAGAAGACGAGGACATGTGAAAAGTCGATGACCTTTCGTCGAAGCCGCCGCCGCCTTCGAAGAGATACATACACTCGCCCACTCCGGGTTCAAGGCATGCCGAGAGATTCGAGTCATTTCCACCCTCAGCAGTACATATCTGGTACTGGTATATATAGACCAAGGGTACTTATTTATTTATTGCTCCAGTGGACGTTTCGTTTTTTTTTATTAAAAAACAAAATAGGTAAGACACCTCAGCTATGAGATCGAAAAAAACGTCGAAAGCCATCGTCGTAAGCTGCGTGTGACACTTCGATCCAGCGCGCTACGGGGGGGTGATTTGTGGGGAAGGTCGAATTTCTCGGGAAGCTTTACGACCACCATGCCCTCCCACGCCTAGCCGCAGCGAAAAAAGAGGTGACCACGGGCCACAAGAAGACAGGAATGGGGGCCACCTCGGATTGGAAGCATAGAGCGCGCACACACGCACCACGATATACACCTAGACGCACCCAAGCACACGCTAAACGCACGCCCAAACACCCGTACACCGTATCACAGCCATCCAAGAGATTAAACGAGAGCTGCGCACGCAACCTCTCAACTGCGCAAAAAAAAAAAAACGTCCATCGCCCTCCCGATCCCGCAGGCAGCAGGAAAGCCTACAGGCGCAATGCACCCCCCGTCTCAAGAACGCCTCTGCCAACCCATTCCCCGCCGAACCAGCTAACCACCCAAGACAACCCCCCCCCCCCCCCCCCCCCCCCCCCCCCCCCCCCCCCCCCCCCCCCCCCCCCCCCCCCCCCCCCCCCCCCCCACCCCCCCCCCCCCCCCCCCCCACCCCCCCCCCCCCCCCCCCCCCCCCCCCCACCCCCCACCCCCCCCCCCCCCCCACCCCCCCCCCCCCCCCCCCCCCCCCCCCCCCCCCCCCCCCCCCCCCCCCCCCCCCCCCCCCCCCCCCCCCCCCCCCCCCCCCCCCACCCCCCCCCCCCCCACCCCCCCCCACCCCCCCCCCCCCCCCCCCCACACACCCCACCCCACCCACCCCCCCCACCTCACCCCCCCCCCCATATATCCCCCCCCCCCCCACCCCCCCCCCCCCGACGTGGCGCCGCCGCCACGACACGAATCCGCAGGGGAACGTCCCGAAATCACCTGAAGATCGTACTCGCCACCCCTGCCTCCTTTTCCAGCCTCCTTAGCATCGTACTTCTCCATCATGACACCGGAAGCCTCCCACCCCGAAAGGGCCGCGATCAAAAACGCCTCTTCTAGTTCCGCGGCTAGCTTTCGCGCGCCGGTGACCGCCTCCTTGGCCTCGGTGACAGCGGCTGCGGCAGCGGCGGCGGCGGCGGCAGCAGCAGCGGCAGCAGCAGCGTTTGTCGACCCCGACGACGGCGAAGACGACGTGGAGGAGCGGCCGCCCTTAACAACGCTCGCGGCGCCGCGGGCGCGAGCGGCCAGCAGCGGCGGGATTTTTCCCAAAGACGATCGCGAGGGGGGGCGGCGCGCTTTTGATGCTGCTCCCTCGTTCGATGATGCCGCTGTTCCCGACAGCGACGGAGTCGGTCTTTGCGCTGCCGCCGCCGCCGCTGCCGCTGCCGCCGCCGCCGCCGCTGACGCTGATGCTGACGCTGCCACCGAGGATACCGTGACGGCATCGGCAGAGCGCCGCAAGCCTTGGATGAGCATCCACTGCAAGGGCGGCCACGAGTTGGGTCCGTCCCATTGTTGCCCGGAATCCTGTATCGGGTTTTGATTGGCGGAGCATTTTCGTCTTTTTAGAGTCATGCCGCAGAGGGCAGAGGCGCTACCTGGTACATGATATTTCTCAGGGTCCCTTCAAGAAAGTGTGAGACCCTTTTCTGTGATGACACGGACGGTGGTGTGCCGCAGACCAGGTCGAGGAAGGTGACGTCGAAACGACGACGTTTCCAGCATTTGCTGGGCAACCGAAACGCATGACAAAAGCACTACCGTAGTGAAACCCCTTTGCGGCTTCAGCGCGCCAAAACATGTTGAAACAAAAAGACAACAACAGAGGGCAAGCACCGACTTTTCTCAGGGCTCGATGATAACGAGAGGAGGTCTGACTCGTTTTTTAGAGTCAAGTCGAAGGGTGGAGAGGAGCTATCTCTTTTTTTCTCGGAGTCCCTATATTAACACGAGGAGCGCAACACCCAACCCAAAAAAACAACTTTTGGGGAAACACTGTACGTCGTACACTCCACCCGACAAAACAGCCTCATGGGACTGGCGAAAAAACTCAAAAACGAAAAAATAAAATACTGCGCCAAAAATAAGCACTTTCATGTGCGTAGAGCCTTGGAACCACATGTGTGCCACCATCTTTGAAGAACGCTGAGCACAGGCTAATAACGTATACCAGTAGGATTTAGTGAAGCGCTCTTGCCGCTCGCCGCTGAGCACGATCTCTTAAAAACCCAATCGTCTTAGCCTATCCCCCACGAACAACGTGAGCCATGTGTTCTGATGAGAGCGATTTTTTTTTTTGTGGGCTTATCTACCTTCCAGGTATTCAATAGAGTAAGTTCCTCAAGTTGAGAGGAGCCCCGTCAATAAACTAAGCGTCTGGACCCCCCCCCCCCCCCCCCCCCCCCCCCCCCCCCCCCCCCCCCCCCCCCCCCCCCCACCCCGAAAAAAAAGAAAAGATACGGCACAAGCGTGACCGGGTGCGTATCCACCGCACCTCGAGAGAAGTGCACACCCCGCCGGCCTGCACGAGACCGTTCCCTCTCAAGGACTCAGTGCAGCGCGCCAGCCGCACGCTCTGCACCCCGCCGCCACCACCACCACCACCACCACCAGTGCCACCACCCTTGTCGTCAAGCGCGCAGTCCACACGCGGCCACGGTAACCCCGCCCACATCGGTACGAAGCACGCGGGGGTGATGCTGGAGGACTGCTCGCCTGACCGAGAAAGGCGCGGGGGGGGGGGGGAGAGGAAAGGAAGCGAATATTATAGAGACGAATAAAAAAGGCTCCGTCAGGCACGTGGTACACACGTACAAGCAACAAAACGGCGGCGCACGACACGACACCATATACAAGCGCGGCGCCTTCATCCAACACTCGCATGGGATTTTGGACGGGAAACAAACGTGGAGAAAAAAAAAAAGTGCCCATGACAGCATCGGCCATACTGAGCAGCCCGGGACACTGGGGGTATAGGGTAGCATGGATGGAGTACCCCGAACCTCGCCGCAACTATGGTTGCACGAAACACGCGATGCCTGGTTCTAATTGGGCCGCGTGCTTACACCCGGAAAACGGCGGACGAAAAATAACACACCTGTCGAAAACTTTGTAGCTACGCGTAAACATATAGTGGTCAACGATAGCGGCTCGTAGCCGCGACCGTAAACAAACGTGCCCGTCGTTACTTTTGCGCGTGTAAGCGACCAGCAGAAGCGTTCCGAGAAACGAAGCTCTAAAAAAGACTCCCCCCCCCCCCCCCCCCCCCCCCCCCCCACCCCCCCCCCCCCCCCCCCCCCCCCCCCCCCCCCCCCCCCCCCCCCCCCCCCCCCCCCCCCCCCCCCCCCCCCCCACCCCCCCCCCCCCCCCCCCCCCCCCCCCCCCGAAAAAAAAAAAATACTATGTCAGAGGGGGGTCTAGGGGACAAGGTGAACAATGGGAAGCAAACCAAGCTTGGGGGTCCACATTTGTCAGAGGGGAGAAGGGGATAGGGGATAGGGGATAGAGCGGGTACCACATGGACGTGACCACCCACGGCAGTGTGCTGACTGTACAAGGGCACGATCTTCATACCGTGGGGAATCGCATGGACTGTGGCACAGCCAGCGCACGGTCTGTTGCTGGTGAGAAAGCGCTCCCCGCAGTCGCCACTACCATCGGCACATCATCCAGTCCAATCGCACTGGAGCGAAACGTAGGGATCTCTTTTGATGGTCATATTTTTGCCTACACGTTGCTTATATTTCCGTCCAGAGTGGTGCTTGCTTCATAAATTAAAACCCAAGGGGCAGACAAACACCACCGGAAAATCGAGAGCTGATGTTCAAAAACGGAGCGAGATATGGGACAGAGGTGGGACCGAATAGTTTTGGGACCAGAGCTAACTGCTGCCGCGGTCGCCGCCGCCGTTGCCGCCGCCATTGCCACCTTACCTGTAGGTAGCAGCAAGTCCCTCCACAAGGCCGACCTACCGTCCCACATCGTCTGCTCCATCGCCTTCGACCTCGCGTGAGCGGCCGCGGCAAACAGTATCGACTTTCGGCACAACGGCCGTGGCTCGTCCATACCTGGCGCTTCAGACGCAACAACACTACCGTCGGCTAGACCGGACGAATTCGCGGAACCCGACGCGCCCTCTTTCCGCCCCAGCTGCGCCATGAGAATGGTCGAGGCCGCCGACCACGAGCCCGTGTGTTTTCGCCTGTACGCCAGGTATCGCCGCTGAATCTCATCGAGAGTCAACAGGGCCGCGTGTACAGGCGCGGGAGGGGGTGGCGGCATCGAGGCCGACCTCGCCGCCCCGTCCTGCGCGTGGTAAGCAGCAGCGGACGCGGGGGGGTTCGCAGAAGCACATCTTCTCGACGAAGCTGGGGCAGACGATGACAGCGAGCGCGAGCGAGAGTCGGAGAGCGCGTGGTGCAGCCGAGCGACGTTCAGCTCGGCGCGGTGCAGAAACGCGTTAAGGTCGACCGGAACAACGGCCGTCGTCGCAAGCTTGCACAAACAAAAACCCTTGGTCGCCCCCCTCCTCCTCCTCCTCTCCTCCTCCCCCCTCGCCCCCCCCTGCACACGCCTCTCGTACGACCACCCCAACAACCCCCTGCCCTCCTTCGAAAATGGATGGCCCGGCGTCATCCTCTCCTCCCTAGACAGGGCGCCGGCCCAGCGCGAGCTGAAGTCCCACCCGGACTCCGCCGCCGCCGCCAGCTCATGGCACGCCCCATTCG
The DNA here is from genome assembly GCA_031763025.1 of Macrocystis pyrifera. Taxonomy (NCBI): domain Eukaryota; class Phaeophyceae; order Laminariales; family Laminariaceae; genus Macrocystis; species Macrocystis pyrifera. The sequence goes on from JASSKH010000014.1 coordinate 3,655,228, forward strand.
GACCCACTCCAATCCCCACCCCGCCTGCAAAACCACCGCCACCTCCCACCCTCGCCGCCGCCCCCCCCGCCCCCGTTCCCGCCGCTGTCACCGCCGCTTTCGACACAGCAGCAGCAGCAGCAGCGTTCCCGCACGCGCACTTCCCCAAGGCCGCCTCCGCGTCCTCCCGGTAAGACTCGGGGCGCGGCGGGCGGCAGGGAAGGGGGCCACCTACCCCCTTACCCCCAGAGCCATCGTCAAACCCAGCGGGCGGGTCGAGCGTGCCCCAGTACCGGTTGAGGAGGACGGCCGCGCCTTCGGGCGACGTTCCGTGGGACATCACGTCCGACGTTTTGTAAGGTGGCGGAGGGGCTGGAACGCAAACAGCACGTCCCCGCTCAAAGTCCATCCAGAAGGCGTGCTCGGACTCCTGCGAGCAAGGGACAGGGGGGGGGGATACAATGGGGGGGGGGGGGGGGGGTACTCATCATCATGCATGGCCGTAGTCGTATGATAGGGGGGGGGGGGGTTACTCATGGCATGCATGGCCGTAGTCGTATGACCAGAGCCCCTCGCATCCCTACAATGACGGAAGCGGAGCATGTCGGGTTTTCACCGACCAGACAGGCATTGCTCGCACCAAGCGACGTGAGGTGTCCGGCGAGTCGCATGAAGGGTCAGCTGCATCCCAATACTAAGAACCACTGTTGAAGCGGATTTTCTAGCATACGGATGGCAGTGTCGATATAATGGATAATGTTTCTGGTGTGGCCACTTTTAGCGACAGCAATAGGGTATACCATGTAACTTCTTCGTGGGTGATTTGCCATATACACATTATGGACCTGTATATAGAACCAATCTCACGCCACGACGACCCCCCCTGGAGAGAGCCTGAGCGTGCGGTAAAAAATGTCCAGCGTTGTACAGGAATTCGGGCCCCCGGAAACAGATTCGTTCGGCTTGGGGGCCCGCCCTCCCTCGTTTCCTCGGGCCGCTCTCTTGGAGGGTCTCAACACCTGGCCTCCGCCGCACCCTCTCCGCCGCGCGCGGTCGGAGGCGGCTCCGAGAGCGTCGAGCGCGGCCCATCAAATCTTGCTCTCTACGGTAGATCGACGGGAGAGAGGACTCGGTACTACTCTCACCGTACGATCTTGGAGACGGAAGTACATCGAGGTTGTTTCTTCGAGGAAGCAAGGCTCACTCTGGCTCGTAAGTCGGATCTTCGCGTCGAACTTAGCTAGCTCTGTGGTAGAGATACGATGGTACTCTGTGGTAGATCGAGGCTCGGCACTACTCTCAGCTGCTGGAGATGGCAGTCTTATCAGGTGATAATATCTTGAAATCTCCGCTTCGTCGTAGATAGCGGAGATTGACAGTCTCATTCGGCGAAAACAAAATGAAAGTTGACTGTAATGTTCCGGTTGTTCGGCAAAACGATCTTGAAAGCTGACAAATCCTGTTCAAATTATCCGGCGAGAATACCTTGAAAGTCGGCAGTCCTGTTCGACAATATCTTGAAAAACTTTCGGGTGTTGGAGGTTGACAGTCCTCTGCGGCAAAATATCTCAGCTGCTTGAGATTGACAGTCTTTGTCCACCAAAAGATATACTGAAAGCTCGAAGACTGCGTTCCATGATGACATAAGTACAGTAGTACCTGCAGTCCCGAGCACATCATAGTCTAGGTTGGGTTCGTGTCTACTGCTGCTGCTGCTGCTGCTGCTGCTGCTGCTGCTGCCGCTAGAAATTAGCCGTTTGGGTCCCCCGCTTTGTGTGCTGCGGCTGCTATTAATAACACTGCTACTATTGTATTATTGCTGCTGCTGCAATTTTGTTATCTGGGATAGACAAACCGGTTCTAGCGTAGAATTTCGTTTTCTTGATAATGTTTTTTTTTTGGTGAAATGATTTGATTGGGCTGAAGCCCAATTCAGAATAAACGATTACGCGGAGAAATTCGAGGCAGTTCGAAGTTCAATCAAGCAAAGATTCACAGAGGGATGCGGTGGATTTCAAAATCAAGGATCCACGGAGAAATTCGAGCCAATTTTAAATCAAACTGCGAGCCCGTGCGAGTGCCCCCCTTTCGACCACAACCATTCTCCACCTTGCTACAAAAATTGGGAGGCCGCAAAACTTCGAGCAGAGGCCTAGTGATCGTACATTGTCAGACTGTCTGCTGCACGATCTGACGGCTGGAATCGCGTATTTAGGATCAGCTGCTTGGGACACGAGCACCACAAGCGGTAAAAGGCAGCAAATATATCACGAGTACGTCGCGGTTCAATCTCTTTCAATTCTAAGTAAATTGCATAGCAGGCAACACTTTTAGACGGACTGCTGCCGCCATACCACATAAAACTATCACACCAGGGTGATAAGATAACACACCCCCTCGGAAGCTGGGTTTCTAGACAACGGGGAGGGCGTACTGAGTACGACCACCGATGTGTCTACGCAACCTTCTCGACGAAACGTTTCCAAAGAAGCCACCATTTTCGTTGCGTGTGCGTGCCCCCCCCCCATGATGCTCTGGAGGAAATCGGGTCTGAGGTTCGTCCCAGGGGGCGTGTGTCTTATCACCCTAGCGTGATATACGGTCGGGGGGTGTGAACAAATAAAGGTATTTTCCGCGAGCAGCACTGGAGGTGCTGCAAGTACTGGGATTACTTCAGGGTTCGAGAATGCTCGCACTGAGAGTATTTACTCGCAGTACATCGGGGCTTCTGTGTCGTGGACACTGCTGTGTGCGCTTCAAGCATTCCCAGCCTGAGTACTCCGGAGGCTCCCGCAATGAGAACAACTGTCCGTGTTCACGCGTGCGCAGTTCTTTGTGGTTTTTCGTTCTATCTTTTAGGAGGACCGATGTTAGGTATGCGATACTGCTCACACTACTCGCAGTGTCTTGGGTCATTTACTGCGAGTACTGCTTGTACTCTGGAGTATTTCGTGGTGCGGTGCTGCGCGTACTGCCGGTACCCGAAGGAGTTTCGGCGGAAACTGTAACGATTTGCACTATTTTGGGTATGGTTATTTCTGCGACAAGTTGATGCTGTTGTTCTTACGTCCAAACTATTGAAGATGTTGAGTCCGTGATCATAGGACGGGCTCCAAAAACTGGAGTGGAAGAATATCTCAGGGGGGAAAAAAAAATAGCCAGATCGAAAAAGATAGAAAACAGAAAACAGCCGGATACACATGACGGCTGAACCACATCGTACACCTCAAACAGGGGAAAAGTTTACCAGGCAATCTTTCCACGATTTGCAACTTACTCCAATGGGCCCGCATACGAAAAACAACGAAACAAAAAAAGAAAAACTGAAACGACATGATAAAAAGTTCAATGAAACGAAACATCGAATCAATGAAAATGAGGTACAACCAAGTCCCAAGGAGATAAGAGCGACGCAAGCACGCGCACTTGCAAAAACGAACGAACGCAAAGGGAATGAGCGCGTACGCATTTGCGATCCAGAGTTTTGAGTCAGGATGGGAGAAAAGAGACAATAAAAAAATCATAACAATAGTGTGAGTTTGGACAGACACTAAACCTGTGAACTGAAACTTGGCACCTGCGCCACTTGGTATCGGCTTCATCCCACCGTAATCAGATCTCAAAGCATGAATAGTATACGTATTTAATCCCTGTATTGTATACTAGGTGTGTAAGTAATTACTGTACCGGTAAGCACAAGCTTGTATATTTCGCCGGCATCCATGCAGAGCCCTTGTACATACTACGATCATCCCCCTTGTGCGGAGGGGAGGAGTCAGAGGGGAGGGGAGAGGCGGGCGTGGATATGCGTCCATCGCGCTCGTCGTGACGCAGCTAGACGGACTATGCCCGCATGAGGAAGACGCAGACGAGCAGGAAGGCAGCCTTACCTCCTAGGTTGTACACACGTTCAACAGTAGCCACGATACCGTGCGACACACGGACCGAGTGGCCCAGCGAGCGGGTCGGGAGCGGTGCGGGGAAAACACCCTCTTCAGTGGTGCACAACTTCCAACAGCCACGATAGACACAGTGGGTACAGCAGACCAGGGAAGAGAGCTGGCCGGCAAGAAAAAAAAGAGCGGTGCGGGAAGGGATCGCTTCAGGTGACACGCGCGTCCAGGACCCCCTGATACATCCCGGGTCAACACCCAGGAAGTACGTGACATGTGCCGCATTGGTGGGTCTCTACCGTACAAAACGTTAGACAACACGCGCACTCGGGCCATTTTCCAAGCTGTAGTTTTCTTGAAAACGGCGGAGAGAACGAGCACACGCGTCGAGCGATACGTCACTGAAAAAGGCATCAGCGACTTAACAAATCCAACGCCGTGTACTATCGTTCTTGTGTGCCTCCCCTTGCCTTGTTTCGGATAAAAAATCGACGATAACCCTTTTTACGACCGGAGTCCCGTCATGGGGGACAAGCTGCTTCGAATATGACTGGTTTGTCCCAAAAACTATCCAAATGAGACTGCAGTCCCCGCAGGGTCAATAATGCATCCCAGGGTTGTGTGTGGCACATTGCGTGTTTTACGGTAGAGCTTAGATTCTCTGAAGCCGCCGCCCCCAGGGGGTGGAGAGGTCCTCACCAACGAAGGGAGGGCCCTTGTGAGGAAGTCGTCATCCGGACGGGCTGAGTACACATCGCAAACCATTTCGGAGAGCAGCGGAGGCTGGCTGCGCTCCGTGTAGTATAGACGTCCGCCGTTGGGCACAAACCTAGTGGTGCGGGGAGGGGGGCGGGGGGGGGGTTGGGAGCGTATGGAGGGAGGAAGGGAGGGTGCGGAGGGCAGGGGAGTCAGGGCGGGGGGTGGGCATCATGTTCGCTTTCGATCGGACGGTGCTGCCACACGCACAACCACAACACGGACCACGCGCTGTGCTATTGATGTGATCAGCTATCTAGCTGGTCGCCTCCGAGAGCCCGCGGTTGACTTACGACCAACGCAAATGAAGCTACAACACGGTACAGCGAAGAAAGCAGGTAGGTGACACAAGCGGTTGCCGTGCGCCGACGACCACTGCATGCGGGGAGAACCGGGTGAGAGCCGTCAACAGACGCGTCCCGGTTCCCCTCCCGTCTTTCGGGGCACTCAGCACTTGCGGTTCAGGGGCAACCTAGGGAGGGAGGAGGGGAGGGGGGGGGCGTGGGCTGCCGCTGCTTGTGCAGTACACAGTCTCGCTCAAGAACCGCTTCCAGCTTCTCACCCGAATCGATCGATGTCATCAAGCAGGTTAAGCACGGCTCCTCGCGCTGTGTCCACCATGCCCGAGACTAGCAGTCCCCTGAGCGTGAGCACACGCGTGGGCAGAAGGGAAACAATCTGGTAAAGGGTTAAACGGGTTACCACAAGGTTAATGAGAGGGAGTGGGGGGGGGGGGGGGGGGGCATCGCGGTGGTCGTAGCTCGACGACCTCGACAATCTCGACAAATCGGACACGTGATCTATCGTACAGCAGCGAAGAAACGCGAAGCGACCAGGCCGCGCTTTTCTCAATAGAACATAACAAAACAGTGTACCGAGCGACCGGGAGGCAGCTTCCTCCAATGGAGGAGGTGGCCATCGCGCGATCTGAACAAGAAGCGACGACGCACCAGTTGTACGGCGCCGCGTCAAGTCAGGTGAGACAACGTCCCGCTGTGGGGTGGGAGCACAGGAGGGACCGCCGGAGCAACAACAACCGTCAGCGAAGCGGACGGTCGCGCGCCCCCTAGTCTCGCCAAAACGCTTCGTACAGCAGCAGGCAGGCCAGCAGGCAGGCCAGCAGGCAGGCAGGCGGTCCGGTCATCTCCCGGCGAAGGGTGTCACCGACCAGGAGAACCCGCAGTGCGGACGTATCTGCATCACGATCGTATACAAATCCTGAACTACATGCCACAACGGTAGGTTAGGATCTAGATGAGCTATCTGTAGATGATCTATCTGATCTGTCCCCAAGTGTGCAAGATTTTCCCATGCGGTTGGTGCTGCCAAATGAGACTCAGCAACGCGTCTCTGAAAAACGTTTTAGTCGCACGGTCACCGGCCGGGGAGATGTTCCCAAGCGAACAAGAGGTTGTGCGCCCTTCACTGCGCGTCAGCGAAAAACTCAACCCGAAACGGTGTTGTCCACCACTACTGTTGTAGCCACAGACAACAACGTTGGAGGAAAGTGCGCCTCACGGAAGCACTACTGGGCCAGCGAGCGACTCTCCCCGATCCCCTCCTTTCCTTCACGCCGCTCCCCGCTCCGACTCACGCCCCTGCTCGGTTGATGCACGGCCATTCCTCGAGCGCCGCCGCCAAAAACAGAAAAAGAACGGATAAAACTACGAACAACCGAAACAAACGAAACAAACAAAACAAACAACACAAGTGTACAAACAAACGAAACAAACAGAAGAAACAACAACATAAAAACAAAAAAAAACATACAACAAACACGGGAAGCACGAACGTGCTCGACGCCTGAAAACAGCAACCAGAGCCGTCGTGCATGCACCTCACCCACCCACCCACCCCCTCCCAGCCCCCACCTGATCGTCCAGAACGTGTCCCAGTAGTAAGACTCGCGGAAACGTCCCCCTGGAACGACGACGGGGTACTGCCGAGGGAGGAGCGAGTGTCTCTCCGGATGAACGTCGACGTCGGCGACGACCTGTCTGACGAGCAGCGCCCACAGCTGGTGGATGGAATGCGCCCACTCCCTAGAGGTGAAGGCGAACGCAGCGGGGTTTGAATGAAAGGGTGGTCGACGGGAAGCGGGGGGGGGGGGGGGGGGGGGGGGGGGGGGGGGGGGGGGGGGGGGGGGGGGGGGGGGGGGGGGGGGGGGGGGGGGGGGGGTGTACTCGATCGGCGTGGGGGTACTCGATATCATGCATGGGGTGGGGGGAGGGGCGTACCCATTTGTTGCTTGCCTTAGTCATTTGGCCTTTGACCACGCATCGATTTCGAGACGGAGCACCGTTCCTACTCCTAATAGAGACAACTCCAACATTGGGCGCCTATTATGTCGTTTCCATATATGACATAAAGTAGATACTTTTTTATAACCTTGTCCCGTTCCTGTTTCGCCGCCTGTGGCCACCATCAATCTCCTAGAATAGCGATCGTTTTCTAGCTGCTATCTAGTGTATCAGGCTCCTCCCTGTCACATTCGTCTCATGTCCTCATCTCTTCTGACACACCTCGTTCTTCCTTGTACATTTCACATTCTCCTACTATGTGGATTCTACTCATATTGCTTTGACACGCGGGCACGTCTGTGCATCTACTTTCCTCCTCCTCCAGGCTACTGGTGTACCTCTTTATTCTTTCTGGCAGGTCCAGGTCCCCTACACGAAATCGCAATTTCAGCGTTTTCGCGAAGTACATGGGGCAGTGAAAATACGTTTTCGTTTCTTTCCCGTCGCTTAATCCCCCGTATGTCTCTATAAGTGTTTCTCTGATTCCACCTTGTTTCTCAGGGCTAGCCTTTCCCTTCTATCCTTTCTTCGAGTACCTCCCAAACTTCTCTGCCGACACAATCTCTTCCTGATTTCCTTCCATACTTTCTCAACTACGCTATCCCACCTTATTTCACTTCACCTTTTTGTTACTTTCTCCCGTATAGATCTATCAACTATCGCTGGCAACCTCTTTTTTCGGCGTGCTCCTTACCTTATGTTGCCATTTCAGCTCCCTCGTGTTTCTGTGTCTCGAGTGGGTACATTCCCAGTTCTGCTCTCAACACTGTATTGCTCGTCGTACTTGAGCATCTTAGTACTTTTTTAGCTGCTGGCATCGGTACTGTTTCCAACCGATTTACGAACTTCGCGTCCCCTTCCCATACTTCTCCTGCATGTTCTAGCTTTAGGTGCCATCACATTCATCAGGATACATCTCTTGATCCTACTGTGAAATGCGAAGGGGGGATATTAAGCGGGAGAGGCGAAAGGCAACGAGGTTTCAACCGAAGTGCGTTCGACAGCAAGGGCAGGGGGGGAGAAGGCGGGGTCTACGGAGGGGGGGGGGAAGCTGGCACAGTCAAAAAGCATCAAATGGCGCGTGGTTTTTGAGTGAGGCACCGACTGGTTTGTGCGTCGGGCACAGCGGAACCTGCTACCTGGCATAACCGTCCCATGGCTTGTTTGGGTGGCATACTGCATTTTTCTGTCAAGATGGCTGCGGCTAATCGGCAGCGGCGGCGGTGGCGGCGGCCGCGCGCACGATGTCTGTCTACGCCGACGTCCGACACCATACATCAACAACACTCCCCCCCCCTAATATATATGTATATATTATACATAGATTGGGTTGGCGTCGGTTGGCAAGGACACTGTAAATATGCCGCTCACTACGTGAGCTAGACAACCAGGGTACCGTTTGTCCGTTTTTTTTTTTTGGCGGTCGCCCACAGCTGGTCGTCGAGTTAGATCATTTGTGCGAGGTAAAGAACCTTTATTCTGCACAAGAGAACTGATCGTATTACGTCGTGTAAGGCACCCAAGAGGCAGTTGCATAGCATTTCCATTGCTGTCTCTGGAAGTGGCTACACCGGAATTTAAACTAACTCATTGCAGCTGTCATCCATATGCAAGTCCGCCTCACAAGCGGTTCTTAGTAGGATGCAGCTCACCCTTCATGCGACTCGCCGGACACCTCACGGCGCTTCGCGCTTGATGCAAGCAATGTCTGCCTGATCGGCGAAAACCCGACATGCTCCGTTCCGGCATTGTAGGGATGCGAGGATCCATGGTCATACGACTACGGCCATGCATGACATCGAGTACACCTCTCCTATCGAGTACACCTCCCCCCCCCTCATGTGAATGTGAAGGCATGGTACGAGCGATCCCCGAGCAAAGCATTGGGCACGCCTGTCGCTTTCTAGGCAGGAGAAGATCCCACAGACAACATCGCCAGCAGAACAAACAACTTCCCCACCTCTCTCCCCCCCCCCCCCCCCCCCCCCCCCCCCCCCCCCCCCCCCCCCCCGTCCACTGTCCCCTGTCCCTATCTTGTGGGGGAGGCAACACATTGCTACTCGCGACTTTCTGCAAAGGATTCATGCTCAAAGGGGGTATTTGTTTCTTTGGCGGTCGACCACCGCTGGCGATCGAGTTGGATCATTCGTGCGAGGTGAAGAACCTTTACTCCGCACCTTGGGAACGATCGTATCACGCAGTTAGCGTCTATGGTAAGGTACCCACGAGGCAGTCACATAGCACCCGCATTGCTGTCTCTGGAAGTGGCCGCACCGCGAAAAAACAAAAACTAATTTAAGCTGTTATCCTCACGCGATTCCGCCTCACAAGCGGTTTTTAGTAGGATGCAGCTCACCCTTCACGCGACTCGCCGAACACCTCACGGCGCTTCGCGCTTGATGTAAGCAACTATGTCTTCCCTGGTCGGCGAAAATCTCACGTGCTCCGTTCCGGCATTGTAGGGATGCGAGGGTCCATGGTCATACGACTACGGCCATGCATGATATCGAGTACACCCCCCCCCCCCCCCCCCCCCCTCCAGTACATTTCTCCGCCCCCCCCCCCCCCGGATTTTTCAGCCAAACGGGAGTGTAGGGAAAACAGGCTCGCGGCAGGTGCCCCCACGCCCCCCAGCCTCTGCCTCGAATTAAGTTGTGACGCGCTCCCAAGACGAGTGCATCCCATGCCGAGCAGAAACACATTTTTATTTTCTCTTTCTTTTTCCGGCACGTTGTTGATCAACGGCACCGTGACGCTAGAGGTTGCACAACGACCCCCCCCCCCCCCTTTGGACTACGATTTATTTTTTTTTCGTTCGGGGGGGGGGGGGGGGGGGGGGGGGGGGGGGGGGGGGGGGGGGGGGGGGGGGGGGGGGGGGGGGGGGGGGGGGGGGGGGGGGGGGGGGGGGGGGGGGGGGGGGGGGGGGGGGGGGGGGGGGGGGGGGGGGGGGGGGGGGGGGGGGGGGGGGGGGGGGGGGGGGGGGGGGGGGGGGGGGGGGGGGGGGGGGGGGTATTTTGGGCCCCCCCTCAAATCAACAACAACCAACAAAGGGGGGCACGCCCCCCCCCCCCGCAAATCTACAACGTTTATGTATCACCCCATATTGACCAGGATTCCCCCCATTTGACCGAAAACATACCCCTTTTTGACAACTCTCGACAGCTTAGAAGTTCCACCGTGAATCTGTTCTGGACAAGGGTCTGTTCGCGGGTCTGTTCAAAACAGATTCACGGTAGAACTTCGAAGCTGTCCAGAGTCGTCAAAAAGGGGTATGTTTTCGGTCAAACGGGGGGGGGTATTAGTGAACAGGGTGTAATACAAAAATTCAGTAGAATGGCGGGGAAATAACCCCCCCCCCCCCCCCCCCCCCCCCCCCCCCCCCCCCCCCCCCCCCCCCCCCCCCCCCCCCCCCCCCCCCCCCCCCCCCCCCCCCCCCCCCCCCCCCCCCCGCATATTGTAGTCCAAAGGCGGGATCCCTGTGCAGCTTCCTGCACCACGGTGCCGTTAACCCTGATGATAACGTGCCGGAAAAAGAAAGAGAAAAGAAAAATGTGTGCGAGCTCGGCATGGGCTGCAGGGGTCTTGGGGAGAGCGGTACAATTAAATGTGAGGCAGAGGCTGGGGGGCGTGTGGGCACCCGCCGCGGGCCTGTTTTCCCTATACTCCCGTTTGGATGAAAAATACGGGGGGGGGGGGGGGGGGGGGGGGGGGGGGGGGGGGGGCCTTACCCCCCTTTGACCATTGCCCTTCTGCAGATCGCACAGAAAGAATAAGTCCACGGGAATTAGCAGGGCTGCTCACAGGCCAGGTCAAACCTCGCGGGCCGGGGTGGGTCGGATCGGGTCGGGTCGGGTCGGATCAGGGTGATCTGGCCCGACTCGTGAGATATGAAAATATCTTGACCGACCCGACCAGACCCGACCCGAGATTTTGAAGACTTCCTGAACCCGAACCGCGGGTTGAGTCATCACCCGTGGAGAGCCCTGAAAATTATTATCCGGTCGGATTGAGGGGGGGATTGGGGGGGGGGGGGGGGGGGGGGGGGGGGGGGGCCTGCGCCGCTTGTCTTGAATGGAGTCGAGGAAGGCTGGGCTTGGAGAGAAATCCGACGGAGTCACCGGAACAATGTCGCTACCCGCGTCGTCGAAGTGCTGCTTCACGAACCGCGCCAGCTGGTAAGGCAAAGACGGCCAAAGAAACGGTCAAGAAATGAAGTCAGAAACGGTCACCAAACGGATACGAAACGGTTGCGGAACGGTTACGAAACGGTTACGAAACGGTTATATGAAACGGTTATAAAACGGTTACGAAACGGATACAAAACTGGTAGGAAACGGCCACGATGCGTGTACGATACGGGGCAGGAGGGGTGGGCTCAAAACAGGTCGATCGAAACGAAACGAAAAACCCGCGTCTTGTCAAGCGAGCGCATCGCGCTGGTAATATTCCGCTAGTTTTACCTCCCGTTGGCGCATGCGCGCGCGGCAGTAAATCGGCAAGGGCACTGCTCTCCGATTTGATTCTTAAGCGCACATCGACTTTACGGGTCTGCCGGATAGACACAACAGTAGAGACAGCGAGAGAGAGAGAGAGAATACACCGATTGCTTGCACCGACTAGCAGTAGCGACACGCTGACTAACGGTCTCCAGCCGCCTCTCAAACGGCGTGATCGTGTGTCACGAGGGGCCCGATGCACGAGACAGGCAGCGCTCCGCCGCATGAACTTGGACAGCTCTCAGCTCCCTTGCGTGGGAGGGAGGGAGGGTGGGTGGGCAGTGGAGAAAAAAAACGGAGCTAAGCCGCGGTTCCTAGGCTCCTCCAGCACTCCTCTCACGCCGCGTGCAAGGAAGTCAGCGGGTTGGACGCATTTTAGTCGGGGGGTCGGCGGCAACGGCACGCCGCAAGAGACAGCCATAGGCGGGCCTGTATTCCGATGCAGAGCACCGACCGGGTTTGTGCGGCCGCGGCAGCAGCAACAGCAGCAGCAGCGGCAGCAGCGGCAGCAGCAGCAGCACCGCCTATTTAGCCCAAACCGCAGACGAAAACATGGCTAATAACAGCACAAGAAGAGACAGCAAACACCACCGCTTCTGCCACCCGCGCAAGGCCCCGCAGCACGTGTTCCCGGAAGGGAAGGCCGGGCGCTCGAGCGAGACAAGCTCGACCCTCCCGCACACAGCTAAAAAACTCGTCACGGGCCTCACCTCGTTGCGGTTGCCCCTTGCCGCCACGCTGAGTGCACCGAAAGCCGCCAAAACGTCGGCCGGTCCTTCGTGACACGCAGACGGCGTCATGGGTACGGTACGGGGCGGCATGGTACGGGTCAGAACAGCACGGGACACGGGGCGGGACGGCGCCGGAAAGGACGAAAACAAATAAGCAAGGGCGTAAGAAAATGGGCCGTTCAGGGAGGCGCGTATAACGACGATTATCAACCCCGTCTCCACTCAACTTCCCTTCTAGTCCATTGGGGATCCTGTTTTGGTTTTGGGGGAAGCACGAGCCAGCATTTCGCTTCTAATTTAGGGTCTAAGGTGTTAACGCGGTCGACGAAAATCGGTGCATGCTCCGCATTCTAAGGTGGTGGACAACGAGTTTTAGGCACTCGTTGTGAGGGTTGCTTACCCCTTACTCGAGAAAATGGTCGACACACACTGTTTACGAGACAAATTTGACTGACCCTGACCCTGACCCTAAGCCAATCAGAGCAACCCTGACCGCAAGCCAAGTAGACAAAATCTCGGAGAAATGGTCAGATCTACTGAGCGTTTCGTCCTTCTCTTCTGACTCAAAATCAGTCGGGTGCGCGTGCGCATGCGCGTGCGCGTGCGTGTGGAAGGACGCTAAAACGCTCGAGTACGCGCTACGAGATACCGCAGGCTACAACAACGGCAACAAAACAGCGATGAAATTAGTGCCAACAACAGCAACAACAACAACAACAACAGCAACAACAAGCAACGACAGCAACAGCACCGACAACACTAACCCAGCAGAACTGCCGTCATTCTCAAGGCTGGTACACACCGCGACATAAAACGCCACGCGTCACAAGAAGGCTGAAACATGCCCGTGTTTACCGTAACTGACACTATTCGCAATCCCCCTTCCCATCCCCCTTCCCCCTTTCTGCCCTATCTTGCCTTGTTCATGGGCATGTCCACGAAGGTCTTGCTGTCCGGGAACAGCCTCGCCGATTGAACAGCCTCCAGTAACGGCCCGCAGCAGTATACCTCCCAAGCGGTGGCGCGGCCCATCTCGACCGACCGCGTTTGCCCCCCGCCCCCCACCACGCCCCTGGCCCCGAGTAGTCGCAGGCATTGTGTTGGCCGCGTGTCTTGCGTGCGAAATGGTCGGCGTCAAATCCCGCCGCCACCGCCGCCGCCGCTCCTGGGTGCTAGAGAATCAGCGACAGCAGCCCTACTGGTCCCGATGATGGAGTATGACACTGTTCAATACCGGTACGCACCCGGGTATATCCGTTTACACGCGCCGAACGCTTAAATGTACCCCCCGACGCTGCCACGAGGGCAGGAGGGAGGCAGGCGAGAGTCCCAACGACCAGTCGGTCGGTGGTCGGTCAGTCAATGGTGGTCGGTGGTCGGTGACGGAGGCCGGCCGGTCGGTGTTCGACGGCAGAGGCGGTGGTGGTGGTGGTGGCGGTGGCGGTGGCGGTGGTGGCGTGGCCGGGGGGATAAAATGACGGGTCAGAAGGAAGAAAGTTTACGAACGGATCGGAAGAGAAAGAAAGAGCGAAGGAAGGAAGGATCGTATGCCACCCTCTTCCTTGCTCGTACTGCTCTTCGTCTTTGCTCCTTCCTTGGTCTCTGCCTGATATTTTCTTGCTTGATTTCGCTCAACTATGCTCGACAGAGAGTCAAGTCAGTCGCCTGTCGATTGATCCACAGACGTCCCTAAGCTTGGGGCCTATATCCTCCCTCCTCCGCGTCTCGCAAAAGCCAGCTGGCAGCCGCTCCTCGGAGGAGAACTTGAAGCCTCTCTGTGCGTACGCGAGGAGGGCATACGACGAGAGCACAGCAGCAAAGGAATCAGTATGATGTGTACGGTGCAGGGGCGGAACGACTAGAAACGGATCGACGATAATACATGTTTCGCTTTAGTGTTTTTTTACGCTTCAATGTTATGTACATCCGCTCGTATCTGGGTGGTACTGCAGGCAAAGGCCGGCCCGAAGCAGTGCGCCGACGAGGTGCTAGGGCCCGACTTGGTAGTCTACTACTACGGGGGACCATAGTAAATAGGACCAAATATTGCTAGTAAAAATAGCGAAATATATAGTTTTTTGTGTGCACCGTAGGTCCTGTTTACTATGGTCCCCCGCAACACAGTGTGACGGGGGAACACAGCAGTAGTCAGAAACAAGCATCTCGCGCAGACATAGGGGGGTAGGGTCATTGTGTTTGGGCCCATCGTGGGTTCTGATCGATGTTCATATGCCCCCCCACAGTAGGCTCTTATCCCCCCTCCCCACTACACCACTACAGCACTACGGTTCGTCCCGTGCATTTTTATCGCGAGCAGACTGCCTCCCTTTCTTCCCTCGTCGATTCGCGTCGAATTGTTGTCGACTACTAACACAGTGTGGCCTGTGCCAGGCATACTCGTGCAAGTACAGAAGCAGCATGTTTCGTTAGAGGTACGCCTAAAATTTTCTGAGGCTCCATACGCGAGGCGATCTTAACGTCGCCCAAAACCTGATTTTGAGAAAAAAAGTGCCCCCTCTGATGAACATTAACCTATAGATAAATAACTCGAATACTACAGTGGGGTAACACACGTTTTGTAATAGTATTCCAACAAATATTGGGTTAAGAAACCAGTTCGGTTAGAAACTGTTTTGACGAAAAGTGCTCGTACTACCCCTTTGGTTACAAGCGTCGCAGAGGCAAAGAAATCTCACGCGAGGCGGGGGGTGTCCAACACAAACTCGAGCATAAAACTTTGCTTTGTTATTTCTGAATGAATCAATCTCGTCTCAATTCTAGTCGAATCAGATACCATAGTACTACTGCTGTAGTGCCATACCAGCAGGCAGGCAGTACGTCAGTAAAGGGCCGTAAGTCAGCTGGGTACCCGATTTAAGACCCCCTCGCAACAGGCCAAGTGCTACCGCTCTGCCTCGGGACCGCTCGTATCCCGTTTAAGAGCGACTTAATGTCATTCCGGGACAAGAGAGAAACTTCGGCAACTTTTTTATAGCGAGGGACCTGTGGGGGGGAGAAAAAAAAAAAAAAAATCCATGGCTTGCGCAGGCGTTCTCGATACGGGCCGCTGAAAATTATCGAGCTTTTTTTTTACACGTTTGTACCCCGTAAAGTGGCTACTGCAGCGACGCCAACACATGCGCTATGTACCATAGTTACAACCTCGTCGTGTATACATGTAAGTTCATCTGAACGATCTTGTCGAAGAGCTATCAAAGGCATTTAAACCAACCAATCCGCTGGAGCATGATGAGATAGTAACCAGAGGCCCCAAGATCAGCCATTCACGCGGCTGAAAGAAAGCCCCTCTAGGCGGAAGACGTAAGCCCCTCTAGGCGGAAACGTCGCAACAGTCCATACCGCTCCGCTCAGATCGGTACTACTCTGAGCGGAATCATACACACATCTGAGGCACTGATATACGTATCTAACGGTCCCGATACTTGCGTTCAGAATGCTACAATTTATGAAACCCCTCTTCTTCCTCTTCCTTCTTCTTCCTAAAAGTGTTCTCGCTCCATCTGGCTTAACGCGACGCCGCTCCCTTCCCACAGACCGTGTCCCGTTTCTTCGTCATTCGACGTTACTTTATTTTGGAGGAGGCGCGCTCTCGTTGCCACAATCTCAGCAACACGCAGCACCACCACCACCACCAACAGTTACAGGCAGCCGCTGTAGTGCTCGCACACGTTCCAACCATTTTACTTCGCTCTTGCTGACACCGTGGTGGCCCTGCCTCTTGTACATTCATACGTATTGGATACGTTTTCTCGCTCGCAGCTGCCTCCCCCCCCCCTCAAAAGTTGCCAGCGACTCTTCTTCCTCTACTACTGCTGTGAGGTGCGGCCGTGGTCTCGGGGGCTTGTCTGGTGCTGCCGCACATCAATATCAAGCTTGCTGCGAGCCTACGGCATCATACGATTTGTACCAGCATACTGCTGCACACGTAGCGTCTGCTGCTTGTCGCAACGGCGGCAGTGTATGTATAGTACACCCTCTTGCCTCGGGACACGTCGGGCAAGATCTGGCTAGTTTTCGAGTTCAAGTTTCCGTGCCAAGCCGAACTTACCGCTCGTATTAAGTCCGATTTCTCTGCAGTACAAACATTTCATCGGTACGTCCTTCGGAAATGTATATTTTCGTCACTTATTTTGCATCTGATCGGTTGAAACGTGTATCACCAAGCAGGCGTCCTCAAGTGAAACACGAAAACACCAGACTCAACAAGATTTCTGGTTTTAAACCATATGTTGGGACATACCGCCTCAGTTTTGATATTCAACTTGGGAGCTTGTCCACCTGGACGTGGCATGTCGCAATTGTCGTGCGGTATCGCCGTCGGCTGCTGCTCCAGAGGCGAGAAGCCGCCTTTGCGAGAGGTAGGACCACCGGAGCGGTCGCAGCGCGAGCTCCGAAGGGCCCTTAGCATTCATGATAGCTCCGCCTAGATCGTCAGCGGCGCCTCAACAAACAAAAAAACAAAGCCGCCGCAAACCCAGTTCTTCGTCGCGCTGCACCTCCAAAGATGCGTGAGCGAGCAACCACCAAATCATAAAAAAATGCCGCTACGTAGCGCGTCGTTCCGAGGGGGGGGGAGGGCGAGCGTGCAGTCGCTCGCCCCGTTTTTTGCCAAGGGGTTCTTCTTGAACTGTGCGGGTTATTCGAAAACGTAATTTTCCCACCTCGGATAACGTAGCACTCGGAAAAGACGTACCTATGTTATGGGGCCTGACGCAGGCCATGTGTCAGCATAGTGCTAGCACTGGAGGAGCAATCACGGTAACGCGGTAACACGGTGTTCATTGGAAACCCACGAACGTGCACACGCCTTAACGCTATGTTTCTGCTCGATCTCGTCCAGCTCTGGCAGCGACAATTACGTCACGCCGTGATGTCATCCGTGTTTGTACTATATAACGCTGTTACACAATGCTGGGATTTGACCATACACGTACGTTATCACTCTAACATGCCCTGATCGTTACACGCAGATTTACTGGCATGTATGACATAATGTTACTGTCTACTTAGCTTCTTACATAACACACTAACATGGTGTTACCCTCAAGACCTATGCCAATGGAAATATACCCGTCAGAAATTTTCAGGTACAGCTTGCTATGAGCACGTTTCTTCAAACGGAAGGGTCTAAACTATTGGATAAGCCTGAAAAAAACAATTCTGGGGCCAACAGCTTCAAAAAAACTCAGGCGGGCGTTTGGTTCGAAGCGGCGAGATTCCGAGTCCTCGACAGATATCGATCGAAAAAACCAACGACTGAGTCATGAATTCTGAACGGAGTGCTCTCGTTAGGGGCTCCGACCCACCCTAGGGTCATCGTCTTCACACAATGGCCGGTGACATGTGGCGGACGCTGGCCAGGCGTATGATGAAAAAAACAGTCGGCCGCTTGTGTGCACAAAACAAATGACAAAATTTCTCGATCCGTCTCGAATGGCAAAAAATAGGCTATTTTTCAGGTTTGGGAGGATATCGTAGGACGCCGCCGGCAAGCTCTCGCCTCCTGGACCATGGATCCACCTGATATTTTCGAGGCCGTCATCTATACTCGTTGGCCTTGCCCGTCACCAAGCGGGTTGGCCGTGGGCTGAGTCTATATCGAGATCGAGCGTCTATCATCGCACGAGCTGATTTTTATCAGCGTGTTGACAATTTGCAACGAGAAAAAACAGATTGCGCCGCCTGCAGCCGTCAGAAAAAAAAGACGACGAAATCAAACATTTTTTCCCTTTTTTCCTACAGCGGCGGTATGAGGATATTTCTGACTGTTCTCTGAAAGACATATTTTTGAAAGGAAACTCTTAGACTTTGCGTTTCCATTGGCATAGGTCTAACACTACGTTTTTTGGACCCCCTGTCTGATTGCCTTAGGGTCGGATGACGTAGATTTTAACTTACGTTGGCAACGTTACATACAGTCATAGCGGGCCGATACGTTACATTATGTAGGGATGTTAGCCTAAATGCGGAGGTCTCTCGTAACATCATGTTACGGTGTTACCGCCAGTAAACAAAAGGTTCTAACATTCCGTTGCTACGTTACCATTAGAACCAATCCGGGCCAAACCTTATGTTACTGAGTTATCGTTGGGGCCGAAGTCGTTCCAACGTAATGTTGCGACGTTACCCTTTAGGAGGGATGTTAGCCTAAATGCGGAGGTCTCTCGTAACATCATGTTACGGTGTTACCGCCAGTAAACAAAAGGTTCTAACATTCCGTTACTACGTTACCATTAGAACCAATCCGGGCCAAACCTTATGTTACTGAGTTATCGTTGGGGCCGAAGTCGTTCCAACGTAATGTTGCGACGTTACCCTTTAGGTCTTCTCGAAATCTAACATGTGTTACGTGTGTTAGAGGTGTGGCGGCGTCGCGGAGTAGCATAACGTAGCCGTGTTATCCATCGCCGATATCCCAGTAGGGGACACGTACAAAAACATCCCCGGGATGGGAGGATGAGATGGTATCCTCGGTAAAAAAGTGCCTCCATATTTTTTATACCCCAAAACAGGGGATGTTTAGGAGGGATCCCCCCGAAAAAAATGCCTCAATTTCTTTGGAAACCCGCCAACACGTTATCTATCACGTAACCTGCATGCTCGCACGTACGAGCTAACTCGGCAGGAACATATTGATGATGTTAGATTGGAGATGTATGTTTTCTGCTAACTTGTGTTACAACATACATCGCATAAATGAGCCAACATGTTACCTCGCAGTGTTTTATCGATCACGCACGTTATCCGTTTGACGTATGTTGTGGTGGCAAGACTTCCGTTAACACCCTAACGAACACAACGTCGCTCGAAACGGACCGCTGCTGTGGTTGACACGGTAGCATAATGTTAACGTTAAATCGGCCATATACGTTACCTCTCTAACGTGTGATACGATAGCCACTAGGAATCCCACAACACAGTGACATATTATCATGTAAGCGTTTAATTGGCCACGTACGGTAGTATCACGGTAGCGAGCAAGAATTCCGCTGACTCACCAACAACGTTACTACTGTAGCTACGGGCCGATGTCAGAAACACGGCAACGGAAAGTTAACATTCAACTGACTGTGTACGTCATCCCTGCAACGTGTGTTGCGATAGCCAGCAGGAATTCCGCCGACAAGCTAACATAGTAATACTCGCTACGGGCTGCCTACCCTAACACCGTGATACATATACTGCGGTCAGTACGGGATCAAGGGAACATTTTGGACATGATGTTCCATGAACATGAGTACCGATACAGCTGTGAACCACTCTCGGTCGTAAATAAGAACCGTTGGCGCATCAATAGACACCAAGGGGCCCCTCCATAGTCTACGAGTGGTGCCTGCTGCCTGTATCATAGTGCCTGCGAAATCGCTTGGAACAGATGGGATTAACCCTTGTGCCAGTGCGCGGAGTAGTGGCGGTTTGACTGTTTCATACCAGGAATGTACATAAAACGGTCCGTACAATGCCGGACACGCAGGGGGATATTTGCAGCAACCGTGCATATTCATGGTAGCACTGCCTTATCGTCGCATGCACGAACCATGTGATGCCATCTGCGCCTGTCTTTCCCCGTTCACACCCTACACCACCCCAACAACCGGCCAATACTATTAATATTAGCAATACCCAATATGTACCGGTACGTCGTACGAAAAGTCAGCAATAATACTTAATACTTCGACGAAATATCGCACAACACATGTACGTGGAGGCTCTGTGTACAGCAGCAGACTGCCGTACTCGTACTCTTGTGTACAGCGGTAATGATCCCTCTAGAGTGCCGGTATGCATGCGCCAGCCAACAACACTGGCACTACAGCGGCAACCGTAGTCCGCACACTACGAGTACCACACCGGTTTCAACTCTTTTGGGGCTACTGCTGCTGTAGTCCCGTTTTGGGGACAAAAACCCCTCAAATTCCAACTAGTTTGGGCCCAAAACGGGACTGCGGCACCGAAAATTACTCTCATCACGGGTGCAAAGCCGTTTCACATGTACCGGGGTGGTACCAGGTTCACAGGTACCGGGGTGGTACCAGGTTCTGGCGTACCAGTACATCATACCAGGTACATCACAGCGGGCAGCCGGCACTACACCGTACACGACCGGCACTTCCCTTACATACGTACACATTATGAATAGCACCTACAGCAGTAGTAGTAGTAGAGGTACCAGTACTACAGCAGGAGCAGCAGTAACTGCTGTTGTAGCATTCTCTACCTTCTTCTATTAATTAATATTAATGGTACTGCTGTACTATATGTCAGGAATGGTAGTAGCGTGGAAACATCGAGAGGCTGGCCGCGCTTGAGGCGTGGTGGGCGTCGTCCGCAGAGAGAGAGAGAGAGAGAGAGTGCTACCCCCCTTGGGAGGCTTCGAGCAGGAAACGATCGTCCCCGCCGTCAGAATGGACAAGGTAAAGAAAAAACATGTGAACACATAAATCAACCCAAAAGAAAGACGCTCTGTTGGTTGCTGTCGGCTACTACCGTAAATCACCAAGGGTGGACGGAAATGTAAGGAATGCTTATATATCAGTATTAGTATGAAAACGATTCATATATTTCCGTCCCTACTACTGGTAAACTGGAGCAGCAGCAGTACGGGTGTGAGTGTACCAATACACAGGTCAACGCTCAAGAGGCAGGCAGGCACACTGGTGAAAAGGGGATCGACAACTTAAGCGCGAGGGAACGAGAGCTTGCTCGGCGGCACCATGCCCTGGGTGCTTGCTGCCGCGCCGACTGCTACTGACATCAACACCGCATGACACTCCTTTGCGGACACCGGGAATAGGTCCGCAGGACGCAGCTGATAGGTGATACTCGGGTGGGCTCTACATGCAACACACCTGGTCAGTAGTAGCTCGCTCGGCCGCCATGCCCGCCCGAGTATCACTGCGATACCATCGTTGTGTACACGACGTATAATTAATAATAGTGGTTCGTAGTCAGCAAATAAATGGATACCAATATGCGTACTCCTGCGTAATACCTTGCATTGAATTCCGGGCGTATGTTGAAGCCACGTGGCAGAGAAAACGGGCCACACCCGAGCCTGTGATGGCGCACCACGCACAGCAATGCAGCAACCAATGTCGGCAACGTTCTCTGTGGAGGGCAATATGCCGGGAGGTATAGCCTGTATAGCTGCTCGGCACTCGCTAGGCCAGTATGCTAGCCCGTTTTGGCAGGTCGTTCGTGTCCAACGTACGTACTATCCCCGGTCCGCATACGCACAACTCGCGCAATTTCGTGGAACATTGCGCAATGGCGAAACTGGAAAGGATGCACTGCTTTTTGTGTAGACATATTATTCCCTGGGCTGAATTTCTTCCATGTAGTATCAATCAGTCGACCAAAACGTACAAGTCAAGCAGCACAAGAGCCTCACAAAACGCGCGGGACCAAGGGTCTGAGCTCACCTCGCAGCACAGTAGTCAGTGCGCCAAGAGAAGGAAAATATAATAGAGATATAGCCCAGAGTGTTGTTGTTCCCTCTCCAAAGTGTGGTCAAATCCCATGATCAATGTTTGGAACCACATTTTCATCCCCGAATGATATATTCAAAGATCGTGGAACCACACACCACATACAGCACGTTATTAGCGCGTAGCCCCAAGTCGCACACGAAGAAGATCGTAGATAAACAAACTTGGATAACGCGAAGTTGGGCGAAGTTCCAGTCTGGTTTTCTCGACAACCAGTAACGGGAAGAGAGGAAACACCGAACGATGCGTCCATGGAAAAAGATCTCGACCACGCGCTGTTTCCAAGGTCACCGCCTTTTCGTTGTGTATGATGTCGTCATTTGGAAGAAAGACACAATCGGTGGGGAAAGGGTCCGACGAGTGGGTATCTCCTTGTTTTGGGTACTGCAGTACAATATCCTTGTGATATCATATGATGAATAACCGTAACGGACAACAGAGCAGCAACGGCGGTTCAACGGCGGTTCTTCTCCGTATAGCTATGATATGAATGCATAATATTATATCAAGCTCGGAGAGAGCCTAAGCAATTATACAGCAGCAGTGCTTTTTTTTGTATTTTTTCTCCTCTTATCTACCCTCCGCTTTTCCCAGGCTGTGGGTTTCTTCCGTTCCGTGCTTTTTTGCCCGGCCCGGTTGGTGCCGAGGTTCCGACGTGCTGGGGGCAGCAATCCCAACGCGCCTCGACGGCCATCATCTCCTAGATGACGGCGAATGGGGTGCTTACTCACGTGGTTCCTAGCCATGATTCTCCGTTCGCTACGAGTTCCACGTTTTCCGCGACGGTGATACGACACGGCCACCGTAGGCAATACTGCCGCGTGGAAAAATTCCGTGAGGTAAAATTCCGCCATGTCGCTGGCCATCAATGTAGAGACCGGCGATGCCTCTCCAGGTTGCGTCGGGGAGGGGCAGAGTACTGAGAGTCACAACCCCCCCGAGCCCAACCGCTGTGGTGAACAAACACTGTCCGCAGGCATGACGCTGCAGAATAAAATAATAGGTGCCCCGGTGTCAAATTATTTACTATTATGATAGGTATCTGGTTCGAATTAATCTCGTTGTATACCACCGCACCACCATCATCCACCATCACCACCACTATAACACCATCATCGCGGGTTTCATTTCAGAGTGCTTCCATGCACTCCTCGGGGGTTCCTGGTGATAACGCGACGGTTACCTTCTCCACGTGCAGGTGCTCGTGTTTGTACCGGGTACATACAGTAGTATATATGTATAGGCCGGCCGGCCAACCAAAAAAACTACCTGGTACATTACAGAGTAATAATATTAATAGTATTAATACAGTAGTATATTTGTATATGTATACCGTGACATATTGTTAATGTCTTGTGAAATGGGGTGCAGAGATACAAGCTGGTAAGGGGCACAGGAAGGTCGGTGCTGGGTAGAGCACGCTACTTGTCACGAACTTCTTATCAAAGCTCCTCAAGTGAGTTGAGAGGAAGGGAGAGAACTCGAGTGAGCAATAATAGTGGGCTTCGCCAGGAACACAGCTCAGCCCAGACGTCGACCAAAACCAACCTGTGCAGATACAGTCTATCGGGACGTTGTCATACAGAAGATTCCCAACTATAACAAAATGTTCTCTACCGGGACGTTGTCATACAGAAGGTCTCCCCAGACTTACAACATATTGTTCTGTGGGCAAAGGGGATGTCTGAACTGCTCCACTGAATATTCCCTGAGAGCTATGTATAACTATATAATATTCGCCTGCAGATATATTCCTACGTGTCTACATACAACCATATCATATTCGTCTACAGGTATGTCTGGTATCTGCAAAGAGCTATGTACCGTACAAGGAACTGCATACGGGTATATGCGTTCCTACAATGGATGTGCTACTCCATCACATTAGCCCACCCTGAATAGTCGTAGATGCAGATCACACGGCGATAAAAGGATGTGATGACCATATCATCCCAAAATCGGGAAGAGGGGTCGAAGATGCGGTTATTCAACACAGAATTGAGGTGATATAGATCTACCCCACTCCTCGTAGTGAGGCTTCGACGCCTCATTCAAGAAATAATCGAATATCCGAAAGGGGGAAAAAAAACTAAAACGGAAGAAACCAGACAAGGCGCAAGGGCTCGAAAGAAAACGAAGGCGAAAGAAAATACGCTGGCGGGAAGTACGCCGCAAAGCTTAGAAGAGGACGAAAACATGTAAAAAAAAATAGACTCGGAACTCCAAAATAGAAAGCCTGTCATGATGCTCACAGGGTAACAGCCGGAGAGTGTAGAAGAAGCCTGTGAGAAACAGTTGCGTCTAGCTCAGCGGTGACTATTAATAGTCCTAGCCGACGTACCCAAATGTGAAATGGGGTGCAGAGATATAAGCTGGTAAGGGGCGCAGGAATGTCGGTGCTGGGTAGAGCACGCTGCGTGTAGTTCACGAATTTCTAATTAATGCTCCTCAAGTGAGTTGAGAGGAAGGGAGAGAACTCGAGTGAGCAATAATAGTGGGCTTCGCCAGGAACACAGCTCAGCCCAGACGTCGACCAAAACCAACCTGTGCAGATACAGTCTATCGGGACGTTGTCATACAGAAGATTCCCAACTATAACAAAATGTTCTCTACCGGGACGTTGTCATACAGAAGGTCCCCAGACCTATAACATACTGTTCTGTGGGCAAAGGGGATGTCTGAACTGCTCCACTGAATATTCTCTAAGATGTGGAGGGTGTCTCCGTTGAAGGTGTCGGCCTTGTCTTCGTCTTGCGCGGGGTTGGCGGAGACCTTGACGTGCACGTTTTCTTTCGTGATATGTGGCAAGGAGGTGCCTCCACAAGCCCTCCTCGCGTCTCGCAAGGAGAGAAGTTATAGAAATTGTGAGAGTGCGGGTCCTTCTCCGAAGGACCCTTTTCTCCCTGGCGCGTTCGGACTATCTTTATGGTTGGCATTTGTGATCGGAGACTGACGGTATCTACGTACCCTGTCCTCCACATCGCCCCCCCCTCTATGCGCCTCAAGTCCATCTTTGCTAAGGATGTATGTGACTTTGGGGCGAGCGTTCGAGAGGGAGTGCTAGTGGTAGATGGATTCTTGACAGGGGAACGTATCGTCTTCTTCACTGCTCACGGTCTGTACCTAAAATCCCCCCCCTGATTGTCTCGTTGACGGTATCTACGTACCCTGTCCTCCACATTCCCTAAGAGCTATGTATAACTATATAATATTCGCCTGCAGATGTATTCCCACGTGTCTATATACAACCATATAATATTCGTCTACAGGTAGGTATGTCTGGTATCTGCAAAGAGCTATGTGCAGCCATACAAGGAACCGCATACGGATATATGCGTTCCTATACGATGGATGTGCTACTCCATCACAGTCTTAGTCCGTTAGGGTACACTGGTAAAAGGTTGACCAACTATCTACCTAATCTATGCCTTATAACACTATACCCTCCCCCTTCGGAACGGCGGGGTCCTTTGTCTTCGTATGGGGCCGTGCGTTCCTTGTCCCCAGTTCTTAACAATCTCTGGGGACCCAGGAAAAGTGTGTTTTACCATATTCTTGACATGAGGAAATTCGCGTTTTCCCAATTTTCGAAGTCACGACCGACAATGCCCTTCCGATAGACGCCATATGTTAAGGTCTTAGCTGCTTAGTCCGTTAGGGTACTGGTAAAAGGTTGACCAATCACCTACCCACAATCTAAGCTTGTAACATACACCATATATACAAAACCACTCACCGCAGTCTGACCAAAAATGTAAGGTATATTTCGACATCTTGTTACGATCTGAAGGTACCTTATATTTTACGATTACATGCTGGAACCAAGTACGTACGTGCGCGTGCTTACAGCAGTATTAGTATCCTATGAGCAAGCCTTAGAACTTCATGTTGTTATATCATCCTTGAACAACGTTCGAGTATATAGGTAGGCGATGTATACCAGGTACGATGCAGTATGGCGCCCGCCACTGTGAGCACGATTTCTGAATCCCATGCAATTTTCTCAGTAATACCGTCCCCCAAAAGTGAGCATTTGGTTTTTACTTACCTGCTGGTACGAATGTTACCACAGTACTTACTACTGTGCATACAATAGACTATTTCTTATTTATATATGTCGTCGGCTTATACTGTTGTAGGCCATAAGCTGGACGCCAATGCAGCACCGAATACATCCAATAATAAGAGAACGAACAATAAGGAAGGCAGGCTGAGCTTCACAAGAAATTTCGTCGACTTACACTGTACCCGGAAGGCTGGACGCCAACACAATATGTCATGTAGTCCGACACCCATTAATAAGGAAACAACAATAAGAAGGACAGGCTGAGATTCACAGGAAATAATAAATTCGAGACTCGTTATACTGGAGTTAGCGTGGAACTCACCCTTGCTCACAAATGAGGAATCCAGCTTGGACCACATGTTTGTTTCCGGTGTATTTGGTGTCCTGTACAGCTACGAGTATACTGCTATGTCAGGACAGACCGCGGTCGGCGGCCGGGTTCTGGTATTTAATATACCAGGACCACAACCTTTTTCGTACGTACATAGTGCAGGAATCGATGGCATTTTATACATACATCGTTTTCATCTTTTGTCAAAACTAATCAATTCACACCAACTATTATTGTTGTTCTTGTTATTATTATTATTATTATTATTATTATTATTATTATTATTATTATTATTATTATTATTATTATTATTATTATTATTATTATTATTATTATTATTATTATTATTATTATAAGGGCAAATGCCAAAATCAGGTATACCTGATCCGTTTGAGCCGAAATCAGGTACACACTAAAACCAAGCAAAAAACGCGCGCCACGAGCGGTGTGATGTTCACATGACAATCCGGTTAAAAAATAATGCGCCTGAAGCATTAAGCGTGCCACATGGCCTCCAAAATCTGAATTGTTTTGTTTTCTTCAGGGTGTAGGTACCACGGGCTCCACTCGGACCTGCAAAGAGTCACTATTAATATGCTTCGTTTGTTTCGCCCCGGCGGGAGCGCCAAGAGTATTTTTACTCTGGCGCCCCCCCCCGCGTTGACAGCTTTAAAGCTTCCAGACCGTCCTCGCGGAACCGCCTGCTCGGCACGAAATTATCTTGCCGTACCAAACCTGAGACCACCTCGACGCGGGGTGGTGCAGACGAAACGCCGAGTGTGTCCATGGTGCTGTAAAGACTGCTGTGAACACGGAAAACAACAGAGTACACACAACAACTATTAATAACTGAAGCACACCGCACACCGCAAAGAAAGGAGAAAAAGTGAAACCAGCGTACGCATGTGTGCATGTATATACGTACTTTTACGTACGACGTACGAGTTTCATACAGAGTTTATACGTCAATACAGAAGAATTTCAACCGCGGGAGGGCAGACGCATACGGAGAGAAAACGCAGTGCACGTACGTATGGCCTCTCTGATTGGTTCAAAGTTGGCCAAAATCAGTTGAAAGCTAGACAGTAGAAAAATCCGGTGTACCTTGGCCTTTTCGTGCCAAAATCAGTTACAATGAACGCTTGGCCAATAGCAGGGCTCCTGGTGTGTGTTTTGTACTTGATTTCATTATGTAACTGTTTTTGGCACGAAAGTGGCCAGGTATACCTGATTTTGGCAAAAACCCTTATTATTATGATTGCTTGCCTTCTGACAAAATAGCGTAGATGTAGATGCCATTCCTATATGAACCAAATATCCTTCCGTAACCAGTATATTATCCCTCATACACTTCTCTGCCAGTCGTTTCCAAATTCCCATTCCCCACAACATTTCATTTTAGCTACCAGTACATATAGTCATAGTATTATTAATAGTAGTATATTCTATTCCTCATCGACGTTCCCTCCCCATGTCATCATTATTATTCTAATAATGCGACCAATGACCTGAGGGTGGAACGTTGATGAGCAACAGGATACGATATACTATTGTTGTACCTGCAGCTAAAATGAAATGGTATGGGGAATGGAAATTGGAAACGACTGGCAGAGAAAAAGTGTATGAGAGATACTACTAATTTACGGAAGGATTTTCGGTTTATATAGGAACGGCATCTACGCTATATATATTGTCGGAAGCCAAGCATGATGACAATAAATTATTATTAGGCTTGCTATCCGACATTCAATGTGCAGCATGAGCTTAACCGTTGATCAATCAAAACATTCCTTCCCCGGATACAAAGGAAACCTATGCACAAAAGGTCTATCTTCTATGTCTTCTTTCTTTCATGCTTCATATATTTATGAATATCTCAAGTCATTAATTAATTCATTACATCCATCCCTACCTCTTGTATCATCGTGTACTGTGCCTCAGAGATGGAAAAACCAATGAATATCTTGAAATTTGGGGAGTGTGCGGGGAGGAAGACTTGGCTCTTGCGGTTGGAGGTGGCGAGGTAAAGGGATGCGATCACTAGGGTTCGGGGGGGGGGGGGGGGTATCGGGCAGAACCACGGAGAGAGCGAGATCTGGAGGGGAATCTTCTTCCTTGACCCGACCGAAAACAGTAGTATCAAACAGAAATATACCGCACAGCCTTCTGCGCGTTGAAACATACGCACCTGCAGTCACAAACCAGCCATTTACATGGATGGACAGCGGGTTTCCGTTCGATGTCTCTTCCGGGATGTTTGTGGGGAGGAGGGCTTGGCCCTCGCGGAGGGAGGGGATAGGGCCTAGATACGGATAATAGAAAGGGAGGTACACATCTAGTTTTTGTATTTGATATTTTGGTGGGCAACATCGCTTCAGGCCTTTACTTCTGGTGGTCTGGATTTTAAACTGTTTCATCATGTTTTTTGACTGCGGATACTCACGCTACACTGACTGTCAGAACACAAACACATTATTAATATTATGTGAATAGTATAAATAACTCAGTCTCACATTCTTCATATGTATTCAATAATATGTTGCATACTCTTACGGGGGGGCATAATAAATAGGACCAAATATTGTTAGTAAAAATAGGTAAATATATGGGTTTTTTATGTATAGCATCGTAGGTCCTATTAACTATGGACCCCGGTAATAGGTAAGCTTTATCATGGGTTGTAAGGTCCCTTGGACGCCACTTGTTTTGCGGAAGTTTATGTTTGTAATGGGGTAAATATCTATCTATCTATCTACACTGAACTGACGGTTGAACGACAGCAGTAAGCAGTGGCACTATTTGTATTGTAAAAGCTGCAAGGGACGCAAGAGGTATACAGCAAAGAAACTTTCGGCAGAAGAAGCTCTTCTCGCACGTCAAACTCATGCCCCCAACGCGTATACAATACTTGTACCCTTGAATACTTTCGGCGATGTTCTGACCTATAGGTGTGTGCGTGTGTTCTTCGCATTAAACCGTCCTTTCTACCCGCCGACATTCAGCACAACAACCGGTGTCCGTGCCGATTCTTCAATCCTAGAAAGACACAAGCTCTTTGGTCACTAATTATACGAATCAGAGATACTACGTTGTTATGCAGTAAGTAGATAATGCAATGCCATGTCAACGTGCTGGATACGACAAGCACGACATACACACTCTATGAAAGAGAGAAAATCGATAGCAACAAAAAAAGGGTGAGACTTGGTATTACGGGGGACCATAGTTGATAGGATCGAATATTGTAGGCAAAAATACATGGATATATAGGTTTTTATTTGTACCATAGGTCCTATTTACTATGGTCCCCCGTAATAGCTCACCTCACCAAGTAGGTACCCCCCCGTCTGGGTGTAGAAGGATCGTTTGCGATTTTATTTCCTTCCGTATATAATAATGGTACGTATTTCGTCTCGGGGGTAATAAAGTTTCGGAATGAAAATACAGAGCCGAAGCGTGTACGTAGACTAGAGCCTACTGTAGAGCTTGATGTATTTTATGTGTACAAAATGTTAAGACACGAACAGTACCAAACCTACGACATCGCAAAATTGTGAAAATACGAACTCACGAAATGACAAAGAAACAACCACGTCTTTTCCGACTCAGCATCAATCGATGAAATGGGACTAGGAGCGGTCCCGCCGGCTTGATATTTTCGACAGGGCCTTCGGCTTAACCCAGCTGTATAGTAGGGGGTGACGTACGTACGTACATAGATAGGTGGCCGTGTCAATGAAAGGGGGCGAAGGGACTACGCCGGAGCTAGCTGAAACGAAACCAAAACCGACCTGCTGAGTGAGGAGATGTATTCACGTATTGAGATTACTTCGTCGTCCCCCTTGACTGCACAGATTCCCCTACTCGGTCGGCCTCGTTGTATCGAATTCCCCTTCAACAGCACTTCTGCCTCCTGTAACAGCCGGCGAAACCTCGGCACCGTGTCTACTCGTTCCCTTGTGTATATGGGCAGGTCTTCTGAAGGGGTGTGGCGTATAGAACGAAGGTTGAGCCTGAGCAACCCGGCATCTGTCTGGAGCGCCCGGTGCCTCGCGTCAACCGGTTCCCGCGTGGAACGCCTGAAAGTCCGAGCTATTCGATCGAATGCCATGCCGCCAACGAAAAAAAAAAAAACGCTCAATAAACAAACGTTCCCGAGTATCCATGACACCCTCAAGGAAGAGCATATCACTAACCTGTCATGATGAGCCCACAATTATACCCCAGCTCCCCTACCGACGACGAACTCCGGGGCCGAAACGCCCCAGAGCGGCGCGCCCGCGATTCCACAATCATCCAAGTCATATGTACGACATGCGACTACGGCCTACGGCTTACATTCGTTTTTTTTTGTTCCGTGGCGTACCCATTTTAATACCACGCTGTGACAAGCCAACGAACATCGTCTTATCTCTGATATTATCTCATGTTTTGCTGCTGATCATGCCAGTTCCGAATAGTTTCGTTTTCTCGTGGCACGCCGATTTGCCTGGACAAAGATCAGAAAACGGATGGTGTGCGCGCCGCGCAGTATACAGATTTTTTGTTCGCCATCCGAAAAAAGGTGCAGCGCATGTTTGAATCCGATACAACTGCATCTTGAAAACGTTCGAGATACGCCACACCAACAGAAGTGTACACCAACAGAAGTGTAGCTATTAATAATAGCAGTGAGCGCTGACCGTTACCTCAGTGGTATCATGTCGTATCTCTATGTAACACTCTGCTGTATATTCCCAAACAACGCACAGCTCGCTGAGAAAGGGGGGGTTGGGTTGAAAGACAACGCCGACGAGCGAGAAAAAATAAAAGAAGCATAATGACACTATATAATACGTGGTATGTGTCTAACGGTTCACTGTTACTATTGTACGGGGATATGCTTAGTCGTGAAGACAAGGGAGCGGAGGCGCAATGACAAAGCGCATGGAGACAAGGAAAACACGAAAAAAATATGTTGGCGTCTTAAAATCTAGCACAGTACGGGGTAGATTACAAGGGGCTGGGCGTGAAGTTTGGGGTTGTTACCGCGGTACCTGCTAGTGTGGTATAATTGCATTCTTCAGGCACAGTACAGAGACCAAAGGGACACGGTCACTCCACAGAGAGGTGCAAAACCTAGCATCGAGAATCATACTGCGTGCGATGAACGCGTTGTAGGGAAACATCGTCACGCCGATAATCACCACTTACAAGTCTTGGGAAGTCGTGGAACTTCAGCGGGAAACGTTGTACCAGGTAACTATATGTTGAAAACATGACTGTAAAAAGTGACGATGTTGTAGCATTTGTTTTTCAAAAATGACGGTGAAAAGTGACAACTACGACAGCAACGTCCACTCCGTGAGTGGGCGGTGGTATGCGCTGGTGTCCGAGTTACAACACAAGGAGTCCTCAGGGTACAACGGGGCCCGCAAAGACTAAGTCCCGCCAGTCCTAAGGGTATCCGGAGGGCTGCAAGGACTGAGTTCCACCAGTCCTCAGGGTGCCTGAGGGCCTGAAAGGACTGAGTTCGGCCAGTGCTCAGGGTACCCGTGGGGACCTGAAAGGGGTGGGTCCCACCAATCCTCAGTCCGCTTTGAGTTCTGTCTTCCTCTCCTTTGGTATCTCTCTAGTGGTTGTTTGTTCCAGGTGAACACCCCTTCGTAGTGTTTGGGTCTTTTTACGAGGTGTGCGGAAACATAGCCTCGTTTATTTATTTTGTTTCGAATAGCCGCATCTTCGACCACCTTTTCCTGGCCGTTTGGAATGAACTTTGTCATCATCCTTCGACCATCTTGTGGTCTGTATATACAACTATTCAGGGTGGGCTAGTGTGATATGAGTGAAGTACTCATGGGCTATAGAAATAGATAATATGTTGCAATCTTGTAGTCTCACGAATACGAGAAAAACCCAAAGAATGGATTAACCCGGCGGATATTCCGTTCGTCGAGAGTAACGTTATTTTAGGAATGTTCCCTAGGGCGGATAGCCCATTAGACGAGAGAAATGTTCTTTAACGGAGATAGGACCATAAAATGAGAAGCCCTTAAATTATCTGAAGAACGATCGGTAGTCATAGGAAAGTTCTACAGGAGTACATTAGATAAGACTAACTTAGGAGAGCTTGTGGCGTAGGGTGGGACGAGTATGTCTGGGTGTCGAGTCTCTCCCCCTTACCTCTCACTTCTCTACAAGAGCACTTCCTCAGCTCTTGCCATCAATAAAGTAGATCTAAATCAGAAGAAGCGAAGCACTGCTTCCCAGCTGCCAGATACACCTGCGTCCCTTACCTTTACCCTATCTCGGCCATCACTTCACATCAGGATACCTGGGGCCAAGAAAGGTCGGAGTCCCACCAGTCCTCAGCGTACCCAGGATCCTGAAAGGACTGAGTCCGACCAGTCCTCAGGGCACCCGCGGGGCTGAAAGGACTGAGTCCCACCAGTCCTGACGGTAAAAAACGACGATTACAGCAACGTCCACTGCGTGAATGGCGGATGATATAAATTGGTGTCCGAGTGATACAAAGCAAGGAGTCGTACGGTGTGGCGGCAACATTGTCATACCCGTGCTGCCTGGCACTCACGCCGCTCGTAGATGGTCGATATCACGAAGTTGTCATTGGCTGCTGGGTCC
The DNA here is from genome assembly GCA_031763025.1 of Macrocystis pyrifera. Classification (NCBI taxonomy): domain Eukaryota; class Phaeophyceae; order Laminariales; family Laminariaceae; genus Macrocystis; species Macrocystis pyrifera. The sequence continues at coordinate 3,687,910 of JASSKH010000014.1, forward strand.
ATGTCTCGGGGTCCCCAAGGGGTTGCAAAACCTTACCGTAGATTTGACTCGACGTAGTAAGTACACTGACGGCGAACATGTCAATTTTTTCTGTTTGGGGAAAATCGCGTGGTTCTCGATGACATCAACTCTTGTTGACCCGCGTGTTTCTTTTCCGAGGTGCCCAAGCACATGGAGCATCTTTGATTCTTTAATAGTACCAGATATATAGAAAAGTATACTATCAGTTGAATTAGGTCCAGGAACACTCTGTCCTACAGGGAAAAAAAATCGTGAAATTCCCATAGGAAAAGTGATCTTGGTACTATAGCAATAACAGAAAGCTTCGGACGTCTCGGGGTAGAAATCAGTAACTTCATCGACCAGCTGGTAGCTAGTGTTTTGCTGGGGGGGAGGGATGGTGGGTCGACGGGAAGGAAAGAGGTGGTGAAGGAACGCTTGCTTCAAATCGTCTCGGTAACTACACAGGTCACCATTTCGAGGAGGGTGTCGCGCCTCAAACTCCAGCTGAGGGACCGCCAGGAAGCGAGCAGGCGCTGGGGACTGGGGGGATGGATGACAGACCCACACCGATGGCGTGGGGATGGAGTTTGGAGGCGGCTTAGGACATAAGTGAATGTAAAGAGCACATCTTGAGACGGAGGAGGGAGCAAAGACAACAATGGAGTATCCGGGTGCTTCTTCTTTCAGGAATGTTTTGATTGATCAACGGTGAAGCTCATGCTTCACATTGTCGGATGGCAAGCCTAATAACAATAACGGAGTATTGTAGATAAAGCATATATCGGGACATAGACATAGAAGTTATGTAGACCTCACCATGGGTTTCCTTTATTTCCGTCGTTTTCTTCCTTCAGGAATGTTTTGAGTAGTCAAAGTTGAAGCTCATATGCTGCAAATTGTCGGATGGCAAGCATAATAATAGATAAAGCATATAGGTACATAAAATATAGATATACCTTGTACTTAGTTTTTTTTGTATCCGGGGATTTCTTCTTTCAGGAATGTTTGTTCGATCAACGGTGAAGCTCATGCTGCCAAGCCTAATAATAGAAACAAAACCATATTTCGCATCATTTTTTTTACACTACCTATTGCGACGGAGTAGTGACGTTTTGAAAATGTCGGATAATTTAGGTTTATCTCTACGTAAAGGTATTAGTGTGGACTGTCCGACAATTTTATCGCGTGACCATTCCGTCAATACTTAATTTAGTGTCTTTGAAAAAAACACTTTTGTTTTGGTTGCCAATAGCGCCCCGTTGATGAATTCCACGTACCATGCTTCAAATTTAACTTGACCAATTTTCCTATACCTGGTACCTGGTAGGAGTTTCGTTCGTGTTTTTTTTTTTCGTATCGAAAAAACAGCATTTCTGGCCCCAATTCAACAGATAATCTTTCAACTCGCCGACTTCCTACCGAATCCCCTGCTCTCGTCCACACCCACGAGTATAGAGTATACTATTACGGGGGGCCCTAGTAAATGGGACCAAAAAATGTTTGTAAAAATAGGTAAATATATAGGCTTTTGTGTTTACCGTAGCTCCTATTCTATATGGTTCCCCACATTACAGTAAGTAGATGCGGCCCTTCCTCACTATCTCAGCCTGTGTCTTGCCAGTTCAACCAACGGCACTCGTCGTCAACTCTTGCCCATCCGCTCTGTTCACAAGCATGCCAACGATTCAATACCTCTCTACAAACCCCAGATGTCCTCTCCGTTCAACCTTCCATTAATTTCCATACAATATTCAAGAATGAAAGAGGCCCCACGTGGTTGGGCACCTACTAACTTGAAAAAATCACAGGTAAATTAAGTTGTTGTCATCGAGAAACACTATTTCCCCCAAACAAAAAACACTGTTAGGTTCGTTGACCGGGACTACAACCAAAAAGTACATTGACGGCGGAACGTTGCGGTTACCGGTATAATACGAGAATCAATTTTCAGGTATAGGTGCGACGGTATGATTTTCGAAGCGGTGGTTCGTACAGAGGGGGAAGTGTGTGTGGGGGGGGTATGCCACCCATGGAAACAGACAAGGAAGTAAGTAGAGGGGGGAAAGGTAGATGGTGAGCCAGGGTGAACTGCTTCTTTCTACTGCTGTCGTGTGCTGCTCTATATCATGATTCGGTTTTGACTGATGGGACACCGAGAGGTAAGGTGTGGTATGTATGTACAAGGCGCTTCGCTCCGCGGGCGGCCTACGCCGCCCGCTACGCTCGCTCAGGAGGGAAAAGTACATCAAATTATGCGGAGCGGACATAGGTCCATGATTGAATATACTGCTGTAATTTTTTTTATGATTGTACTTCGTACAAACTGGCGACTTGATAATGCCAAGAGTCCCGCCGCCATGCTTCAGGAGAAAACAGGTCGGAAGGCACATACGCTTCGCGTCGCGGGCGTTTCGCTCACATGCCGTACGTACACCCCAGGTACGTAGGTTATACTGATTTTCTTACTTCAAGTATAACTGCTGTAGGTACGAAACAGCGAAAGAGAAAGCACAGCACGCCACAGCAGCACCGCAAAAACAACGAAACGAAACCGAAATTTCGGAAAGAAAAAAACATCTCCGTCCTCTCTCATGTAGCAATTTTCTGTCTGATTGGAACACCTTGCACTGGTCAAAAAAGAAAAAAAAACGACAGCAGATCTCCTCTCTCAGCCTCGTAGGCCGCCCGCCCCTCTCGCGAGTACCTCGCCACCGATTCGGTCCGGGTGAAGCTTTCCTCATTCTGTGTCACAGTGATCCCCGTCGCCCGCCTCGCGTGAAGCCCGGTGCTCACCGTGCCCGTCGTTCACCAGCTCGACAATGTTGGTGCTCAGAGTGCGTACCTCTCCCTTTGAGCTTCAAGACCGATCGCAAAAATGGGCACCGCCTGAATACTTTATTTTGCAATCCCGAACGACCCTTATTATCTCGTATATACTCTTAGAATCTATCAAAAACCACAAACGGAGGCCAGATAGAGCCCATTCGTGCTTCCCTCGCATCTCGAGGCGCACGCGAAGCCCAGGCACGAAAACGGCGACCGCGCTCCTTTTAACCCCCCCTCTACCCGCCAGTACCCGCCGCTGACACCCGCGACGGCGCCGGGCTCGCCCGCAGTGCAGTGCTCCGAGTACACGCACGCACACGAAGCGAAAGAAGAAAAAGGGCCGAAAAAAGAGCCAAAAGTGCCAAGAAAATGCAGAAAACAAAAACCCGCCGGAAAGGTCCGGCAAGAAATAAAAGGAGGCGATTCCCAAGTGGGAGCTCTGAGAGGCCAGGGATGTACCAACCGAGCACGCTCAGAGCAGAGTGAGATCTAGAAGTAAAAGTGGTTCTATGTTGAGATAGATGCTGAGAGGTGACCACGTGGGCGAAATATATTTTCGCATATAGCACGAGGTGGAGAGGTGGGGAGTGGGAGAGAGAGGGGGGAAAGAGGGAGGGAGATGTTGAGGGCCTGGAGGGTACACGGTGCACGTTGCACACAGTGCAGGGGGGGGGGGGTATCTGGCGAATACGGGGTGGGGGATCTGGCGAATACGGGGTGGGGGATCTCGATATCTCGATCTATTTGGATTCGCTCTGACTCGGCCGTTCACTGTTGTCTCGATGATGGCACTACTACAGTATATACTACTACTCCACGCGAACCGCTTGCCTCTGTCTCGTGGATTGTTCCCCTCGCATGCTGTGATCGCATATATGATGGCATTCGCCATTTGCACTGCTGCTGTACGGTACCTGGTACACCTTTGACTCTGGAATGACAGCCTAAAGCGTCACGCTGTGGTAGTATACGTAGCATGGTTTTGGTAGCCGTATACTCAAAAATGCGGCGGAATGCCAAATAAAAAGGTTTGGTAAAGACTTGAGGCGTTTGCGTGCTCGGTTTTATCTCCCCTCCTCTGATTGTTGCTTCTTGGTCTTGGCTGTGTCCATCGCTGTGTCCATCGCACCTTGCAGTGGCGACACCAACGGAACGACCGCCAGATAACCAGCGACAGCATCCTTCACAGGTGAGACTTCATTGCTGTGAGGTCGGGCTCCTATGTGCTACCTGTGCGGTGCTCCTACTGTAGTGTACCTCCAGGCGATTATCTCAACCACTTCAACCGGTTCGTTCAAATATTGCAGGGTTCAACACGTGGCTCCTCCCGGTAGGAAATGTCTGTCTGCGGTCTGGATGGAGCTCGTGCTAGCTCACAAGACAAGAGAGAGGTCGGAATCACGAATGGCATTCTGCCGAAGAATTGCCACTGAAATGGAGGCATGTTGTGGCGTTGATGTGGGCCGGGTGCTTCCCCTATAAGCAGCAGCCATATTATGCTATTTTTCTACGTGCATACAGATAGAGTGGCCGAGCAGTTGGAATTTCGAGCTACGACCACCCTCAAGCGCGACGTGACGCCCGCCCGGCTGACATCGCGCGCCGAGGTACAACCCTCGTCCTCGAGCCCCCCGCGAATCTCGACATTTCACCGCTGATCGGTTTTCTGGTCGCATCAACGGTGATGTTGTTGCTTGTTCGGGAACAATTATCACCCCACCCCATACTAAGGACCCGACGCCAACACCAGACCATGAACCCATGAACCGACCACGAATCCATCATCGATCGCTACCCTTCCCTCCGAGTGACTTATCCACTCAGTTCCTGACGCTGGCTTCCCCATCCGTCGTGGTGTGTCGTGGACGAAGTTTGGACACTTCGCCTCTAGGGTACATAGTCAGTCAGTCCGAGTGGCGACAGTATTGCCGAGAAGCAAAAGAGGGCGGAAGGGATTCAACGCTTGCATTCCTGACGACGGTGATCGGTGATGCAAGCTAATATGCCGTGGACTCTGTGGTGCTGGTAGCCGAGGTACGGGGAACTTGATATTCTGATACTATTAATAATTAGTAGGGTGTCTGCGCATAATTTTTTTTTTGTTCATAGGATCTCCGTCGGAAAGACAATCATAATCGAAAACCTTCCGTCATGCGCATAACCGGAGACGGAAAAGAGCTAAATGTCGGATTCTTAGACCTATGCCAATGGAAACGCAAAGTTCTCATAAAAAGTTTGAATTCCAAAGATACCCGTCAGAACTTTTCAGGTACCGCTTGCTATGAGCACGTTTCTTCAAACGGAAACTTCCAAACTTTTGGAAAAGCCCGAAAAAAAGGATTCTGGGCCCGATGTTGGGCCAAGATCGGCTTCAGAAAAACTCAGGCGGATGTTTCGGTTGAAGCGGCGAGATTCCAAGTCCTCGACAGACAACGATCTACAAAAGTGCGCTCTTTAGGGTCCCCGACCCACCCTAGGGTCACCGTGTTTACACAATGGCCGGTGACATGTTGCGGGCGCTGGCCAGGCGTATGATGAAAAAAAAAGGCCGCTGGTGTGCACAAAACAGATAACAATGTTTCTCGATTCGTCTCGAACGGCCAAAAATAGTTTTTGTTTTTTCAGATTTGGGAGGATACCGTAGGACGCCACCGGCGAACTCTCGCCTCCAAGACCATGGATCCACCTGATATCTTCGATGCCGTCATCTATAATCGTTGGCCTTGCCCGTCGCCAAGCAGATTGGCCGTGGGCTGAGTCTATATCGAGATCGGGCGTCTATCGTCGCACGAGCTGATTTTTATCAGCGTCTTGATAATTTGCAAATAGAAAAAATATAGTGCGCCGCCTATCGTTGCACGAGCTGATTTTTATCAACGTGTTGATAGTTTGCAAATAGGAAAAACAAATTGCGCCGCCTATAGCCGTTAAAAAAAAGAGAAAAAAACCGACGTTTTTCCCCTTTTTCCCACAGCGGCGGCACGAGGATATTTTCGGCAGTTTTTTTAAAATAATATTTTCGGAAGAAACTCTTAAGACTTCGCGTTTCCATTGACATAGGTCTTACGACTGTGTTAGAAAAAAACAGGGCTGGTCACGGGTGATGTCAAACCTCGCGGGTCAGGTCGGGTCGGGTCGAGGAATGGTGTTTCGACCCGATCCGTTAGAGTTTGAAAACCTTCCGACCCGACCCGAACGGACCCGGCCCTACCCGACCGACCAGACCCGTGAGGTTTGGAAAAGTTCCTGACCCAACCCGCGGGTCGGATCATGACCCGTGAAGAGCCCTGAAAAAAAAAACACTTGCAGCAGCGGCAGCACTTGCGGAACCAAACGAGCAGAACACAAGTCGTGCAAGCAGCACTACCTACCTGCAGCGGCCAGCAGCAACAGCAGCAGGTACCGACAGGGAGAAGTGCGGTCTATCTTGCGCTCCTCAACATTCGCGGTGCAAACAACTCCGCCGCAACGAGAAGATCGCCCTCCATCTTCTTAGTTGTCCTCTCTGCCCGAAAAGGGGCCGTAGCGGCGAAGATCAAAAGCGTGGCGGCAAGAGCGCACGCGCTTGCAGCGGCAGCAGCAGCCGCAGCATCAGCAGCCGCAAGCAGCAGTGCTTGCTTGCCGCAGCGCTTGCAGCTACAGCACTGCAGCAAGCAGCAAACTTACTTGCAGCAGCTGTAGTCCGTGAAGTCCAGCAGCAACTGCAGCAGCACCAATCTGCTGCAGCAGCAGGCACAGGCATGCGGCAGCAGCGGCGGCAATTCTTCTGGCAAAACCCCGCCGGTGGCAGACATGGCCCGAGGCCACTCTCGGGGCAAGCGTTGCCAATCCAAAGCGTCCGGAGAGTTTTCGGCGAACAGAATGCAGCGGTCTAATTTCATATCACACAAATATGGCTCTACTACTAAAAAAAAAAACTGTAATATGATATGCTATAAAAAAATGCATGAGTTCGTCATGTTTGTGAAATTTGATTATGCTTTTTTATTAGTCGTCGCTAACGGGAGATTAGATGAGCAATTTTTCGTAATATATTTTATGCAGGCACTCCATTCCTAAACTTGTACAACAGTTTTAAGTGCACACAAGGGCTCTGCATGGGCCGGCACCGATGCTCCGGGTAGGGCAGGCTAGTAGTTCGACTTGTTCGACAGACAGCAAACAACAACACTACGCACATGAAAAAATAATCCTGGAAATATGTAAAGTACTGATTGTAGTATGTAAAGAAATGCCAAGAGTTCAATATGTCCAAATCGTCTACGGTACTAATGGATTCACTGTCTACCAGGTATGCTATTTATTATGCGAATCCGATTCCGAGCTTCAGATCTCCGTCGGATTTTCAACCAAAACAGATACGACAAGTATGGTTGTATCTTGTGCCTGGTACCTGTTGCTATATATGTGTAACTCGTATTAACCTTGTTTTCGCGAATTCCGAGCCTACGCCGACTGACTTTCTAGTCCCTCCACGAAGAGACGTGTGGACTGCGTGTAAAAAGATATTTCGACCCAACCAAGCATCCAGCGCTAGCACGCTGGCTGACTGCTTACTGCTTGCATGCTTTCTATGTAGCCGTGGAGAGTAGCTACTGTAGCTTCTCTTGCTAGGTCCGAGCCTCGCAGACCGATTTAATGTAGTCAGAGCCCAGAGAGACGGCTGACGCCCTTCTGCCTTCGTCGTCGTTTCGGTTGTTAGAATACTTGAATATTGCTGCTTGCTGCAGCAGTGCTGCTGCTGTAGGTTGTGTTCACCACTCACTTCTTCTTGTTGGTAGAGCGCGTTCAACACAACAACAAACGGTGGGTAGTCGTCGGGCAGCAGACACAGCAACGGTCAGCGGCAACTCGTGCTCATGCTCGGGCTGGAATTACAGTATACTAGCCGGTTGCAGTTTTTCTCCGAAGCTGCCTCGTATTTATACATGTTTCATTATATACCTGTGCTCCTAAATGCACCCAACTTCGTTGCGAAAAAATAAATAAAAATGGGATTTGGTTTTACGTAACAAATCTAGGATGTTCGAAAACAAATACTAAAGCAAGAAAATCTATGAAACAAAACTCAAGAAAATCAAGAGGATGCTCGCATAATATCATACGTGGAGGAACCGCACCAGAGCTCCGGACGGCAGAGCGTGCGTGCTCGTACTCGTACACAATCGCAGTAGGTGTTCGTACACGTACAACGCTCGAACCCGGAGTCAAGCTACACGCACGTAAGAGTACCTGTTTCTCCAGCTCTATACTCGTACGAAGTACCCATACATGCTCGTTCATTCATATAACATACACTCTCACGTGTCCTCGAAACCGAAAAACCTTTAATTCAAAATGAAAGGGATCGTTTTCATGGTATTATTCCTAGATCCAGCCTCAAGGTCCGAAAACCAACAAAAATATATAATCTCGCGCGAAATCACAGCAGTACTCGTACCGGTCGTACATACAACAGTATAGAAGATCTATCCTCCAGGAGTGAGCGTGTTCGCGCACTCCACGCCATGAGTTGGCTGTGAAGGGGAGTTGCATGTTGTGGGGGGGTTGTTGCTCAGCAGTAGTACTTGTTTCACACATGCTCAAGCACTCATGTGCTCTCCAAACTGTGTCATTTTTCACAGCATACCAGACCGACAGGCAGAGCGCGCGTACTCGCACTCGTACAAGCTGGTATGTGCCTGTACCCGTATACATACTCGCCTGTATGTGCTCTTGCTTGTACGACAACGCTCGAGCCCGGGCTGCAGCTACTACTGCTGCAACTGCTGCGTGCAGCGTGTCTCCCCGTACACCCGCTTTTTTTGTGCTCAACATGTGTCATATACTGACAGACAGAGCGCGCGTACTCGTACTCGCTCATACTCGTAGTATGTGCTTGTATTACGGAGGGCCATAGTAAATAGGACCTACGGTACACACAAAAACCTATATATTTACCTACTTTTACTAACACTGTTTGGTCCTATTTACTATGGTCCCCCGTAATAGTCGTATCCATACTCGTATTTGCTCGTTCTCGTAAAACAACGCTCGAGCCCGGGATGCAGCTACTGTAACTGCTGTGTGGCTTGCTTCCCCATGCACTTACCTTTGTGCTCGAAAAGTGACGCCAATTTTCTTCAAGTCATTCCACGTTCATTTGCACGACCTTTCCCCATGATATTATTAAGATTCAAAGGTAAAAAGCTCAAAACTGCCGCCCAAATCCATGATCGTGCCTACTTCTCGCTTGTCTCTCTTGGCCCACGTACGTACGCGCTCACAGTGAGGTATGGTATGCAGCTGAAAACAAAAGCCGGGGGGCGTTGAGGCCGATCCTCGAAAAGAGCGCTCGAAGAAACGAAAAAAAAAACCCTCGCGAATTCGAGGATCAAGTTTCCGATACTGAGTCTGGCATGATGAAGAATTTCTTGCCAGTCCCTGTCTTGCTCGTTGGTCGTACAGCATTATATATATATATTGGTGTGGGAGCCATGTCTCGTCCAGCCTGCACGTATCCGGAGATCATATACAGTAGTCCCTCGTAAGGATCTCCCATGCAGGTTTCACCAATGTACCTGATCGCGAGATCTTCGTCTCTTACTGCTAATATTCATTTTGCCCTCCGACAAGGTATCGTATTATACGTGTTCCTTTCCGGCTTGTATCGAATATACCTGGTATTCTAATACCTCAATAGTAGTCCCTCGTCTACCACTCTGAACCAGCAGATTTCCCGTTTTTCCTTGTTAACCCTTTTAGTGCTGCAGTCCCGTTTCGGGGACAAACTACGTACAATCTGAGCGGTTTGTCCCCAGGACGGGACTGCACTTCTAAAATAGTTAAAGGTTCCTACTGGCATCTTCCTCCCTGGGCAATCCCTCGTTTGCCTTATTCCTCGCCAACGTTCCACCCCCACGCCATTGGCAGCAGTGCTCCGGTTTCCTCCCTCCTTCCCCTAGCAGCCTGGCGGCCCCTCGGGGCCAGTTCGTACCGGTGCACTCGGCGTGGGATCGCGACCTGGGTGGTCATAGAGATTACTTGAAAAAAACATTCTCTTGCAGGCGCCTTTCCTCGCCAAGGACAACCCGTCCGTCCTCCGACGACGCATGCTGCCACCTGATCGATCAGATCGCCGCCTTCCTTTCCGAGGCGCCCAAAGCTTTCCGCTACGAAGGTAGCGAGTTTATAGCTGCGCTTGTCGAACGACACTCGTCCCGGCCGAGCGTGTTGGCTGCGCATGCTCGCCTAAGACTTGAAAGCAGCCAACCGGTCTCGGTCGGCGCTGCCTGCGCGCATGTGGCCCACCGCTTGTGGGTCTGCGTACGTGGCTATCGCTTGGTTGCGATACTCTGATGTCGCAGCATCTCGGAGTCTTCCCGTCTCGATCACGATGTCCATTCGGAGGTCTCTGTCCGCGTTAGAAGGAGTTCTGCTTTCCGCCTGGTGGTGGATCGACATACGTTAAACGTTCGGGCGATCGCGTGTACCGGGGGCTGGTGATGGTTGACCTGCGCGCCCTATCGAAGGCATTTTCGCGCATGCCGCGTGTTCGCGTCCGTTGCACCGCAGCAGGGATACCTCGTCGCCAGAAACTCCTCCATCCCTCAAAAGCGCGGTGCCGCCGACTTGAACTCCGACGCTGGGATGGCCCTTGACAAGTCGACAGGTTTCGCTGTCAGGAAGGCGGTGGCACCTGGTTCCTATTGGCTTCTTTGCCGGGCCTTGGCGAAACCTCTCGTCTCCTTCTCTCTTTCTCTCCGTGTAGGCCTCCCACTCCCCCGGAGGGTTTCGTCTCGGCGAGTTTTTCCAAAGAGGCGACGTCCCTTTCATGACATACCCGATTCACCACTTTCCCCATTCCGTACTGGGCTTTGCTGGAGCTGGTCGTTTCGGCATCGTATGCTGGCAGTACTTACATAATCGACTGCCCTGAGGCACCTTGCTCCCTTGCTCGGAAGGCTCTGTCCCGCCAGCTTTCCGGCATGACGTTCGACATGGCTTCCTCCGAAACCTCGTGCACGTCGCGCAGGTCCTTGATGTTCCTTTAGATGCAGCGGACGAGGTCCGAGTCAGGAAGCTCCCTCCGGAATTTCTCCCCTATAGCGCCCGAGAGATCAGGAAGAACCTCCGGTACAGTCGCTGCTATGCTCCCCACGGATACTGACACCCGCCGTGTTCTAACCGATGACAGCCCAAGACCCCAGCCCCCGTGGACGGGCTCGCCGGCGCAGTTTGGTGGGGCAGCCACGATTGACTCGTCGGGCACCCGTCCTCGCAGAACAACGATTGTTCTGCTGTCCCCGGGAGATCAAGCAGGTCCTCCAACGTCCACATGGCGCCTTCTGGCATGCCGGCAGGGACAACTCTGGGTCCATCACCCATTCGATTTATGCTGTTCGCTGGAGCATGGACCGGTGGCAATCAGGTTAGCTGACTGCTTGTGTAGTATGTGTGGCAGCGTCCGTGTGAGTTGTTCCGCTCCACCATTCTCGACGATATCCATCGCGCTCTCCATCGCGTTGCTTCGGCACCGATAGGCACCCCAACCACCTTCACCCTGCCCCGGACCGCGATGCGGACGTCAATGCCTCCAAGAACTGATGTTTTTTTCCGGTGTGGGTATATGCCTCTTCGGGGGTAAATCAATTGTTTTGCTTGAGTTCATAGCGGCGATGCCAATGTTGGCTAGCTCTCGCTGCTGGAAGAAAGGCATACCCCCCACAGTGTCGGCTGTATCGTCCATCCTACCGATGCTGATGTCGTCCAGGTAGAGCGAACCCCGATGCCTCTCGGCTCGAATTCCTCTCGGGTCCGCTTGAGCACCGGCAAGAGCTGCATGCAGAACAACGCCGGTCTCATGGCGTCCCCTTGTATACAACTGTGACGTCAGATCTCTTGTGATCTCATCAGTATGACCTCGATACAATCGTTCGCCCACGGACGAACTATGATTATTAGTATTGCCTTGAGAGTATCTGATGCAGACAAGATGCGTCACGTGCATCTGTCACACTTATCTCGGTCCAGACTCGTCGTCGAGTCTGAATCCCAACATCTGGCGCGCATCCACGCCACGCGTACAAGAGAGTAACTGCTGCAGCCCTCGAGTCGAACCTTGAGTACACCTACTCATATGAGCAGCAGTGCAGCAGCAGCAGCAGCACAGCAGCAACACGAAGCAGTACAATGTGACGTTCTTGTTTGCGCCCCTGCTGCTATTTTTTTCGTGTGCACTTCACTCTGCATACGAGTGGCAGTTCGGAATACAGTGCGGAGTTATCTTGGTGTCCTACGGTACGCGACATTTGTCGATAACCTGGTAGGTATTTCAGGCCGACTTTTTTTGTTGATATACGTAACACTTTACAGCGAAGCGTATGTACTCAGCGAGGACGCCACTTTAAACCGTAAAAAATAGGATTGAAGACCCTGTGCTCAACATGGACATAAATCACAATAAGCCGCGAGCCTTCTTGGCCAAAATAGGAGATTCTTATCTGCTGTCGCGTACTGCTGTTGTGCAACTCCTAGCAGTTTAGTTCCGGTATTGAATGTATCAACCCATCAACACCAAACCCAAACCCAACAGCGCCGGGTTGCTACCGTATCACACGGGTGATAGGATAACACACCCCCTGGGATGATTTTTCACCGCCGATTTTCCCCCAAACATGCCTTAAGGCGCGCGCACTCACGGAAATGGCGACTCTGGAGATATCTCGTGGAGATCTATGTTCCCATAATAGATGCGTCGCTCGGCGTTTGCAATCTCGCCGTTGTTGAGAGAAAATCAGCTGTAGTATCAGTAACTTTCGTCGGAGGGGGTGTGTTATATTATCACACGTGTGATAGGGTGATACGGAACCTGGACTGTATCATATACGTGCGGCAGATGCGGAAATATTCGTCAGTTGTTTCTGCCGTTACGTCGATGTTGAACCAAAAGCTTGCTGCGTATTTACGGGAAAACAAGGCTTTTGTCAAACTTGCGCGTGATTGCGTCTGCTATCAGGGTGTGTTCGCTACGATGTCCCCGGGGATGGAACAGGTGTATCCCCGCGAGAAAAAAAAAATTGTTCAGCGCTGGAACTCCGTTTGGCCTATTGAACACTCAGCAGCTTCCACGCTAGTCTGGGCGTGGATGCATTTATTTTCTCGGAAAACCTTTTTTTACACCTTTTCAGCGAATCCGATCTAGATGTAGGCCTCCTATTGGTCTACGGGCCTGGTCCGCCACTCCATTTTTTCTGGGTGGTGTCCGGTGCTGGGTTTCAGCTGAAAGTGGAGCTTTCAGTCACGATTATGCGAAAATGCCAAAAAGCGGGGATCTGGGGATGAGCGGGGAAACTTGAAGAATGAAAAATCGGTCGAAATCGAACAACATTTGTTCGAAATGTGCATGTTCGGCAGGCCTGTATCACGAGACTGGTGGTATAGGTGCACCTGTAAGTTGTTGCGTACAATGGGTTGACCTCCCGCTGAGCTTAGTTGGTTTGAATTGTACTCATTGCATTCGCGGGCAGCTACAGTAATTATCCGCTGGCCAGAGGAGGGTAACTACACCCTCGTTACTCGTGCAGTTTCAGTCTTGGCAGAACAAACTCGTGTTCTACCCCACTGAATCGACCACGCTGGAGCGCGTGACGGGGTGAGCCTTTTGTGGTTCGACGAGCTTTGCCTTCAAATCAATTTCCGCCACTTTGCATAGGGGTCAGGTTCGCCATGATCAGGATGTCAGATTCTAACGATCATTCGGGTTCTGATAGAACTCTCTGCATCCGGAATACAACACGTGTCCGGTTCCTAATCGACAAAAAAAAGCACTAGCAACCGGTCAAAGTTTTTTCGGTGATTGACGGCCAGACTAGCGTGGAAACTGCCTGAAAGACATTCCATATTTTACGCGTCGTAAATTGGGTTTCCATTCACCTAAAGTGGTGTTCCTATGTAGGGGCTCGGGCACAGACTTAGTTACGGGGACAAGAGGTCACAACCACCCCTGTTCGGTTACGCGTAATTCCGTTTAAGCCGTAACGGCCATCCTTGTTTTTTTTGTCCTTTTCGCCTTTTAAGTCACAAACCTCGGAGGGCTCAGATATTTCGACCAGACAAATGACAAGTATGTGGATATGTACCATGTCCTACAGTACGTACGCCCTGCCAGTAGAGTGTACGGCCTCGTTATCGCTATAAAACTCTGGGCGGAAATATAAGGGCCGTTTCTACATTAGTATGGAGACCAATCGGTCCTTGTATTTATGCCCAGAGTGGTAGGTATAACCGTCCAACACCATCCACTCTCCTCGGCCGTGTCTCTCTTGATATTTCCTCTACTACCTCAACTAGATTACTAGTTTGACCCCCGAGGGTGTTTTATCTCCCCACCCAAACCTGCACGAAGAGACCTACATACCTGCCGCGGGACTACATACCTTCCCACAAAGTACGGCATTGCTAACTGATGTGTCTAAATGATAGCGTGAGGGCGGAGCTGAACGAACACCATCATGCTGCGTGCGTTTGGCACATACCTTATCATTGTACTGCAATTCGCGCGCTGACTTGTTCATCCCCTACACACCCCTTCGGCCTGGGCTGCTGCGTTTGGCCGATGCTGTCTGTCACTCACTATTTTTCCCGACTATTTTACTATTTACAATCCCGAAGCCCGGTTCAACACCCCTTTTCACGTAACTACGCACACGATTGGGGAATACTCTAGTTGGAATTCTAATTGCGGTAGACTCGAACAAGGGTCACAGCAGTGGAAGCAGGGATTAATGGTTTGTTGTCAATGGTTGAACCTCCCACTCACCCACCGATTCACCAACCTAGCCACCAATCCACCCGCCAACGCACTCACCAACCCACCCACCCACCCACCCACACACACACACACCATCCACCCATCCACCGACCCACCCGTATAGCTGAAGCAGCAGTAAGTCGCGCCGGGAAACTTGAAGGGGGGCCTCCGTCTCCTCGCAAGACAGCAAACGGAACGAATAAATTAGTCAATGTTGCACACCTACTGTCGGACAGATCATGATCTGTGCTTTAGATCATCTAGTTCCTCATTTGACGTTACGAGAGGTTGTGCAGGATTTTCGTACCATAGTACATATCCATTCCAGGAAACGTGCGCTAGATCACGCAGATTCTACGGGTCCCACCCGGTATCATGAGCTGGGTTGTACAAGGTCAAGAGTTTATCTGCCTTGAAAGATTTCGATCGTGAAGTGGGAGATGGATGATTTGTGCGAGAAGTGAGATGTTGTGCTGGTGTAACGGTTTTTCCTGCGGCCGTTAACTCTACTTTGAGCGTGCTCATCGTATCATGGCCGTAACAGCAGTCTTGCTGTACGATCCACTAGACGAACGTGACTCATGGGCAGGAACAACGCCACCAAAAACAGCAATGCTGTCATGATGCCAACAACAGTAACAACACCAGCATGGTCGACAACAAATACCATCACCACCACCACCAACAACAACAAACAACACCATCACCAACAATAACAGCAGTGGCACCACCGATCGCGCCACCACCGCCACCAGCAACAGCAACACCACCAACGACGAAAACAACAGCACCACCAAAAACACCACCAACAACAACACCATCAGCAACGCCGCCACCCACCACCACCACCACCACCACCACCACCACCAACAGCAGCAAGAGCAACACGTTGAGGGCGCGCAACGCCCCAAGAGAACACCGACACGCTGCCGCTCTTCCGCTTGCACCCCACCACTCTGCTAGAAGCGCGGGCACGCATGCTCGCGCTCTTGTCCTCGGTCCTTTCCCGACTCCCTGAGTCATCCTACTATTTTTTTCGAGCGTTTTGGCCCTCGAACGTGGGCAACCACGGTAAAACAGGGCGCTAGTGACCCTTTTAGCGAGAGAAGGTAAGCAACAGCCGCCGACTTAAACTTGACTGTGCCAGGCATGGCTGAAGATTTTTCACCCGATCGTCCGCAACAGAATATCCGCCGGATCTCCCCCGGTTGGAGCGCCAATAGAAGAGTAGTATTTGTTGTATACCCTCCGAATTTCCATGTTATTATTATTCGCGACGTCGGGGGGGGGGATCCACTGGCGTGGTACGAGAGCCGCGACGCCGGCCGGTGACTCTCGCTGCCTATCGTACTGCCAGTACCCGGGAGTTCCCCCCCCCCCCAGGCCACTGGCCGGGGCTCTAACAAACGCAGTCTCGGACGACCGAGACCCCCAATGGTAGTAAACCATTGACATACCCCACTCTCCTAGTGAGAGCCCCGAATCGCGACCAGTTAATCGCAAACAATAATAAACGTATAATACGGTGTGGCCAGCACCATGTGGCCGCTCCGTTCCACCCACCTTCGAAAGAAGAAAGGGGCGGGTGGGCGGGAGAAACCGCAACAGTAGGCCTAGCCTCTAGGCCTATCAATCGGCAGCGAGCAGTGCCGTGCTCTACTCGCGCACCTATCACGAGAAGCTAGGAGGGGGCACGGGGCGAGTGTGGTCGTGCTTCTCTTCTCTCTGCCTCTGAACAAATCAAGCCATTTAGTTTCCGTCGGCAGAGCCCATGACAATAAGTAATTAATTCCGTCGGTTGTGAACGAAACAGGCATCTCACGTGAACTTCGAGATACTACGCATCCCATTGGGAATAAAAATCCAACACTTCTACTGCTATTTACAGACGAGGAGCACGCGGATCCGAAAGGAAAAATGTCGCAGCGTTGGGATTTCTGTACGAATCGACAAAATTATCTTTTTTACTTGTTTTTGGTATACCCTCCCCCCTGTCTAGCTCATGAAAAAAGTTAGTGTGGCGTTCGATTTGTTTTTTTTCGTGCTTCCCTGTTTATATGCACTGCAAACAAATTTTTTTTGCATTCTATTTCCAAGCAGTGTGATCCTCAGCCGGGGGTCAATGTCTAAAGTGGTAGTCGCCTGACAATTACTTCACTTCGCCGCCCCATGCTTCCCAACCGCTAGGATAGCTCACAGCAAAGGCTGCAACCCTTCTAAAAGTGGCGGGGAACCGATCCCTGACGGGCAGGAGGAGAAGCAAAAACAAAAAACGCTTCCTTTTTTTTTCCCTTGCTCACCCTGGATTCGTTCGCCAAGCGCGCCTTCTTCGTTCCGGCGCGGCTACAGCTGAATGCAGAACGCCGACGTGCTGTACGTTGTCTGCCGCTCGGGCTACGCGGACACGTCCAAGCTGCAGCTCTTGTGCCTGTACCTCAGTAATGCCTGCCGCGAGGAAAACCGGTGGTCGTTGCTCGTTGCGCAAGGCCTGCCGCGAACCCTGCTATCGTGGCACCTCCGTGGCCCCGACCAATCGACGCTGCCACCGGATTCCCCCCAACTTCCCGACCTTATTGGCCACGGAGTTATCGCGTCGCCACCCGCCCCCCCTGCCGCGGCAACACTAACGCCTGCAGGGGTCAACAGGCTTAATCCCCGGCGGCTAATTCGGCGCGTGGTTGTCGATGGGGGTGTGGGGCTGGAGGGAGTGGTGTTTCCGGCGGGGGTGGTGAGGCTGGAAATGGGTGAGCGCATCGTCGGCGTGCTGGAGATGATGAGGGGCGATGACGGGACTTTCTTGCGTGAGTGCGGGTGCCGCAAGAAACGTTGCCCCCAAGGCCGCTGTAGCCTCCGATACGAGTACGACATGTTGAAGATGGTCGGAACGGCGCTCTTCGAGCGCGTCGCCGGGGGCGACTGCTTCCACAGGCCGATCGGAGAGCTGGCCCTGCCCGCCGGGCTCCGACAGCTGGAGCTGCTCGGGTCGTTTAACGAGCCCGTCGACCAGGTAAATTGGCCCCCGGGGCTCGAGCTTCTCGTCCTTGGTGACCGGTTCAACCAGAAGTTGGTCGGGGTCAAATGGCCGTCCACCCTGAAATCTTTGACTTTAGGGTCGCAGTTTAACCAGAGTTTGAAGGAGATGGCGTGGCCTCCAAACCTCGAACACCTGCAGCTCGGGCACTCTTTCAACCAGGACGTGTCGGGTGTCTGCTGGTCCCCGAGCTTGAGCGGGATTCATTTCGGTGATCGGTTCATGCAGCCGATAAAGGACGCGGCATGGCCGGAGAGCCTCCGCCGGCTCACGTTCGGGCACCTTTTCCGTCAGCCGATCGAGGACGTGGACTGGCCGAGGGGACTGGAGGAGCTCAGGTTCGGTGGGTACTACAACTGTCGCATCGAGAAGGTGCGCTGGCCGGAGGAGCTGCAGGTGCTGGACCTGGGCCGCTCGTTCAACCGACCGATCGCGAAAACGCAGTGGCCCGCGCGGCTGCGGCTGCTGACCTTCGGGGACTGCTTTAATCAGCCCATCGAGGCTGTGAGGTGGCCCTCCGGCCTGCGCGTGCTGCGCTTCGGCTCGAACTTCGACCAGGACATCGCGGGCGTTCGGTGAGTACACGCCGCGAGTTAGGTTTTGTTTTTTTCGGCTCCAACTTCGACAAGGATATCGCGGGCGTGGGGTGATGAGAAAATATGTCATGGTAGGAGTTTGTTTTTTTTTCCCCTTTTTTTGTACCGAAGGGTTTTGATCGTGGAAAGGGTGTTTTGCCTTCCCAATGTGTGAAATGTTAGATGCAAGAAAGATTGGGCGCAAGGTTTGTTGCCGCACTGTTTTTTTTGCTTTTGGTTTTGAGCATGCCCATTCCTCCTATTCTTTTTTTTTTTACGAGCGTATATACCTTAGATAGTTTCCTGGAGTAGTTTGTTCGCACATGATACGGGATGGTATACAACAGCCCGTGGTACCGCTTCCATGCGAACTGATATTGTGGTGGCACGTACCTGGTATTGTGTTGTGCTTGTGTTTCCTCCATCGGAAAGTTTTGTTCGGCCTGTTGTGTGACCACTAGATTTCAGGGAAATGAGCTATGATATTGTGAGAACATCATCATCGCCATCTTCATCGCCACCACAATCATCATCATCGTCGTTGTCGTTGTCCATAATCTTGGTCGTCATCATCAGAAGCATCGTGCCAGGTAATAATAATCACCATCATGGTTCACCATCGTCATCGTGATCACCATCACCATCATCGTCATCGTCATCATCCATCGTCATCGTCATCATCCATCATCATCATCATCATCATCATCCTCATCATCATCCTCATCATCATCATCATCATCATCTCCTCCTCATCATCATCATCATCGTCATCACCACCATCATCCTCACCATCATCATCCTCATCGCCATCATCCTCCTCCTCATCATCATCATCACCATCACGATCATCAGCGGGAGCTGCTCGTTCTCTCCGAGGATCCCAAAACGAGAGACTCTCTACCCTGACGCAACCAACAACATCTTTGACACGAGCGTACGAAGAAACCGACGAGCAACACCATCGGGCTAAGCATGTACCACCCTGGTCGGAAACACAAGAACCCTTTAGAATTTAATATGAAGACCAACCGGCCCTTATATGAGGTACTACTCTGAAGGGAAATGTAAAAGGACCGCTTGGAAAAATCGTATTAATGTCCCAGCGGCACCTGCACTCCGACCACCCGGGGTAGCAACGAATATAGGTGAAAAACCGACGAAGAAATGCCAGCAACTGGGACTGGAAATTGATTGGGCAGTCCCTCAGTCGAGGAACAGACCCCCCATCCCCCATCGGTCAAAAAATGCTGACAGATCATCGATGCCCACTTGATGATCTAGATCATTCGAGGCAGGTCTATTCTCGATATTGTATGATCTAGCTGGTGTCGCCGGGTGGGACCTGTGCAATAGTCCGCATGCTCCATTCTAGCACATGTTTTCTGGGTTGGATCTGTAGTGTGTATGCAGATCCTGTACATCCTCTCACAGACGGCATGTGAGGAACTAGATGATGTACAGTAGATCATGATCTATTCTGTCGATGATCTAGACGATCTGTCATGGGTGTGAAATGTTTGGCCCAAAAGTACCCCCCCCCCCCCCCCATGCTCCGTCCCGGCATTGTAGGGATGCGAGGGTCTATGGTCATACGACTACGGCCATGCATGAGATCGAGTACATCTCTCCTATCGAGTACACCCCCCCCCCTCGCCCCCCGCTCCCGACCGCCATAAAAGCTGACCGTCATGAAATATGTAAGGAGACGGTGGTTGTGACTAACGGCCGTCTGGACTTGACGATTTGTTTTTGTGTGAGAGCTCGTGACGTCGCTACTGACGGATTGGCTGACCAATTTATGACGCCAAAATCAACGTCCGTCTCCTGAAATAATTATTTGACGGTTACGTGTGGCGTATGCCTCAGGTGGCCGGAGAGCCTGGAGCATCTCAGCTTCCGCCAGCGCTTCGACAATCACATCGAGGCCGCGGCTTTCCCCTCCGGGCTCCGCACGCTCGAGCTTGGCAACTGCTTCGACAAGCCGATCGAGAAGGTCAAGTGGCCCCCGGGGCTCGAGCGACTCGTCCTGGGGCAGTACTTCAACCAGCCGGTGGAGGCGGTGAGCTGGCCCCCGTCCCTCAAGTCGCTTGCCTTCGGGGCATCTTCGACCAGCCTTTGCGCAAGGTCGTGTGGCCGCCGAGGCTAGAGGAGCTCGAGCTTGGGCAGGCTTTCTCGAGGGACCTGGGCGGCATCACGTGGCCAAGTCGCCTTAAGTTCCTCACGTTTCGGAACCGGTGCGACCCCACGAAAAAGACCCTGTCCTGGCTTAACGTCTCCCGGCCGGGGGCTGCCGCAAGGCGCGTCGATGCCCTCTCCGTCGCCCCGGCGTTCGAAGAGGACCTGCCCCCCGGGCTGGAGTCGTCCATGCGACACCTCTTCGAGAGGTACACCGCCACCGGAAGCACCGTTTGACGGGGGGGGGGGGGGTGAACTCACGATCATGCATGGCCGTAGTCGTATGACCATAGACCCTCGCACCCCTACGATGCCCGCACGGAGCACGTCGGGTTTTCACCGACCAGGCAGACATTGCTTGCACCAAGGGCGAAGCGCCGTGAGGTGTTGGGCGAGTCGCATGAAGGGTGAGCTGCATCCTCCCAAGTACCGCTTTTGAGGCGGATTGTCTTGGGGGGGCTAGGTTTGGGCGTCCCCAACTAGAATTTAAAAATAACTTTTTTTTTTATTTTCATGCTTTGGTGTTTGGTTGATGGAGGTCGTTTTTGGTTCGATGGAGCGAAGCAGGCAGCAGAAATAAAAGCCGTCGGCACTCTTTATGAAAGCTCGAAAATCGTTTGCGAGGGGGGAGGGGGGGGGGGTGGACGGATTGTTTTTTCGAAAAAGGGAGATAGCTTTTTTTGCGTCTGCATTTTAAAAAGTTCAAATCGTTGCGGACATCCTATTTATGAAAAAGTGAATATACTACCCGTATTTTGTGGAATTTGGTCGCCACAATATTACTTTGTGAGAATGGTGGCCAGAAGCCCGAAGCTACCTGTAGGGCTGTGTGACGAAGGAGCCACGGAATCAACAGAGACTTTGGGCGTGTCGCAGAACCTGACCGAGTGAGAACTGCGAGGGCGGGAGGAGGATGTCTGTACCCAAGAGCCTACACATTGTTGCAAGCTGCACGACCCCCGGGGGGGGGGGGGGGGGGGGGGGGGGGGGGGGGGGGGGGGGGGGGTGTGATGAGGACTGGCAACACACTTCTGGGATCGGGAGAGGGGATTGGGGGCAGTGGATGATGATGATGCCTTTGTGTACCTTACGTGACTTCTGGGGCAGTCGGGAGTCCAACCCGTTTGGGCGAGGGCAGGGGAGGAGGAGGGGGGGGGGGGGGGGGGGGGGGGGGGGGGGGGGGGGGGGGGGGGGGGGGGGGGGGGGGGGGGGGGGGGGGGGGGGGGGGGGGGGGGGGGGGGGGGGGGGGGGGGGGGGGGGGGGGGGGGGGGGGGGGGGGGGGGGGGGGGGGGGGGGGGGGGGGGGGGGGGGGGGGGGGGGGGGGGGGGGGGGGGGGGGGGGGGGGGGGGGGGGGGGTGGGGGGGGGGGGGGGGGGGGTGGGGGGGGGGGGGGGGGGGGGGGGGGGGGGGGGGGGGGGGGGGGGGGGGGGGGGGGGGGGGGGGGGGGGTGGGGGGGGGGGGGGGGGGGGGGGGGGGGGGGGGGGGGGGGGGGGGGGGGGGGGGGGGGGGGGGGGGGGGGGGGGGGGGGGGGGGGGGGGGGGGGGGGGGGGGGGGGGGGGGGGGGGGGGGGGGGGGGGGGGGGGGGGGGGGGGGGGGGGGGGGGGGGGGGGGGGGTGGGGGGGGGGGGGGGGGGGGGGGGGGGGGGGGGGGGGGGGGGGGGGGGGGGGGGGGGGGGGGGGGGGGGGGGGGGGGGGGGGGGCGAGGCTGGGCAGTCGGGAGTCCAACCCGTTTGGGCGAGGGCAGGGGAGGAGGGGGGGGGTGGGTTGAGTTGAAATTGTTCGGGCCGGGGGGGGGGGGGGGGGGGGGGGGGTGGCGAGGCGGGTTGCTCGGGCGCACACGTGGCAAGAATTCGGCGCGGAGCCAGATGCCCAGGCGCGGCGTTTCTCGTCTGAGAGGCTCAGATTGGGTGTCGCGGGCAGCCCTCTCGCTTCAGAAGCAGTGCTTGCGTGATAGCGGCCACGGTGGTTCGACATCGAGGGCAAACGCGACGGCCGTGATGAAGGGTATGCGGGAGGAACCAGGGGCGGACGTTTATTCGTTCGAACGGGAAAGGGAGGTGCCGAGAGTTTCGGCACCGGACGGCTGTATAGCGCGCGGTGCATGGCACAGCTCTGGCTTCAGAAGCGATGCTCGTCGGAAGTGATGCTTGCGTGATACTGGTAAGCGACACGACCACGGCGATGATTCGACACCGAGGGGAAAGGACGATGACCGTGGTATGCTTGAGAGAGAGAGAGCCATGAGTGGGGCGTTTGAGTGGGGCGTTTATTTGCGTGGGCAGCAAAAAAAAGGGAGGTGGGTGCTGAGAATCTCGGGCACCGGGGCGGCTAGATGAGCTCGGTTCACATCGCATAGCGATACATACACAGACCTTGTGTGTACGTACAGCTTTTTCTTAAACTCGTTTTTTTTTTTCGAATGGTGGTTCAAGGGCTTCGATGTACGTGCGTAGGGAGGGAGAAGACGAGTGCTACAACAGGAGTGCATAGCAATTTCCGGCCAATAATATATCACCGAGACTGACCGAGCTCCTTAACCGTAAGTCGCTGAAATAAATATCATCGTCTTACTTCTTTTTTCGTGTGATGTATCTTGGCTTTTGATATTGTAAATAGACCTGGCACTGTTGTTAGCTTTTCCCAAAACCAGTTTTTGGGTGGGATGCGGAGCTTCTCAAGTGAGGAATGCCTCGTAACATTTAGATGCTACCCCAAAGGGCAAAACACTCGTCAGCTGCCTCGCCGCTGCCCCCCTAAGTGACGGGACGCGTGCGACGATAGGGGGTGCCACGTTTTGCTCAAAACGTCTCTGGCTGGTGGATCTCCTCAAACCGAAGAGCTATCGAACATCGTTCGGTTCACTTATAGGATGGACCGGACGGATTGCGGGTGTATCGCGAGCGGGAAAGACATATGCTGGAGGCGGTGGTGGTTGGGGGGAGGGGGGTGTACTCATGGCATGCATGGCCGTAGTCTCATGAGGAGGGGGACGGGGGGGGGGGTACTTATTTTGTGGCCTACCTTGTTAGTCATTTGACGATTGGCCAACGCATTCCTTTCGAGACAGAGCGTGCCGGGGCGGGAGGGGGGGGGGGGGTGTCCCCGGAGTTTCGGTTGATTGTGGAAGGCTTTAATTTTCGTTTTTGTGCACGTTGTACGATGGTTCGGTTGTGGACGAATTACGGTGTGTTTACGGTATGCAATTTGTGCTATGTATTGTGTGTTTTTTCTGCGTTCAGTGTTATTTATTTTCGTGTCTGGGACGGTGGCTAGTACCCGCCGTTTTTGTTTTGGTCGTTGAAGCTCGAAGAGCAGGGTGTGTGCAGTACGTGTGGGATCGAAAGACTGTGAGGACGTTGTTACTTTTCTCGAGTTTTTTTTCGCCTTTGTTTTGAGCGCTGGGTCAGATCGGGACACGCTCTGGTACGAGCATTTTGGGCGGGTCCGCGAGACACGTCAGACACGACAGTCCCAGTATATACTGCAGTAAGGACCAGGTTTAGGTATGTGCTTTCGTATCCGCACGTTTTGTTGTTGTATTTTTCATATTTCAGTATACAGTATTAGTAGTGGCGCTTGTAACAAGGTTGAGAGCGAGCTCAATCGTTGGAGGTTCCCGCTCGACTTTAGGGCTGGATAACCAAAGCGAAGCAGGGCAGAAAAGGGTTCGTGCGGCTTTTGCTGATGCGGCGCTATCTACAACGTATACACGTCGATATTACTGTGCACCAAATTGACTTCGTTTCGACTTCGGCTTTTGTTTCTCTTCCGGCCGCGGATCTTTTCTCGTGCTCTCGACCGCGGGCGGCGCGGGGGGGCCGCCTGCACACCACGGCCCAAGTGTGGGTCCCGTCCGGGCTCCGTGGCGTGTGCTCTGCGCCTTCGAAGTCACGAAACATGTGGCAAATAACCACGGGGAGCTGTTCCGACCTGCTAAAGCCAAGCAGGTCCATGGAAACGCCACAGTTTGAGATTTTAATATTTTACTCCAGAGCTCCAGAGCTCCAGGGCTGCTCGCTGCTGCTGTTGTACAATGTCTGTATCACACTGTTCCTCGACCTCTCTACTACTGGCATCAAGGTTCGTTTCAGTCAGAGTTATTTTGCACCCAAGAGGAAGGTGCAAGATGTCCCAGAAGGGCGGCATCAGTTCCACCGGCAGTTTTGTTTTCCATGTCCGAGGGGAAGTGACATTAGCGACTTCCTACTCTTATCAGAGGCGCAGCAGTTTGCGAATACGAGAAGTTTCGAGAGGAGCAAACCATATCGAGCGACTTCAACATATATATACATATATAGCTGCAGTAGAAGCCGCCGAGAGCTTTGGCCGGAAACATCTATGTCGCGAGAGAATTCCATACCTCCGTCCAACCTTGTATTAAATGGTAACGCCTGGGGAACAGCAGGGCAAAGCCTTGCCCTGCTCTACAATATATAAAGCTGCAGTAGAAGCTTCACAGCAGCAGCGGCATCATCAGCAGCAGCACAGACACGCACCCAAAACTTACGCGTCCTGCTTTGGTATGATACTCCAGGTGTACCACCACACTGGTCGGGAGTGTGACCGCTGTTTGCCTTTTGTAGATGGCATCATACATCATACATACATACATACTGTCTTGTACGAAACACGAGCAACGTCACCCACGGAAAGAAAAACTGCGTTGTACACGCGCAACTATCAACTGACATCAGCAAGGCGAAACAGGTACGAACTGCTCTATCCATCAGTTAACAATGAAAACTTGAAAACAACTTTTTCCAACTTTGGGATGACTTCCTCGTGCTCAGAGTCTGTCCAACCCTGCTTTTCGTCGTTTTGTTCTTCTATCGGGGGGTATACCGGCTTTCTTCCCTTCCTCCTCGCGTATCTCATGCCTCCCTTCGCTCCTCCACATCTCGCGCAGACAAAAAAAAAACTCCTAGGAAATGACTTTGCGGCCCTTTATTATTGCCCGCAAACCTGATGTACTGTGATGATGAAATGGGAATCGATCATTTGTCCCGGAGGTGGGCATTGTTTACAACAAACTAAAGTACGTTTTGCTCTGTCAACATGCCTGCTGGGTCTCGAAGGGAACTTTGCAGTTTGGCCTGTGCTCAAGCGCCCACTGGCCCGAGTTCTTGAGATAAAACCAGCGGCGTGTGAGCAGTTAGGTGATGCGAGTAGGGGGGAGTGCCCGATTCGCTGTCGATGAAAAAAAAAGAAGCTCGTTAGCAGCACAAAATCGGCAGAACAAAATAGTAACGTCTGTTTACTGATGGTGATGACGATGATTCCAGATTGGCCTCTCTGTTCTCCTGAAATCTATATAGCGCATGGTCGCAAGATCAGGCCGAAATTTACATCACCGAGGATAAAAAGGTGGAGAGAGGAAAGTCTTGCTTTTTCTTGGGTCAATGGTTGCTCACGTTAGCAGCACCACAAAAAAATGAGCAAAGAGCGTAGAGGATGCATCCAATCCGCGCTCTGCGGCCGCCATTGCAGCGCTGCCCCCCGTAGGCCACAAAACACGCTACAACAACGCGCCTCTCCCGCCAACCGAGAGTCCCGCCCGCCCTGCAACAAAAAAACAACAGCCTTGCCTCGGACAGTGCAACGCAGCCACCTCCCCCCCCCCCCCCCCCCCCCCCCCCCCCCCCCCCCACCCCCCTTTCCTCCCCCATCCACAAACAGCCGCCCCAAAAGCGACGCGAAAAGGGCGAGGGTGGCTACCGAAACGACCAGAAATCGCTACCCACCCACGGTCGTTTGGACCAAAACGACAGGTTCGTTTTCTACACGAGTAAAAAAAACGCAACCTTTCCTCCCCCATCCACAAACAGCCGCCCCAAAAGCGACGCGAAAAGGGCGAGGGTGGCTACCGAAACGACCAGAAATCGCTACCCACCCACGGTCGTTTGGACCAAAACGACAGGTTCGTTTTCTACACGAGTAAAAAAACGCAAGACGCCTCGTGTAAAAACGACCGCGAAAAACGAAAGAGGGCGGGCTGGTTGCACGAAACGACGCGAAACCTCGTAGGCGGTTGTCAGGAGGGAGGGGGAGGGGGGGGGGGGCGTCACCGCCGCCGCCACCTAAGTGCCTCCTCTGATCCGAGCGGTCATCCTCGAGCCCGTACCGCTCGAGTTCTCCCCCCCCTCTCATCCCACTGACAAGCAAGGGTGGTTGCCGTGGGCCCCGCACGGCCCAACTGACCCCCCCCTCCCCCCTCTCCCTTTAAAGAAGGGGGTTGCCGGGGCTAGCCCGCCGCTTTGTTGCGAGGGAAGATAGTATTCAGAGCCAAAAATAAGCTAGGTAAACGTAGGGGCAAATTTTTCTGGGGTCCATCGTGGGGTTCTGATGTTGTGATTACTATCAGGTATGTACTACGATGTCCTCCGTACTAGTGCATCGCTTAACACTAGCCCCCTCTCCCTGGGCAGCCGAATCCATGTGCCCTGTCGGCGGAAACCCGACGCGCTCTATCCCGGCCATGCATGCCATGAGTACCTCCCCCCCCTCCGTACGACCACGGCCATGCATGATATCGAGTACCCCCCCCCCCCCTCGCAATGATATCAAGTACACCCTCCCCCCCCGGCGCCCCCATCTCCCTCTGACAAGATAGGCTGTCGGGGCACGCATCGCGTAGTGCGTGCATCTCGGGCAGTGCTTCGTACCAGCCCCCCAACCCCCACCCCCCCCTGGGCAGCCATCTGGCCAAATTGCTCCGCGTCCCCCCCCCCCCCCCCCCCCCCCCCCCCCCCCCCCCCCCCCCCCCCCTCCCCCCCCCCACCCCCCCCCCGTCTCAAAAGGGTGGTTATCGGGCCACCCTCCGCCGATGCCCAAACCACACTTCGGATAGGCCATGACACTAGTGCAATGATACTGTAGACCATCTACTGTAGTAGTTCCTCACCTAACCGTTGTGAGAGGTTGTTTGTGCAGGATCTGCGTATATATAGTGCGTATCCGACCCAGTGAACATGCGCTACTCTATCATAGGAGAGATAGAGCATGCACAGTCATCAATCAGATGGGTCCCACCCGGCAATACGAGCTGTTGCCGCAGATCATACAAGCAGTATCAGGGGGGGAATAGTAGATCTATCTGCCTTGAAATAGCCACCGTAGTAAAAAATCATCAAGCGGGAACCGACCATCTCTCCGAAGCGCAACTATTCCTACTCCTGCTCCTCCTCCCCCTCCCCCTTCCCGTTGGCAGACGCCTCTTTCTTCTCAGTGACGGGAGAAGACGCCGTTTCCTTGGCAGCATGAGCATCCGAAGGCGGAGCGGGAGCGGGAACGCCTTCCACGGTCGTCGGGGTTTCCTCCACGGGAGGGGGCGGCATGGGAACGTACATCCCCAGACTCTTCATCTCGATCCTCAGCCCGCAAAGAAGGTCCTTGTTGATCATGGACGATATGCTGTCTCCCCGCCCCTGCACACGCCCCAGCGAAAAGAAACGGCACAAAACACACACACCCCCCCAGGATACCACAAAAAAAAAAAACACACGCGAGAAGCAAAAAAAAACAAGGAGAAGGAGACGGCGACACAGAGACGAAAAAAAAACAGGGGGACGACAAAAAAAAAAACATTCACTTGTCAACGTTTGCCTTCTCCTATCATGTAACAGACAGATAAGTGACCCGCCTGTAGATACATCACACATCGGACCCGATCACGATCCAGATGACACATCCCATACCTAGATCAGTAGACAGACGAAAAAAAATCGCCACCCGCGAAACGGCGACGGCGGCGTCGAGCGCGTCAATCACGCCATGGCACAGGTTCTAGCGATGGTCCGAAACGAGCGACGGGACGACCGGGACATCCCGTTTGCCGCGCGTGAAACACGCCTCAAACAATTCCGTCAGCGCCGTCACCGGGTTGGCCCCCAACGAGGTGCACACGAACCGCCTCCTTCACCTTCCCCTCACCATCTTGCGGATAGATCACACACACGAGGACAACATCACGATCTGCAGTGGAGGATAACATATATGGTAGGACACATACCGGGGGGGGGGGGGGTGCAGGGGTAAAACAAGTTCGATACGATGTACCAAACATTCGACGGTTTCATATCGCGATACAGCAGCATAGACAAAACTTTCCACACCCCGAACTTGACGATCGAACAGATCTTTCAAGGCAGGCAGATCTATGCCAGATTTTGCAAGGTCTGTTACTATAGTTCATGTAGCTGGGTGGGACCCGCACTATAACCTGCACTATCTGCTGTAGCGCGTGTTTCCCGGGTCGGATCTGCCCCATAAGACAGATCCTGCACACACAACCTCTCAACTACAAGACCCACTACGGGGGACCACGGTAAGCAAGACCAAATATTGTTCGTAAAATTAGCGAAATACATGGGTTTTTGTGTGTGCCGTAGGTCCTACTTAATATGGTCCCCCGTAACAGATGATGATCTAGCTGTAGCTCATGCTCTGTCCGAGTTGCGAACCTTTCTATACGGTATCCAGCACTATTACCGGGGGGGGGGGGCATGGCCGTAGTAAATAGGGGACCCAATATTGTGAGTAAAGTCAGGGAAATACATGGGTTTTTGTGTGTGCGTAGGTCCTATTTACTATGGTCCCCCGTAATACCACACGCACGTACATAGATGTCCCACGACACTTAAAAAAAAAAGAGAACGCTCATATCGTACCGTATCCGGCATCATACCAAGGTAGCGCTACTGGCCCCTTTCTTATTACACCGGCGCCTTCCAACAACAACAAAATGCGAACAAGGGACAACCGCGATCGAAAAAACGTCGTGTCACCTGTACGTCAGACGGATAACCGATCTCGACCTAATCGATCTAAATACTCCATTTGTGCAAGATGTACTCGTACTTATCATCTGTATGATCTATGCACGATCTACTGCAGCACGACCAGGACTTGTCAAATCAGGTTCCTGGTTTGGATCTGCTTCCAGCAGTACATTCATGTCTCGCGCAAGCAACATCTCGTACACGGCAGGCCAGGCAATGTCGCCGGGTGGGTGGGAGCCGTATACTCCACGTGACCAGGACTGGCAAGATCAGGTTTTACTGTGGTGTGGTGGACCTGTACAGTGCAGAATCTCGCACAGCATAGCATGATGGCAGGCTGTACAAGACCCGGATGATCTAGATCATGATCTGTGCGATGATCTACGGTAGATAAATCACCCGTGTGATGATCTACGGGAGATAATTATCTGTGCGATAATATACGGTAGATCATGATCTGTGTGATTATTCTACGGTAGATCATCATCTTTGTGCTGATATAAGGTAGATGGTGATCTGAGTGACAAACTACGACGTATCACGATCTGTGTGATGATCTACGGTAGATCGTGATCTGTGTTATGATACACGGTAGATCATGACCTGTGCTGAACTTCGGTAAATCACGATCTGTGTGATGATCTATGGTAGACAAGATCTGTGTGATGATCTACGGTAGGTCATGATCTGTGTGATGATCTACTTGAGATCATCATCTACGCGATAGTTAAAGGTAGATCATGATCGGTCCGGCGGCGGTGTGTGAAACGTGAACCCTCTTCTTACTTACGACACCGTACCTTCCACACGCACGCCGAGAAGATCCTCCCGGTGGATTCATCGGTATGGGCCAGCACGAATATTCCCTCCTCTTGCCCTCTGAGGGCGCTCTGCACGGCAGGCGACAGGGTTGCAATCGGAACGCCTTCGCCGTCCAGAGCTCTCGACACGTCTTCCGCCGAGGCATCCCTGAGATCAGAGGGGGGAGGGGGGACAAGAAAAACGAAAAAAAAAACGAAAGCGGCGTTACAAAAAACTAAACTACAAAAAACATCATACTATAGATGGACTATAGAAGGAGACGCGCCACGACTTACTACTGTAGGTATCACAAAGGGCAGAGTTGAGAATCAACTACTCAATCGGTCGGACTCACAGCCGACAAATTCGTATTAATTTTATTAAAACATACCAGGTGTATAAATACGTACTCGTGTGGAAGATAGTATGAGTATGTACGTATACATAGAAGTAATTCAGAAACGTTCCTATATATCGTGTAGCTCGAATCTCATCGTCGGGGTTTTTTTTTTTCCATTTTTTTTTGTTTTTCAATCCTCCGGCGGATTGTCCAAAATAAAGCTTAAAGCTCACCACACTTCCACGTTCCAATTTCGTGCCGTGTGTCAATTTAGCCCATAGTTCCCGTTGCAAAACACCAGAATAGTCTGCTGTAACAGGTGCTCCTGGGGCTAGGGCACGCTGACCCGACCTAATCTGAGACCCCTACTCCAGGAGAGGGCCCCGAGGGACGTGGAAGGTAAGGAGTGCAGCCTCTCTCTCTCGAGAGAGAGAGGGTGAGCGAGAGGGGGCCGAGAGGCCGTCCTGGGCCTCGACGTTTCGGCCTATTTATTTACCCGGTACCAGACGTGTCGGGGGTGATTGGTGCAAGATTCTCAGATGGATTCTATCGTCTGCTGTATCTATCTTCCGGCCGTGCTTGTGAGACGATTGTTCCGCGCACCTTTCCCAAAACCTGCCCTCCCACGTGATTACCTCACCAAAATACCAAGGTGTATACTATTATCAGGGTGTGTAGGTATATACTTTTACTCTCAGTCACAAAATAACCCGAACCAAGAAAAAAAGAAGAGAGAGGGCGTCGTGCAAGCCAAGCTCCCCTCGTCATACCTTTGCTTGGATTCTTCCACACATAGAGCATGTGTTGAACTTCAATCCCGCTCCCCGAAACCGCTAGATTTTCTACTGCTGTTATCAATCTTAACACATTTCTTATTTGTCAACATAAATAAACCACAAGTCGAGCCACGAACGCGGCAGTCAGATACCTGAAAATTACCGCGAATTACCTCACGCAGCTAACTGCAATACCTAGCAAAAACGAATAACTAGTCGGCGACTTGCAGTCAGCCAACTCACAGTCCCAGTAATTACCCCGGCGGATACAGGCAGCCAACTCGCACCCCCCCGTATTCACCTCGACGGCTTATAGTCAGCCAACTCACAGCCCAAGTAATTACCTCGGCAACCTATAGGCAGCCAACTCATAGACCAAGTAAGTTACCTACATTCAGGTTTTGGGACTACCTGCGTACCGGCAATTACCGCTAAACCGGGGGTGCGTTTGGACTATTCCCGTGGAAACGGACCACTTCAAATTTAAGGGAAGGGGGGGGGGGGGGGGGGGGGGGGGGGGGCAAGGTATATGTATGTAAGCATGATTTACAAGGAGATCGGGGACACAAAACGTTACCATAGTTTTTCCAGTCACCTATCATACCGCCGAAGCGTGTTACCGATCAAATAGCCGGTTACCGGTAATTACCGGTAATGAAATCCGGGACAAAACCACGTTACCACAATTTTCCCAGCAATAGTTGCTACCGCCGAAGTATGTTACCGATTAATTACCGGGTTGATAATTACAGGGTGACCGGGAATTACCGGTATGCCGGCAGCTGCCATCCCCGCATCACACCGTCCCCCCCCACCTCGAGACGCGCTTGGTCATGTACGGCAGCACCAGCCCGAGTCCCTCCTGACAAACCCGGAACTCTATCGCGCTGCGGGCGTTACTGTTCCTCTCGAACACCTTCACTCCCGTGTGAACCATCTGACGGTTTTGTATAGTTAGAAGCGGGGAGGGAGGGAGGGGGGGAGGGGGGGGGGGGCGTTAGAAGAGAACCATCGCGCGCTATACCGCGGCGAATTCGTATCACGACGCGGAGGCGGTGAGCCGAGGGGGGGGGGGGGGGGGGGGGGGGGGGGGCGTACTCATTTGTTGCTTGCCTTATTCATTTCACCATTAACCACGCATCCCTTTCGAGACCGGGGGGGGAAGGGGAAGCTAGGGGGGGGGGGGGCTTGGTGTTCCTTTCGAACACCTTCACTCCCGTGTGCACCATCTATCGGCGGTAGCATTATCCCTGCAGGGTCGGGTTTATACACTTACGGAGGAGAAGAGGGGGGAGGGAGAGGGGAGGGGGGAGTGGCGAGGGGGGCGTTGTCATCATCATCAGTATCATCATCATCATCATCATCATCATCCCTAACTTACACCTAAAAGGGCAAACGACGGAGGGTGGGTGGGGGGGGGGGGGGGGGGTGTACTCATTCTCGCGCATGGCCGTAGTCATATGACCATAGACCCTCGCATCCCTACAATGCCGGGACGGGGCACGTCGGGTTTTCACCGACCAGGCGGGGGGGGGGGGAGAGGGGTTGAAACTATCAGAGGCGCGCCACCGCACTAAGGAACAGGGAGCCCCATTATTGGAACGAGGGGGGCAGTCATACCACCCCATAGCGCGCGGTGGCGCGGAGCTGCGCTTCATAGTCCCCCAGGTGCCGGTATGCATGCGCCAGCCAATAATACCGGCACTATTCATAGCGCCAACCGGCACTAATTACTCCGCACTCTGCCACACCGCTTGATCCCATCTGTATCTGTGTCAAGCGATTCCACACGCATTACTGCCGGTAAACGGCCACTAATTACTCCGCACTACTCAACCGGCACTATAGAGGGGCCAGTACTGAATTGGGGGCCCGAGTGAGCCGAAGGGGACGGAACGGAGTCGGCCAACGCCACTCGAGAGCGAAGGCGGCGGCAGGTTGGTTTGGCGGGATGCATGCCGCTCGCACCGCCCCCTCCCTCCCCTCCCTCCCTCCCTCCCACAAGCACAAGATACACATACATATATTGTACTTCGTATACATAATATACATGAAATATAGAACAGGTGTAATACGCAGCTTGACTAAGTTGAGTATCGACGAGTTTAATAGATCGAACTCATAATTTTACAAAACATATCGTGTATACCTGGTACGTTTACAAGAGCAGGGGTACCACATTGCATTTTTTTAAAAAACGCTTGTTCCTTCCCATTTGCTATTAATATCTTCGCCCCCTTTTCTCTCGCCCTGCTATTGATACGATAGTCGTGACTCAGACCGGGGGTCTCCAAGCAGGCGTTCCTCTCCTCTCTCCACTGCGGCATATACACGTGCTTCCCATGTTTCATCGCGGGAAGAGTACGTCCAGACTCTCACTTTCCTCCCCCTCGTCGAACAACTCGCGTCGATTTTTTTTTTTTTTTTTTTTTTCTTTCTGCTTTTTTTCGCTCACATCGGGGGACACAGCAGTTTCACTGAAAAAAAAGTGTCCCACGCTAATTTCAGGCAAAAAGTCCCGAAATAAACGGTTACATTATCGTACAACGGTCTTAAGGCCGCAGTGAGTCCCGATTTGGGGACAAACCACTCAATTCATAGTTACGGGGGAAGATAGTAAACAGGACCTGCGGTACACACGAACACCCGTCTATTTCCCTACGATTGTCACTGACATTTAGTCCTGCGCGACAAAAAATAAAGGCACGTACCGGGGGGGGGGGGGGGGGGGGGGGGGGGGAAGAAGGGACGACACCTGTGACCACGGCTTGTCCAGAAGATCGTCGAGGGTAAAAAAACCTCCTCCTACGAGTGGGCTGGGAAGTAAGTAAAAGTGATGGATATAAAAAAAAAAAAAAAAAAAAAAAAAAAAAAAAAATATTACTATGGCCCCCCCGTTATATAGCATATTCTTTTCACTCTTTGAGAACCGCAGCGCCTGTTTCGGGCACAAACCAGTCAAATTCTTAAGCAGTTTGTCCCCAGATCGGAACTGCGCTCTAAGAAGGGTTGAGGCGCTAGTACGGGGGACCATAGTAAATAGGACCTACGGTGCACACATAGAACCGGTAGGTATATTTACCCACTTTTACCAACAATATTCGGTCCTGTTTACTACGGTCCCCCGTAGCAGCCACCAGAGGACCAGATGTGTCTGAAAAAAATGCTGCAATCTAAAGGTTTTCGTGCTGGCGATGGGTCCTGATTGCTGCGGTCCACCGTAGCAGTCGAATAATCATCTACTACACACAAGTTTTTTCCAACAGAGGGCGGACATATTCCTAACCTGAACGATCTATCTATCTATCTATCGTGTTGACGGGTGGACGGAAGCTGAAAGATTGTGCATTGTCTGGCACATGCCCCCCGGGCTGGACCTGCACTACCGTATCCAGATGACCCAAAATCATGCAGATAGGCTATTAATACGTAGTATACAGATGATCCAAAATCACGCAGATGGGCCCAAAAACGGGCGGGCGGGGGGGGAGGCTTTCCGGTGTACTGTATTTCCCAACAACACAAAAAAAAATAGCCTCGAGGCGGAAAGCCTACGAATCATCAACCGCGTATTTTTGCACCGACGACACTTTTCGATTCACGCAGGAGCTCCTTCAGAAAAAAACGCACCGAACGTGAAGTAGGCGTTTTGGGCTAGTACTTCGGGCCCATTTACCGCGGAGGGTCATGAGGTGGAAGCCGAAAAAAAATCTGCACGATCTGCCGTAGCATATGTTTACTGGCGTGGGATCTATGCAGTACAGATCCTGCACGACACCTCATAACGGAAAATGAGGAACTAGATGATCTATCTGTAGACAGATCATCTAGATCATGATCTGTCCGTGGTTAGGAATCAGATGATCTAGAGCCGGCGTCCCCGGTGGCTTGGTAGGTTTGTCCTCGTGTTTACTGAAAATCAATTTCGGGGGTTCAAAATTCTCACCCAGCGCACGTGTATACTACACTCGTACTCGTACGCCCCAGGGACCTCTTCTTGTAAAAAAAAACGATCGTTTTAGCGGAAAGCGCGAGAGCGTCAGCTAGCAACAACAAACAAAACGCTCCAGGAAAATCGACGAGCAGAGGGAACGCTGGACCCCACGCGCGATAACAAAAAATGAAAGGCACGTATCGGGAGAGAAGGGACGCAATAACTGTGACCACGGCTTGACCAGGAGATCGCTCAGGGTAAAATAAAACCTCCTACGAGTTGTGCTGGGAAGTTAAGGTTGTTTCCTACCGGTATGCGGTTCGATTCTTGAGCTTCAGATTTTGACCCAATCGCATTTTCAGATGTGAACTTGGCAAATCGAAACAGTCCTCCTACGCGGAAAAAATCAGATTTATTTGTGCGTGCAGAGATCCGAGCAAACGCCCGAGACCAACTGCTCTTGTTGCGGTCTGGCGCCGCGAAGAGACGTGCTGGGTGCGCGGCACTGCACCGCGCAAACGCCGAGACCAACTGCTGCTGTTGTGGTCCGGCGCCGCGAAGAGACGCGCTGGGTGCGCGGCACCGCACTGCGCGTAGGACCCAAGCGTCCGAGCCAACGCTGACTGCCTCTGGTCAGGCGGCGAAGAGACGTGGCGAGTACGCTAGAGTCAACCTGTCTTGGTATTTTGCTGCTGCTACTGTACAGCAGTGTAGTCTACGAGAACGTATCTACGGACAGGTGCGCGCCGAGTGCGCTTCTCTTGGTATCCAGGCCCGAGCCCCGCGCCAGACGACTGTAGTCTGGCCACGGAGAGACGCGCCGCCGCCGACCGCACGTCGGGCGCGAAGCAACGTCGCTGTACAGCTGTGTCACCATCCAACCCATCGATCGTTCTGCTGCTGTTTGCTGTCGTGGATAACATCTTGAATTTAGAGAGCATGCCATTTTCCGATTTGAGAATCTGATGACTCGGATTCTCAAACCGAAAAAATTCCGGTCGGATTTTGCAAAATTTTGGAGGTCTTAAGCAGGGGCATTTCTTTTTTAGATCGAGAAATACATATCTAACGCTCGACATCGAACCGCATAGGAAACAGTCTGAAAGCGACAATAAAAAACAAAAAAAGCTACAGCAGTGTGCACGTCGTCAACTCTCCGACGCGTGCAACGCTAACCTCGATATCACGGAGGGCAACCGACCGTTGGTCGGGTCAGAAATATTTCAATGTATCACGGGTCGGGTCGGGTCGGGTCGGGCCCAGTCGGGTCAGGAGGTTTCCAAACTTTCGCGGATCGGGTCGGGGCGGGTCCGGTCGGACCAGAAGGTTTTCAAACTTTCGCGGATCGGGTCGGGTCGGGTCGGGTCGGGTCGGGTCGGATCGGGTCACCCTTGCGCGACCCGATCCGACCCGCGAGGTTTGACCCGACCCATGAACAACCTAATAGTTGCCCCTTTGGGGAACAAAGTGAAAGTTCATTCACCTGGAGGCGAGAGCCGGCCGCATCATCGAGAAGATAGCGCTTGGTCGCCGGCGCGACGTAGGAGATGGCGCGCGAGCCCGCCTTGCGAGTGTAAAGCCGTTCCACCGGAAAATCGTCGCTCATGCCGAACCATTCCTTTATCTATTGGACGAAAAAGGAGGGGCGGGGCGGGGGGGGGGGGGGGGGGGGGGGGGGGAAGGGCGGCGGGGGGTGAAAATCAACGACAGCAACAGCAGCAAAAGCAACAAACGACATCAGCAGCAGCACCAACAACAGCAAAATAACAACAACAACAATATCGCCACCATCACCAACAATGGCAACAAGACAACAAACACGACAACAACAGCAGCAGCAACAAAACAACAGCAGCAACAACAACAACAACAACAACAACAACAACAACAACAACAACAACAACAACAACAACAACAATCAGATAGTTTTAAGAAAAGGTCGAGGGAGCGGCGGAAAATAACATATGTGGCGCCATAAATAGCGAAACCAATTCTACGTCTATAACCTGCGCTTCGTCCACAACAACCAAATACAAATTGTGCGTTGACCCATGCCGAACCACGATACACGCACTGGACGTGCTGGTAC
The DNA here is from genome assembly GCA_031763025.1 of Macrocystis pyrifera. Taxonomy (NCBI): domain Eukaryota; class Phaeophyceae; order Laminariales; family Laminariaceae; genus Macrocystis; species Macrocystis pyrifera. Next base: position 3,725,026 of record JASSKH010000014.1, read on the forward strand.
AAGAAAAAAAAAAAAAAAAAACGAAACCGAGACGACAGAGCGGGCGGCAGCAGCGAGGACACAACAGCAACAACGACAGCAGCAACGGCGACAACAGCAGCAACAAACTACGCGGCAGCAACTAGTGGGGACACATGTAAAAACAACCTCAACGAGCAACGACAACAAACAGCACCACCAACACCAACACCACCAACACCACTAATACCCACACAACCGCCACCGGCATAAAACAAAATCGCCCGAACGACGCAACGCCACCCCCACCTCACCCGACGTGCTCCGTCCCTGCATTGCAGGGATGATAGGGTCCTAAGGCCACACGACTACGGCCATGCATGATAAAGAGTCCAAATTGCCCCCCCTATATATTACATACACTGTAGGTTGGGTTGGCGTCGGTTGGCAAGGACACTGTACGTAACACAAGTCGCCCACTACCTGACCTAGACAACCCGGGTACCGTTTTTCGGGTGTTTTTTTTCGGTGGTCGGTCACAGCTGGTGGTCGAGTTATAGATCATGAATGCGGGGTGGAGAACCTTTGCTGCGCACAAGGGGAATGATCGAATCACGTAGTGTTTATGGCAAGGCACCCACACCTAGTGTTTATGGCAAGGCACCCACGAGGCAGTTACATAGTACCTCCATTGCTGTCTCTGGAAGTGGCCAGACCAGGAAATGAATGAACTCATTGAAGCCATCATCCACGTGCAAGTCCGCCTCACAAGCGGTTCTCAGTGGGATGCAGCTCACCCTCCATGCGACTCGCCGACCACCTCACGGCGCTTCGCGCTTGGTGCAAGCAATGTCTGCCTTGTCGGTGAAGAACCGACGTGCTCCATGCCGGCATTGTAGGGATGCGCGGGTCTGTGGTCATACAATTACGGCCATGCCCAACACGACTACACCCCAGCACCCGCCTCACCCCCCCCCCCCCCGCCGGCGGCGGCGCGCTCCGTACCGGCATCGTAGGGGCGCGCGGGTCCGTGGTCACGCAACTACGGCCATACACAACACGACTACACCCCACCCCGGTCCCACCCCCACCCCCCCCCACCCCGGTCCCCCCAATCCCTGGAGGAACACCCTTCCGTTTGGCGGACAATTTTTTATGAAATTGAACTTGAATGGAATTATCCTTAGATTAAACTAGACTTGGGGCTAAATATTCTACTTACCAGGTCCACACCAGGTACTCGTCTGCTCGCATTATTACGGGGGTCCATAGTTAACAGGACCTATGGTACACATAAAAACCTATATATTTACCTAATTTTACTAACAAAATTTTGGTCCCGTTAACTACGGACCCCCGTAATAGTGCAGTTGTAAAAAAAGCAGATCTTCCAAGAAGGGGAAAAAAAAAAAAAACCCTTACCTGAGGCCACCGCTCAGCGTCCAGCTTCACGTACTCCTCTCTCTCCGCATCGTGTGGACGTGAAGCGTTAGCCCTCCCCCTGCCTCTCCCCCTCCCCCTCCCGCGCCCCCCCCTTCCCCGGTCGCTCCAACTGCTCCTCCCCCCCCCGCCATTGCCCCTCCCGGGCTTCGTCGTCGTCGCCTCCTGTGCTCCTCCGCCGCGATCGGACGTGTCGCCGCCCTCAAGGGCAGCCGAAGCATCACCCGCTCCCGCTGCTGCCGTCGTTGCTGTTGGCGATGCTGTTGCTGCTGCTGCTATTGTTGTTGTTGTTGCTGCTTCTGCTGCTTCTGCTGCTGCTGTTGTTGTTGCTGCTTCTGCTGCTGCTGCTGCTTCTGTTGTCACCGGTTCCTGCCCTCCTTCTCCTGCTCCTTCTCCTTCTCCTCCTCCTCCTCCTCCTCCTCCTCCTCCTCCCTCCTCCTCTTCCTCCTCCTGCCCCCCCGCCTCTCCCGTTCCTTCCCCTCCTCCCTCGTCCCCCCTCGCTTCTCCTTCCACCGTGGCGGCGCCAGAAGCTGCTGGAACGAAGGCGGCGATACAAGCGCGTCCGCCACCACCTCCATCGAAACCGCCGGAGGACTCTCATTTTTAGAAAGTTCCACCGGTACGGCGTTCGCGGGGGCGGGGACAGGGGTTACGCCTGAGGCGGTGGCGCCAGCGGCGCCAGCGCCGTCAGCAGAAGCAGCGGCGGGACCGGTGCCCGGAGTTTCTCCGTCCCCGGCAAGGTCCTCACCAGGGGAGATAAGGTCCTTTTTTTTTTTAGTCCGGAGCATTTTGTTTTCGATAAGCACATTCATTTCCCCGAACAACGTCGTTAATATATTTATTTCCGAGGAGGCGTTTTTGCGGCGGGTGCAAGGATAAGGCGCCCGGTCCGGTAGAATGCGAGAGGGGGGGGGGGGGGGGGGGGGGGGGTAGAGGATGGGGGCAGGGACGGAGGGCAGGGCGCGGGGGACGGGGGAGGGTGGGGTATACTCATCGGTTGCTCGCCTTAGTCATCTGACTATTGACCGCGCATCCCTTTCCAGAGCGGGGCGGGGGGGGGGGGGGGGGGGGGGGGGGGGGGTATGGTATGAGCGGGCTACAGAGTGTGCTTCTCAAGAAAGTGTCTACAAGCCTTGCCTCAGACGCTGCCTATGATTGCATGGTGGTGTCTACTGGCGGTGGTTTTGGCGCTGGCGACGTCTACTACTACTGCCTACTGCTACTGCTACTGCTACTGCTACTGCTACTGCTACTGCTACTGCTACTGCTACTGCTTGCGAGGCGATTTTTTTTCTGCGGGGCGTTTTTTTTTTTTTTACCGCGTCGATGCCGAAGCCTGCCTGGAGCTGTAACTAAAGAAGACAAAAAAAAAAAAAGGTTCCGCCTTGGCACGGAGCACACCATCCGACATACATCACCGATCTCCGCTTCCGCTAACCATTGTTGGTGTTCGTCTTGCACGTCCGTATTGTCTATATGGATGCGGCTATTAATAGTACTGTATTGTTGTCATCTGATACTGCTTGTTAAAACTGAATTAACACATGTTTAAAACAAAAAAAAAAAAAAAAAATACAAAACTTTAAAGCAAGGAACTACTGCAACGTCGATATCGATGTGTAGCTACAGTTCTCTTCCATTTTGTCAACCGGTATTGTCCGGGAAACTGGGCAACAAGTAAAAAACACAATTTGACAACAAAAAAAAAAAAAAAGAGGAAGGAATTATTAACTTCTTTCTTAATTTTTTTTTCTTGTTTAATCCTCCGACGGCGGATTGGTAAAAATAAAAATAAAGCTTAAGCTCGCCACGCTTCCGCGTTCAGACTTCGTGTCGTGTCAGTCTAACTACCTGCCAGAGAATGGGACCCGTCTTCACAAGCACAGCCACGAAAAATCCCCCCGAGTCTTGATCCTGGGGCAGCATCCGAATGCACCTCTCCAGCTTGAGCTCCTTCGCACGCTCCGCCGGCGGCGGGAAAAAAGCTCGGCAGCATCCTGACAGAAGAAAAAAAAAAAAAAAAAAAAAAAAAAAAAAAAAAAAACGAGGACCAGCGAAAACGTTCAGCAAGTCAGGTCAGGGCATGTCTTATGATACCCCCCCCGCTCAAGGATCATTGGGACGAACACCGAATGTAATGTTATTTGCCAGAACCAATTCGGTGCTGACGTAGTTACGGAAAAGCGACTAGATTCAGAGTCATAGAAGAGGGACTACTACTACTACTACTACTACTACTACTACTGCCGTGGTGTGTATAGGAAGATATCTGATTCAAGTTGGAATGGAACATGTACATCCAACACATTTTCGGCATGAAGAGCCTCCGTGGTCAGAAAATACTTTCGACCGAAAACAGACTACTACCCTGATCGTATACCAAGACACCACTCTTCCCGAGTATATAAGCACCCGTTTCGTATTCACATTAATGCCTAAATGCTCCGTATATTTCCGCCCGCGTTAGGGGCGAACAAGCAACAGCAGTACCACGTAGCTCTCGATTTCTCTGAGGCTGCTCACCTGAGGAGGTCTCTCACCATCTCTCACCCAAAAGACCGACAAAAAAATCGTAGGTGATCAGTCCCATGGCCTATATATATTACGGGGGACCATAGCAAATAGGACCAAATGCTGGTAGCACAAAAAAGCGAAATATATAGGTTTTTGTGTGTGCCGTAGGTCCTATTTACTATGACCCCCCGTAATAGCTTACCGCAGCTACACATCGGGGTAAACAACGAAGAACAGAAACAAAAAAAAAAGAAAAAAAAAATATAGACAGTAGATACGTTAAAATTCCTTCAGACGAAATGGGGTTACTATTAGTACCGTAATCCCTCCTCAAGGGCGAAACGCTTGAAATTAGAGTCATCCTTCGGTTTCTGCCTTCTTCATCTCTCTCAGTGTATCTGGCTTGCTGGCGTGAGTAGTGCGTTGCGTCTTTCGCATCCTGGTGCGATGCATGGCACTCACTGCCTTGTCTGCTCTGCTTGCTGTAGCACAACGCAGCACGTATCTCTGCGTCGTGGTTTCGGCGAGGCACGGACCTCGCATCTCTCTAGGGCTGAAAAACCCGCACGGCTACCGGGTGTGCTGGATGTCGACGGGTGGAAATAACGGCTTTTACGTAAGCAACACACACACAGCAAGGTTAAGAGGAGCACCCGCGCTATTTACGGGGGACCGTAGTAAATAGGACCTACGGTAGACACAAAAAACCTATTAATTTATATATTATTGCTGACAATATTTCACACCCCGGACAGATCAGCTCACGGTAGCTCGAGCTAGCTCTTTAAGGAGCTAGCTCACCGGTGAGCTACGTGAGCTACGTGAGCTACACATGTTTTCCTGGCTTGAGCTATAGGAGGGTAGCTCATCTGCACATGTTTTCAAAGTTTGAGCTATAGGGGATAGCTCATCTGCTCATATATGTCCAGAGTGAGCTATAGGAGCTACATGAGCTAGCTCATCTACTCCCGACATGAGCTATAGGAGCTACATGAGCTACACATGTTTCCCTCGGCTTGAGCTATAGGCGGTAGCTCATCTGCACATGTTTTCGAAAGTTGAGCTATAGGCGGTAGCTCATCTGCACATGTTTTCGAAGCTTGAGCTATAGGCGGTAGCTCATCTGCACATGTTTTCGAAGCTTGAGCTATAGGCGGTAGCTCATCTGCACATGTTTTCGATGCTTGAGCTATGGGCGGTAGCTCATCCGCATATGTTTTCAAAGCTTGAGCTATAGGGGGTAGCTCATCTGCACATACTTTCAAAGCTTGAGCTATAGGCGATAGCTCATCTGCACACGTTTTCAAGGCTTGAGCTATAGGGGATAGATGAGCTAGCTCCTGAGCTGTGGAAGTGACCAATGCAAGTACGCAGAATAGAACGATATAAACACCAACAACCGTATGTATTTTTGTACATACCAGGTACAGTATGTGATATTCTATGAGATCGGATCTGCTTTTGTTCTGAAAACATTGACGATAGGTCGACACCCAACAGGATTTGAAGTGTCGTTTTTTTACAACAGCTATATACAGCAGCAGCTGTCAGCCGTCACCCTATGCACACCACAAGAGGCGCTCGAACAGAACAGAACACAACACCGACGCACCACACAGCAACACCCTAGCATGCCCACGACCCGGGGTGGAAGCTCCAGAGGCACTTCGACCTTACACCAGGCTGGCGGCGGGCAGCAACGGGATCCATCGATGGATGTAGACCCCTCCGACGACGTCATACATGTGGATGAGGACAAGGATGAGGGTCAAACTCAATCCGAAAGCAAGGTGCGCGTTTCTGAGGTCGTATGATTTTGCCCACCTAGACCATGATGCTGCTGTTTGAGCTGCATCATCCAATCTATATGCCTCTCATTTCCTGGTTGAAGGGTAGGGGACTGTACTACTGTAGGCGCAAGGTGATGTACATGTAAGTAGCGAGCTGTACTCGTAGCTGTGCGGGGTTTCATTGCTCGCGCAGGTCTTTTGTGTTTGTAAACCGAACTTGCACGAGTACAGCAGTAACGATGACCGTGGGCTGATCTTATTTATTATGCTTCTTTCACGGTGACGTTGTGTCCTTTATTTTCCAAATAAAAATAATGCAGCAGTATCATACGACGTACATGATGTGTATCCGAGATGCCTCGCTTGGTCGGCGCTCTTACGCGTGCTGTGCATCTTCTCGCGCTGCGCTCACCAACAGGAGGCGAAGGAGACAGCCCTTCGTGACATACCAGCACCAAGCGGGTTTAGGCGGTGTGTCATACCCGGCAAAACAGCTACCCGGTCTATCGTGTACGACCATGGCGTACGATTCGAGCAAGATTGCTCGGAGCCAGACCCCAAGGAGCAGCCTCTCCGCGGCCTACGCGGAGATGGTGCTGTTCCTAAACGGAAACCAGGACTATATTCCCATCGAAGTGCCCGCCCTGTCACCTGAGCAGGCGCTTCAGGCCATACCTCGGAGGCTTACTAACCCATCGGCAGAGGTGGTGGCCCTTTCTGCGGGCGAGGAGAGGGGACTAGGATGTCTTCGACGAGTACGAAGGAGAAAGCTCAAGCTTCACGTAGACACCATGGGGATAAATGGGGGCAGCGTTGGATCTTCTGCGTTTTGTTTTCGTTAATGGACTTCATCTGTTTTGTCTGCGTGATTTTTCGGCAATGTAGGTGGTTTTTTGTTCCTTCCTCTCTGTCTCTTCTTTTGCACCTTGTGGTAGGCTCCAGCCACGGAAGTGGTGTATAAGGAACGGTATGTACGGGATTCAGATTATACTGTAATTAATTATAGCCTTGTTAATGAGTGGCGGGTGGGTGGATTGGCGGATTGGTTTTTCGCTGGCGTTGCAGCGCACCACTATTAATAGCAGTAGCCATAATAATACTGTTCATTTTATTTTGATATATGAGTCAAATGCAAGTATGTGAATATATGCTAATAATTACATCAATATCTGATCATCTTAATCTTGACTGCTGTCGCTCGTACCGTCGTTGAAATTAAACAAGCATAGTAAGCTGAAGCATAGTGAGCTGTACAACCCATATTATCCCTATACATACGTACTTGTCCTGGAGGGTGGGCTTTTTTACCTACTTATCTTACACGCATGTGTGGCCGAGAAAGAGCTACAATGAGCTGTGTGCATGAGCTATGATGACGTTGTCCTGGGGTGAGCTATAGGCGATAGCTCAGCTGCCCGTGTTTTCCCTCCTTGAGCTATAGGCGGTAGCTCATCTGCACGTGTTATGAAGGCTTGAGCTATAGGCGGTAGCTCATCTGCACATGTTTTGAAGGCTTGAGCTATAGACGGTAGCTCATCTGCACGTGTTTTGAAGGCTTGAGCTATAGACAGTAGCTCATCTGCACATGTTTGGAAGGCTTGAGCTATAGGCGGTAGCTCATTTGCACATGTTTTCAAAGTTTGAGCTATAGAAGATAGCTCATCTACACATATTTTCCAAGGCTGAGCTATAGGAGCTACATGAGCTAGCTCATCTGCCCCCGAGATGAGCTATAGGAGCTACCTGAGCTACACATGTTTCCCTCCGCTTGAGCTATAGGCGGTAATAGCTCATCTGCACGTGTTTTCGAATCTTGAGCTACACGCGATAGCTCATCTACACACATTTACCCAGGCTGAGCTATAGGAGCTGCATGAGCTAGCTCACCAGCCCCCAAGATGAGCTATAGGAGCTACATGAGCTACACATGTTTCCCCCGGCTTGAGCTATAGGCGGTAGCTCATCTGCACATGTTTTCGAAGCTTGAGCTATACACGGCAGATGAGCTAGCTCATGAGCTGTCCGGGGTGTGCAATATTTGGTCCTACTTACTATGGCCCCCCGTAACAGTCATGGGACGATTGAGCCAAAAACTGCCACGTCTGCGGCAACATGGAATCTCGGCACCACCTTCGCCGTCGCGAAGAAAAATAATGACAGGGACAAAAATGTGCAGGTGAGCCCACGTACGTACTCTGCCATGCCACGCCACCACGGACGGAAGAGTAACCAAGGACCGTTTGGTATTCATATTTATACCACAGCGCGGTCCTTCCATTTCCGCCCAGAAAGCGTAATAGTTATTGTTGCTGTTGAGGGAGGCCATAGTGAATAAGACCAGATGCTGTTGGTGAAAATAGGGGAATATATATACGAACCGGTACGTTTTTGTGTGTACCGTAGGTCCTACCTGGTACCATATTTTTACTATGGCCGCCTGAAATAGAAACTCGCGCAGCAGGATACGTATCTTTTGTAACTGTCGTTGGATCCCGTTCTGTTTCACGGTCGGTCGGTCGGTCGGTCGGTCGGTCGGGCTGTTCGGCCTTCATCCCGAAAGAGGCCTACTGCTGTGGGCATCATCCGTGCAACCTAGAAACTTGCGCTTAGAAAATTGAGCGGTTAGTCCTCGAAACGGGACCAGGGTTAGGGTTAGGATGAACAAAATCAAACAAAAGCTATCATTTCAGCTTTCGCACCTTAATACCATTCATTGTCACATGCCGAAAAAAAAAAAACAGCGTGGGGAAAGCAAACAAGAAAAAAACACCCATCCATCACAACCAGTCACATACTTGTATCTCCAACAAGCCGGAATGTACTCAGGGGGGAAACGAAGAAAGTATAAAGCATGAATGAAGAAAACAACCCAACCTTTTACGGGACCCCGAAACGGAGCACAACGGATGTTAAAGCCGTTGAGTCAAAATCGCTCACTTTCGCGATGTCGCCAAGTCCACCTCGGCGAAGGAGGGGTGGTGCCTCAGACCCGCCTTCACGGCATCCTCTATCGGCGACGCCGACCCCACCCCAAGCTCCGCGAACGCCTCCTCCCCCTTACCCGCCGCCGCCGCCCCCTCACCATCCGTCTCAGCAGCCCCAGACCCTCCTCCGCCCCCCCCTTCTGCCCCCTCCAAGCTACCTTCGGCACCTTCTTTTGCGTCAGAAGCGGTGGCATTTTCTCCCTTGTCCCCCTCTTTCGGCCCCTCCGACGCCACTCCCTTGTCCCCCTCGCTGCTGCCGCCGCCACCGGTGTCGGCGCCACCGCCGCCACCGCCGTCCACGGCTTCTTCTCCGGGCGTGCGCGGGTCGTCAGCGCTAGCGTTATCGTTAGCAGCCTTCTGCTGCTGCTGCTGCTGCTGCTGCTGCTGCTGCAGCCGAGAGAGGCGGGGGGTCTTGACGCCCTTGAACCGCGCAGACCCGGTAAGGACCGGCCATGTGTGGAGTCCGGGCCGCGTCGTCAGCCCCGGGAGCATGCTGTTACGTACAGCGGGACGAGTGAGTGCCAGGGGGGGGGGGGGGGGGGGTGAGTGAGTAGGTATGGGGGGGGGGGGGGGTTGGGGGGGTTGGGGGGTTTGGGGGGGGTGGCTTGAACACCAGTAGCTGCGTCTTATCGCTCAGGAGCCTCGCGTTCGACATTATACACACATCGAAAGACCCGATATTTTCGACTTGTCGATACTTCCGATGTTTGTCTATTGCTCCGATATATCGAATCAATCGATATGGTATCCAACACTACGGGTAGCTGGGTCCCCTGCGGCAGTTCCGATAAATCGAAGCTTTCCGACATGGTCTCCAACGCTACGGCGACAGTTGGGGATAAAAACGCCCGCTTTCGACGGCATCGATTTTCCGGTATATATATATCGATTTTTTGCCACGTGATGTCCAATTCATAGCAAAAGTTGGATTACCTGTGGCAATCCTCAAGCTGGAGATTTCCCCCGCAGCGGCGAAGCACCTCGGCCACCACCGCCTCGTCTTCGATGGGGTTGAGTGAACACGTAGAGTATACCATCTTTCCGCCGACCTTTCGGGTAGGGAATGAGGGGGGGGCGGGGGTGGCGCAGGGGGAGGGGCGGGGGGGGGGGGGGGGGGGGCGGGGTGCTCAATTTGCCGCTTACCTTCTTCACTTGACGGTTGACCATACACAGACGGTTGGCCACGCATCCCTTTCGAGATGGGGCGCCATTCCCAACTCCCAATAGAGACACCTCCAACAGTTGGGCGCTCGTTGCGTCGTTTCCATGCATTACATTGAAACATTTTGTTAATCTCATCCCGTTCCTGTTTCGTCGCCTGTGGCCACCATCTGTCTCCATGGGTAGCGATCGTTTTCTCGCTGCTATTCATTGTATCAAACTCCTCCATGTTACATTAGTCTATCTTCCTCATCGCCTCCTCTAACACATCCCGTTCCTCCTTGCACATTTCACATTCTCCTACTACCAAGGTATGTGAGTTCTACTCTCTACTGCTTCACCTTAAGGGCTCATCTGTGCATCTACTTCCTCCTCCTCCAAGCTACTGATAAACCTCTTTCTTCTTTCTGGCAGGCCCCAGGTCCCCAACACGAAATCGCAATTTCAACGTTTTCGCGAAGTCCGTGGGGCCGTGCAAATACGTTTCTATTCCCATCCCTTCTCTCAGCCCCGCGTATATCTCTCAACCGTTTCTCCGCTTTCACCTTATTTCTTAGCGCTATTGCGGGGGACCATAGTAAATAGGACCAAACATTGTTAGTGAAAATAGGTAAATATATAGGTTTTTGTGTGCACCGTAGGTCCTATTTACTATGGTTCCCCGTACTAGTCTTTCCCTTGTTTCTATCATTTCTTCCGCTTTTGTCTTGTACCTTCCAAACTTCTCCATGGACAGCAGTTCTTCTTGGTTTCCTCCTAGACCCTTCCATAATTTCTCAAGTACGCTATCCTACCTTTTTCCAGCTCGCCCTTTCGTTACGCTCTCCCATACAGCTCTTATCAACTATGGCCGGCAACCTCGTTTTTTTGGTCATGTTCCTTGCTTTGTATTGCCAACACAACTAGCTCACGCATCTATCTATATCTCAAGTGAGTACATTCCCCGTTCTGCTCTCAAACACAGCATAACTCGCCGCGCTCGAGCATCCAAGTAGTTTTTTTTTCGGCTGCTGTCACCTGTACTGCTGTTTCCAGCTGGTGGGGCAAGGGGGGCGGGGACAAAAAGGGGAGATGTATTCATGGTCACGCACGGCGTCAGCCGCATGACCATATACCCTCGCATCCCTACAACGCCGGGACGGAGCACGTCAGGTTTTCACTCATCACGGCAGAATAAGCGGGTTTCGATGTGGATGGAGGGAGGGGGGGGGGGGGGGGGGGGGAGGGCGTACTCATTTGTTGCTTGCCCTAGTCATTCGACCATTGACCACGCATCCCTTTCGAGACGGAGCACAGTTCCTACTCCTAACAGAGACACCTCCAACATTTGGGCGCTCCTTACGTTGTTTCCATATAGTACATATAAACTTTTTGCTGGTCTTATCCCCTTCGTGTCTGGCTGACTGTGGCCACCATCTATCTCCAAGGGGGGGGGGGGGGGGGGGGGGGGGCGGAGAAAGAGTCGCGAGGAAAAGGAGACCCGGCGCGAGCCGAGGCATGGCGCGGCAAACGGTGCGGTAGCTGTGTGGTAGTCGTACCGCGCCATACCGCAGCGTACCACGACGTGAGTAGTGCGTACCTTTAGAACTGCCGCCCCGCGCAGGGTGATGAGCAGCTGGAGAGGGTGCAGGCCCAAGCCGCCGGCGACTGTCCACGTTCTCCAGATGGACGGCTGTTTGCGGAGAGTGCCATCCCCGCTGCAGGGCACGTCCGCCAGGACGCGGTCGAACACGCCTGCGGGGCGGATGAAGGAAAACCCCGAAGGCCAACAAAAACGGTCAACACGCCAGTCCGGAGTGCGTTGTCGTCGTGTGGGCTCGGGCCTATAGCCCGGAACAACTCTGCGTCGGACAGATGCGGTAAAACGCGGGCTGAAAATACCGACGACCGGACCGCTCTGGATTGGTTCTGTTTCGATCTGCTCTAAACGATACCGGGCGTATTTTGCATCTCATCGTAGGCGAAGCAGCTTGTCTCAATCGTCAGGGGGGGGGGGGGGGGGGGGGGGGGGGGGGGGGGGGGGGGGGGGGGGGGGGGGGGCGCACTCATTCGTTGCTTGCCCTAGTCATTTGACCATTGGGCTAGGGTCGGTAGGTGGGGGGGGGTACTCATTGTCACGCATGGCCTTGGTCGTATGGCAATAGGCCCTCGAGCCCTTACGATACCGGGAGGATAGAGGGAGGGGGGGGGGGGTGTACTCGATAGGAGAGATGTACTCGATCTCATGCATGGCCGTAGCCGTATGCCCACAGACCCTCGCATCCCTATATACAATGCCGGGACGGAGCATGTCGGGTTATCACCGACCAGGCAGACATTGCTTGCACCAAGCGCGAAGCGCCGTGAGGTGTCCGGCGAGTGGCATGAAGGGTGAGCTGCATCCTGCTAAGAACCGCTTGTGAGGCGGACTTGCATATGGATGACAGCTTCAATGAGTTAGTTTAGTTTCCGGTGTGGGGGTGATATATAGGGGTATAGCGCGGTATGAGAGCTGGGGGGGGGGGTGTCTCTCATTGTCATGCATGAGTTGGGGGGGGGGGGCGGGGGGGTGGTTACTCATTGGTTGCTTGCCTCAAGCCATTTGTCATTCGACCGTTGACCACGCACCTCTTTCGAGACGGAGCACCGTTCCTATATTCTCCTAATAGTGACACCTCCCAACATTTGGGCGCTCAATACGTTCTGAGCTTCCATATTTCACACAGAAACAAAATGTTGCTCCTTACCCCTGTATATATCCTCACTCGGGCTGCGGAGGTTATAAACGCCTCACCAGGGAATAAGGAAACCCTAATAAAGAAATAACAATCCTGGGCAACCTCCGCCGCTCACTGTGATACTCCCTTTTCAAAACAGTCTCGTTCGGGTTATTACCGTCTACCGCCCGCCCCCCCTCCCCCGTCCCCTATCGCTTGCTCGGATGTCCGCCCGTGCGTCGCCTCTTAAGCCTCACAGGACCGTCTAATAGTGGCACCGAGATGGTACTATTACGGGGGTCCATAGTTAATAGGACCTATGGTATACATCAACTCCTATATATTTACCTATTTTTACTGACAATGTTTGGTCCTATTTACTATGGTCCCCCGTACTATCACAGCTACATATCGTTACTACCGCCCCCTAGCACACTGGAAACCGCGGTGCACCTATTACGGGGGGCCATAGTAAATAGGACCAAATATTGTCAGTAAAACAGGGAAATATATAGGTTTTTGTGTTTACCGTAGGTCCTGTTTACTATGCCCCCCCGGTAATACCATCGTGTCCATTCAGAGACACCATTTCTGGATGAACCGCCGCCTGCTTTTGAGACCACAGGCTACACATGGATTTCAGGGAAACCATCACCTATCACGGTTTATAGGCCATAGTAATACATAGCAATACATATTACGGGGGGCCATAGTAAACAGGACCTACGGCACACACGAAAACCTACATATTCACCTATTTTTACCAACAATATTCGTTCCTACTTACTACGGTCCCCCGTAATAGTATACCTGGGAGTATTGCATACTGGTACCAGGCACCAATACATAACATCACTTTCGCGGGAGACCATAGTAAATAGGACCTACGGTACAACCAAAACCCTATACGTTTACCTATTTTTACTCGCAATATTAGGTCCTATTTACTATGGACCCCCGTAATATGTAATACCTGGTACCATGTATCACTATTACGGGGGACCATAGTTAATAGGACCAAATATTGTTAGTAAAAGTAGGCAAATATATAGGTTTTTGTGTGTGCCGTAGGTCCCGTTAACTATGGACCCCGTAATAGAACCCACGACGAATCCAAAACACCAGGTATCCCCCTGATTTGATACCACACCATACTTGTTTATCATTACAGTAGTGCCGGTTTTGCCTCTACAGTGCCGGTATGACATGCGTCAGCCAATAATACCGGCACTATTCACAGCGCCAACTGGCACTAATTGCTCCGCACACTGCCACATTGGTTGATCCCCTAGGTGCCAAGCGATTCCACAGGCACTATAGCGGGCGACCGTCACTACCATTACGGGGGAGCATAGTAAACAGGACCAAATATTGTTAGTAAAAATAGAGAAATATAGAGGTTTTTGTGTGTGCCGTAAGTCCTATTTACTATGGTCCCCCGTAATACTCAACCGGCACTACAGAGGGAACGGCACCACCGTACAGTCTCCCCCCGTAATAAAGCGAGGACGTTTTATCATCAGCCGCCAGTTCTCACCCCCATCCGTTTCACCCCCCCTCCTCCGTTCCCACGACCCCCCTCGCCCCCCTCCGGTCGCAATGGCAAACACGCTCGAGGAGAGAACAATCCAACAACCTCCAAAAAATTAGCACGCCGTCCTCCCACCACACAATGCGCACGTTTGCATCGTAGCGACCCCCCGCCCCCCCGCTCACCCCCGCCTGAAAAAACAAAGTACGTATATAGCTCCGTGTGCAAATCACCATGAAACGTCTATCGGAGCCCCAGAGCGTGCACAAGCGGTACTGTATTGACATCATCCCCTCCCGACGACCAGCAAGGCTAATGGAGACGGCAACGATTCCATCGTCAAAGCCACCCCCTGTGCTTCGTCCCGGCATTGTGGGGATGCGAGGGTCTATGGTCATACGACTACGGCCATGCATGAGATCGAGTACATCTCTCCTATCGAGTACCCCCCCCCCCCCCCCCCCTGCCCCCCCCCCCCGCTCCCCTCCTCCGGCGAAAAACCGCTACAATCGTCCCTCACCCTTATCCGCGCCCCTCTCCGAGTCGGCCGCGCCAAGGTTAGGGAGCAGCTGCGCCGCGCACCACGTGATGCAGATGGCCGGGCTCTTGACCCTCTTGCACTGGTGGGCGAGCATGTAGGCGCGGTCACGGTCATTGTCGTTGGCCAACACTAGTCCCACCTCTCCATCGTCCACGGCGGCGGCGGCGGCGGCGGCGGCTTGTCAGTGGCGGCCCGAGCAGGGGCGGCGGTGGTGGTGGTGGTGGTGGTGGTGGGGGCGGACACCATTTCGATGAGCTGCGCGGTCTTCGATCCCGGCGCCGCGCACATGTCGAGAACCTGGCGACAAATGTGAAACAACGGCGCGGAGTTGCCGATATATTACGGGGGTCCATAGTCAACAGGACCTATAGCATACACAAACACCTACCGGGTACATATTTAGGTATTTTTACTATTACGGGGGTCCATAGTTAACAGGACCAAACATTGTCAATAAAACAAGATAAATATATAGGTTTTTATGCATGCCATAGGTCCTGTTAACTATAGACCCCTGTAATAGTAACAATATTTGGTCGTGTTTAGTATGGTCCCCCGTAATAGTCTTCTTTTTTTTTTTTTACTTTTTAGTCCAAATGACACTTGTGACAAACGGGGGGAGGGGCGTTCCTGTACCGAAGATATCTACCCAATTATACATTGTGATGGCTAGAATTTTCAGGGGGACACAGAAAAAAGTGCGACACTCGTCAGAATTGAAAACAAAAGCCCACGTAGCGGGTTTGGGAGTTTTGGTCGGAAATTATATATTTCAACATTTACAATATTTTTTTTTCCGATTTTTGTTTTATTCATTTTAGTGTACCCCCTGCCTGGGACTCAGAAAAAAGAAGTGGGGCAGCGTGGCATGAAATATCGCTTGATTTTTTTTTCGTGTACTCTTGGGCTATTTGACAATACTGTCACGAGACAACGCGAGTTTTTTTTTTCTGATTTTGACGGCATTTATTTAACATTTTCTTAGGACTGTTAAGACTGCGGTCTCTTCTTAGGCACAAATTCTGCTTTTGTCGCCAAAACGGGCGCACTCCTGAGAGGGTTAAGGTACCCTCGTCAAAATCGCTATGTCACAGGTGGATCTACGTACGACCGCGATGATCTCCGAGAATTTCACCGCGGAAAAACAACACATATCAGCCGCCAAAATGGTTTCATTTAGCACAGCAGCGGTTGATTGATTGCTATCGCATCAGAGCAGAGAGAGGCACAGCGGGTCCGCTAAACACGTCACCACGCGGCGAGACAGCCGCCGCCGAGGCGGTGCGCACCCAAGTGTCTTTCAGATGGGAACGGCTCGCTGGGCTACACCTGTTGTGCTCTGCTAGTCTCTCGTGTGCCTGCTAATTTTGTGCGATGCCTTCTCAAGAAACATTTGCCTCCGGGCAAACTTTACACTAGGCTGGGTGCTCAAGAGTTCCTACTGCTGCGCGAGCTGTCGTACGGCGGAGGAGGCTACTGGAGGGACCTAGGTGTAGTCGGCCGAGAACGATGCAGCTGTTCGTCGAAGAGAAGGACAGCTAGGGGTGACCGCGTTCCGACGGTAGGGGTGGCGGGCAGTTCAACGGTGGCCAGTGGAGCGGGGCGTGACCGGCGTACGTTACGAGTACCAGCGGAGTTGGTACATGTCCCGCCTTTCGTACGTGTGTTCCATTTCTTCGCTAACCTTTTGTTTTCGTTTTTACCATCAAGAACCCAACGCGCACAAGATGACGACAGCCGAAAAAAACATCCTGCCGCGCAAGTTCCGAGCGACAGCTATACTACCTTCGCCAAGGTAAGCCCACAGTCCGGTCCGGACATAGCGAGCTGTTGCGTACCAGGTCTTAGCTCTACTATTTTATTTTAAAAAAAATGGTTATTGTTGGGTGAAAGGAACAGAGAAACTCAAGCGAGGAGCCCCGGGTACTTCAGCGCATGAGGGTGCACAAGGACCCCCCCCCCCTTCGGACCGCACTTTTGGGGTGGTATGCCTCCGTAGTTCAACAAATTATACTTAGGGCTCAAGCCAAACAGGGTTCTCAGCCGAACAAGAACAGTTGTGGTCCGGACAAGAAAATTGGGAACGAATCGTGACTAGAAAAGTGCCGGCAAATTTGGTGTGCAGCAGTTCATTGCGGCAATTGACACGCCCCCTGCACCGTAGTCATGATAGCACGCGTCTTACCATGTGCTTGGGCTGCACGTCGAGGAAAAGAGGGGGTAGCATGCTCACGGCCTCCTGGCGAGTGATGTTCCCGCTCTCCATCAGGCCCGTCAACCAGGTGTGGAACTCCGCCTGCACGGGGGAAGGACAAAGCAAGAAACAAGGAAAACAAAAAAATACGTAAATAAATAAGAAATTCCTGGTGAAATAAGAAAACATGAGACAAGAAACAAGAAATGTTAAGACATGCCCGACTAGTACTTAGCCCGTCCCCGGGGTCCCCGGGGTCCCCGGCCGTGCCTCCGCTCTCTCGTATCGGTAATACAGGTGAAGCTTCGGTGGCAGCCGTGGTAGTAGGCCAGCCTGATACCTTCCCACTCCCCCCCGTACGAGCCCCTCGCCCCCCGTCCACCGCTATTTACTTTTTCGACTCTGCAAGAATTTTCCAACACTGTTTCCACGTGGCTTATCCATAAAACGTGGTTACAGCTTTAGAGCGGTTAACCCCCCCCCCCCCCCCCCCCCCCCCCCCCCCCCCCCCCCCCCCCCCCCCCCCCCCCCCCCCGATACCAGAACATTCCCGATATATAGACTGTTCCCTGTCCCATGCACGTGCGGGCCGAAGTGGGGAGAAGATGAATTGCCGATCGTAGACCAGTATACATACCTTGGCGTAGAGATCTCAAAAGACTGCTCATGGTATACACATATAGCAAAAGTAATAGGAAAGGGTAAGGCACAAGTAGGCAAGATGGATGCGATCCTAACAGACCCGAACCTTGACACTAGGATTAAGAGATGCATCTTGATGAATGTGATAGTACCAAAGCTAGAATATGCAGGAGAAGTACGGGAAGGGAACGCGAAACTCGTAAAAACAGTTGGAGACAGTACAAACGACAGCAGCTTAAAAAAATCCTAAGATGCTCAAGTACGACTAGTAATACAGTATTAAGAGCAGAACTGGGAATGCGCCCACTTAAGACAAATAGAGACATGAGAAAGTTGAACTGGCAATATAAAGTAAGGAACATGCCAAAAAAGAGGTTGCCAGCCAGAGTTGATAGAGCTGTATGGGAGAAAGTATCAAAAGGACGAGCTGGAACAAGGTGGGATGGCGTAGTTGAGAAAGTATGGAAGGATCAAGGGGGAAACCAAGTAGAGATGATGTCCGCCGGGAAGTTTGGGAGGTACAAGGCAGAAGTAGACGAAAGGATAGAAAGAAGGGAAAGGCTAGCGCTAAGAAACAAGGTGGAATCGGAAAAAACACTTGGAGATATACGGGGGATTGAGGGAAGGAATAGGAATGAAAATGTATTTGCATGGCCCAATGGACTTCGCGAAAACGCTGAAACTGCGCTTTCGTGTAGGGGACCTGGACCTGCCAGAAAGAAGAAAGAGGTACACCAGTAGCCGGGAAGAGGAGGAAGTAGACGCACAGATGTGCCCGTGTGGCAAAGCAATAGAGAGTAGAACTCACATAGTAGGAGAATGTGAAATATACAAGGAGGAACGGGATGTGTTAGAAGAGGAGATGAGGAAAATAGACGAATGTGACATGGAGGAGTTTGATACAATGAATAGCAGCGAGGGGGGAAAACGATCGCGCTATCCTAGGAGATAGATGGTGGCCACAGGAGGCCAAACAGGAAGGGGATAAGATTAGCAAAAAGTTTCTACGTAATTTATGGAAACAACGTAATGAGCCCCCAATTGTTGGAGGTGTCTCTATTAGGAGTAGGAACGTCTCGAAAGGGATGCGTGGTCAATGGTCAAATGACTAAGGCAAGCAACAAATGAGTACGCCCCCCCCCCCCCCCCCCCCCCCCCCCCCCCCCCCCCTATTAAACAAAAACTTCAACGCACGCACTATCAACCCTCCCCTCCCCCACCCCCGTAAAAAAATGCAAGATTTAAAATTTCCCCGCCCGCCCCCGAGGGTCCCAGGTACACGTTCTCCCCCTGTCTCTTCTCGGCGTACCAGGTGCGGCTGCTTCCGGATGTAGCGTCTGTCGCAGCCGAGGCGGTAGGCCAGTCCTCCCGCATACCATGGAAGCTCCTGTACAGCCTTGACTTCCTTGCCCTCGATGATCATCGGGGCGCTTAGGTGTTCCATCAGCTGCCTCTTCGCTCTGAAGACGGCGGATACGTTTCGGAAGGCGTTCGGTTTAGTTCAAGCTCGGTGGGCGGCTTATTCCACCGGCTGTAGCTGCTGGCGTTGTGTGCATTGCGTTGCTTTCTTAGTTGTTGCTAGTTTTAACGTTCGATAGTTTTTTTTCTTTTGGTTCGTTAAAATGTTTTGGAAAACTCTGGGCGTTTTTCGCGTTGACATGAGAGGAGAGGGGGTCCTAAAGAGGGGAAAACCCCTCTCCACTTGAATTGTCCCCCCATGAAAAAAGTAGCAGCAGGCTGACCGACGGGCTTCTCGACAGAGGATCGAGACGGAAAATCATGAGTGTTTCACACCGTCAAGTGTCCGTTTTTTACCTATTTAAATAGGCCATGGGATTGTCCATCGGGTTTTGCAATTTTCGTTTGGCTTTCGGAGGCCATTTTTCGGGCGAGATTCTAGAGTCCCTCACGCGATGAGCCTGAGAAACATATACCACTCTGTCCCGCAATATAGTGAACGATGATATGTAACATTTATGTACAAGAGGCCCTTACATTTCGGAACAGTAGTGACAGGTTGCACCCCTACAGCAGCAGCGTAGCAATGCGTCTAGAATGTCAAGCCACGCCCAGCCAGGCCCGCCAACAGCACTCGCCAACAGCAGACAGACGGTAGTGGCGATCGATCAACTCCCTTGATAGCAACCAGGACAATGACAATTCAACGAAGGTGTGATCAAAACCGCTTATATTTACGAGAGGCGTGAGCACCAACAAGTGTGGGTAGGTAGAAAAGATCATGTTGCTCACGCCCGTGCCGCCGCGTCTATTCACTGTAATCTGGACACCAAGTCCTATCAACCCGCCCACCCCCCGAAACACGTAGTTGCCGCTGCCGTGATCGTCACCTATTTTTTTGTTCACCGCCAAACTTCCTCTCCTGAAGCCCCACCCAAAAAGAGGGTTTTAACAAAACAGTTGACTCACTCTTCCTTGAAGCTGCAGTCGGAGTGGATGCGGAAGCAGGCCGGCAAGGGGTCGCCCAGCGCCTTCATGAACACGGGCCACTCCTCCCTCGTCATGATCCCCATCGCCTGCCATGCCCGTCCGTCGGTCAGTCGATCAGTCGGTCGGTCGGTCGGTCGGTCGGTCGATCAGCGAGAGCGATGCAACGGAACCAAACCAATCCAGCCCAACCCCGCCCAAATTCAACCAAACGGAACCACACAACCAAAATCAAACCATGCCCTTCCGTCGGTGAGTCGACTAGTCACTCGGTCGCTCGGTCGGTCAGTGAGGGCGGTGCGGCGGAACCAAACCAATACATTCAAACCAAACCATGTCCATCCGTCTGTCACTCGGTCGGTCGGTCGCTTGACCGGGCCGGCCAGTGAGAGCGGCGCGGCGGAAAGAAACCAAACCAAACCAACCCAAACCGTGCGCATCCAAACAATGCCCTTGCGTGGGTCAGTCGATCAGTCAGGCGGTCGGTCAGTCGGCCAGCGAGAAAGGTGCAGCGAAGCCAGACCGATCCAAACCAAACCGAACCGAATCAAACCATGCCCCATCCGTCTGTCAGTCGGTCGGTCAACCAGAGCAATATTGCGGAATCAAACCGATCAAAAGCAAACCAAACCATGCCCCACCTGTCCTTCAGCCGGTCGATCGGTCGGTCAGCGACAGCAGTGCCGCAGAACCAAACCAATCCAAGCCAAAAAAAAAAATTACGTAGCCAGATAGCTAGCTATTAGTTGAGGCCCACCTGGTAGTATGCTTCGAAAGGTCGGCTGCGCAAAACGAAGGTATGGCACCAGTTGTCCCCCCCTCCTTTCCCTTGCCCCTTGCCGCCGCCGTCGCCGCCGCCACCGCCGCCACCGGTGCCATCACCGCCGCGACCGTGGGCACCGCATGTTCGACCTTCGGCGGAGACATCGTCTGCGAATATTAGTTCAAGAGTTTAGAACCGCACTGTGAACAAAACAGATACTGGTACGAATCTAGATCGAAAATCAAAGTAATTTCTCCCCAAAAACTGGAGTCCGGTCTTCCAAGAGGTTGTATGTAACCCTTTTGGTGCTGTACACACATACATATTTTACGCTAGTTTCAAGTAGTTTATCCCAAAAACGGGAGTCCGGCTTCCAAGAGGTTGTATATATATAAGGGTCAAAATATTAGTGAAGAAAGCACCCGGTGCCTGGTGCCGAAAATTACGGAATCACACGTGTGAGAATACAGCACACGGCATAACACGTGTGGTGAGGTAACACACCCGCGGGTAATATGAAAACACGGCATAACACGTGATAAGATAACACACGGTATAACACGTGTGAGATTGTTGATAACACGGTTTAACACACCCCGGGTGATAATACAGCACCCTCACCGACGAATTTCCAACGGCCGATTTTCTCGGCAACGGGGAGAGCACAAACGCCAACAGATGCGTCCACGTATCCCAAAAACATGTCGACGACGAGATCTTTCCGAATCCATCCATCAAATATCGTTTGCGTGTATTCCCTTTCGGTTCGGAGAAGTCGGTCTGTTAACCCATTTAGGACCGCAGTCCCGTTTTGGAGACAAGCTACTTAGGATTAGAGTGATTTGCCCACAAAACGGGACTGCGGTTCCAAAAGTGTTCATGCGTATACCAGGGGGTGCGCTATCTTTGCGTGTTAGGCTTGCGGTACACCGGTACTATTAACAGCGCACGTAGTTTACGCAGGCAACGCCATCGTTGCTGTAACAATGGAGAGCGGGAATCGAGGCGCTCACAGGCCACTGGCTTGTGCTGCGGTTGTTGCACGTGGTCTACAGCAGCAGCAGCAGCAGCAGCAGCAGCAGCAGCAGCAGCAGCAGTGCAGACAGCCGCCGTTGGTGCTGGTGAACAAGCGCTAACGCTGACAGACACGGGCAAACTATTTACGGGGGACCATAGAAAGTAGGACCAAATAGCGTTCATAAAAAATACCAGGTAGGCAAATATATGGGTTTTTGTGTCTACCGAAGGTCCTATTCAACTATGGCCCCCGTTAATAGGTGGATGTTCAGACATTCGGCGGTGTTGTACATGTTTATCAAAGTACCTGGCTGGTACCATACTGGTATTGCCTAGTGCGTTGGATATAAGTGCGTGACAACAGCAGTATTGATCTGCTGTAGTATGATTTTGATTTGGTAAGAGTCGATGCCCTCGCGTGTTGGTTGCCAGGTGTCGTACTTGATGCTTCAGTCTTCCGCAGCAGTTTAGCTAATGCTGCTGTGTTGTTTAAAGTTGTTCATGTTGCTGCTGTAGACTACCGGTACCCACATGACATATAACACCAGAGGGTGTAACACGCGATGGGTGTATGATGGGTACAATAGGAGGTGGGTGCATCGATGTAACAGAGGGATGGACTCGGTCATTTCAGCTGGTGGTACCCTCGCGAGGACTCCGTCATTTCAGCTTCTCGTACCCTGGGAAGTCAAAGGAACGGTGTCGTGTGAAGTGCACACACGGTATACTTCAAAAGGACTCGGACTCGCGAGTCCATGACCGAGTCTCTATGACTCAGACTCGGACGACCTCTGTTGATTTGGCCTTCCCTAACTGTACTACAGCACGACTGATAGTCTCTTTAACTTGCCCTCTCTTAAGTCGGGGTACCCACTGGATCAGGCTCGTCATATCGGTGCACCCACTGCTGTACTGTCGTTTTTCGATGGTTATCATGTTGTCATGGTCGTGACACAGGAGCTATCCTGAGGCACGGCAGACCGGAATCAAACCGTCCGCAGCGCCTGGACCAGCGCACAACCATTGCCGACGCCGTGCCTGCGTCTTTTGCGCGGCCTTGTGGTTCTCGGCAGGCGCTTGCCGCAAGCACTGACGAGACACGAGACGTTCCCCATACGAACCATGAGACCCAACTTCGTCAATACACTCTAGGCAAGTACCCTGGTGGTAAGCAAGCAACCACCACACACCGGAGGCTCAAAGAAGACCGAAATATGCAAAACATGACCTGGCCCAGCGATCCAATCCTCAGCCACGCCAAGACGTCCTTGGTAGGCCCAAGGCACAGCTCACAGAAGGCTTGGACAACGACACCCGCACACAAATCGGTTTGCGTCTTGGCAAGAGCAACAGGCGAGAGGTGGACTGGAACGGATCGTAGCTCGAGTACAGCAGCTGGAGCAGCAGCATCACAGCATCAGCAGCAGCAGTCAGCATTCTGCAAAACCCCATATCTCAGTCTGTGGTCTAGCTTGCTCTTGGATAGCTTTGCCGCCTTCGCCCAAAGGGATCAAACGCTTACTTTCTCACCACGCTTGGCATCGCCATTCTTGCCCCTGAACCTCCGCTTTTTCCCCATGTTAGCGCTGACCAAAACTTGCTTGTTGTGCATGAGGCACGTGAGCTCACTGCCCGTGGTTTTCGTACAGAAGAGCTAAATATGTTTTAGGGGGGCGACAGATATGTTTCCCATTGCACCAACCCCTGGGTGGGTGTGATTTGCCAGGTGTACGTTTTGGTACTCTGGGTACGTATTATGCTGTGGCTGCGCATGTAGCGATGTCTGCTGCATCAGGGGTCACGGGTTGTATGAGCACCCAAAAGGGGCAATACGAAGCAGCATGTGGTCATTTACAGCAATGTAGTGTGTGCCAGGCATCGATGTATCAGGTACTGCTGTATCGTGTAAAACATCACTAATGATACTACAGCAGTATTTCATGCTTACTATTACATGATTAATACCAGTACTATTATATTATTATTATAGTGCCAGGAAAAAATAAATACCAGTAGGTGGTTTTGGTGTCTATGCTGACAACTTGTAAATCGTGCAGTCTATGCGTGAAAGATCGGTATACGACGTAGGTAATTTCAAATTGATGATGTCTCCGATGCGAACGCGAGTGGTGTGTCTTATGTATGTGTCCGTGTGAGTACAAGATGGGGCTCCGAGCAGATGAGACTGGATTGCCATGGGAAAGCGTAAAATAAACAAATACCTGGTGCGAGTACCGGTAGCTTACGTGCGAGCTTTCCCTGTGCTTTTGTATCGCGCGTTCTGCCCACTGCTGTAAAGCACCACCACTATTTACGTACCTGGTACGTGGAAGGGGGCGCGACTTTCTCAGTCTGTACCACCGCAACCGCCGCAATTTTTTGTACCAGGTATCATATTTCATACTATTTTTTGTGGATTTCTTCGGAAAAACTGGATTTCTTATTCGGAAAAGAAAAGTGGATTTCTTTCAATCTGGATGGCCGAGTTTTTTATGGGACGCTTTCTTATTCCATTCCAGGGGGGAAAACTCGTAGGTTAGGTGCTCGTTGATATTGAGCAGAGGGGGGGTCAAGTCGAGTTGAGGAAGACGGACAGGTTTTGAGTTTTGGTCGTAGAGACCAGGATAAGTTATGGGAACTACACTATTTGTACCTCGATTTACAGTTGGATCCTTTCTGGGCGGTTAGTATTAATAATAGTGGCAGCGATAACTCGCACCGTGCTTCTTCCATCTTCATCATGCTGTCGTGTTTCATTATTGGCATGCACATGACAAACCTCGCGTCATGCAAACACCAAGCTGAAAACCTCCAGCTACTATTAAAAAACTCGGGCCAAGACAACAGAAGAACTGAAGGAGGTATGATAAGATATTCGATAGATTCAAACACGAAATTTCTTACTCTGTACCTTCCGACTTCCCTTGCACTTCCCCTCAACTTCCAGGTATATCATAGATAAGTTAAACACCACGCGGTGAGCGAGGCGGAATCGTTCAAACTCCCACGCGTTTCTAAAAATCAATGCGAGCACACCTCGATGTCTACAACACACCGGGACGAGATCAGCTGCCTTGCTTCATTCTACAGCAAACTCTATCCGGTCGCCGTGTATTGCGAAATATTCAACCACTTTAGCCCCGCAAATCACGGTGGGTGGGGCAAAAACCCTACCCCTTCCCTGACGATATACCGCGAGAACCCCTCTTCTATAATCCCAAACGATTGACAACACATCGATATAACATATCAAACTCATACAAAGCTGACGTTTTGCAAACTTGACTTGAAAAAAGTGCAGCGCTGCGTTCATTCACACTTGGCACATGCACACTTATGTACAGTGTCGTCAATTCCATTCACGCCTTCCACAGCTTTGGCCACTGCCTGTCAAGTCCTTAAATAATGCAGCCCTAAATAATTCGCAACAGGGGTGGGACGCACGGCATACATACTACGCGGTCTGGACGGGGAACTAACAAGAACAACAACCCCCGTCACAGAGGCAGACAGAATCTGCGCGGTGACTGCTTAAATCCCCCCTGGTCCCAGCAAACGGCTAACACACGTGCCGAACAGCATCAGACTCAATGTTGTGTAGCAAGACTACTGCAATAGTGGTGGCGGGTTGCCGCCCGAGATCGCACCGCCAACCCCAGCGTTATCGCTACGACATGGTCGTAGCGCTTCTGACTTCGCCGCCGCCGCCGCCGCCTGTACCCGCAGCAACCGTCCCTCTTCCACACTCCTCTACGCCGTCGAAACCAGTCCTCGGTACCTCTAGATCTGGTGGTTGCTGCGGCGGTGGAAGCGGCGGCTGTGGTGGCGGCGGCGGTGGCGGCGGTGGCGGCGCCCGTGAGGTCGATAAAGGCACCGTCCCTCGCTCCGCCCCGGCCGCGACCTTATTCGCGTCGTGGGCGGACGACTCCTGCAGCTCAAGCATGAGCTTCTGCGCAGCCACCTCCAGCCTCCGGATGAAGTTGACCGGCGAGCTCGCGCAGAGGGAGTTCACGAGCATCGCCCCCGCTCGCGTCTCCGCCGCGCCCCCCGGGTTAACGTGCGTCACCATCAAGAACTCCGTCCTGGAAGGGTCGCCGGGAACAGGGCGCATGAAGTTTCCCGCCAGCAGGATCTCGCTCCGAACGTAGCGACTCGTGCGCGGGGCCGCCGGGTGCTCCACCGGGCGGGACACCTGCGCGAGGGTACCGTCGCTCAGCGTTCGGAAGTGCACCAGAGTGCAGAAGTCCCGCGCCTGAGCGCGCGGCAGCGGTCGGGGGGGGTGGAAGCGGGGACGGGAGAGGGGGTTCAATAAACAAGCAGCATTCTCCGGCAAGGAAGGAACTGGGGTGGGAGGGAGGGGGGTTGGGGGGTACTCATTTGTTGCTCACCTAGTCATTTGGGTACTGACCACGCATCCCTTTCGAGACGGAACACCGTTCCTTGGGGGGGGGGGGGGGGGGAACTCATGATCATGCATGGCCGTAGTCGTATGACCATAGACCCTCGCATCCCTACAATGGCGGGACGGAGCACGTAGGGCTTTCACCGACCTTGGGGGGAGGGGGGGGGGGGGGGGGGGGGGTATGCAAGCGATTTTTTTGGGGGGCTGTCCAGGCGTACGGGAATAGTGGCTGCCGTTCCAAGCGGTGTTTCGAAACATTGGATACAACCGGGGAACGGGTTTGGGCGGGTGATGCATGAAACCTCCTCGCACTATGACATATCAATCGCAGACCAAAGCACTGGATACAGGTACTCGGGTCGTGGTTTCACACGCCGGACTGAGAGCGAAGAGTTCGCACCACTTGAGAAAGCAGAGAAGAAAGAGGGAAATATGCCGCAGAAGCGAAAAACATCGTACGAAACCTCCGGCCAGCCTGCACCTGCCACAAGACAGGCGCACCGCATGCCCTCGTCCTCCTCCTCCCCCTCCTCCTCCCTCCTCCTCATCCTTCCCCCCCTCTCCCCTGCTCCTCCTCCTTGCAGCCTGGCAGTCCTCCCCTATGTCCCTACCTTGAAGGGCCCCATCCTCCCGCTAGCGGCCCAGGTGATCTTGGAGTCCTCCGACAAAATCTCCAAGTCCATCACCTCCCTGCAGTGCTCGTTGTACTCGCCCACGCGGGAGTTGTCGGCGAAGAGGAGGTACACCACCTCCGGCGGGACCGACAGCACCGCCGTCGCCTTCACGCAAGCAAACTGCGCCTTTCCTGCGTCCGCTCCTCGTCCCTCCACGCCCCCCCCTCCCCCTGCCAACAACAACGCCTCCGGTGTTGACGCCGTCAAACCCCCGCCTCCGCTAACGGTCGAGACTATCGGCGTTGCCCGTCTTACAGGTGTCGCCCCCGTCGCTTTAGCCTCCACCTCCGCCGCCTCCGCCGCCGCGCCGGTAGCGCCTCCCTCCACTGCCAACGGTGGCGCGGGCCTTCCATCGGGGCCCAGGGCGATATACTGCCTGTGCACAACAACCCCGCTCGTGGTGGTCACATGCTCCCAGCCGTCTCGCGCGACGACGTCGACGACGTTCTGGACGGTCATGTCGGTAAGCCGGGCCAGCCTCGACCCTTCGTACTCCCCCTCTTCTTCCTCCGCCGCCGAGTCTCCCCCCCGGCCCCTTCCCCCTCTTCTCCAGCCGCCACCACTACCGCCGCGGAGACCGCATCGCGCCAGTCTCACGCCGATCAGCCGGAAGCCTTCTTTGCGGGACATACGCGCGGCCGAGAGCAAGGCTTCCGCGCGACGACCGGCTTTGTCGGTCGCCCCCGAGAGCCGCCATGTTACGTGGTCGAGCCCCGACTGCGCCCCTCGTGCGGCGGACTCAACGGCCTGCGCCCCCGCAAGCTGCAGCTGCCGCAGCGCCAGGGATGACCGGTGGGAGAAAAGAAGCGGGCGGTGCGTCGCCGCCGCAGCCGCCGCAGCGGCTGCTTCCGCCGCCAACGCCGCTCTGTCTCGCAGCTGGCTGCGGCGCTTGCTGCTCCAGCTGGAGAGAGCGTCCACGCTCGAGGATACCTCCGTCTGCAGTCGTTGGACCAAGGAGGACAGCGCGGTCGTCCCGCCGAGGTCATCCAATCTGCGCTGATTCGAGTGCTCACATGGTCCGCGCTGCCGCCATCGACCGCGGTATCGCTGAGCGCGGCCACCCTGCTGTTGTAAGAGATGCCCGCTCCCGTCGTCTGGTTCCATGCCGGCAGAGCTGGAAGAGGATGCCTCTGGGTCTGTTTGGAGGGCAAGTGCTGTACCCGATGCGGCCAAAGCGGCTAGGGCGGTGCTCCATGACTCGTCCACATCCTCCTCGTCCTGGCCCTCGTCTGCGGTTGCGGGCTCCTGGCCTCTCTTATGCCGCGGCCCGAACCTTCCCGTCTGAGGATAGCGGTTCCCGAAGTCCTCTGCTCTCGTGAGTGATTGGTTAGCGATGACAAAGAGCACTGCTGTCGTAGCGGGTTTTGCGGGACGCCGTTCCGTAGGACGCCTGCGATGACCTCGCCGAAAAGGCCTTCCCTCCGTCACTATGAACGACGTGCTCTGCCTAGGGAGCCCTTTGCAGCAGAGCAGAGTCACGGCCAGGATGGCCACTCTCTCCCCAAGCATGGACTCCGGGTCCCCTGGCCGATTTCTTAGGAGGTACCCCCCAGTTGAGCTGCTGCTGCCAGCTGGCTGCCACCTACGTTTCGGAGGTTGCGTCTTCTTTTCAAATCCCTGTGAAAGTTTGGCCTTCCATCATTTCGAACTCCCGAAATCGGTTACGTTCCGGTTCATATACATGTTCAAATTCAAACTTAATCGCGCCGCATTCTCGACGCTGAAGTCGGACCGCGGCTCTCGCTCGCTCCTCTTCCTGTCCCCAGAGCTTGGCTCGTGGGGCATGCGCAGTGCTTTCACGGCGATATGGCGGTGGCAGGGCCCATCTCCCACTCCATGTATGGCATGGGGGTGGCAAAGGCGCCGCCCCCCGATTTTGGTGCTCTCAGCAAGCCGACAGCCACCGTAGATGTTGGACGTCTGCAGACGGAGCTCCGAGCATTGCATGGGCGCCTCGAGATGCTCGAAGTGATCGCCCTTGCCGCTGCCGAGGAGAGGGAGAAGGAACAAGACTTAGACAAAGACTTAGGCTCTTCCGGGGTGAGGGTTGGTGTTGGTGCCGGGGGCGGGGGCGGGGAGGAGGGCAGCCCTCGAACGGTCGATGATTCTTCCAGAGGCGAAAGGGAGTTGGGCGAGGAAATGTCCGGCGGCAGGTGCGTGTGAGGGGGTGTGGGTGGGTGCTTGAACCGCAGAAATCGCCACCACGAAAGAATGGACTGCGCTCGAAAGGGTCCGTGCCGTCTTGGCACTGACGAACTAGCAGGCAAGCCTAGGTGTATGTTTCCGTCTGCGGTGCAGTGGTGTAATCATCTGCTTGTCGGGCTTCGATATCGTCAGCACCCATGCGTACGTGAGAGTTTGCGTCTTCGGAACGGATGCGGTATGGTCATTGACAAAGGAAATCCATGAATGCAAGGCGCTTCTATGTAGCCACGGGCTGCTCCCATCGCCCGCCGCCTTTGCTCAAGTGAAGATACTCGTAGCTAAATGCGACGGAAAAAAAAACACAGAGAGATCCACGATTTTGGGCGCAAACTGACGACTTGCAAATGCCAAGAGCTCCATGCTAAAAGGGCGGAGTATCTCAAGGGCGAAGAGCGTACGCGTTCGAGATGACGCGTCGACAGTCCTCGTACAGTTCGTAGTGCACTACAGTAGTACCCCCCTTGAAACCAATGGCATCGCATTCGTAGTGACATGTACGTATTTAGGCATTGTTGTCGTGTCTAAGCCATGGCCGCGGTGTTTGAGCGGATCATGACATTGTGTACAGTGCGTAAAGCTACGGTAAGTATTGTCCGCTGATGTACAAGTACCAGGCATTTTAACATCCAAAACACAGCGACTCGTACATGTATATATAGATTGTTACTGAATGATTGAGATTACGACAACGAATGCGATAACAACAGCAGATGTCGTGAGCAAAGAGTAGAACAATATTGGTATTTGACACGAAACAAGTGCCTGTACTGCTGTACGTAGTACGCGTAGGCGTTCTGTTGTACGGTGAGGTTCCTTCCGTCCATCCTCTGGCACATCGAGCAAGTGCTTCGAGAGCACATCGTCATGTCCACCACCATTCTAGACGCGAATACACAGATTTTTTAGATATTAGGATGAATACCATTCGTCCCTCACAGTTCCGCTCAGCATGGTACGTATTCATTATCAAATTTCAATTGTTGTGGTACAATATACTCGTGAGGACTCTTCTTGCATAAAAGATGGATTGGCGGAAAGGGTGAGTTAGCTATTTCGATGAAAATCGACGAGCGGTGGGAATGCTGAACCCTTTACGCGACAAAAAATTAAGGCACGTACCAGGGGGGAGAAGAGACGACACCTGTGACCGCGGCTTGTCCAGAAGAAGACCGCTGACTCCTACGAGTTAAGAAAGGGAAAGTGATATTAAAAAAAAATCAGGAACCCCCTCCCGTTGGATGGTGATGTTAACCCTCTTTGGGGACTTCAGGGAGGGGGAATTGGCTTTAAAACGTGCCGATTCAGCAATGGCAAGTGCGTGATATCTAGAGTTACAATAGTTGACGCAAGGAGTCGTACGGTACAGGCGCAGCACGATTCCACCTGTACTTCTGGGCGCTCACCCTGCTCGTGGACGGGCGATAACACCAAAGTTGTCATTGTTTTGGTCGACATCAAAAAGAGTCCCAGGGTTGGAATATACACAAGACTGTCATCTGCTTGTATGCCATTCCGATGTCGGCAGATCTACGATGATCTGCGGTAACATTGTCGGTAGGGTGAACAATCAGTGTACGAGAGTACGACTACTCGTAGTATATCGTATCATAAGATGCTGGAACACGGGGGGGTACTTGCGCACTGGCACACGATCATACCATGGGGTCATGTAGAATAAGCACGACTTTTTGGGGTGGTCACATCAGCAGGTGATCGCACCAGAGATGTGAACCCCACAAGCTCACTCTCCCAACGTTCTATCATCACCGCTCGCTCAAGCACGGCAACATAAGGGCCACCTGTCAAACTATATTTCTCTCTTCTGATCGAGACTTCGCTATATTTTTTGGATGGTACACCCTGATATTGAGCTTGAGAGATTGTTGTTGGGATTGCTGTTTTCCGTGGCAATTCTTTCTTTTGGGATATGAAGCTGATATTTGAGATACTGATTCTTTACATTTGAATTTTGAAGCTGAGATTTGAGCCTTGAGATTTTGGTTTGAGGCGTTGGTGATCTTGACTTAATATTTTTGAGCAGAATAAGTTGGATTCAATTTTTTTGGCGACTTTGGCTTATGACCACGCTATACGTGGGTGTATTTGACGATCACTGGGTGTCATCACCATTTCCGAGTCTCTTTACGAGACACATCATCATCCACATTCCACTGCTCAGAGGAGTCAATAGTACCTCGCGTTCTACGTACAGCCGAGTTTGAAGTGACGCATGACACAAACATGGAAGTGTGTGGTGAGTAGGAAGGGCTAACTGCAGTTTTGCTAATAAACCTGCAGCGGTAATTGCAATCCACACGCTAGTATCAGTGGTGTTGTTTGGGGACGAATCAAGTTTTCGGACCAACTCCAATAGACTTGGACCACCATTGTTTTGATGAGGACACCCACACCGCCCTCACCCTGATCTCACCCGGACCCAATTCTATTTGCCCCCCTGCCCTCATTTGGTGGTGCCGATATTCCATCAGCCCTTCACTAAAGCCGCTGGAGACCGAAAAAAAAGCGAGGCGCGAAGCGAAATCGTGTAGTTTGCAATTGCCGTTGCTAATATTGCAATTAGCGCTGACCTGTGGTGAGCTTATACATTTAATATTTTGCTCATCCGCCAGAGGACAAACTAAAAAGCACCAGGTAGTTGTTTAGTCATACCAGTGAAGCTCGCAGCTTAGTTCTCCGCAATGTGAGCATCAGGCCTAGTATGTTCCGGGCAGAATGTGCTCAGCTCACATGATCTCACGTGCACGGCACAGCGGTGTTAATACCTCCTTCTTGACCACCTCCCACCCGAGCATCATCGCTGTCCTATTCGGTGAGAGATCGACGTTTTATAACACAAGTGACCGGAACCCCCCCCCCTATATAGTGTGGGCGTGTGCAAATGTCTTTTTGGGGACGTTCAACATGTAGAACACCATTGGGTTTACCGAATTGAGAGGTGTTTGACACCATGTGCGGTTTGCTGCGTTGTTCAATGTCTCCACAATATTTTGTTAGCCGTCTTCATGCAAGGGAGGGGTCCCGGCCACCTGTGAATTTAATTTTCAAATAGCTTCCCCACATGCTTGATAATCCACAGCAGTGCAGACCCCTGCTGGGAACAAAAATCTTCGTAGTGGCCGTCGAAAAAAGAGACTTGCCCTGCGCTGCGAGTACAGTTTACAGCATTACTGTGTTGGCAAGATAAAAAATAACATGTCGGGGCCCTTAAATCCCTGGTTGAGCTGCATCTACGGCGTGTCCAAGAGCACGATTGACGTATGACTTTGTAAGGCCACTTTCCGTCGCAAACAATTACCGGTATACAGGTTATAACTAACAAAACCCATGGCCATTGTACAGAGTGAGAGTTAAATCGGCATGATACATCATCAGCAAGTTACCTTAGGTTCAGTAGGCACGTACGTTCAGCAGTACGCACAGCAGTAAGCAACGCAGGGCTAGCACCACGGGCAGAGTCGTGATCGTACCGGTAGTGGAGCGTCAAAAGTGGGCTGCTGTTTGGAATCGTTTTCCCCCAACCCACTTATTATTTTCTCAAACCCTCGCTTGAAACACGTGACATGTATGCGGTGCTGCCGCCGCCACCACCCCCGCAGCGGCCTTCCTCAGAGGAACGCCGCCAAGCGCAACAACGCAAATTTGCAAGCAGAACTCCGGGACTGTACGGAACGTGTGGGTGCATTGGCAGCGGCTATGAAGCGCCGGGATAAGGCGCAGGGGGCGAAAGACAAGTCCGCGGCGCTGTCGCGATCGGTGGAGATCAAGCGATTGCAGGTACCTTTCCGCGTGCACATGACACGGCAGGAGGAAAGAACGTTATATAGACGGTGAACGTTCGGAAAAATAGGGTGCGGCGTCGAGGGGAAAAACCGTGTGGACCAGTGGTTTCGACTACGTACGGCACTACTGTACAGCAGTACCAGAAACTTATTTCCTGTGGTGATGTGGTCTGTGTGCATTGTCGTCGGCGAATCGGAAGAGCCGGCGCGGTGGAACCGCCGTCATAAAGACGGCGCTTGAGATTTTTACGGACCCAGCTATATCGGCGGATGGGCCGAGGGAGGGATGATAGTTGTTGCAGTGTCATTGCGTACGTACGTGACGGATGACTCGTTTTTTTATTGTAGTTAGGACCCTAACTATCGCCGTTCTCCAATTCAGCACCCCGTGCAGCTTCGGGTGTCCACCGTTGATGCAACGGTTAACTTGTTTTTTGTCGCTTTCTTCTCTCTCCACAGCCCAAAAAGGTACATGACTTTGAGATGGCTGTGCTCCACTGCCAGTTACTAGCTGAGGTGGCGAAAGTAAACCGACGAACGGACTCATAGCGTGTCATAAAACACAAAACAGAAGATGCCAAAGACGCAGAAGAACTCTGCGCGAAATTTCTGTACGTAAACTAACTAAACATGAGCATATATATATACATATCCAACTAACAACTAGCCGGTGACTTGCAGCTACACAACTCACAGACCCTCCCAAAGGGTCGATGGAACCACAGCAGTCCAACCTGTTCCCTCGGCGATTCGCCCCCTTCAAACGTTTTCCGGCCCCACGATTTTTTCGCGCGGGCTATCAGCTGGTCATTGAGTCTCGCGTGACCTCAGACGACTTGCAGCAAGCCGTGAGTGCCAACACCGACAAAATTGTCGCCGTGCAGTCCTCCGTCGACTCCGCTCTGGGCGACAACTTCAGGAGAACACAGGACATGGTCCAGTCACAGGTGTGACCCAGACCCTACGTTGTCTGCGTGGGGTCGATTTATCTCTCTCTCTCTTTTCTCTGCGTACAGAAAACGCCACCTGTGAGACAGTGCACATGCAAGTGGATGGCGCTTGGATAGAGCAAACGAAGCAGCAGGGTTAGCTGCACGTGGGTGTCGTATTTTGATGGAAGTATGTTTTGAGAGACTGACAGGAGCGTAGCCTGCAGTCGGATCCAGGTTCATGGTTCACTAGACGGCGAACCGGCGGCGCTTGGCTCGGCCTCGTGGGTTGTTGGTGGAGACCACACGGAACCTCGTTGTGCTAGCAGCGAGGGCGTGCGGCGGCGAAAAATTAGGTACACCAGGGTAATTTCAACAAAGTTCGGGATACGTCCTAGGTATGGGCAGTCACCTCGATGGTCTTTGTAGAAGCAAGCTTGCAGCCTCTTTTTAGCGGTTTGGTCTTGAGTTTGGTTCTGGGAAAGGAAATTCGACCCGTTTGCGCACGTCGCACGTCTCGTAAAAGGCTGCGTCTAACGCCAAGAAGAGAACTGGGCAGAATTTTCCGAGTGTGTGAGTACACACAGCTTCATGGAGCTCGACGAGCGATGGGAGTATTGCACCCAGCGGGCGAAAAAAAGGAAGGCAGAAGGTAGCCGGAGTGGTCCAGGGGGAAAGCAAGGTTGTATGGTCTATCTTGTGATCCCAGGCCCGCCAAAGTATGGTGATAGATGAAATATATATATAGATATATATGTATACATCGACTAGAAAACCAATGCTGGAGCAAATATTTGCCCCATTGATACCTGCACATCAGCAGCTTGCGCATAGCTCTTGGACATTCCGTGAATGGCGGCACGAACAAACGGATGCCAGTTCCGCCGCCGCGCACTTACACGGTTCCTATACCCCTTTTGGCTTGTGGGCAGATGGATAGCTTGCTGCAGATGGTTCAGGCACTGACGCAGCAGAATTCGCGGGGGGGGGCGGCGGCTCTAGAGCCTTGCTGGGGTCTTCGGCGGGGACAAGCCACATGGCAAGGTGCGTGGGCACGCGGGGTGGTCGGCATGATTCGGTATGTACACAGGCGTGGGTGGGAGCTCTCCCACCGAAACATGTTGCGTTTTCGATTTCAGTTGGTGTGCCCGTTTCCAAGACTACCTCGTGACAAGCCCCAAAACGCGGTTATTTTACTACCGTACTGAAAAAAATGGTCCTATACTATGTCCAAGCGAGATGTTCTTCGTGATACGCCGATTTACCTGGTTTTATCCCTACCATGAATTAAAACCGGATGGTCTTCAAAACGTGTGCACCATTCTAGTGGATAGAGAACTAGAAACCGGGTTTTCCAAATATACGCGCGGCAATTAAATAGGTACTGCACCCCTTTCGAGCTGCCTGCGACCGGGTTCTACGACCGAGGCGTTGCTCAAAATTCGTCTAGACGACTATCCAAACTCTCAAACCAACGCGCACGAGTTGACGAGACAGCACGTAGCTAGCGATATCCTGCTGCCCGAGTTCCCAGTGGCAGCTACCGGTTAGCTCTTGCGGGGGACCATAGTAAATAGGATCAAATATTGTTTTGTAAAAAATGGGTAAACGTATAGGTTTTTGTGTGTACCGTAGGTCCTATTTACTGTGGTCCCCCTTAATAAGAGTATCCCACTGCGTGAGTTCCCGGTGGCACCTATCAGGGCACAGTGATCAGAACCCATGTTGAACCCAAAAGCAGAGCATTTACCCATGATTATGCACCATATTTGGTTCTGACTACGACTACGGGGGTCCATAGTAAATAGGACCACATATTGTTAGTAAAAAATGGTAAATATATAGGTTTTGTGTGTACCGTAGGTCCTATTTACTATGGTCCCCCGTAATAGTGTGTCCCCATTCAATCGAGAGGCCAACGTATCTGTCTCTTGGGGCAACTATCGACCGACGTACAGCGCGGCCTGCGAGGAAAGACCACCCCAAAGTCTAGGCTTCAATCAAAAGGTACGCAGGCGCACGCTCACTTGCCAACGCACTGTACAACCAGCCTGTTTTATCGGTGTTGATGTTGATGTTTTCGTTTTTTTTTTTTTTTGCGCCCCGGAGAGCGACAGGAAACCCCTGTCCACACGTATTCTGTATTTCTCAAGTTTTCGTGCGCCGGTTCGAACCCGGACCGTTTCTTCCACGTTAGTCGGAGCTGTCTCTGACCGTGCCGTCACCAAACCGTGGTTTACTCCGAGGATGTAGGCACCTGAGGGGCTCTAAATTTTATCTCTCCCGACTCGGGCAGTGTAGGACTTGAAGCCACTAAAACATCTCAATGGTCTCCCCAGCGTGACTCAGTACACGAGTCACCCTATACCCATCTGGACGTTGGTCCGCAGCGGTGTTGATTTTACGGTACCAGTTTTAGCCATTTAACAGCCGTGCGGCATCTCGACCCTTCGAGGGCAAACTGCAGTCCCGTTTCGGGGACAAGTTACTCGAAATTAGAGCGGTCTGTCCGCCAAAACGGGACTGCGGTTTGTCCCACTCACACGTAACCCTCCAAAAATTGGAAGTTTAGAAAACTCCGGGGCGAAACCGAACCAACTTATTCAGCGCTGCGGCAGTCGCTACAGCTCCGACAACTCTTGCTGAATGGTGGGGGTGCTCGACTCACAATCGTAGAACTACCGACATTTTTGTACGTCGTGTGAGACAATAGCGTTCACGACAACACGCTTCCGGCATACTAGTACCAGGCGGCATACTTATCAGGACCTGCAGTGGACCCCAAAACCAAGTATCCCCCTATGCTTACGCACAGTATTTGGTTCTGATTACTGTGTTCCCCCGTAGTACTGCAGAAATGATGCCATGCTAAGTCCAAGTAGTGTGTCCCTCAAAAGGTAGGCGCAGTGCTACACGGGGGTAGTGAGCTCTCATTTTGGGCCTGGCTCAAGTTCTTGCTTTTATTCTCTGATTTGCTATTTTCGTGCGAGGCAGGGTGCGTCCCACACTAATTTCACCACAAGAAAAAGGGTTGTTTGCAGCAGCTGCGTGTCCCGGCCAAACATCCAGCCGATAATTCCTCCCTCTCGAACAAAAAAACGAGTTTCTTAAGCGCATGTCGCGCACGTACTGCAGTAGCAGACGCTTCTACACCTCGGACAGATAGATCATGTACAGATAGATAATCTACAGATAGCTCATGATCTACCTATCTACAACAGATGATCTAGTTCCTCACCTGCCGTTGCGAGAGGTTGCGCAGGATCTGCCTTATAGGGCAGATCCAACCAAGGAAACATGTGCTGTATAGATCACGGCAGATTGTACGGGTCCCATCCGGCAAGAGCTGTTCCAGATCATGACAGATCATGGCAGATCATGACAGATCACAACAGATCAGGAACCTGTCTTCCCTATGAAAGAACTAGACCACGAACGGGAAATCGATGGTCTGCCCGAGGACGCGCGTTCTACGATAGAGGTTGCACATTTCCGCTAAGATGTTTTCTGAGTGACGGGCCTCCTTGACCCAAAACCGTCAGCAATGTTCAGTCTTGTTTCGAGAAATGACGTAACAGTATACTCGGGCCATGGGATTATTCATCGGGATGCAATTTGATTTTTTGCTGGAGTCAGTTTTCGGGTGAGGCTTGGAGCTCCTTAAGGTCAAGTGAGGGGCCTCAGACGTTTAGGGTGCACCTTTATCGTAGAACGCCTCCCAGGTTTGGAACGTTTCACGCGTGAAAATTGCTACCGATCGGTATCGTAGCCCGGACTGACCGACGACCAACTCGACCTTCTCTTCGGGCGCGACCGGCCGCCGCGAACAACCTCCTACAGCGCCGCTAGCCTGGTAGAGGACGACTCGGACGGGAGCGACACCGACCCGGACCAGGCGTTCGTGAGAGCCGTGACGGAGGTGGTGCAACGCTTGCTGCGAGAGGAGGAGCGGAAGAACGACGGGGTGCACGTCAAAAAAACGGCCGCGTTCGAAGCCCTCCAGGCATGTCGAGCACGGGGATTGGGGGAGGGGGAGAAGCGGGGTGTGTGTATGACCACTTTTCCACCCCCTGGGTATCCCGCTTGCCGCTTGACCGCACGTACCCTGTCGGTCTGAGGGTATTGTCAGGGAGCGGGGGGGGGGGAGGGGGTACTCATGTCATGCATGACCGCAGTCGTATGATTATATGCGGTGGGTGTACTCAGGGGTGGGAGTAACATCATACTATCATGGCGGGGAGGGGGGGGGTCGCAGCCCATCCCTACCGCGCGCGGAGGCGGGCGACCTGAGTGGTTGGATGTTCAGCGCGTGCTTCGCTCAAAGTTGAAAGCCTCGAAGCACTGTATCTCCTCCCTGTCTCACCTTGTCCTTCCTTCTCCACGCCACGTAACCCCGCTTCACGCCTGTCTTGCCCTCCCTTACCCTTAACCCCACACAAGGAGGACTACGAGACGTTCAAGGCGTGCATGGAAGAGAAGGAAGACCGGCAAGATGTTATCGCCTCCTCCTTCGAAGAGACGCAGGCTCGGCTAAACGACGCGGAGGCCGGCATATTAGCTCTCACGGAAGAAGTAGAAACCGTCGACCAGGCGATGCAGGCAAGGAGACCTGTTTTGCGGAGCGTTCTGCTCGAACAAAAAAAATCCTCGGCCGCCGCGGTGCTGCTTGAAGAGGACGCGAACGTTTTAAAAAAAGAAAAACATTGTGTACACGCTTCTTCAACCCCCTCCTTGCTGTACGTACTCGTACGAACGCCTTCCTTGTTTTGGCACTTCACTGCTCTTTGGGGGGTATAGGTGCGCACTTCAAGAGCGCCTGAAAAACAAAAGTTGACACGCCGCAGCTTTTTTTTTTTCGCTAGACAGGGTGGGGGTGGGGGCAGGGGAGTGGGAAGGGGGGTACTCTAAAACCAAGTGAAAATAAAGGTTTGAAAAACAAAAATGTTATTATTTAACACTTCTTTTTTCGTCCGGTGATCACAACGCTCACGGTTGTTTCCGTTTTTTCCATTCTGTCCCTCTGGAGGTGTGCGATGTGTCGTTTTCTCTTTTTCAGGGGCGCCTATCGGTGCGCACCTGCAATTTTCCTGAAGGGTGATACGTACGTACTCGCTTGAGGACCTCTATACACACACCATTCACAAAAACGGCGTGCAAGATAAAGTATACCACTCCGACCAAAAACATAAGGGCCTTTTGGACTGAATAACGATATGCTAAAGGTCCCTATATTTCGGGTCAGAGTGGTACGCTGAACACATCTACTACGGGGGACCACAGTAAATAGGACCACATATTGTTAGTATAAACAGGTAAATATATAGGTTTTTGTGTGCACCCTAGGTCCTATTTTCTATGGTCTCCCGTAAATAGGACAAACTGCAGTCCCGTTTTGGGGGGGCAAACCACTCCGATTATAACTAGTTTGGCCACAAAACACTCAAATTCCACGTAGTTTGGGCACAAAGCACTCGTAGCTTGGGCACAGAACACTCAGATTCTACGTAGTTTGGGCACAAAACACTCCAATTCCAAGTACTACGGGGGACCATAGTAAATAGGACCAAATATTGTTAGTAAAAATAGGCAAATATGTAGGTTTTTATGTACACCATAGGTCCTATTAACTATGGACCTCCGTAATAGTTTGGCCACAGAACACTCAAATTCTACGTAGTGTGGGCACAAAACACTCGAATTCCAAGTAGCCTGGGCACAAAACACTCAGATTTTCAGTAGTTTGTCCCCAAAACGGGACTCCGCTCGTAAAAGGACGAGCAAAATACAATGTCCTACAGTAGGCTTATATGTATTTTTTAAAGTGAAAAAAGAACCGCCTATTGCCACCTGGGTCATAAATATATTAACATTTATTAGTTCGGCCGAAAAGTGCTCATGTCCCCCATCGAATCACCCATGAGTGTCTTGCGGAACATTTTTCGTGCTTCGCCGATGATCTAATATGCCTTGGTACACCGTTTAACTCCTGTTGCTGGTGGTGTTGGTGGTGGTGGTGGTGGTGCTGCCGCCGCCGTTGCTGTCGTAGCTGTGTCACGGGAGAGGGCGAAAAACATCCCTAGGTCCACAGATAAA
Source organism: Macrocystis pyrifera (assembly GCA_031763025.1). NCBI lineage: Eukaryota > Phaeophyceae > Laminariales > Laminariaceae > Macrocystis > Macrocystis pyrifera. Next base: position 3,764,805 of record JASSKH010000014.1, read on the forward strand.
AACGTTTGGTGGACGAAAGGCTGGACGTTGCAAAACAAAACAAAAAGCCGCAGCAGTGCCTGTACCCAGCTTGATCCACGCGTTGCATACGTGCCCCCTATCCCCCCCCCCCAGATGCACAGATGTGACCGTGTGGCAAACCAACAGAGAGTACAACTCACATAATAGGAGAATGTGAAATGTACAAGGAGGAACGGGATGTGTTAGAAGAGGAGATGGGGGAAATATACGAATGTGACCTGGAGGAGTTTGATACACTGAACAGCAGCGAGAAAACGATGGCTATCCTAGGAGATAGATGGCGGCCACAGGTGGCCAGACATGAAGGAGATAAGATGAGCAAAACGTTCCTATGTAATGTATGAAAACGACGTATTGAGCGCCCAACTGTTTGTTGGAGGTGTCTCTACTAGGAGTAGGAACGGTGCTCCGTCTCGAAAGGGATGCGTGGTCAATGGTCAAATCACCTGGGCAAGCAACAAATGAATACGCCCCCCCCCCCCCCCCCCCCCCGTGTCTCACAAGCCTATGTGCAGTCTCGTTGGAGGAGGGCCGATGCCCCCCCTTGCTCACGCCGCCAACAACGAAAGCTCGTCATTTTTGCCGCGATGCGTGCCACGATAGGGGTGGCATGGGAAAAAAGAAAAACGCCTTCACAACACAACCGGGTATGCACCTATTTTCCCTCCGAGGCCCCTCACTTGAGAGAGAGAGAGCTTGCTACCTCACTACTCACAGGAACCCAAGAATCAGCCCCCGAGGGGAAGTGAAAGCCCGACTCGACACGAGGCAATCAATTCCATGGCCTATAGGTGTGATCCAACATAACACAAAGTAATGGTGTTCCAGCGAAAAGGCATGTCTTTTGAGGGGCATGCCTTGCTTGGTAGTTCGTCGGCGCCCTTAACACTTTTAGGACTGCAGTCCCATTTTAGGAACAAACGACTTGGAATTAGAGTGCTTTCACCCCGAAACGGAACTGCAGTACTATTACGGGGACCAGAGTAAATAGGACCAAATACTGTTAGTATACATAGGTAAATATATAGGTTTTTGTGTGTACCGTAGGTCCTATTTACTATGGTCCCCCGTAGTAACGGTCCTAAAAGTGATAAGGAGACAAAACGTTGGCTCTATACCTCTCTTATCAGCCGCGAACGACGTGGGGGCTCATTCGAGCACCACTTTCTCTTCCTCTCTCGTTCGCCAAGTGACGCGTGGGGGGCGGTTCTAAACGCCCTTTGAATAGAAAGACGAAGGACACGCACGACAAAAACGTATACCGGTATATATATATATATATCGTCCTCCTTCCCCTCCCCCCCACCTACCGTCTCCCAGGATACAGCTCACCCTATAATACCCTTCACACGCGACTCGCCCAACACCTCACGGCGATTCGCGCTTAGTGCAAGCAATTTCTGCCTGGCCGGTGAAAATCCGAGGACTCGCATCGCTCAGCCATTGTGCGGATGCGAGGGTCTACGGCCATGCGGCTACGGCCAATCTTGACATGGGAAACCTCCCCCCTTCCCCCCCCCCCCCCCCCCCCCCCCCCCTCCTCTCACCCCCCCGCTCCGGGTGCACTATATTCCAGCAAGCCTTGGAAGTCGAGCGGAAAAAACACTCAGAGCTCGACGACGCGGTGAGAGAAGCGTCGTCCCTGGCGGCAGACGCTAACGGCGAGTGCGCCGCCACGCGAGTTCTCGTGGGGGAGTCGCGACAGGAAGGGCTGGCGGAGGCCCGGAAGGAGGCAGAGGCCATAGCAGGGAGGGCCGAAGGAAGGGTGAGGGCGAGGGGAGGTCGATTGTGCGCGGTCAGCAGCAGGGAGGGCCTTGCCCTATGTACCTCTCTTCTTGTGGATGAATCTACAGCTTGTACGGTTACACACAGTTTCTGGAGATAGTAGACTTGTTCAGGGCTGGGGCGGATGGGAGTAGTGGCGGTAGTGGGGAGCCTTGCGCGTCTACTACACAGGTGGCCGGGACTCCCTCCCCCCCCCCCCCCCCCCCCCCGCCGTCGCGGAAATTAAACTAACTCATTGAAGCTGTCATCCACATGCAAGTGCGCCTCACAAGCGGTTCTTAGCAGGATGCGGCTCACCCTTCGTGCGACTCGCCTTACACCTCACGGCGCTTCGCGCTTGGTGCAAGCAAGCAATGTCTGCCTGGTCGGTGAAAACCCGACGTGCTCCGTCGTCTCGGCATTGTGGGGATGCGAGGGTCTATGGCCATACGACTACGGCCATGCATGAGATCGAGTTCACCTCTCCTATCGAGTACCCCCCCCCCCCCCGCCCCCTCACGCGGCCGCCCACAGCTGGTCGTGGAGTTAGATCATTTGTGCGAAGTGAAGAACCTTTACTCTACACAAGGGAGTTGATCGTATCACGTAGTGTTCAAGGTAAGGCACCCAAGAGGCAGTTACATAGTACTCCCATTGCTGTCTCTGGAAGTGGCTACACCGGAAATTAAATGAACTCATTGAAGCTGTCATCCATATGCAAGTCCGCCTCACAAGCGGTTCTTAGTAGGATGCAGCTCACCCTTCATGCGACTCGCCGGACACCTCACGGCGCTTCGCGCTTGGTGCAAGCAATGTCCGCCTGGTCGGTCAAAACCCGACATGCTCCGTCCCGGGATTGTGGGGATGCGAGGGTCTACGGTCATATGACTACGGCCATGCATGATATCGAGTACATCTCTCCTATCGAGTACACCTCCCCCTCACGCTTGCACTAGGTGGGCGAAAAACAAGGCAACCCTTGTGGGAGACATTGGACAAAGCAGCTAACCAATAGGCCACCCTTGTGGCTTTTGCTATAGTGTTCAATGTCTCCACAAGGACCTGTTTGCACCCATGTTGTGCAAGGAGGAGAGGCAGGCGTGTGCCACGAAAGGACTACTTGCAGCACCTTTTGGCCGATGTTTTGTTTGTTCTGGCTGGTCGCGCTTCTTAACCCAATATGGCTGGAGTACCATCCGTTTTTACAAAAAAAATATCGTTGTATACCGACTATAGTATAGGGCTGTGGGATTATTCGTCTGGTTGTTTTTTTTATTTTTTCTCAAGCTCAGTTTCTGCCCGAGGTTTACAACTCCCTAAGGTCAAATGAGGAGCCTCAGGAAAATTTAGGTGACGCTCCTGCCATTGCACACCTCGGCGGGGGGCGGGGGGGGGTCTCGGCCACTTTTTGTGAAACCTTCCCTTCGGACGAAAGGCTTGCCCCGGAGGCCGTTTTTTATTTTAGGTGTTCAAGCGGTGTGCCGGTCGGAACTTTCGCCCATATAGTAGGGGTCGGAAAGGTCGGCGCTTTTGCTTACAGCGTATTATGTGCACGACGAACTTTCGGAGGGGGAGACGCGCCGTCCGCGTGAACGTACAGCAGGGAGAACCGTGTCGGTCGGGGCTTACGGCAGTAGGACTTGCCGCGTTTTGAGAGACAGCGCTTCAGATGCCCGAATACATTATACTCGCATGTTGTACGATACGCCCACATTCGCATTTTTCTAGCGGAGCTTGAGCGACGCTTTAGGGCGTAACCCAACCGTTGCGCCTGCCCTGCCACTAAGCACCGAGGCCGTAATTAACGCGAAAATGAGCATCGAGCATTGCGGCGAGGCAAAGATATACAGGGTACCGATCTCCCGAAGGAGGAAGGGTAACTCACAATGGCAGGAGCCGAAACAAATCAATGCCAGACCCAGCCGAGGGATGCCGTTCCCTGTTGCCAGAGATGCACACATAGCTTCAGAGCAAAAAAACTGGGTGCACTAGGCAGAGAAAAAATATCCACAGCGATGCCCCTTTTCAGAGCGAGCAATGTTGCGTTGCAGACAGAGCAAGAAATACAAGCGAAAAAAAAACTGTTTCAAATCGATCAAAGTCCCCCGCTCGAAAGTGGAGGCGGGTTCCTATCAAGCGAGCAAACAAACAGGCGCGAAAATACGACGCGAGCTACGGACCGTGGTTGGAGTTGCATCCTACCTACCTGCCTATCGTTTTTTTTTCTGAGAGTCCTCGCTTGAGGAGGGAGAGCTTTTACTACCTTTATCCCATTTTTTTTTTTTTCGAGACAAAACTCACCACCCCCCCAAACAAAAACAAAACGACGAATAGTCTAAATCAATCTCGTGGCCTGTGTGGATCGCAGACAATAGACTAATCCGCAGCACTGTTGCTGGTGACGTGGGGGTGGAACGTGGACGAGGAGTGGGGTACAACAGGGTTTGCCAAGGGAGGAAGGCGCAAGTAGGGGCCCTCAAGAAGGGAAAATCTGTTGGATCAAAGTGATAGAAGACGGGTTACTACTGCTACTACTACTACTACTACTACTACTACTACTGCTACTACTACTACCACTACTACTACTACTACTACCACTACTACTACTACTACTACCACCACTACTACTACCACTACTACTACTACTACTACTACTACTACTACTACTACTACTACTACTACTACTACTACTACTACTACTACTACTACTACTACTACTACTACTACTACTACTGCTGCTACTACTACTACTACTACTACTACTACTGCGGTATTCGAAGATGGTCGATTCAAGTTGGAGTAGAACGTGTGCGATACATTGTCAGAGGGAAAAATCAATAACATTGACATATTGTCATAATATTCCTACCGGTAGCTGGATGTTCCAACAGCAAGGCATGCTCCTTATAAGGCATGCTCCTTATAAAGCATGCTCCTTATAAGGCATGCTCCTTATAATGCATGCTCCTTATATTGCATGCTCCTTATAATGCATGCTCCTTATAGTGCATGCTCCTTATAATGCATGCTAATAACAAGGCATGCTCCTTATAAGGCATGTCCCCAACTGGATAGCTCCTCTGTGCCCTTGAGAAGCCCCCCCGTCAGCCATAAACATGTTCTTGGCCGAAATACGCTACGAGTGCCCCTATCGAGGCACGCATCCTCCACTGACAGCGCTCTCGCTTTCACTCTAAAACCCCGCCGCTACGAATATACGTACGTACACGACGAACTTTTAGGTGAAGGCCGAGGTGCAGAAGGCGAGGGGCGACGCGCGCAAGGCGACGGACAATCTGGCGTCAGAGCTGCGACGGCATATTAAGGCCGCCACAGACAGCGCTGAGGTGTGAACGAGAGTAAAATGCCGAGCTTGAAGGGGGGGGGGGGGGGTACTCATGTCATGCATGGCCGTAGTCGTACGACTATAGACATAGGACACTCGCAGGAGGGGGGGGGGGGGGGGGGGGGAGGGTACTCTATAGGAGGGATCTACATGATCTCATGCATGGCCGTAGTCGTATGGCCATAGAGGGGGGGAGGGGGGGGGGGGGGGGGGCAATAAAAACGTTTGTGTTTGGTGTTGGTGTCAGGCGTTTGGGTGTTTGGTGAACAATGGCATGTCTCCTTGAAAAAAAAAACAATTTCACAGTTACGTATTCGTTTTTCCTCGTTCTAGCGTGTTACAACGGGAGCTATGGGCTAAATTGACACACGACACGAAATTGGAACGTGGAAGTGTGGTGAGCTTTAAGCTTTATTTTTACCAATCCACCGGAAGATATCACAAAAAAAAAAAGGTCTAGCATGTGAGGGCAGAAATATAAGGACTGTCGGGTATTCATATTGATGTATAGACGATCACTATATTTTCGACCAGAGTGGTGCCACTCTGACCGGGAGGCGCACGAAAAATACACAAAACGAAAGCACATACCTCAAAAAGGTCGTACTGGAATATCATCTTCATGGTGAAAAACGAAAAAAAACAAAACAGTGTGAGGCCGGATTTCAGGAAGAATTCACGAGATATTTCTGTTTTTTTCCAAGTTTTTTTTCATTACTTGGTTTTATTATCCCCCTCCTGTCTGGGTCTCGATTTTTTGTCATTATGATATATATATATGTATGTGGGGTGTCTGCTTTGTTTTTTTCTACGCGCATCTCTATTCTGGTCATGGACATAATCACCGTTTGGATCTCTGATGTGAATATCAAGCGGATGTGATATTCCCGACGAAAGCGGTGTCTTCTGCCAGGTGTTTGGTTTACAGCCCAATGCACAGAACACGTTCTCTGCGTGTTCGGTCACGCTACCTACTATGCACGAACACCAGCCTCCAAAGAACAGAACCGATCATACAACAGCGACTTTCTTTTTTGCGCGCTGTCACAATCCGGTTGTAGATGCATCCGCGCTGCTAATAAAATCGTTTTTGTTTTAGGCGCCTTTGCCCAGAGTCGGACATTTCACCCGCTGCGAGCTCGACCGAAGACAAACCATGGTGTAGAAACCCCGCGGACGCCTCCGCTTGTTTTTTCAAGATCGCCCTCTCCAAGCACTTAGTGCCGTCCCGTAGTAGGCCAAAACTTGGAGATTGTGAGGCGTCTGCTGTCTTCAAGCATTCAGTATCATCCGGTATACCACTCTCTTCCTGAAGGTCAAGACCGTTCGTAAGTTAAAACCTAATGTAAAAGTTACTTATATTCCCGAACAGAGTGATAATATAGAATGAAACCTCGAGGTTGTATAACCATCCAAGTTCAATTGTGCCGAAGAAACACGCCATCGTCGTCAGGAGAACGGCCCACCAATGCCTGCCCGCTGCCCCCTGCTTCTCTCGCTCATGATCAAAGGGATACGGCCATGCATGACATGAGTACAACCCCCCCCCCCCCCCCCCCCCCGTGGTGCGAGAAATGCCTACCCCGGGTCGGTGAAAACCCGACGTGCTCCGTCCCGGCATTGTAGAGATGCGAGGGTCTATGGTCATACGACTATGGCCATGCATGATAATGATGGCATCATAGCCCCCCCCCCCCCCCCCCGCCCTCGCTCGATGGACACCTTATCGGTCATTTCGCAGACACAAAGAAAAGCGATACTGCAGGCGCGAGCGGCTTCCGAGAAGGCTGTGGCGGGTGCAACGGCGGCGGCAACGTCCGCATCCGAGGGGGACACGACGCTGCAGCAGGCGGAGGCGAGGATGGGCCGCCGTTTGGAAGAGGCCGTGAAGCACCAGGTGCGGCGTTGTTGCTGTTGTTGTTGTTGATGTTGTTGATGTTGTTGATGTTGTTGTTGATGGTGTTGTTGTTGATGATGCTGTTGTTGTTGATGTTGTTTTTTGTTGTTGTTGTTATTGTTGATGTTGTTGTTGACGCTGTTGTTCCCAAGCTTTGTTTCTTTTCTTTTCTTACATTTTTTCTTTCACGAGGGACAACATACAAAATGCAGCAGTACCACACAAGCCCCCCCCCCCAAAAAAAAAAAAAAAAAGTGCTCGTATCTCGCGATTTTTTTTTTTCAAGAATGTGTCGTACACGTCTTGTTTTCTCCCCGGTCACGTTGAATCGCACAGCTCCCATCCGACAGTAGTACGGATTACCCGTTTGGACTCGACGTCTTTTGACTTGGTTGAGCTCCTCAAGCGAGCAACTATCGGTCACTAGTACGATGCTTTCACTACTATCACCAAGTAGTTGTGTTAGGACTCGTGCGTAGCGCATAGAAATGACGGTCGGGTTGTTTCACTATCACCAAGTAGTTGTGTTAGGATTCGTGCGTAGCGCAGAGAAATAACATTCGGGTCGCGCCAGAACGGACTTGTTCTTCGCAAGTCATGCTTCCGTCACCTCCCCTGAAAGCGATTAAGCCACCAAGATTTATATATGACCCTTTTCGGCCAAAATATTTTTCATGTCTGACGGACTTCCATAGTATACCTTTGCGTGGGGATGTAGGGGTGGATGGAGTCAACTGATCGATGGCTTGAGCTATTAATATTAATAGTATGTATCAATTAGTGTCTGGCAATGGAGGAACACGGTATCGCCGGATTACCGTCGCAGTTTTTCGGCTTTTTTCGTGATGTTACCTGCGGTAGCAGGCTACGGGATTGTTCATCAGGTTCTGGTCACAATTCTGCTAACTGTAGCTTTTATCAACCATTAGTTTAGTATGGGGTGATGCATACTGCACAGCTCCAGCTTCCCAGGTGGGGGACCTCGGTTTCAGAAAGTTTCGACGCTACCACCTTTGCCGTGCGCAGGCAGCACTCTAAGATATAGTCTAGGCGGCAACTATTACGGGGGACAATAGTAAATAGGACCAAGTACTGTTAGTAAAAGTAGAGAAATATATAGGTTTTTGTGTGTACCGTAGGTCCTAATTAATATGGACCCCCGTGGTAGGGTTAGCTCATGTGGATAGATGGATCGCAATGCCCAAGCTGGCCAATGATGGCAGACGCATCCTGCGGATCGATAAGACTTTCGACTCACGGAGTGCACATATTCATAAAATTATTTTTCTAGGAAAGCAACACCTGTGAGATCGAGGATTTGGTCGAATCTCATATGTGCAAGCTGTTCTGTCATACTAGTCATACTTCGATCGCACGTGCTGCGGGTTTACATTGCCTGCCATATGTCACACTATTACGGGGGACCATAGTAAATAGGACCAAATATTGTCAGTAAAAATAGCGAAATATATAGGTTTTTGTTTGTACCGTAGGTCCACTTTAACATGGTCCCCCGTAATTAGGGCGATAAGAACACACCCCCCGGGACTATTTTTTTCGCCGTCCATACCTGGTGCCGAGCAAACGTTCCCACACCTCAAACAAACCATCTGCTGTATACATTTTCAGGGAAGGTAGTAACGTTCCTGATGTGTTGTGATCTATACACCGTATCACGCTGGGTGATAATACAGCGCACCCCCTGGGACGAATGCCGGACCCGGCTTCCTCCAAAACATCACGGGGGGAGGGGGCACGCACACACAACGAAAATGGTGGCTTCTTTGGAAATACTTCGTCGTACTCAGTACGCCCTCCGTCCGAGGGGGTGTGTTATCTATCACCCAGTGTGATAGTGTTATGCGGTACGTGTAAATAAACGCGCTGGTCGTCGTTTTCAACTGTTGTTCGCGATGTGTCGTCTTGTTTCTTCCCGGCGCAGACGACTTCGGCCTACGAAATCTTAGAGAGGGTGGCCGTGGGGGAGGCCGAGCTGGCGAGGGCAGAGGATGAGCTCAAACACCTCGTCAGGGCTAACGCTATCGACATCGACGGCCTGAGACAGGGACAGACCGACCTCAAGGGATGTTGCGAGTAAGCAACTGAAAAAAAAAATGACGCTTCAGATGACTCTCGTGTTTTCTTCCCGCGTATTCGCTATTTATGAAACAGTTTTCCGTTGCGTCCACTCCGAATTTCTCGTGAGCAAACCTGACGCTGTTCGACGGCGAAACACGGAATCGTATACAGACACGATAGAGTATGGGTGTTAAACGTACTCGTACAGAAGAACCAGGCAATTCGGGCCAACGCAGGGCGTTTCTTATACCGGTATAACTTTGAGCGCCTCGGGAAATTCCGTCATAGCCGACTTGTGGGCGAAGCACGCAGCGGGGGCAGAGCGAGTGTTACAGGTCGTCCAAGGTGTGATACACACCATTACGGCGGAATTTATTACGGGGGGCCATAGGACCTACGGTAACCGCAAAAATCTATATGTTTACCTTTTTTGACTAACAATATTTGGCCCTATTTACTATTACGGGGAGCCATAGTGTATAGGACCAAATGTTTGGTCCTAGATACTATGGCTCCCCGTAACAGTAAATGGGGACAACATTTGGTCCTATATACCATGGCTCCCCGTAATAGTAAATAGGACCAGATATTGCTAGTAATAATATGGAAATATGTAGGTCTTTGTGTGTACCGTAGGTCCTATTTACTACGGTCCCCCGTAATAGCGTGGAGTTTCCGATGGCGCCAAGGCCTACCCTGCTCGCGTGTCTCCGTGTGCTCTGAATTTAGACGGTCCGCCCGCCGTGCGTCAACTTCGATTTTATTTTGTTGGCTTACCGCCTTGTTTGACGGTGGACTGGAGGCGACTCGCGCGGAGGAATCGGGTCAGGGAGATTTTGTAGCCCATGTACTCGCTAGAACATACCTGGTGTGGGAGAGGAATAGTCAACGACTGCATCGAGCAGAAAAAAGTCGACAGTCATCTGTACATGCATGGGTCCTGTTGGTGCTCAAGTAAGTAGGTACGATCCCTGTGCCGAGCCGAAACGGTTTACTTCAGCCAATTTTGAGCTGCTCGAAAAGTCTTGTCGGTTTACCGCTTTTGTCGGCACGTTCACAGGGAGCGCAGGCGTCACATGAATCGCAGGATTCCCGGGCCTCGTTCCGGCTCCTCACGTTTCGTTGCCGACAGTTCTCCGACGCTCGCTCTACCCTTCCCCTACGCACCTTGCGTCCAACCACCCACTTCCTGCCTTGAATGAAACAATCTGTTCAGCGCTGATGGACCGACTGTGAATTTCCTGCTTTCGCACACAGCGGTTCCCGGCAAGAATCGGCCCGTTTCGCGTTTCACGTCTATCTCAACCTTTCATACGAATACAAAACGCAGTTTTAAAAATATATATATACATACATGGCATGGAAGATGACATCGTCATCCCACGCATGTACCTGGTATATTTTTTAGTGTGTAGGATGGCATCCCGCGTTCTCATTCCGATGTAATCATTATTTTTCCTTTTTTTGAGGTTCGGAAACCAAGCTCTGCCTGTGTACGCTCTGTTGCTGTCTTGGCGCTCCGCTTCGCAGACAAGCGAACGAGGACCTCCGAACGGAGGTGCAAGACGCCCTCCGCACAATGGTGGTCGATCAGGTAGGGGGAACAACCCGCCATGGCTACAGTGGCGGGGGGAAGCTACGATAAGGACGTACGGGGCTGGGCACTGGCAGCAGTGATCTACTGGCTGTAGTAATCTACTGGTAGTAGTAGTAACAATCTACTGGCAGTATTATTCTATTGTCAGTAGTAGTCTACAGGCAGTAGTAACCTACTGGCAGTAGCAATCTACTGGCAGTAGTAATCTACTGGCGGTATAATCTACTGGCGGTAGTAATCTACTGGCGGTAGTAATCTACTGCAGTAGTGACCTACTGCAGTAGTGACCTACTGCCAATAGAAATCTACTGGCAGTAGCAATCCACTGGTTGACCTGACCGGTATACCCACCAGTAGTTCTGGGTGTCCGAGTTACACAATCGCAAGGAAACCGTACAGGCACGGGCCGCAACGCAACACGATCCTCTACCCAAACTCTGCTGGGCGCCACGAGAGCGCTTGCTCGTGGACGGTCGATAACTGCTACCCTAGAATACTATTTTATTTTTTATTTTTAAAAGGTCGCTGTCTCGGGGTTTCCACCCTGTCCCAACTTATAAGGAACCATTTCACATTCATATTTTATCAAAAAGGTGCTTATATATTCGGAACAGAGTGGTGTGTATGAGCTCGCCTCTAGAGGGTGCAGGAACTCTCGAAGCGGACGAGAGCGGGGGGGGGGGGGGGGGGGGGGGGTGTACTCGATAGGAGAGATGTACTCGATCTCATGCATGGCCGTAGTCGTATGACCATAGACCCTCGCATCCCTATAATGCCGGGACGGAGCATGTCGGGTTTTCACCGACCAGGCAGGCATCGCTTGCACCAAGCGCGAAGCGCCGTGAGGTGTCGAGCGAGTCGCATGAAGGGTGGGCTGCATCCTACTAAGGACCGCTTGTGAGGCGGACTTGCATACGTATGACAGCTTCAATGAGTTAGTTTAATTTACGGCGGTGTGGCCACTTCCAGAGACAGCAATGGGAGTACTATGTAACTGCCTCTTGGGTGCCTTACCTTGAACACTACGTGATACGATCAATTCCCTTGTGCAGAGTAAAGGTTCTTTACCTCGCACAAATGAGCGGGGGGGGGGGGCGTACTCATTGGTTGCTTGCCTTAGTCATTTGACCATTGACCACGCATCCCTTTCGAGACGGAGCACCGTTCCTACTCCTAATAGAGACACCTCCAACAATTGGGCGCTCATTACGTTGTTTCCATAAATTACATAGAAACTTTTTGCTAATCTTATCCCCTTCCTGTTTGGCCGCCTGTGGCCACCATCTCTCTCCTAGGATAGCGATCGTTTTCTCGCTGCTATTCATTGTATCAAACTCCTCCATGTCACATTCGTCTATTTTCCTCATCTCCTCTTCTAACATATCCCGTTCCTCCTTGTATATTTCACATTCTCCTACTATGTGAGTTCTACTCTCTATTGCTTTGCCACACGGGCACATCTGTGCGTCTACTTCCTCCTCTTCCCGTACCTCTTTCTTCTTTCTGGCAGGTCCAGGTCCCCTACACGAAAGCGCAGTTTCAGCGTTTTCGCGAAGTCCATTGGGCCATGCAAATACGTTTTCATTCCTATTCCTTCCCTCAATCCCCCGTATATCTCCAAGTGTTTATCTGATTCCACCTTGTTTCTTAGCGCTAGCATTTCCCTTCTTTCTATCCTTTCTTCTACTTCTGCCTTGTACCTCCCAAACTTCCCGGCGGACATCATCTCTACTTGGTTTCCCCCTAGATCCTTCCATACTTTCTCAACTACGCCATCCCACCTTATTCCAGCTCGTCCTTTTGATACTTTCTCCCATACAGCTCTATCAACTATGGCTGGCAACCTCTTTTTTGGCATGTTCCTTACTTTATATTGCCAGTTCAACTTTCTCATGTCTCTATTTGTCTTGAGTGGGCGCATTCCCAGTTCTGCTCTTAATACTGTATTACTAGTCGTACTTGAGCATCTTAGGATTTTTTTAGCTGCTGTCATTTGTACTGTTTCCAACTGGTTTACGAGTTTCGCGTTCCCTTCCCATACTTCTCCTGCATATTCTAGCTTTGGTACTATCACATTCATCAAGATACATATCTTAATCCTAGTGTCAAGGTTCGGGTCTGTTAGGATCGCATCCATCTTGCCTACTTGTGCCTTACCCTTTCCTATTACTTTTGCTATATGTGTATCCCAAGAGCAGTCTTTTGAGATCTCTACGCCAAGGTATGTATACTGGTCTACGATCGGCAATTCATCTTCTCCCCACTTCCAACTGGGGGGGGGGGGGGGGGGGGGGGGGGGGGGGGGGGGGGGGGGGGGGGGGGGGGGGGGGGGGGGGGGGGGGGGGGGGGGGGGGGGAAAGTGGTGTATTTTCCGCGCTAGTTTCACGGGGCGGTGGCAGTTATTACGGGGGGCCGTAGCAAATAGGACCAAATATTGTTCGTTAAACATGGGGAAATATATAAACTTTTGTCTGTACCGTAGGTCCTATTTACTATGGTCCCCCGTAGCAACATCCATATTTTCCTATATTTTATTTTCTAGTCTCTTCTTGAAAAATACACGAGGACGTACAAGTTGTTGTTGTTGTTGTTGTTGTTGTTGTTGTTGTTGTTGTTGTTTTCACCTGAATCAGAAGCTCGCAACCTCCTGTGTACGTGCAGGATTTCGAAGCGGACGGGAGTAGCGACGGCCGAGGAGGTAGCCGCTCTGGCCCCCGTAGTGGTGGTGGCGGCGGCGGCGGCGGCGGGGGCGGGGGCCGTCGAAGCAGCAGCAACAACGGAGGCAATTCCGAGAGACGGCTGTCTTCCCTCGGGGCCACCCTTCGACGCCAGGGAGACGACATGGCGCAAAAGGTGGTAACCTTGCAGAGGTCAGGCGTGGGGATCGTGACGGTGCTCAGGAAGGTGGAAGCCGGCCTACAGGCGCTGTCGACGAAGGACCTCTTCTGGAAGGTGAAGGCAGCACGGGAGGAGGGGCCCTTGCGCACCTGTAAAAATCTTGCAAACCGAAAAAAAAAAAAAAAAAAAAAAACGGGGATGCAAGATTTTTGTCCCCGGGGTTGGAGAAAGCCTCTTGGTTGTACACACAGAGAGAGAGGTGGTACCGCTTCCATCGTCATCGATCCTACAATGTAAAAAAAAGGTACTACGCGGTTGAAGGTCTCATTGATAGGATAGAATGTGGGGGTAGAGGTCGACCTGTCGCTGTTGGCTCTTGTGCCTCGTCCGTTGACGGTTCTTCCAAGATAAGGACGGCGCGACGCAGTCTTTTGTGCGGCCTATACCGTATAACACGGGGTGATAAAGATATCACTCCCCCTTATACCGTATCACACGGGTGATAATATAACACGCCCCCTCTTTGCACCGTATCACACGTGTGGTAAGATAACACACCCCCATATACCGTATCACACTGGGTGATAAGATAATACACCCCCCCCTTATACCGTATCACACGGGTGATAATATAACACACCCCCTCTTATACCGTAAAACACGGGTGATAATATAACACACCCCCTTATAGAGTACAACACGGGTGATAAGATAACACACCACCCCTCGGACAAATCTCAAAACTTCTTTTCTCGATAACGGAGGGAGGTGCAAACGACGAGAAACGCGGTCTATGGAAGGGTCTCGACGGGAACTTCCGAAAAGCCGCATTTTTCTTTGGGTGCGTCCTAAGCCCTTAAGGCATGTTCATCCGGGGGGTGTCTAATCTTACCACCCGTGTGATACGGTAATCCTACCCTGTCGGTTATGCGGTGCTTGATGTTATGATACTGCCTTGAATGAGGTTGAAAGTCCGGCAATTACCTGGGTTCAGGCACTGGGATCGTATTTGTAATACTTGGAAGGCGCATCTTAGGTGGAAAACCAAGGGTTTTCCAGAGGGGCACGAGCTTGGTCTCAGTCTCCGCGTGCACGAAAGGAATAAAAGCTGCTCTCGTTCTGCCTCTAAGCAACCCAGACACGTGAGTACCGACGAGTACCGACTTGACAGGCAAACCTGTCCAGGGATACAAAGTGTCCCGCCACCGCTTGCTTTCCTCGTGGTCGCGAGCAAACTGCTGCTGAACACAGACTGGTCCACATATCGCACACGAACGATTGCACCACATGTTTTCATTTTCGTTTTTCGATTCGCGTGCAATAAGGCAAGGAGCGAGGCTTTTTTTGCACACAGCCTTCAACAAAGTTAAAAAAAGCAAACAAGCAAACGTTTCCTCCGCCAATACTTACCTGGATATATAATAGCAGAACGTGCAATGACCCGTAAGTCAATCGCAGGGGGGGGGGTCTGCAGCAGCAGCAGCAGCAGCATCGGCGGCAGCAGCAAACTTCAGCAGCAGCACTGAGAGGCGTGGATACGCTCTACCACCGTCACGGCCGTGGGTATGCAAAGCGCTGCTGCCCTTCTCATTTCGGTCTGGGACGTGTGGTACGACAGGGTACAGCACCTACCTGTTGTTGTTTCTAACGCTCCTTCCTGACTTCGTGAGCTCCACAAAGTAGCGCATCTCCGTCCGTCAACAACACATTTTTTTTCAGAGGGTACAGCACCTGCTGTTGTTTCTGACGCTCCTGACTTCGTGAGCTGTACAAAGTAGTACATCTCCGTCCGTCAAAGACACATTTTTTTTTTCAAGACAGGGAAAGAAAAAAATACGGACGCTTCTTTTACCTCGGCCTTTACACATGTTGCCTCAATACCTGCCGAACCCTAGGCCGCTGGACGCTGGTCTGTTTAGCTCGCTCTGCTGCACATTTTCGATACTTCGAACGTACGTTTTTTTTTTTTCCTTGTTTTTTCTCTGCAGGCGGTCGATGCCAAGCTCGGAGCGCACAAGCGAGCCGTGGGAGACGTCTGCCTGCAGGTGGAGGAGGCCACCGTCTCCCGAAGGAGCCGAATCACGTGAGCTTTTTGTTTGTTTGTTTGTTTGTTTGTTTGTTTTTGCTGGCGTTCTTACCCTCGATTTTTCCTTTATCACGGTTAGAGGTCAAAACAGAAACACGACAGACGACTCCGGTGTGCACGCCTCTGTCCCATGAAAAAACAAAAAACACACACACACACACACACACACACACACGCATGGACCGCGTGAGTGTTCCACGTTTATATTGTTTTTACCCGAACGGTTCTCAACCCTTTTTTGATCCTGCAGTCCCGTTTTGGAGACAAAAACTACCTAAGAATTAGTCCTAAAAGGGTCAATATCACGACACTACAGGGGGATTATACAAGTAGCGCCTGCCACTCCGGCCGTCAATATAAGGACCCATTTGTATTCATGTTAATATGTATACGGTCCTCGTATTTCCGCCCAGGGCGGGGATTTGTTTTTGAGCCCTTCTCGGTTGAGGAGTTTCATGAACAAACCAAACAAAAACTCAAGCTTTTGATATAAGTGGGTGGGCGTTTTCTTCTCTCCCAGAGAGCAAACCCGTGGCCTACAATGGAAGGGGTACAACGAATAATATGTTTTATTAACAAATTTGCGTAAGTCAACGAAAATATTTCGCACCAAAAAAAAAATAAAATGTCACCCACCCCCCCCCCCCCCCCCCCCAATCATCGCGGTCATCTATACGTTTCCGAAGCAAGAGCGGTACCACTCTGATCGAAAATATAAGGACCTCTTCGTCTCCATGTTCATGTCTAAACGAACCTCACGTTTCCGTCCAGAGTGCTCCTCTTTCCCAGCGAACCGAACGCCCTTAACATGTTTGTTCGGCAACGTGCAGTAGCCCTCGCGTTTCCGTCCAGAGTGCTCCCCTTTCCCAGCGAACCGAACCCCCTTAGCATGTTTTTTCGGCAACGTGCGTTGTCCCTGTTTGAGGAGCCGCCAACCCAGCACTCCCGCCCCCCCCCCGGCGATACAGCCTCGAACGGGCAGCGATAGGGGGGGGGGCTTTCTTTTGCCAATCCCCCGAGATACGGCCGGAGTTCACCTCGGTGACGCATGTTTTGCCCCGTCAGTTGTATATGAACCTCCTCCCCCCCCTCGCACGCCATACGACTACGGCCATGCATGATAGTGAGTATACCCCCCCCCTCCGCCCCTCCCTTTTGGGTAATAAATCAATTAATTTGACGCTGTCGTCCAATGTAAGAAAATCCGCCTCACTCTTCATGCGATTGACCCACCGAGTAAACCTCACGGCGCTCCGCAAAGCTTGGTGCAAGCAAGCAATGCCTCCCCCCAAGGTCGGCGGAAACTCAACATACATGCTCAATCCCGGCATTGTAGGGATGCGAGGGTCTATGCCCATTCGATTACGGCCATGCATGGTATCGAGTACATCTCCTGAAAGGGATGCGTGGTCAAGGGTCAAATGACTAAGGCAAACAACAAATGCGTACCCCCGACCCCCCCCCTCCGCGGCCATGCATGATATCGAGTACATCTCCCCTATCGAGTACACCCCCCCCCCCCCCCCCGCCCGCCCCCCCCCCCGCCCCCCCGCCCCCCCCCTGGGCATGCAAACGCCGACTATGTTCGATATTGCTACTGTTGATGGTGACTCGATCACACCGTTACAGGAATATATAGTACCACCCTGGGCGGAAATATAAGGACCTTTTACACACTAATATTCATACAAAGCGTTCATTTTTTTCTCTCCGGAGTGGTAGCAATCAGAACCAACTATGGCGTGTGAAGGTGGGCCCATCGTGGGCTCCGGTTGCTTTGCCCTCTACACCGCAAGAGTGCATCGCACAACACTAGCCCACCCGGGTCCTCTTCCTAGCCCGTGGTCACAAAGAACAAGCCGAGACAATGAAATCCAAAGCGTCGCGACGGAAAGATAAACCCGGCACCGAAAATCGCAAGCCACAGTGCTGGCGAGTGCCCAAGGAAGAGGCACATGCTACGTGCTGGCTGGGGTATACCATCCCGTATCGCCTTTCCGAAACCAGCTGACGCCAGGAAATTGATGCCGCAGGTATTTCGGGGAAACACAGCAATCAGGACCAAATATGCTCAGTAAAAAAACTGGAACATATTGGTTTTGGTGTACGTGATGGGTTGTGATTACTATGCTCCCCCGTAGTAGGCGATGGTGCGGCGCAACTCCTCAATGCAATCCATAATAATACCCCCTCCCTACACATGCTCCGTCTCGCAGGGGATGCGTGGTGAACGGTCAAATGACTAAGACAAGCAACCAGTGAGTATGCCCCCCCCCCCCCCTTGAACGCTCAATTGTTGGAAGCGTCTCTAATAGGAGTAGGGAACGGTGCTCCGTCTCGAAAGGGATGGGCGGTCAATGGTCAAATCACTAAGGCAAGCAACAAATGAGTACGCCCCCCCCCCCCCCCCCCCCCCCCCCCCCCCCCCCCCCCCCCCCAATACACATGTGAGTAGGCGCATGTCCCCCCCCCCCCCCCTGTGATAAACGCTTCCTTCCTGGCGCGTGCTCGTCTCGTAAGGGTGTCAGCTAAAGGATCTGACGGGTGCTACGACTGGGGGTACGTCGTAGCATTTGTTTTGGCGAAACTATTCATGACATGAACGGGTTCCTCAACCAAAACTCCTTCGAAATTCTCTCAGTAGGGTTTGCAGCATCCCACGCGGCGTGCCTGGGCTTCGGGGGAATGTTCGTCGGGTTGCGCTTTTTACGGTAGCTTTCCTCTGAAGCGGGTTTTGGGGGGGTGAGGTGCAAATAATTGGGTTGGGGTAGGGGCGGATGAAATGAATGAATCCGCCCCCCTATATTATATACCTGGTATGTATAGGTTGGGTTGGTGTCGGTTGGCGACGACGCTGTAAAACACGCCTCTCACTGCGTGAGCTAGACAGCCAGGGTATCGTTTTTTCTATATTTTTTTTCGGCAGTTACCACGGCTGGCGGTCAAGTTAGATCATTTTTGTAGATAAATAGCCTTTACTCCGCACAAGGGGGATGATCGTATCACGCAGTCAGTATATGGTGAGGCACCCACGAGGCAGTTACATAGTAAACCCATTGCTGTCTCTGGAAGTGGCCACACCAGAAATTAAATCAATACATTGATGCGGTCATCCATATGCAAGAACGTCTGCCACAAAAGCGGTTCTTAGCGGGATGCAGCTCGCCCTCCTTGCGACTCGCCCATCACCTCATGGCGCTTTGCGGTTGGTGCAAGCAACGTCTGCCTGGTCGACGCGCTCCGTCCCGGTATTGTAGGGATACGAGGGTCTATGGTCATACGACTACGGCCATGCATGAAAATGAGTACACCCCTCCCCCCCCCCCCGCGCGCCAGTAAGAATTCGTTTTTTCCCCCCCCCAAAATAAAAGTCGCTCATCTTTATCGCATCGAGCGTCTCTCCTCCCGGTCGGCCGCACCGCAGTAGTTATATTTTTTATGGCGTTTTTTTTTTGTTCGATTGTTCCTTTATGTCACCGCATGCTCCGCGAGTCGTCGCTCTAACTGCACCCCGGACAGGAGGCGCGTTCCTCTCGGTGTTCACGCGACTACCCGTGCGTTCTGTACACTCCAGACATCCACCGCTCGCTGTAGTCAGTAGCCACGAATTGGTTAGTTTGTGGGAACGGGGGGAAAACTCTATGCTGCAGTTGAGAGCGGATACCCGCGGCCGCGTCACGTAGTTCAGTTCGGTTTGCGCATTTCTTTTCATTTCATGTGACGTGTGCGCCTTCTTCGTCTCGTGCATATTTTTTCAGGGGAGATGCGTCGTGCTTCCCAGACGAATTTTGTTTTGTTTTTTTTCTTCCAATGGTTTTTCGGATAATTTCTAGGGCTCCAGGACCTCTGTGTGACCACGGAATCCTTGTTTTAATCCTTTTTTTGTAATGCTGCAGTCCGGGTTAGGGGACAAACCAGTCAAATTCTAAGTAGTTTGTCCTCAAGACGGGGATGGGTGAAGAGTTTTTAAGTGAGAACCACAACAACATCAACAACAACAGCAACAACAACGACAACATTTATGCACATGACATGGCGAGACGGCACCTCAGAATAGGCAGAACGCACGGTCTGAAAGTACCGCTTTTTCTTACATATATACACGGCGTACGTACGTGCCCTTTACACACTATGCACTTAGCCTTTGCCTGAAGAAAGGCGCCGCCGCCGCCGCCGCCGCCGCCTTGCCTCTCCGAAAAAAGTTACGTACGTCGCCATCTTCCTTCTTTGCCTTCCGCCTGTTGTCACTGTCGTCAGCAAGTAATTTGACGCTTCTCCGAACGCGGGATGGTCTGTTTATGCGGGGGCGCGGGGGGAAGGCGGGAGCGGGGGGGGGGGGGGGGGGGGGGGGGGGGTGGCAAACGTTTCGAACAAGAATTTCTCGACATCGCCGCCGGTCTCTCTCTTTCTCTCTGCCTCTATGTGCCTCACCGACTATCATGAACCAACGACGTGGGTCGGCTCTGCCTTTTTTGTTTCCGTTAGGCTTCCCAAGGAAGCACAGACCTGCCTGGCGGGGGACATGCAGCGCGTGGCTAAGCTCATGGCCGTGAAGGCCGACTACGAGGTCATGCGAGAGCTGGCGAAGCTCGAGTCCGTGGACCAAGCCGGCCAAGAATGGGACGAGCGGTAAGTACAGAACAACAACGTGCAAGATAGCACGCCTCCTCAACCGTTGTAGGACTGCAGTCCCGTTTTGGGGACAAACTACTTAGAATTTGAGTGGTTTATCTCCAAAACAGAACTGCGGCAATACTAAAATTGTTGAAACAACGAATTTCGAAGATGCTATTCAACACCGGAAGTTGCTCTATATAGACGTGGGAGGAGAATGGTGCAAAGAAACCGCCGAGCGATGCGTCTATGTATTTTAAAAAAACACATATCTCGCGTGTTTTTTGCTTTTTCTTTTCTTCTCCCAAAAATCCCGCCGCCATTTTTTGTTGTATTGTTGCCACCCTACTCTTGGAGAATATCAGTTCGGAGGATCCCCCCCCCCCCTCCCCTAGCAGAGGGTGGTTGTAGTGGCCTCTATCATACGTGTTACCAACCCATATAAGGTATGCTTAGGGAGGCATAGGGGCAGTCGTTCATCCCTTGAAGCTTCCCCCCCCCTCCAGGAGTTTGATACAACGAATAGCAGCGAGAAAACGATCGCTATCCTAGGAGGAAGATGGTGGCCACAGGCGGCCAAACAGGAAGGGGATAAGATTAGCAAAAAATTTCTTTGTAATGTATGGAAACAACGTAATGAGCGCCCAATTGTTGGAGGTATCTCTTTCAGGAGTAGAAAAACGGTGCTCCGTCTCGAAAGGGATGCGTGGTCAATGGTCAAATGACTAAGGCAAGCAACGAATGAGTACCCCCCCCCCCCCCCCCCCCAACAACGACAACAACGGTGCTACATAGGAAACCCATTGCTGTCTCTGGAAGCGACCACACCAGAAAGTAAATCTTTTCATTGACGCTGTCATCCGTACGCAAGAAAATCCACCTCCAAGGCGGTTCTTAGTAGGGATGCAACTAGCACACCCTTCATGCGACTCGCCCAACACCTCACCTTACGCTTCGCAAAGCTTGGTGCAACAAGCAAGCAATGTCTGCCCCTGGTCGGCGAAAACCCGACATCGTGCTCCGTCCCGGCATTGTAGGGATGCGAGGATCTATGATCATACGACTACGGCCATGCATGATAGTGGTGACATCACCCCCCCCCCCCCCCGCGCTTGGTGCAAGCAATGTGGTGAAAACCCGACATGCTCCGTCCCGGCATTGTAGGGATGCGAAGGTCTATGGTCATACGACTACGGCCATGCATGAGATCGAGTACATCTTTCCTATCGAGTACACCCCCCCCCCCCCCCCTTGCACCGCTCCTTAGCTAGTTCGTGCTTTCGGTAGCTCTCCCGCTTGTTTCTGAGGGTGACACGGGTAAGGCATGCCTCATAGAAGGCAAGCCTTATGGATAGTGCCGTGCTACGATATCGGCATACCGTTTTTTGACTCTACAGATACCGCGGCGTGGGTCTTGCCGGAGATTTTCGATACATAGAACAAACACAACATCAGTGTGCCCCTTCCAGATAGGCTGAAGCTCTGCCAGCAGTAGAGCAAACAGGCGAAGCGACGCGAACCTTTCCAGTCTCTTGGCCCTTATCACCCCCCTTCCTCTAGACAACTCCCGTCCCGCCACGGGACGCAAGTGTCAAGGCCTGCAGACTTTGGCGCGCATTAGAGACGCGTACTACGGTGGATATGGCCCCACTATCATTTATTTTCTGAAACTCCTCGCTTGACCTTAAGGAGATCTATTCGTCAGCCAAAAACCGTTTTTTAGGGATACAGGTGAAAAGTTATAAAATGATGAAAAAAAAAGCCTGTTAATAGATATATCGAACGAAGAATATTTGTCAAAAAACGAATGGCGTCCCAACTATATTGAGTTAAGGTACCCGGCCAGTCCAGCCAGAAATATTTCGGCCCTAAAAGCGCCACCAAGATCGTAGCAACGATGCGCGATGTTGCCATGGGACACGTCGGTGTTATAAAGATTACCCCGGGCTGGGTAATCGATCGATATTTTACTCCTATAGCTCAGTGGGTAACACCATCACATTTGACGTCGTCGGCAAGGCACGGGTTCGAATCTCACTTCGAACGTATTTTTTATTGAAACGCTTGCGCGTGCATCCCTAAAAAAACACACACATCTCCCTGGTTCCCCTGGTAATGAAACGAAGCGGGCAGGTCAGCTTATGGCCGTACACGGTTCCGACGCCCCAAAGATCCCGCCGTTCAGAGGGGGGGAGAGTGTTATAAGGATTACCCTGGGCTGGGTAATCGATCGATCGTTTACCCCTATAGCTCAGTAGGTAACACCTTCACATCCGCTAGATCATCTACCCCCGTTCTTTACGATCTAGATCCTTTCAGGGAAACACACTCCTGATATGCGTGATCTGCTGTATGATCTAGCTCGTGTTGCCGGGCGAGATCCGTACACAAATCTGCATGATGATCTGTTTGAGGAGCACGAGTATATGGTCGTGGGTTTGGACCTTGTTCGATGGCAAGGTTTTGCTGTGTCACAGGCCGGCCGGCGTTCCCGGTGGCATGTAGGTGGTCATAGTTCCTACTATGATAAATTTCGTGGGTTCGAGTCTCACCGAGTGCATACTCGTAAGGACCTTTTCTTGCATAAAAACTGATATAGCGGAAAGCGCGAGAGCGTGAGTAAGCAACATTCCACAAAAATCGACGAGCAGTGGGAATGCTGAACCCTATGTGCGACAAAAAAAAAGGGCACGTACCGGGGGGGAGAAGGGGCGGCACCTGTGACCACGGCTTGTCCAGAAGATGGCTGAGAGTAAAACCTCCTACGAGTAAAGCTGGAGAGTAAAAGTGATGATTACAGACAAAGAACATAAAAGTAAAACATTATAGGAGCTAGATGATCTCCAGTAGCAGTAGCATTAGTCGATCGTAATGATCTGCCCGATGTTGCCAGCAATATTTTCGCTCTACCTCGCCTTCCCCCCTCTTTTTTTCCCCATTCACTCGATCCCCACTCAAAACGGAAAATGCGCGCCTACATATCTCTTCTTCGCCGCGCGGGTTTGAAAAAATAAAGGTTGGAGTATTTGCGCCAGACCCTGATGGTAAGGTTTATCAGAGACTGCGGGGAGAACCTGGACAAGCGCGCCCCAGAAGTCCGAACGAACTTCAAGGGTGAGGAAATCCGAGAGAAGTTCCTCCTGAAGCTGAGCGACGGTAAGGGGCGGGGTTGATTGCCAATAGTTGCGTTTGTTGTATACCAGGTGCTGTTTTTCGGCGAGAGGTATCGATCGATCGTATTTTACATTCATCCACGATATATGTCTTTCAATCGATCGGTCGATTTTTGCCGACGAGCTGTTTCGGTGGACCATGGTAAACAGGACCCATCTTGTGCACAAAAAACTATATATTACAGTACTTTTACACAGCGTATTTGGTCCTGATTACCGTGTTCCCCGTGCGTATTTGGTCCTGATTACTGTGTTCCCCCATGGTATGTACATATCGACCGATCATGTTTTATCGACGAGATGTCGATCGGTCAGTTTATTTCTATTGGAACTCCCCCCCCCCCGCGCCTCCCCTTACCAAGAGGGTAGAGACAAAATGACGGCTGATTCGCCACTACTCGATGCCAGGGCAAAGAGCAACCTTCGTTGAATCAAAAGACGGCTTGGGGCGTTGAAAAAATGAAATAAAATAGTACCAGATATGCACGCGCGCCCGGCTCGAAGCGCTTGATGGAGACATCGGGGCTCCGTGAGAGGTGGCGACATCTCTTTCAAACGTCGACCGGGGCAGTACGTAGGAGCAACTTTCACGACTAGGCGAGCAAATGCCGTCGTCTAGAAAAAATGCCTCTTGAAAAAAACGAAGTGCGGGAGTTGACAGCAAGGTGCAGCTCCGAACACGGGGAACCATGCAAGGTCCTGGGACTGATGTGTCGTTTTATGCGGCGCAATCCAATCCACACGCACGCAGCACCACGATTGTCAAAACTGTGCGGCACCATCCACTCACACCCAGCACCCCGATTGCCGGAGATTGTGCAGAATAAAGAAATCAGAGGGGAGAATGACGGTACCTTGACCTAGGGCAGAGAAAGGGAGAAGACGGCTCGGGGTAACAACCGGTAGCTTTGGCAACCGCAAGTTAGTTGGTAGGGAGCTGGTTTCACTGGTACTGCCTTAGAAACAACGTCCTCTCAACCGAAGAGGATAGCTCTGCCTCACACGCGGTTCTTAGTAGGATGCAGCTTTGCCGCTTCGTGCGACTCGCCGGCAAACGCCTCACGGCGCTTCGCGCTCGGTGCAAGCGATGTTTGCCTCGGCCGGTGAAAGCCCGACGTGCTTCGTTGCGGGTATTTTAGGGGTGCGAGGGCCAACGGTCATACGACTAGGGCCATGCGTTGCTCGTTCGGCGCTCTCTCAGCGGCGACAGTTACGTGTCAGTTCGGGCTACAGTATCGGCCTATTTTAGTAGGTGTTTTTTGGTTCCTGTGTTTTGATCTTGTGTGCTGCGGTGGAACCTGAGCTCATTCCTCTTACCCTGACACTATTGGAAGAATATATCACCTGAGGCTTACGAACACTCTAGAGTGAGTATACCCCCCCCCCCACCCCTCGTCGGGGGATGATCGTATCACGTAGTGCGTATATGGTGAGGCACCCACGAGGCAGTTACATAGCAAACCCATTGTTGTCTCTGGAAGTGGCCACACCAGAACTTAAATCAATTCATTGATGTTGCCATCCGTATGCAAGAAAATCCGTCTCTAAAGCGGTTCTTAGAACGATGCAGCTCACCCTTCAAGCGACTCGCCGGACACCTCACGGCGCTTCGCGCTTGGCGCAAGCAATGTCTGCCCGGTCGGTGAAAACCCGACGTGCTCCGTCCCGGCATTGTAGGGGTGAGAGGGTCTATGGTCATACGACTACGGCCATGCATGATAGTGAGTTCACCCCCCCCCCCCTACCCCCCCTCATCTGCGCGTGTTCTGCCCATCTTCAGCCCTCAAGGTGGCTTTGTCGAAGTATGCTCCAACAACCCCCGGAGCGACTCTCTTTGGGAAGATAAAGCTCAAGGTAGACCAAAGCTCTTCTAAAAGACGTTGCCGCCGCAGACCTTAGTTTGCTGCGGCCATCTTGTTATTTTCTCGTACGCAAGAAGAGGGCCGTTTATTTTTGTCTTAATCACTCGTTGTTTAAAATTGGTGGAAATCTACCGAAGATGTACGCTTGCCCAGGTCCTCGGTTGCTTGCTGTGTGGTGATCTCGTGCAGGTTTCGTACACAACAAAAAAGAAAAAAGAAAAAACGGTTGTGGTCTGTTGTTCACTGGTGCATACGCTTTCATGCTCTTATCTCTCCATACCGGACCTTTCTTGGTCCCACGCGCAACAATGCTTTGGCAAGGAACAACCTTTCTGGGTCCCACGAGTAGCAATACTTTTGGCGAGGAACGAGAAACAACCATTCCCTGATTTCGCAAGCAGGGTGTATATATATGTATATATACAGCGGGAAACTAAATGTGTCTGTTGATGAAGAAGCAAATTGTGTCCTTGCCATGAAGCTGCGCTGGTTCCGTAGGCCCATCCAGACCACCGATGTGTGCTATGGCAATTATTGGGGTTGCCTTTTTAGGCTGATTTTGTTTCGGTCATTACTGGGACTGACGAAACTCCTCAACCGAGGGGGTAGCCGGTATAAATGTGTAGATCCCACGTGTGTTGCACAGTATTTTTCGTTGGGACCCACTTTAGGCCGTGGGAGTTTTCATATGGCTAAGCCTACACGTTTTATCGAGCGTCAGTTTTGAGGAACTTACGAATAGTGTCGGAAAAAATAGGCGCTATCCTTATAAGGCAGGCACGCGTCTACCGTGTCAAGCGGGTTGTTAGCGCTGCGTAGCCTGCGCGCGTTGTGTGGAGGGCAGTGGTGTGTGTGCGACTTCGATGGAGCCCTCGATTTTGGAAGCAACCTGGTCTCCACTAGTTGGAAGCGCCCGTGATCGACACGTCCAAGGTCTGTCTGTCGCTGCCATCTTGCTGGGAGCGTCGACCCCATCCAAATAGTAGGAAGGTCTCGCATGCATGCATTTGGAGGACAACCAGCGCCACCGGGGCGCAACGGCGCGAAACCAACCTTCTGCCGGAAGAAAAAACCGATAAACAATATACTCATCATCGTAGCCCTTCTTCTTTATTTCCCGCTTCAACAATTATCTACTTGCGTGTGCGTCCTTCTACTGGGACTTCTTGCTTGGACCCACAGACGAAGGCGTGTTTGGCTTGCGACAGACCGTTCACCCCGTCGGCCACCGGAAGACCGGGACCCACGCCACCGGGGGGCATCAGCGGCGCCGCCGTAGAGCCGGCCGGTCTTCCGGAAGAGGTGCGGTACGATTTTGGAGGCGGTAGATGTGGTCGAAGACTCGTGCAACGAATGGGGTAATTGTACCTTTTGTTGACGGGGGGGGGGGGGGGGGAAGGGGGGTATACTCGATAGGAGATATGTTCTCGATATCGTGCATGGCCGCAGTCGTATGGCCATAGACCCTCGCATTCCTACAATGCCGAGACGGAGCATGTCGGGTTTTCGCCGACCAGGCAGACATTGCTTGCTTGCACCAAGCGCGAAGCGAAACGTGAGGTGTTGGGCGCGTCGCATTAAGGGTTGTATATGGATGACAGCTGCAATGAGTTCATTTATTTTCCGGTGTGGCCACTTTCAGAGGCAGCAATGGGTCCACCATGTGACTGTCTCGCGGGTGCGTTACCATAAACACAATGTGATGCGATCATTCCCCTTGTGTGGAGTAAAGGTTCTCCACCCCGCGCAAATGATCTACAACCCGATCCAGCTGTGACCGATCGCCGAAGAAAAACAAGAAACGGTGTCCTGGTTGTCTAGCTCACGCGCGCGAGGGGGGTCGATCGTATCCCCACCTGGTATAATACATACAACAAGTATACATAATAGGAAATATGATGCGGCGGGGGGGGGTGGGATAAGTAGAGGCCGGAATTAGACAAATTCCCAGCGCGCTATCACAGACGACCAAGTTACCAAACCACCACCGTGCCACTCACGTTTTCGAGGCAACCTACTTGAAAATAAGTATAGTGGGATTGTTTTTCAGTGGGGAAAAAAAAGGGGTTAATTGTCCCCCTAAGAACTGCGCCTACGGTATTAAGGGACAAAACTGTTAGACTCCGATTGTGTTTTCGAAGGATATGCGCAATAATCACGTGTCCATAAATCAGCGCTGATTTATCGTAGCTCGGTACCTTTGGTGTATATCGAACACAAACTACATACAATTAGGTGTGGGGTATTTTTGCAGCAGCGTGTGAAGGGTTAACTCTTTTCTTATCTCACTCACCCGCCGTCTGCGACTCGTCGTGTGCGATCACTCCCCTTTTGCATCGTGCCCCGTACTGTTTGTAGAACTCTCACATCACAAAGGACACCTTCCGACCCCACACGTCCAACGGGAGGCTAGGCTCTCCCACCCGCTCTGGCTCGCCCGAGCTATTCGAGCCGAGACACACATCGATACACAGGTGAGAGGTGTCAACTGAAATACAATCCGACACATTTTTCTATGTTGTAATCCAAGAAATAGCAGCACCAGCACCACCAGCAGCAGCAGCAGCAGCAGCAGCAGCAGCAGGCAGCAGTGGAAAGCAGTAGTGCAGTGATACCTTTTTCCTCCCCCTCCAAAAATCTCAGCCTCGTAGTTCCAAGCGAATTGTATCCACAACGTGTTATTGCAGTTCTGGGAGGTTTGGGGATCACATGGCTTTTCGGGATCATCACGGGCTCTGATTTCTATGCCCCCCCCCCCCCGCCCCCCGCCCCCCGCCCCTAATAGTTGTCCGACATAAACAAGTGCTGAGCATGAACGCCGCAAATACATTACCGAGCACATCTCTTTTTCGAAAACATTGGTGTTACGGCAACGGTCAAGATTTTTTTTCCGTTAGGGTTCCCGCGCCCCATACGCTCGCTCTCGTTTTTTTTTTTTTACGGGTTTCTCAGGTTGTGCACGCGTCCAACGCC
This sequence comes from Macrocystis pyrifera, assembly GCA_031763025.1. Classification (NCBI taxonomy): domain Eukaryota; class Phaeophyceae; order Laminariales; family Laminariaceae; genus Macrocystis; species Macrocystis pyrifera. The sequence continues at coordinate 3,793,055 of JASSKH010000014.1, forward strand.
GGCGCCGAAAGCAGCCGCCAGTTGGGAGCCGTTGACACGCTATCTTAACGGCACCTACCGTTTCCGCCCCCTACAGTACGAGGCCCTTTGCCCTTGGCAATGGCCCAGCGGCTAAGATGTGACATCTCACAGCATTGCCTACTGCAGGCGGGTCATGACCCGACCCGCGGGTCGGGTAAGGAGGTTTTCTAAAACTCGCGGGTCGGGTCGGGTGACCTCATACGACCCTACCCGCGAGTTTTGGCCCCATGCGTAAACAGGCCTCGGGTAAATTACGCCAGAGTGTCACAATCTGTGGGTCGGGAGGGAGTACTGACTGTGGTTGACAAATATGCGCGACTTTCGCCTCTGTGTTGTGTATTCAAGCATTGCGTTCGCTCACAAGACGCGTTTCTTGTTTCCCGTTTTCGACTAGTCGGTAGTTCTACCGTGCGCACTCCCGTAAATCCGAAAGGCCCAACACCATCCCACTTTCTCGGACCCCATATCCGTTCAAGGCCATTTTTTTCACAATTAACCCTTTTTCAACTGCGAATTTTACCCGACATTAATTCCAAGTAGTTTGTCCCCGAAATAGGGAGGGGCACATCTCAAGGGGATACCATGGCGTGTTTTATTCTGTTTATTTGTGTTTGCTTGTTTTTTGCAGTGTCGCGTCCGGCGGTCGATCGTCTCCGAGGTCGGCGCATGTCTTCCGCGGAGGCTTCAAGCTTCCGAAACACCTCAAGTCTCCCCTGCATGCGCCTGAGGGGGATGAACAGTCCGCGTTCGGAATCGGACACACTTCCCCTTTGCTGCACAAGTCGGCGTTGATGTCCTGCCCGGGAGCTAGTGACGGTGAGATTCTGAACCCCACCGTGCGGCTATGTACGTACACGTCGGCGGAGATCCATGTACATCTCGAGCATACAGTATATATCAAAAACTGCATGCTGTATCGCGCGATTGAAAATCCTGTCCTTTTTCTACAGTTTTCATCTCGAACAATATCCGAAATATCGCCCCGACGTCGCATTGGTGTTTGTGTGTTCGGTTTTGCTAAGGATGGAGTTGCGGGAAAAGCGGCGTGTAAAAGCTGCACCGTTTTTAAACCTTCTCACTCGGAGGGATGCTACCTGGGTGCCACCTGTGTAGTAGAGCTGCACCGACACTAAAAGAGTGTTTTCGTCGTTCAAGTCTGACACGGTGTATGTACCAGTAAGTCGCAGAGCAACCACACTTATACCTGGTGCACCGAAAAGACGAGTGCCACATGCTTTGTTTGAAACGTACGGTACGGCATACGTCGCAGGGCAACCACGCTTACTCGGTACTCTATCTTCACTTTGTTTCACACCGGCGGTTTACTGCGAAACACGCATAAACGACAGCCGCCGCGAAGTCAGCTAGTAGCGGCTCAATATGCTCTGCTCCTCTTTCACAATGAATATTGAAGATCACTGCAGCATATTTGTATACGTGTATACATAAGCGGCCGTCTAATAAGGCATGCCATAAAAACATATGCCGGTATAAATGTATATACGATATTGTTGGCCCTGCGCTCTCAGCGCTCCTTAGCGTTTCTTAAAACGTATTTTTTTGCGTTGTTCGTGCTAGCGCGAGACGAGGTTCACCTCACCGGACGAAACTGCCTCATCGTGATCTCCGATCCCGACTTTATCGGGGGCGGCCTCGGGCGTGCTTGCGCCGTGCCCTGGTTGCCGGCTGGCCGGGTGTGAATACGTCAGCTGTGAGCTGAACCAGTTCAGTCGTCGATACTTGATTTATCACAATCTCGTGGCCAAAGACTTTGATTGTAGGCCTACCTTTGCCCCGTCAGGCCTACTCTTGGCCCGTCGAACTCGCTCTCAAAACACTATAGTTTTATCATTAGGATGCCCTTGACAGCTGTGGCCGGGTGTGCTGTGCTCGTTTCTTGCAGAAGCTTTTTATAAAAACATCGTATGTGAGTTGGACGAGTTGAGTGGTCGATACTTGATGTATCACAGTCTCGTGGCCAAAGTTTTTGGTTGACGGCCTACCTTTGCTCCGTCAGGCCTATCTTTGACCCTTGAAACACTCTCCTGAAAAATAATACTTTCAAGCATTGGGATGTCCCTGACGGCTGCCTGTCAAGGGGCAAATGTGCCGTCAACCGACATCTCTGCTTGCTCGAGACAGTAAAAATGTTCTGTTTTCGATGCCAGCACCCAAATTGGACCTCTTCTCCTTTGGCCGAAACGAGAGAGGCCGAACCTTCCACGGCTTTCGACAGCTCATGGCGGCAAGAGTGTGGGGAATATGGGCTGGGGTGGCCGGTCTCATGCTTCGTCGTTGCTTGCGCGTTGAGGGTCGGGCGTTCCAGAAACGAGTCTCGAAATTCCGTTTCGGGCTTTTTTACGTGTGAAAGCACGAGTTTTGGGCAAAAATGTTGAGATTCGTAGGCTAGCATATGGTCGGGAAACGTGCGTCACGAGCCCATTCGGCTGCTGTGCACGCCGGGCGACCAGGCGTAGTGAAGCAGAGAAGACGGGGTCTTTGGTTTCGACCGAATCGGATGAGTCTACGCCTCGGGAGGAGCGGTACAGTAGTGCAGGTACAAACGATGTCTACGATTTTGTTTTTTGTGGACACGCAGCAGGCAGCAGCAATGGCAATGATTGCCATCAATGGGAGTGACTATATATAGCCATTCCCATTGGGCACCAGTATCACATGAGGCGTGGAGTTTCGGTTGTATTGTGAAGACGTTTTTCTCTTCTATCGTGTAACCACCAAGCAAAAATTAAAGGCATGAACATGTACCGGTTACGACGAGGTACGACGACGACTTCGTGTTTCTTCCTCCTCGTGCGCGCCCCGACTGTTGTGCCAGGGGCAGCCTCGGACATGCATGATGTGTTTCTGCTGCTGCTGCTGCTGCCGCTGTTCATCCGCTGCCCTGGTGCTACGGCTATGTATGTCCTGCTACTATTAGTGCTGCTGCTTTGTCTGCGATATGTTTTTGCTGCTGACCCCCGTGTGAGCATAGCTATTGTGCAAGCCAACTCCTCTCGGTGATGTATCTCCGCATCTTAAAGCTGAAAGACGGATCCACCTGCTTCAGAAGCTGTACGAGCACCGCCTCGCAATTGACATTTGTATGGCGTCTCGGCGAACATCTCGCGCCAGCGTAATTTTCGTATGATATGTACCTGGACGCTATGCTGCTGCTTGCTGCGGCTGAACTTGCTGTACCAACGTAGCCGCCGGCGCTTCGTACTGTCGATTAACTCGATTGGCTGCTGTTCAACAAATAGCTTAGTATCTATCTGTACAGGAAGTATACAGTACGGACGCCGAGCGTCTCGCACGTCGTACTTTGTTGTGCTGCTTGCTGCTGTATACGAACGAGTAATGCGTTCTCGGGCCGGATGGCGGATGGCAATGCTTTTTTTCTCGTGTTTGCAGCGTTTTCTTTCTCTTTACTCAATCGTTTTTTTTTTTTTACACCCCTTGGCAGTACTGTCGCACCAACAGCCTCGAGTTGCACACCGGCACGCCCTTAACCATTACGGACATGCGCGGAGTCGCAGGCGGGCATCAGCCCGCTGCGACGAAGCCCCCCTTGTACCTGGTATCATATTAATTTCGGAGTGGGTGGAAATAATAAAAACCATTAACTTGAATTGGCATGAATAAACTAGTAATCAGCCTCCGAGGGCATACCAAATAGCGGCCAAAAAGAACCTCAGCCTGAGATATCCGAGGCAAGGAGAAATTCGGGGGGCGATTGTACTAAAGTTAGTGTGGACACGCTCGTTCTTAAATAGGAAATCCGGCCTTACTGGGTCATCATCATGGTTTCTTATTTTATAGAGGGCCGGTACTGACTGCTGTGGTACTATCAGGTCCGTCTGTTTTTCGTGTGTGTGTTTTTTTTCTCGCCCGGTAGCACGCACGCCAGCCTCCAACTTACGGGAAACCCTTCCATGCGTTTTGGCGATCGTGCGTATTTTCGCGGAATAACGCGTGTGTCACTACGGCACCCCATCGCTCCACGACGCATCCCCAAGAAAATCGTTCAATTATGTCATTGTGAACTTAACAAGAAGTGTCACTACGATACCCCCCTTGCCTCACGGCGCATCCCCACGAGAAGGTTTCAATATCTCCGTTGTGGGACTTGCCCAATCAAGACCGCGGTGACTCCGCCACCACAGTTGTTAGCAGCTTGCTCCCGAGTGGCATCGTTCATGCGTAGAGACCAAGTGCCCCCACCACTCCCGGCCCCGCCAGGGTGGCGCACGCTTTGAGATCTCCCGATGGATTCAGGGCCTGACCATGGCAATGTCCATCTCTGCCACGTGTTACCATCACGTTCAAACTCTTCACGCGTACGTAACCTGTCGTTCTCCTCCTCCTCCTCCTCCTCCTCCTCCCCCTTCTCCTCCTTCTTGTAAAAACACAAAAAGGTCGACCGAGCACCGCTGGCGGCATGGGGCACAAGGGTCGTCCACCGAGCACCCCCTCGCGTGTCGACGGCCTTTGCTCCCCTCCTTATGGAGAGCTAGGAGGGGACGAGGGGAGCTTCGTGAGCGCATTCACGGCCAGGACGGATAGCTCCAAGACCATGAGGAGGGGGAGGGGTCCTGAGGGCGGCGGGAAAATGACGCGGTTCGAAGACGGCAGCTGCAGCAGCAGCGTCGGCGGCGTGTCGCAGCAGGGTGACGAATCAAGCTCGAAGGTATTCACAGTAAAAAATAGTCAGCTCATGACAGTAAACAATTGCCTGCAGCAAAACGTACCGGTACAGACGTGAACGAAGAGTATGACATACTCGAGGGCCTAAAATAAAGCTTGTATCGACGACCCGTCTTACTTTAGGGGCGCTGGATTCTTCAGATGCCGTGCTTTGTGTCAAGTGCCAAGCAGCATGGTTCCCACGCAGTCGGAACGATGCCTCGTGCCGGGAGAATCTAAAATCTGGTCATCACCCGGAGAACAATATCGGAGAACGGTTGAAGTGTTTGACTCCTATTAATACGTGAAAATACGGTTATTTATCGTTCCAGACTTTTGAAAGTTACAACCATCGTCAGAACACCCTCGCCACCCACCACATTGAGCTGCTGTCCCCCCCCGCGCGCCCTTCTGCCAAAAACGATGCTCCGTCTCGAAAGGGATCCGTGGCCAATGGTCAAATGACTACGGCAAGCAACAGCTAAGTAGCCCCCCCCCCCCCCCCCCCCCCATATATTGTATATGGGTTGGGTCGGCGTCGGTTGGCAACGACACTGTAAAACATGCCGCTCACTACGTGAGCTAGACATCCAGGGTACCGTTTTTTTTTGTTTTTTTTGTTTTTTTTTCGGCGGTCGCCTACAGCTGGTCGTCTAGTTAGATCATTTGTGCGAAGTAAAGAACCTTTACTCTGCACAAGGGAATTGATCGTGATACGTAGTGTTCAAGGTACGGCACCCAAGAGGCAGTTACATAGTACTCCCATTGCTGTCTCTGGAAGTGGCCACACCGGAAATTAAAATAACTCAATGGAGCTGTCATCCATATGCAAGTCCGCCTCACAAGCGAATCTTAGTAGGATGCAGCTCACCCTTCATGCAACTCGCCGGACACCTCACGGCGCTTCGCGCTTGGTGCAAGCAGTGTCTCCCTGGTCGGTGAAAACCCGACATGCTCCGTCCCGGCATTGTAGGGATGCGAGGGTCTATGGTCAAACGACTACGGCCATGCATGAAATCGAGTACATCTCTCCTATCGAGTACACCCCCTCCCCTAGCTAGGAGTAGGAACGGTGCTCCGTCTCGAAAGGGATGCATGGTCAATGATCGAATCATTACGGAACACAACAAATGAACCCCCCTCCCTCTACCCCCCCCCGCTCTCTTCCCCCTTCTTGTCCGTCCCTTCCCACGCGCGCACAAGGGCTCCGGGATAGGACACGTTGCTTTCACTGATCCGCCAGAGGGCCCACCCGCTCCGTACTACGCGACGGCGCACGTTCTCACACGCCCAAGCACGCCGCATGGCAGTAGTGGGAGCATTCGCCTCCTGCAGAGTAACACAGAACGCTAATCGACTAAACAGCGCTCGCGCGCCCGCATCGCTACTGCCGTAATAAAATGTTTTGCGGTGGCTGGGGGCGTCGGATTTCTTGATATATATATATATATATTGCGCTGGTTGTTGTCAAATATGTTTTGTGGTCGATACAGGCCTGACTTGCTCTAGACTACTTGCGGTTTACGCTCCCGACCACGTTCTGGGTATGCATGCGGTACTCTGGAACACGAGTACGTACGGTATTACCTGGTATGATAAAAGAAGATGCCAGCAGCAGCAGCGTGTGCGTGACGCACATCAGTTAGCCTGTGAGATCTGGTAGAACCAGCCAACCGACTAGGTGTCTGCAAGCTATAGCTACAGTAGTTCCTGCTACACATAATATGTCTTTTGTGCGCAAGTTACGCTGCCGATAGCGGCCGTTTTGCCGCGCTGCCATGTGAGTTGCCCTTGAAAGAAGATTCAGAATGGAAAAACCAGAAAACTCGTGACTAATTTTTCGCTTTGCCCTGCTCACACAACCTGGTACTGCCCCCGGATTGGGTGTGGCGTACAGTGCGGCACTGAGGGCAGAGTGGGTGGAGCATACTATTGCTGTACAGCAATGGTGTATACCCAGTTCTTGGATACGCACTCCTTACGACTACGTATATACCCGAAAGGCGTTGGTTGGTTGTCCGGGCGCCCTTCTCTCTGAGAAGTGGGTCATTCTCTTCAAGAATGGTTTGGGCAGAGACGTTTGGCATCCCGGATCCTACCCTAATATGCATCTGGCTCCGGCAGACACACTACACACTTGGAGATGACTAACATTTCTGAAAGGTCTACATATACGCGGCAAAGATGCAATTGAGGCGGCAGTTTAGATCTGCGACGGGCGGCGGTCAGACCTATCAATGTGCTACTGCTTGTAGTTTTATTGAAGGGGCTCCCAAAGTTGTGCCTGACAATACCGACATGTGACGATGATTACACCAACAGCTGTAGTGAGGGTGGTGGTGGCGACTATGGTACGTCTGGTACTACATCGGTAGGTGTTCAACAACACTCGTGGCCATCACAACAAGGTATCGGTACAACAGCAATAGTTATGTGCAGTGGTGCAGTGGTACTGCTGTATGTTACGAGGTCGCAACTGCTGTTGCGTCGGTTGTTCGTCTGGCGGTTTCACGAAAAAATAAAATACCCAAAATGATTTTTTGTCCCCGAATCCCAAACCACAATTCCACACAATGGAAAACCCTAGACCGACTACAACACGATAACCTATACGACATCAACATGTCAATCACACGATGCTTAAGAGAGCTGCAGTGAGCTTTTCGCTGCTGCTCGGCATCGCCAGATCATCGCCATGGCCACAACCACCATGCATCTCGGACGCCTCCCTTTTGGCTACACCTTTATCCTTTGTCGGGGCGCCCGCAAGCGCCATCGCCGTCTCAAATTTAGGCTCTCGAAAACATCGATCACCGACTGTCCGGTCACAAATACGAAGGTCTACGGTACAGATAAGCGATCGGCGATGTAGTAGAAGTGGTTGTAGTGGTGGTCCTCAAAGTACCGGCAACCCCCTACGACGACGGAGCCGCCACCCAGCACACACCACCAGCACCAGCAGCAGTCTCTCCATGGGCAGAAGGACGGAGCTGGGTGCCTCGCCGTGGAAGACCGACACCAGGACGGTGCAGGAGTGGCTCGAGTTCTCGGAGCGAGAGCTGCGAAAAATCAGCAAGGTCTTGGGCTCTCCACGGACCGGGCACGACCTCGAGGAGAGGCTGGGACTGCTAGCGGATGGGAAGACAGACTCTGTTGTGGTGAGGGTGCAGGCGTCTATACGTAGGGACGAATGGACGGGTGGGGGGGGGCTGTCGGGGTGGATGTGCAACGTCTTGATGGTGGGAGCTGTGAGGACATAGAAAGATAGGGCGCACTTTTATCTTGTGGTGAACACCGCTGTTGTCTGCTGTACCAGAGTACAGAGTAGGATTGGACACCTACAATGTGGTAATAAGAAAACGAGCAATACGTAAGAAAATCAGGCTGAGATTAATATGAACATAAGAAATCCGAGAGTCGTTACACTAAAACTGGTGTAGAACGCACCCATTCTTCGATAATAAACCTACAGTAGCTTGGGCCAGTTTTCGTATTTCTTATGATGTGTCCTGCACTGTGCTGCTAGATGTACAGCTACTACTGCTGTACGTACTGCTTTTCAAGTGCTGTACTGCTGTAGCATGGTGGCCCCTAATATACAGGCCCAAAAAGGGGGAGAGAGGCTTCCCGATGTATTTCTGAAGAATATAAATAAATGCACTCGCAGCATCGATGGGAAGCCTAAGCCTATCGTCAACCGCAAATTTCGCACAGACAACATTAGATTCACGCAGTAGTTCTTGATATTCATAGCACAGAGTGGGAGCTTTTGGGCTTATTTTGGGCCTATTTACTATGAATCTCCGCGATAGTATTAAATGGCATCGTTCACCCATGATAAGAAACGGGAAGTATGGCCCAGGCTGGATTTATCATTTGAGAACGGGCGAATTCTTCACTAATTTCAGCATAACGACCCCCGAATTCATTTTTTTACGGTTAGTCTCAGCCTGCCTTTCTTATTGCTCGTTTTCCTATCAGGTGCTGTAGGTACAGCAGCAGTATATTGCCTGCCCCTGCTGTATGTAATACTCGTACTCGAGAAGAAAACAAGCGTTGTATCGGACACCCACCAGCAGGAAGAGTGATAACGGTGCCGGTAACGACGACTACGTAGGCGAGATTTCTTAACCCTAAACTCTTAACGCCAACCCTAACCCCAGCCCCAACCCGACACGCAACACGCCAGGCCTGAAATCCGGGGATGGCTCCAAAATTTCCCCGCGAGAGTGCTTAACCCTAAACTCCTAACGCCAACCCTAACCCCAGCCCCAACCCGACACGCAACACGCCAGGCCTGAAATCCGGGGATGACTCCAAAATTTCCCCGCGAGAGTGCTTAACCCTAAACTCCTAACGCCAACCCTAACCCCAGCCCCAACCCGACACGCAACACGCCAGGCCTGAAATCCGGGGATGGCTCAAAATTTTCCCCGTATCATTGCCACGATTTTAATCTCGCCTACGTACGTACCTGCTACGCACGTCGTCGTGATCACGTATTAGTTTCCCATCTACAGTGGCGCGCTTACGTATGGACGACCTGCTATGAAAAAATTACCAGATACGGCAGCAAGCAGCAGGGTACAACAGCAGTGCTCAAGTCTTGAGACCAAGGTACAATAACTATTATTACTAAAATAGACCACCCTGGCCGGGAATAAAATCACCGTTTGGATCCTGAGACGAAACCATAAGTAGCTTATATTATCGTCCATATTGGCTGCTGAGGAGCGCGGCCTCCACAAACGTATACAATGCTGCTGCATAATAGGGTGAGTGATCTGCAGTACAAGAGACCGTCGCTAAGGACGGTGTAAGGTATCGGCCCTTTCGTATTAAGAAACCTGAAATCAGATTTTAGGCTTACATCCTTATTCTTGATTGCGACGGAGCGAGAAACGGGAGTAGACTATATTCCTTACATTTTCCTACTTGGACGGCGAGCGCCTGGGCTGCATCAAAACTTTCTTAAATTATCAATTTTCCCGGTTATTTTTCTTGATCTCTGTGTTTTACGAGAGGACCGGTACAAGTGCAATACAGAACACCTATATACTATCGGTTAAAATATAATCGAGCAATGGCACCTACCACGTGAGAAAAACGGGGAGCCCTATTTGCACACCGACGCTACAAATTGAACCCAGCTCACCCTTTTAGTATAAATTTACTGGTTTTAGGGTGTTTTGCTTTTTGCATGGCCGTTTGGTGGAACCCTTGATATGGTGGATTTAGTTGAGGTGGGATCAGGGTGCCTAGGGGGGCCCCTGCGGGCGGCTAATTATGTACCGGCTCGTACCCAGGTTCAGTTTGGAGGGCCCAGTTCGGGATGGGATCGGGATGCCAAGCGGAAGCAGGGTAGAGGTGTGCGAGTTTTATTTGCAATACCCACTTTGCAGTTTTCGGGCTCGCCAAGAAAGACAAAGGTATCGCAAGAATTTATACTGGCACGAACTTTCCCTTCGCGGTCGTCGTGTTACAACAAGAACGACGAAAAAAATAACAAGAAGGCCCTGAACAACCTGATTGGATACGCTACAAATACATGGAAATTGCGCGAAAACGAAACACGCAGCAGTGCAGCGCGCATGGATCACAGGCACAACACACACGCACTCAGCAGAGGCAGATTTCAAGACCTATGGTGTCATCTGATACAATCCTCTCCGTTGCCTCCTCTGTTGAGGATAATATTATTCTGTACAACCCTCGCCGTTTTGCCTCCTCTGTTGAGGGAAAAACATACCGTGTTGGCGCGAAGCACAACAATGCGCAGGCGAAAGCAACAACAACAACAGCAGCACGCCGCCGCCCCTACTACACCCGCTGCTGCTGTTGCTGTTGTTGTGTTAATCTCCTGTCTCTGGTTGCGCTCCGTTTATTAGTCAGTAGTAGGATGTCTACAAATTGTTGTGCTTAGAACATTTACTGCGTGCAGCAGTCTACGGTCAGTATTAAAAAACAACTGCCCTGGTAGCAAATATATCATGAGAATTGCGCCAAAACAAACAGTCGGTAGAGTGCTGAGACCGGAAGCACAACATTTAACTGTAACATATATGCAATCTGCAGATTCGGTTCAGCAGAGGTTTCCGAGGAGATTTCCTGGGCGATCGCAGCAAAGCCCCCAGCAACAGCAATTAGCACCGCCAACAGCAACCACAGTAGCACCAAGCAGAGCAGAGCGCACACATGATAACTTGACGGGACTCTCTGCCCGGTATCAATACGTACGTCCTGAATTGAGATTTTTTAGAGTAGTTCGGGCGTAACGTACGAGCTGCCTGTACAACGACCGCCCTCGCCGTTTCCCACCTTTGCTTGATACCCGCTCGATGCGATCGCTCCCGGGGCACACAACACCACCACCGCCATCACCATCGTCCAATCTGTCCCTTTCCCGCCACAAAGGGCGCCCTTGCGGTTCACAAGCAATCGACTCCCTTTTCACCCGTGGTCTATCCCGTAGGAATATCAATCTAATCGTGTGCCAGGTATTGAACATCAGCGCAACGATGCCTTTTGTCGTCTGTCTCTCTTATCATTTTTCTTGAAAGGATGGAGTTTTGCCAGTTTGTGCCTACAGATCGCTGAAGTCGCATCACCACCAACGCCAACACCAATACCAATGCCAATACCAATGCCAACACCAACACCAACACCGACACCAACGCCACCGCCACCGACGACGCCAACATCGACAAAAACAACAGCACTAGCGGTGGGCGTCAGCCCGCCGCGGCGAAGCCCCCATGGTATCATGGTACGATGTATGATATGGAATGAGCACAGCAATATCACCAAAAAAGCAGGATATGTATATACATGTATATCGGTATTTAAAAAGCATAGCATAGCATATGATGCGATATAAAAGTAGAGAGTTAACCTTTCACCAACACCAACACCGCGACCGTCGATGTCGTGTCTGAAAGGGGTTTCTCCGGGTGGACTTCCGCATGTCGAAGGCCGACACCCGCTCAATGATGATAAGGTTTCCGCGTCTCCTCGTCATGCCCCGTGAAGAAGCGGTGGATCGATGTGATTGGCTGGTGAGAGAAGGATCCCATGGATCAGAGGAAGGGAAGGGAGGGGTGTAATCGATATCATATATAGCCGTAGTCGCATGATCATAGACCCTCACATCTCTAAAATGCCGGACGGAGCACGTCGGCCTTTCACCGATTAGGCAGATATTGCTTGCACCAAGCACGAAGCGCCGTGAGGTGTTCGACGAGTCGTATGAAGGGTGAGATGCATCCTACTAAGAACCGCTTGTGAGGCGGATTTGCATGTGAGGGATGGGGGCGCGTCTTCAACTGTACCCACCTTTATACGCCAAAGCAAAGGTACCCACAGTAGTATTTATATGTAGTGATTCTAATGAGGTCATTTTTTGCTGCGGTAAAAGGGTTAAAGTTTGCAGGGTTTGCTAGGAGTACCAGCGGCGTGATTGGGATGCTGGACCTTGTGTGAGGCACGAAGTACAATGCTCTGCCTCTCACCGCCCGAGCAGCGACCGGCCGAAGGCAAGGATTTCCCGATCAAGTGCAGCCCTTTCCCCTCTTCCAAACCTGGAAAGTTCCGGAAACACAGAGAACGTCCGCGGGTGCGTTCCTGCAAACGGAGAATGCACGGGACACTCAACGCACAACACACCAAAATCGACGATGACGGGGAATGGCGGAAATCTGGAACGTGCGAAAAACAAATGGCTTGGTTCGAACGACCTTATAACCCCTGTAAAACCGTGCCCACGTTGTTCTGGACGAAATGCTCGGAATTCGTGTTTTTTTGTTTGCTGTAGTATATCCGGTTTAGGGGTTGAAAGGAAAAATACTCGAGAAAATGCCCACCCCTCTGTGTATGGAAAGCGCCCGCGCCCGCGCCGTGGAGGTTTTACCCCAATTTTTTTAAACCAAACTGCTTGTACGTGCACCCCGCAGACGTGTAATAACTTCACGTCCGCCCGACCAGCTTCATCTACGGTTATTCTTGAACGTCCGCTGATTGGCTCGTTGCGTTGCTTTGGCGCTGTCAGGTGGCCAACCTCAGCTTGAACAAGAAGCAGATGGCCAGAATGGTCGTGAAGTGCCCCATACTGTTCGCCTACGGCCCGGAAGTGAGCTACGCGCCCGCGGTGGAATGGTTCAGGGAGTACTTGAGAATGGACACGAGAGAGGTGAAACACCTGCGCTCCCCGGACAGATAGTCGATTCCGACTTCACGATCTACTGCAGATCTACTCCCGATATTTCATCATTTAGCTCATGTACAAAGCCGGGTGGGACCCGTATTTTGCGCATGCTCTATGTAGTGCATGTTTCCTGGGTTGGGTATGTAATATTACTCACATGCAGATCTTGCACAACCTCTCACAGCGGCAGGTGAGGAACTAGATGACCTACCTGTCTATAGATAGATCATGATCTGTCCGTCTGAAGTGTGAAACATTGTCTGTACACAGTTTTTTTTTTTAATAATTTGGCCGCGGACGCTAAGAAATAGGGCGGTAGTAGCGGGGGGCGGCGGAGACAGGCAAAAACGGCGACCGGCGATAACAAAGGGGGGGGGGAAAAAGGCGGTGTTTATGCGCGCACGATTGGCTGTTGAGGTTTCTGTCGTATTTTCGAGGTGTTAGATCGTTCGCCCCCCTGTCCAATGGGTGGGCTGAATGGTTGAGTGCTCTCGGCTTTTTGTCCACCGTCTGTTCATTTCAGGCAGTTTGGTAGCATACGCCTTTTAGTAGGAGGTAGAATGGCGGAGGTGTTGCGTTCGGCTTCCGATTTAGCAACCCGGGCGCTGCTCAGCGATTTATTGCCGGACTTGATCGCAAGCCCTGCAAAGATCAGAAAAAAATATGGGGTGATAGGTTGCTATGATCTGGGCTCTCTCGCCTTGCGCCGGCAGCTTCTATCCCCAAGCGCCTTCCATCGGGGGGCTGCGAGCGACCCTTCGTCGCTCGACACCGAGGGCAGGCCAAAGGCCGGTCTGTTGGAGTGCATACACCCTGCCACATGTTCCCGGGGGTTCGTCGCTTTGACGCACTTCGAGGCGGGTTTTTCTTCGGCATTAGTCTGCTGGAGCAAGCGGAAAGGGTTCCGGCTGTGCGTCTACCGCGTTTTTTTTTTTTTTCTGTGGTGTCGCATGCCTGCCATTCCATGCCGGTGGCTGGCCTGGCATCGAACGGAGGCCTACAGGGTCCGGCACACCGACACACATTTTAATGACGCTAGGCGGTTTGCATCCAGATAGATCTCCTACTCGTGTTTGTTTGTGTCCTGTTTGGAGGAGTCGGGCTTCTGGGTCACTTTTGGCGGTGTTTTCGAAGCGGAAGAATGGCCGAAACGCTTTCAGTTTACGACAACAGCAGTGAGTGGCACCGGAAGTTTGCTCTGGCCACGTGTTGCTGTACCCGCTACAGGTCGTAAAGTATTGAACATTTCCATCGTTGTCGCCTTTTCTTGCGCTCAGGTGGCCCGATTGGCCGTGCGGCTGCCGCAGGTTCTCGGCCTCAGCCCGGATGGGAACCTGAAGAAGACTGTCAGGTGCGACACGCCATTCAGTTTTTCCATGTGTTGAGAACAACCAAGCGTCTGTTTTGTTGTGGAGCAGCGTCTGGCGTCTTCTCTTTTCCTCCTGGCAGGCGTAAGACTCTTTTGAGAGGACGTCCACTGTAGCGGTATTCTTCTTTCACTCGGCCCCCCCCCCCCCCCCCCCCCCCCCCCCCCCCCCCCCCGTACAAAGCATTAGCTCATCGTTCGTGCAAAGCGCAGCGCGTACATCAAATTATACCCTAGGAATACCGTATCACACCCAGGTGATATGGTACCACACCCTCTCGTCGGACGAATTTTCAAGCTGGTTTACTCGGCAACGGGGAGAGTGCAAACACCGACAGATGCGTTTATTGAAAAAACTCGACGAGATATTTCCAGAGCCATTACTGTCGCTGTGTCGATCGCTTTTGATCAACCCCTGCAGTAGGTGTGTCATCTTGCGTCTTGTTCGTTAGCTGATTGCAAACATAGGCGGCTTGGAAATTTACCGGTTCATAGCAATTCTTCGCGCGTACCGCCCAACTGCAGCGGCTCTAGTGGAACGTTTCCCGTCGTGAACTTGGGATTTCCTCTTGAGCTTGGTGAGGCTTTCCGGCCGCCGCGTTTTGAGCCGCTTCGCTTCATCCCTTCGGCGCTGTCTGTGTCGTTTGATCGTGCTTCCCTGACCCACGCTCTACCTCTCAGATTTTTCGAGTCACTTGGGCTAAGCCGGGGCCAGGTTAGCAGGATGGTGCTACTTCACCCTCAACTATTCAGTTGTGAGTAACTGGGACCCGTCAACGCTGAGAATGGTGGAGAGGTATAGCGGCTGAAAAAGTGTCGCTTTCTGGTTATCTAGATACCCTAAAGAACTTGCGGTACCTGTGGTAAGTGCCCACCACCCTCTGCTCCTGCCCGAACCGTTGCTGCGCCTGGACAGATAGCATAGAATCGAAAATGATACCCATGCTGGAGTGGCTGCAGATGCAGCTTCGGGCCTCGCCGGACGAGGTGAGCCCCTGCGGTTGCGCGTAGTACGCTACGTACAGTCACGGGGGGCAAACGCGCGACTCAGCGTTGTTTGTTTTTGGTGGACACTCGGGTACACTGCGCACGCCAAAGGGTGTTTCAGGAGCTTTCTGTATGTTTTTATTACGTTTTTGTCACTAGGCTATAGCGGTTGCCAACAGCGACTGTCATCGGCGCACATTGTTCGCTTCACGAGGAAGCAGGGCTTCGGTGTGAGGAGGGGATCTGCATCGGGTAGGATTGAGTTTCATCTACATCGGGTAGGGTTGGGTTTCATCTACAGTAGATACGTTGTGTTGGTTTTATGTGGCGGTGAAAGACAGTTTTTGGTTTTCGCTGGCCTCTGCGCCGCTTACTCGCGCGCGTTGGGGGTGGTGAGTGGACGTCACAAGGGATATCGCTGGCAGGTCTTGGTGTTTTACGTTTTGATAGGCTGAGACATCCCGCAGCGGTAGGTTTACAGGGCTCTAGCGCGTGGCACGAAAGCGGGTAGGGCGTCCCGCGTGTTGAATGGCCATCTTGGACCTGACCCCGGTGTTTTCACGCGAACCTCTCACTTTTTTTTCACCTAACCTCCCCGAGTTGAAGCGAGGCCCAGCCTTTGGCGCAGCCGCCAAAACCGATCTTCCGCACGAAAAACATGCGTATTCCTCCATCATGTCTTCATTATCAAGCGTAGGAACGTACGTATGATATGAGTATGAACAGCCCACCTTGTCTCACAACCGCCTGACGTCTGTTTCACCTCCCTCCCGCCTTTTCCCTACTCGCGCGCGCGTGCATTTTTTTGTTCATCCATAAATACCACGACGGGCACTGCGTGACTGACCGCCCCTGCAACGTTCAGGTCATAGAAATGGTCACCAAATACCCCAGCCTCATGGGCTGCAGCATGACCAGAAACCTCGCCCCGAAGCTCTCCTTCCTGCGAGAGGTACTGAAGGCGTCGATTCCCGATATACGGGCCGCGGTTGTGGCCTGCCCCAGCCTTCTCGGCTACAGCCTCGAGCGGCGAATACGCCCGCGCGTGACGCTGATGCTCGAGCGCGGCGTCGACCCCATGTTCGGCGACCACAAGTGGCTCGTCACCGTGGTGCCCGACGACAAGTTTGAGGAGTGGATACAGGAAAATACCGGCTTGAAGCGATGACGAGTGTAAAAATGGGGTGGTGTACGGAGGGGCGGCCGTCTTCGTGGCGGCTGTGCAGGGGCGGCGGCAGCGGTAGGGGGGGGATGGGCGCACTCCATTGGTTGCTTGCCTTAGTCATTTAACCATTGACCACCCACCCCTTCCGAGACAGAGCACCGTTCCTACTCCTAATAGAGACAGGGGGCGGAGGGGAGGGGAGAGGGGGGTGTACTCGATGTCATGCATAGTAGTCGTATGATCATCGACCCTCGTATCCCTACAATGTGGGACGGAGCACGTCGGGTTTTCACCGACCAGGCAGACATTGGGTGCACCAAGCGCGAAGCGCTGTGGGATGTTCGGCGGGTCGCATGAAGGGTGAGCTGCTGCCCACTAAGAACCGGTTGTGAGGCGGACTTGCGCATGGATGACAGCTTCAGTGAGTTCATTTATTTTTCAGTGTGGGCACTTCCAGACACAGCAACGGGGGTATATGTAACTGCCCCTTGGGTGCCTTACCATAAACACTACTGTTCGTGATGCGATCATTCCCCTCGTGGGAAGTAAAGGTTCTCCACCCCCGCACGAGTCAGCTGTAACTCGATTGCCAGCTGTGACCGACCGCCAAAAAAAAAAAACGGTACCCTGGTTGTCTAGCTCACGTCGTAGTGAGCGGCTTGTGTTAGAGTGTCGTTGCCAACCGACGCCGATTACGGCCTATGTGTCGGGTTGTGATGTGGAGTGTGTGTGGTGCTTGTTTTGCTACGTGTGCTCGATGTCTAGTGGGGGGAATATTGTGGTCGATCATTTTCAGTTCCTACGAGAGGCTGTCGGTTGAGTCACGAGTGCTGGATACCCCTCAACGCGGCCGACATTGTTGCTGTTGCAGGTGATGACTGCGACTTCATACTGCACCGAGAGGCGGGTTGTACTTGGGTTAAGGTTCGGATTATATAGCGGTGTTATATATGCGCTGTTGCTGCAGAGCTGTATGGCTGCTCCTGCTGCATGCTGCTGCAGAGCTGTGCCGTGTGCTGTGCGTTTTAGCTGGGCCAGGATGTGCCACAATATGAAGCTGAAATGACCAGAAGCTTGCGACCGAATAATTATGTGATCACAATGAGGCGCGCGAGCGCAAAGCGCGAGCCCTTTTTTCTTGGTTTTCCAAGAAAAAAAAAGCCTCTTCGTCGTACGAGAGCAGGGTGCCTCGCTCGTAGTTTTTCTGCTTGTGTGTGTTACTGCTGTGTCACTGTGTCATCGTGTGATATTCTACAATGTTTTCGGCCACGTTTGTCCACCGCGCTCAACGCACACGGCACCAATGCCAGTCCCGGCGGGCTCTGTGCACGCACACACACAAACGAAACCTTCTCGTGCTGGTGCGGTTGAAGTTTGTCCAGAGTTGGTCGAGACACAACAGTAGATGAGGCAACGCGTGTAGACACACATTGCTGGGCCGGACAGAACCGAAAAACATCAAACGGTTTTGTTTTTTTAGTTCTACCAGGAACCTATTAAAGGAGGACTCGTAA
Source organism: Macrocystis pyrifera (assembly GCA_031763025.1). Taxonomy (NCBI): domain Eukaryota; class Phaeophyceae; order Laminariales; family Laminariaceae; genus Macrocystis; species Macrocystis pyrifera. Next base: position 3,810,991 of record JASSKH010000014.1, read on the forward strand.
GCAGACTGTGCGTGTCCTCGGCAGCTACGTGCGGGCCGTGTCCTAAGACATGCTACAGGTGGTATTGTCAGGCCCATCCCCCTACTACTACTGATGAGGGGACGGAGAAGCAGGAGAAAATCTGCTGTAGATGTCGGTACAGCAGTAACAGTAGTAGTAGTAGTAGGGGTGGCACCTGTCGTAGCGGTTTTTTTTCTTTGAGTCCTACCTTAACGAAACCCAACTCCACGAGTACTCGTAGACAGAATATGCCTGTCCACAAAATACGTGGGATGAAGATCCTGTTGTTGCGGAACTGCTTGTTGGGGATCACGGTGCCAACTGGTCTCTCTCATCACTCGCAACAACTCCAACTGCGACTTCACAAAAAAAAATAAGGAAGCTGAGAACAGCGCTCGAATGCATTTTTTTTCAGGGCAATAACAATACAACAGTAATATATAGGGGGTGAGGGAGGTAGTGGCGATTTTCTGCTGCGCAAGTGGTGTGGTGGTATCTCGGAGGGCCAGCGGCAATGGTCGCCCTTCTGGCGAGTGGCGTTCGAGTTGGAGGTATTCCTGAGGAAGGGGTGAGGTTTTCGAGCCACGATAGTTGTGATCAAGAGGCGCCGCGACACAACTGCCCGAGGAGCTAAACTTTACTCACTGCGTAGAGATCCTCAGTTCCCCTGCCAGAGATTCAGGCACGGGAGGTCGCTGCGACTCCTTGTGAGATAGCAGCGCCTCTGTACTACTGCGGTGCAAAGCAAACGAGTCCGAGCAATTTTGGGGCGGATGTTCATTCAGCCTCGCTGAGATGATAGGTGTCGGATGTTTGCCAGTAGGGCCCCGCTAAAGACGGTCTGTGTTCGGTTTGCGTCAGTTTAGGGCAGGGAGCCCCCACGTATCAATATCGAAACCTTTTTTTTCTGCGCGCTGTGTTATTTCACGAGGCGGTTTCCTATTTTGCGGGCTGGCAGTCCGAGGAAACGCCGTGAGGCGCTTGCTGCTCACCTGCCTCAATTGACAATAACTGACGCAATTTGCGATTGTGTGTATGGGTTGGTTGCGACACCACGGCAACTCGGAGCGTGCTGACGACAAACCCTAGTCACCATACTCGGTCCTTGGTCGACCTGACTAAGCGGTAACCGCTACATTTGACCGAGGTCTCGAGGTGCTACCGTATCACGCGGGTGATAAGATAACACACCCGCTGGGAGGAAAACCAAGATCCGATTTTCTCCAAAACATGCCTCGACCCTTCAAGGGCAAACTGCGGTCACGTTTTGGGGACAAATCACTCAATTTTCCAAGTAGTTTGTCCCCAAAACGGGACTGCGGTCCTATTAAGGTCAAGGGGGCGTATCCAACGAAAATGGTGGCTTTGGGAACATATCTCGTCGAGATATTTTTCCATAGACGCGTCGCTAGGCGTTTATTTGCCCTCTCCCCGTTGACCTGAAGATCAGCTTGGAAAATCGTGGGAGGGCGTGTGTGTGTTTATCTCATCACACGTGTGATACGGTAAGCGACTCGTTCTGTGGCGATTGCTCGGGCACTCGCCGGTACGGTTGCCGGGGTTAAGAGAAGTACACTGCTTTTAGAAAGGTCAAACGGCTTGGAACGGGCGCTGAACGAGCACCGGTAACACCCGTCGGTTGTCTCCGGCATGTGCCAAACCAGCCCGGGCAAATAAACTGTACGTACCATGTATGGGCGCGGGTGAGGTTTCCCGCAACTGCTAGAGCCGTGCCACGGCATCGCTGGGGAGATGCCAGCGAAGAGCAAGAGTTTTTCTGTACGCGTGATTTAGTTTTCCGTCGTACATCGAACTTGGTTGAACGGGCGAGGATAGGAGTGCCACTTTTTTCTCGGATGCCTCTGCGAATTGTATCTTCAGCTACGTTGGGAGTGGCCACCCCCGGACGAATTCAGGACGGCTGCTGCAGTGCGGGTGCTTCATCGAAACATCCGACCGTCTTCCCCCTAAAATCCCCCCCGAAGAAACTTCACATTATTGTTGCGCTATTATATCCTCAGGATACAAGGCATAATTTCCACACTCACAGAGACACCAGATACCATGGTCTAGGACAAGACCGATACGAATAGTTGTGCGAGGTCACCATGTTTTGCCGAATAGGTTCAGCACTGCATGGCCACGTCTCTAACGCCCACCCACAGAAATAGGTACTACGATGTACTGTAGGTCTGTTTTCTGCGTCTATTTGATTCACCTCCCGCAAAAACGGGGGGACGCCGACCGAGAAGCTCGGCCAAGAGAAGGCGGGACGTGCTTTAACCCGCGTGCTTGCATGTATCCCCCACAGCAAAAATGCTGCCGTCTGCCTCTTTTAGCTTCTATCAGGTACCAGGTACCTGGTACCGACCGGTGCCCTTTACCGGGATTGAATAAAGCGACCAGGTTCCTTTCTGTTCATCGACCTCGTCGGTGTTCTTGCTGTCGACCAACACGACCACACCTATTATCCCACGACCAATACGAGGGTGCTCCCCCCCCCCCCCCCCCGCTCCTCCTCTATGGTCATATGACTACGGCCATGCATGACGATGAGCACATCCCCCCCCCCCCCCGCTTCTCAACCTTTCGGGTACTAAAACAAAACAGTAGACTTTTAGGAAGTCAGATCGCGGCCCCTATCGCCGGAGAATCAATCTCTTGAATAAAGCGTGCCTGGGAAGTGTTCTATGGACCAGCCAGGCTTTGGTGAGTCAAAATGCCGCGGGATCACAAGGACCACGTTCAACGTTTTCCGGCGACATCGACACAAGGAATAACTATTAATAGTGCCGAGGAAGGCAGAAAGCAAGGAAAGAAAGGAGGCAACAGACCCTTATGGACTGCACTCCCATTTTGGGGCACAACTTACCTAGAATTAGAGTTAAATAGGTGTGTCTGCTGCGCGCTGCAGGACTACAAGCGCCAACTCCATTGGTTTCATTTCTTTGCCTCCGGCGCCGCGTTCCCGTTCTTCTTCGCGGCCAGGGCCATCTTCGCGTATCGCGTCGCCTCGTCTATCTCGTTCTGGAGCACCATACCCAGGTACCGGTCGAACCCGCCTTGACACTTGGCCAGGTAGAACTTCAGGTCCGTTTCGTCGAGGTCTGCCGCGGCCCCACCATCGCCGCCAGCGTCCGCCGCTGCCCTCTCTCGGATGAGGTAGGCGATCTCGGCCGTGAGAGCTTCGACGTTGTCGATGACGTCGTTTCGGAGGAGGTACTGGATCGTTTGTCGGCTGGAGGGCGTGGCCCCGCCCTGCAGGTACTTGTTCTCCCTCTCTGAATCCGGCTGCCGAGAAAAAAACACGTTTTCACCCCAGGGGTAAAAAAAACACAAGAAAAAAACGGGCGACGACAGATGGGACACGTGCGGCGTAAGTTTGGCGACGTGCCAGCGTTTTTAGAATCCTTTTTCAAGAGTGAACACGACACCCGTGGACGCGTGGGGAGTCAGTTAGCGAAATATGTACCCCCAGTCGATCGCATACGAACTATGTACAGCCAAAGGAGAATGAAACACAGAAAAGGCATTGGTCAAGGACGCATATTCCAGGTATATACCTCCGATCGATCTCATACATTCGTCGAAAATAGGAAGAACAAAGAAAAAAGATGGTAACGAGGAGTTCCCGGTTATATTTTCCCACGCTGGCGAATGACTGAAAACACTCGCACGTCGAAGGCTGACCGTTACACGCTTTCGATGAAAAAACAACCTAAATACCCCGGCATCCTACAGCTGACGCTACTTATACCCACGCCAAGCTATCGAAGTAGTCTGGACTTCACAAAGTCGGGCTCAGCGACTAACAGTGCCTCTCACAAGACAAGCCACCAACCCCACAGAGGCAAAACGACAAATAACGTCCTGGGAAAACCGCCCCTCCCGCACATTGTTACATCTACGCCACTGGGTAGGACACTCCCCGCCCAAGACTACTTACTTTGCGCCAGCCCTAATCAAACTCGGCGTCCCCCCGCCATACGGCTTGCTGAGGTAGGGGCGAGGCGCAACCTGCAATTTTCTGAGACTCTTTCTTGACTTGAGGAGCTCTGCAGCAGCACATTCCAAAAACTGGTTTCCAAGAAAAACAACACACACACTTGACCCCATGATGATGGTGTTTCCACACTATTAACAGCTCACTTCCCTGAAATCCTGTCTGTGGTGATAAAAACAGACTGCAGCCGCAAAAAATGCATCTCGTTGGAGAAAAAACGAAATAATAGTGGCAGAACCATACCAGTCCGCAAGGGAAACGGTACTAACCAGCTGTGGTATACCATCCCATATCACTTGCAACCAAATAACACCAGGAACATATCCGTGGTAACATATGTACACTCGAAAAAAACGAATAGGAAAAATAAAAAGTAAAAACACGAAGAGAGAAAAGAAAGAAGAAAGAAAGGAAAAAACAAAAGGAAGAAAGAAAAGAAAGAAAAACGGAGCAAACACGCGCTCGAGGCGCAGGCCGAGTCTCTCGAGGACAAGGCTGCTGTTTGCTGGTGCGCTCGGCCGTATGATATGTCCAGCTGATGGACCCACATAAGGACGCCACAAGAAGACCATAAGAGGGCAAGGACAAAGAGTTAGCAGCAAATAAGAAACGAGCAGTCCAATGTGTCCAGTTGGTGGGTCGAGGATGACACAACCGACAGAGACAGACGGACCAAGGAAACATGTCGGTGTAATCGGAAAAAAAGAAAAAAAAAATAGCAAAGAGTCACACAAATATAACAATAAGACGACGCAGCCGACGCAGATTGAAAGGGTACAGGGGGGGGGGGGGGGGGAGGCGTACTCATTTGTTGCTTGCCTTAGTCATTTGACCATTGACCACGCATCCCTTTCGAGACTGAGCACCGTTCCTACTCCTAATAGAGACACCTCCAACAGTTGGGCGCTCATTACGTTGTTTCCATATATTACATAGAAATTTTTTGCTCATCTTATCCCCTTCCCGTCTGGCCGCCTGTGGCCACCATCTATCTCCTAGGATAGCGATCGTTTTCTCGCTGCTATTCAGTTTATCAAACCCCTCCATCCCCGGGGGGTACCATCGACTTGGCAGGGAAAAGGACATCACAACAACCAAACATAAAAATAAAAATAAATAAAACAGGGATTGTAGCACAGCACTAGTCAGTAGTCACTGGGCATCTCAACTAGAAAGACGGCCAGTGCCAAGTTTCGGCGGGTGCCTTCCTTTTCTCAACCGGATTAACTGCTGTCGCTACGTCGTCTCCTTTAACGCGGCTCCCCTTCCTCCCCCTCACGGGCTTGGGCCCAACGGCGTCTTCATCAAGTTGCTGCGCATGTTGTACCTCAAACACTCGTGGTTTGGCTATATTCTCCTTCTCGTTAACGAACCAGCGCTCCACGTACTGCTCAGCCGCTTCTTCTACACGTATGAACCGCTTGTCCGATTTCTTCGCTGCCAGTGTCCACTATCTCTTCGATGGGAAAGTTACACAACGATATGTCGCATTCGAGACAATCCATCCAGTCCTGTTTTTGCCCTCCCAAGTAACCCTTTCCTACCTCCAGTTCCCCAAACAGCCCTTGTTTGAGTAGTCTTTCGTTACCCATACGAGCCACGAATCCCACGAAAAGTATCCTCTGATTTCGCACCGTCGTCTCGACGTTCTCACAGCCAGTCTTGGCCAGTGCGTCTGCCTATGAAAGCAGATGGTAGTAATCGCGATGTTTTCTCTTCCATCCGATGCAGCGGAGGAGCAATCGGTGGTGAGCTGTCCGCAGCATGGCGAGATGGGCCACGGTAGGGCTTCACGTGACACACCCGTATAACATGGTCTCCATTACCTCGGCTTTGGGCATCCGTACTTTGAGCCGGAGCGGTGCGGTGGGCCGGTCATACAGTGGCAAACTACACCGTCTGAAACGTAAGTTGGCAAGCAGCACGCGCCGGTTGATTTCAGTAATAAGGTCGGCGTTCTTGCTCACAGTTGCTCCGAGGTGCATAAACTTGGTGGTTTGTTTGTACACCTGACCAGCTGCCTCAGTAACGAAAGTGACGCTGTCCATACGTTTCGTCATCAGGCACATGGTCTCCGTCTTGGCTTCCGAAATTGTCGATCCGAACGAACCACACACTGCAACGATATCTGCTATTGTCTTCGCAAGGCTGTCCGTCGATCTGGAAACGATGCCCGCGTCGTCTGCATACAGCATTCCCAGGATCGGATGCGGCCCCGCTACAGTCTATATATCATGTACCTGGTATTGGCAAAAAAGTGCTACCCCTGAAATAGTAGGCGTCGCAACAGACAGTTCTTGGAGAGCTTTGCACAATGTCCACTGATGCGCACAAACCAATAGCACTAGCTATTGTTTGCTGGAGGCAAAAAATAAAACTGCACTTTGTGTGGTGAGCGGGCGGACTTGGTGCCGGCAGCAGGGCGCACACTGAAACTGAGTCGATCGGTCCCCCTCTTCCATCCGCTCACCAGGTAGTAGATGTTGTCGCTGTAAGCGTTGAAAACGCGCTTGATGTCTTTCTTCTGGAAGTCCTGGGTTTGCAGGATGGACAGCGCGTCCCCGAACCTTCGCGGGTCTTTGAGGTCGCTCTGGACCTCGTCCAGCTGCAAGCGCAGACTGTAAGAAAATAGAGCGAAGAGGAGGAAAGCAGGGTGAGGTCAGAGGTAGGGTGCCGTAGACGTCCGTGGGTCATTGCTGTACAGCCAGTAGAGCAAGTATTACCTGGTAGCTTCTTTATAGAGCGAGTGAACAATACGCGGCAACGTGAGTGCGGATGGAAAATTGGAGTTCAAGTAGCACAGCAAGTGCCCCGATGGAACAGGAGCAATCTTCATCTTGCGCGAATGGAAATGCGCTGCCCGACACAAGGGGCTGGCTGCTCGCGGACGATGGACAGGGCTGTAACGACGAATCTTGCGCTTTTAAGCAAGCTTGCGCACGGCTGAATATATGCAGCGGTTCAGGCAATTTCACGCAGCCACTGGCACAGGCTGTAGCTGCCGCTGTGATATCCTGTCCATCATTCGTTGGTAGGCACTTCAGCGGCACGGGGGCACCCGACGTCAACGGCGGGAGCAGCGGATCAGGGCCGAACGGGAGTCCTCTCCAGCAGAGATAATAATGTGTTGTAGTCGTTGTCTACTGCTATCGCCACATGCGAGCGCTGCGGAAGGCTCGGCTACGCCACCGATGATTCCAGCAGCCAAGCGTCCCGCCCACCCGTACACTCATGCTTCTTCACAATACACTTACCCACAGTACAACGATTCGCCAATTCAAGCGACTGTACCAACCACATTTTCAAAATTCAGCGACGAAGTCCTTCTCGAAGGAGGGATCGGAAAATTGTTGCGCTGTGCCAGACTCACGAGAGTGCATCATGGAGACCACTACGCCTTGCGACATATTGGACCAAGAGGAAACTACAGAACTATAGGAGACTTGTTTTTGGCAGCGATGATCATTTACGGGTGTGTAAGCATTCCGCTCTGCATTGGGTTCGACCTGGACAGAGGCCCCGGACAGATGTTCGCTGACTCCGTGGTTGATGTCGCGTTCGTCGCGGACATGGTGCTGAGCTTCCGAACCCCTTACCTCGTTCCTGATGGGGACGCAGCGACAAACTCAAGAGACATCGCGGTTCGATACCTCAAGTGTGTCTGGGCAAGATAGAAGCCATTTTCGAAACGAGTTATACTACATTACCGACTACTAATTACAAAGCCTAATAAAGTTGGCATAAATATGACGAGCTCTAGCATATTTGGATAGCATATTGAAATAGAGCCATATATGGGTAATACGAGATTTGATCGCTGCATTCTGTTCGTCGAAAACTCTCCGGGTGATTTGATAGGCCAAGCGTGCCCTGAGAGTGGCCTCGGGCCATGTCTGACCGGCGAGGTGTTGCCAGAAGAATTGCTGCTGCTGTATGCCTCGGCTCCCTGCTGCTGCAGCAGGTAGAAGGTGCTGCTGCTGGTGCTGTTGCAAGCAAGTGTGCTGCTGCAGTGGTGCTGTTGCTGCAAGCGCTGAGGAAAAAAAGCAATAAATACAGCAAACAAGCGCTGCTGCAAGCAAGAGAGCAGCTTCAAGTAAGCGCTGCTGGTGCTGGTGCTGCTGTAAGCGCGTGCATCCTTGTCGCTACGCTACTGATGTTTGCCGCGGTGTACAACCCCTTGTCGGGCGAAGAGGACAGCGAAGAAGAAGGAGGGTGATCTTCTCGTTGTGGCGGCGTTGATTGCACAGCGAGTGTCGAGGAGCGCAGGATAGACCACGCTTCTGCCTGTTGGGGCTTACTGCTGCTTACTGTTTTCTGCTTCTGCAGCTTGCTGCTGCATGCTGCTGCTGCTGCTGCTGCTGCCGTTGCAGGTAGGTACTGCTGCTTGCACGACTTCTGCTCGTCCTGCATGTGTTGCCCCTGCCGTAAGTGTTTTTTTTTCCAACATCTGAATCCATTTTTGCGTTTTGCGTCTCCGATTATGCGCATGCGGGGAGTTTTTCAATTACGACTGTTTTTCCGACGGAAATCCTTGACAAACGTAAACATTATGCGCAGACACCCTATTGATAGAGCAGAATTATGGAATACCTGGTACCCAACAGGAAGAAAAGCAGAAGCAGAGGAGCTTCCAAGCGCGGGTTTGAGAGTAGAATTATCCATATTTTGTTTGTTTCTGTGCAATGCAACACAGGACGAGGTGTCTTTTCCACACAAGAAACACAACCTGGGTCTGACTCGAGAAGGGGTTTGTTTCACACTAGTACTAACTTGAGTGTGAACTCTCACTCGAATTTCTAATGTCCCTGGATATACTGTGTAATAGGATGCCGGGTTTCTCGTGGGGCTCTTTCTTACGATAGGGCCGGCGTACGCATATGCTACTGACTTACCGTAAGTCCACATTGCCGAGTCCCCGGCATTTCATACCTGAAACATATGTCTACGTGGTGCTGCTGTACGGGGTGTACTCTCGTAACGCAAAGCAAAGCTTGCACACCTCGGAGAAATCAGATCATCGATTCCTACCTCCATGATGCTACAAAGTAGATCTTTCCGAAGGCAAGGCATAATCCTGATCTGTGTCAGGTATGATCTCCCGACAGTACTGTAGCTCATGCTGCCGGGTGGGAGCCAGCCGTATAAGGCAGTACGTACCGGGCACGACAACTGTAGTACCGGGGTCGTAGGTATTTCCTGGGTTGGGTCTGCGCACAGCATAGGCTACAGCCGGATCTGTTAATATTTCGATGATACAAGTGTAGTGATCTGTCTGGCGTGTGAATATTTCACACCTCGGATAACGTAACACTTGGAGAACACTTATCTACACTATGGGGTCTAACACAGGAACGCGGTAACGTACTGACATAGTGTTAGCACTGGAGGAGCGATCACGGTAACGCGGTAACACAGTGTTAACTGGAAACCCACGAACGTGCGCGTGCCTTAACGTTACGTTGCTGCTTGGTTTCGTCCAGCTCTGGTACAGTAACATTATGTCATGCGGTGATGAGTCCTTGAACTAGCACTGTAACATAGTGTTAGGCTCTGACCAAACACGTACGTAATCACTCTAACATGCCCAGATCGATTTCCGCATATTTACTGACAAGATAACATAATGTTACTGTCGACGCAGCGTTAGACATAACACACAAACATACTGTTACCCTTAGGAGGAGTGTTATACATAACACCCTGACATAACGTTACCATGTTCGCCAGCACCACTGACACAAAACAATGTGTTACAGGCAACACACTAACGAAACATAACGCAGTGGCCAGCACTACTAACACTACGTTATCTGGACACCCATCTGACTGCCTTAGGCTCGGATAACGTAACACTTAACGTACATTAGATACGTTACATTTTTAGCCGGCCCATGCGTAACATTAAGTTAGGATGTTAGCCCAAGTGCGGAAGTCCCTGTAACATTATGTTACGGTGTTACTGTAAGTAAAGATCTGATGGTAACATTCCGTTACCGTGTTACCATAAAAATCAATCCGGGTCTATCAATATGTTACTGAGTTACCGTTGTGGCCGAAGTCGTTGTAACGTAATGTCACTACGTTACCCTTCGGATCTTCCCGAGATCTAACATGTGTTACCTGTGTTAGTGGTACAGCGGGAGTGTGGGAGTAACATAGCGCAGCCGTGCTATCCAATTTCGCCGATATCCCAGTAGCGGATATCTACAAAAATGTCCCCGGGGAGAGAATAGCATGGCATCCTCGGTACAAATACGTTTAAAACCCCAGAACAGGGGATACATAGGAGAACTCCCCGCAAAAAAAAACGCCTTATTCTTTCTGGAACCCCTGCTAGTACGTTATCCATGGCAAATTTTAAACGTCAAGGGGAGGGGTGGACAAACCTTGATAGCAGATCTTTATGGGGGTTTTGTGTTGGACGCCTGAAGCTGACCCTCCGACCCGAACCCTAACCCGAACCCTAACCCGAACCCTAATGCCAGTGGTCAGTGCTGGGATGCTGTGCTTGTTAAGACTCTAGGTTGGCTCGGCCGGCGTGGATGCTGAGCTTGGGAAGACTCTGGTTGACTCGGGATGACTCCGGATGCTGTGGCTGGGAAAGACTCGAAAGTTGATTAAGCCGCGTAAAACATACCCCTAGCCAATCAGAGTGCCTAATTAGCCACCCCAGGAAGATCTACTATCAAGGTTTGTCCACTACTGGTCAAGGGACACCTTTCGCGGACTTTAATTGCGCGCCACGCAATGTATATAAAACCCTTGTTCTGGCAGGTACTGGAGCAATGGATAGTCATTGCCATTGACTAGAGCCAACTTTTATGAGAATCCTCGGCAGACATCGATCGACAAAACCAACGACACCGTCATGAAATCTGAACGGAATGAGTTGGTTAAGGTCTCCGACCCAGCCTAGTATCACAGTGCTCGCACTTCGGTCGGTGATATGTGGCTTGAGCTGACCAGGCGTCTGATAAAAAAAACCTTTTGGCGCTGGTCTGTAGAAGACAGACGAAAAAAAAAAAAAACTCGACCCCTCTCCGATGTCGAAAAATAGGCCATTTTTCAGGTTTGACATCGATCGACAAACCCAACGATGACGTCACGAACTCTGAATGAAGCGCGCTGGTTAAATGCTCCGACCCACACTACAGTAGTATCACAGTTCTCACACCTCGGTCGGTGATATGTGGTGTGGGTGAGCCAGGCGTCTACAAAGAAAAAAACATATCTGGCAGCTGGTGTGTAGAAAACAGACGACTAAAACTCCCGGTTCGTCTCCGTTGGCACAAAACAGAACCTTTTGGAAGTTTTGACGATCAGCATATGACTCCGCGGCCAACCTCTCGCGCCCTAGACCACGGATTCTACTGACGCCTCCGAGGCCATAATCTACACTCACTGACCTTGCCCGGTACGAAGCTCTTTGACCGTGGGTGGATTATACGTCGAGATCGAAGGTTAATCGTCGCGTGACTGCGGGTGTGCGAGCTGCGAGCTGTGTCTTTCTTCTAGTTTGACGTACGTTTGGGTAGCGAGACTTCCGTAACACCCTCACATAACGTCGCTCGATACGGACTGCTGCTGCGGCTGATACGGTAACATAATGTTAACGTTGCATTGACCATATGCGTCATCCCTCTAACGTGTGTTATGATAGCTACTAGGAATTTCACTAACACACTGGCCTAGTGTTATGTACGCGGTTATTTGACCGTGTACGTTATCCGTCTGAAGGATATTACGGTAGCAAGTAAGAATCCCGTTTACACTCTAACATAACGTTACTCGCTACGGGCTGATGTCGCTAACACGGTAACAAAATGTTAACGTTTAATTGACCATGCACGTTGTCCCTTAACGTGTGTTACGATAGCTACAAGGAATTCCGCTAACACGCTAACATAGCGTTACTCGCTATGGGCTGCATGCCCTAACACCGTAACACATATACTGCGGTCAGTGGGGGATCAAGGTATCACTCTAACATAATGTTACGCGATTGCCCACCAGTATCATAACGCACTAACACTATGTTATCACAAAATCCAGTAATGTAATGATAGGCCGTTTCCTATGCGGTTCGATTTTTGAGCTTCAGATTTTGACCCGATGGCATTTTCAGATATGAACCTGGCAAATCGAAACAGTCTTCCTATGGGGAAAACTCAGATTTATTGTGCGTGTAGAGATTCGAGCAAACACCGGGACCAACTGCTGTTATTGTGGTTTGGCGCCGCGAAGAGACGCGCTGGGTGCGCCGCCCTGCGCGTAGGACCCAAGCGTCCGAGCCCACGCTGACTGCCTCTGGTCTGGCGGCGAAGAGACATGCCGAGTGCGCTAGAGTCGACCTGTCCTGGTGTTTTGTGTTTCATTTTGTGACTGACTGCTACTGCTGCTACTGCTGTACAGCAGTGTAGTCCACGAGTACGTACCCGCGGAGAGGCGCGTACCGAGTGCGCTTTTCTTGGTCTCTAGGCCCGAGCCCGAGACAGCCGACTCTAGTCTGGCCACGGAGGGACGCGCCGTCCGCGCGTCGGGCGCGAAGCAACGTCGCTATACAGCTGCATCACCATCCAACTCATCGACCGTTTAGCTGCTGTTTGATGTCGTGGATAACATCTTGAATTTAGAGAGCATGCCATTTTTCGATTTGAAAATCTGATGACCCAATGGTAAGGCGAAGTCCAAAAGTTTTCCTTCAAAAATATTGCTTGAAAAAAACAGCCGAAAATATCCTCGTAACGCCGCCGTGGGAAAAAAGGGAAAAATGTTTGATTTTTTCTTCTTGTTTTTTTAATGGCTGCAGGCGGCGCAATTTGTATTCTCTCGTTGCAAATTGTCAACACGCTGATAAAAATCAGCTCGTGCGACGATAGATGCTCGATCTCGATATAGACTCAGCCCACGTCCAACCCGCTTGGTGTCGGGCAAGGCCAACGAGTATAGATGACGGCATCGACGATAGAAAGTGGATAAATGCTCTAGGGGGCGAGAGCTTGCCGGCTGCGTCCTGCGGTATCCTCCCAAACCTGAAAGAAAGCCTGTTTTTTGCCATTCGAGGCGGATCGAGAAATTTTGTCTTCTGTTTTGTACACACTAGCGGCTAATTGTTTTTTTATCGTACGCCTGGCCAGCGCCCGCCACACGTCACTGGCCATTGTGTGCAGACGGTGACCCAAGGGTGGGTCGGAGCCCCTAACGAGCGCACTCCGTTCATAATTCATGACGCAATCGTTGGTTTTGTCGATCGATGTCTGTGGACGACTCTGAATCTCGCCGCTTCGAACCAAAGATCGGCCTGAGTTTTTCTCAAGCCGATCTTGGTCCAACATCGGCCCCAGATTTGCTTTTTTCGGGCTTTTCCAAAAGTTGGGAACTTTTTTTTTTCTAAACGTGCCCAGAGGAAGCGTGTTCTATTTTTTTTTGGCGGGTATCTTTGGAATTTAAACTTTTTATTGATACTTCGCTTTCCCATTGGCATAGGTCTAAGCAGGGCAATTCATTTTTGAGAGCGAAAAATACAAATCTGAAGGATTGATTAGTTAAAATTGTCCTGTTGACCCGGGCAGCATCCAGGGGAGCCGCTGGCCTATATCTTTGACAAGGAATCACATATAGAATACGCGCGCTCGGTTTATCACAATACTTGTAAAATTAGGTAAAAATGGAATATAGACGAGGCGTATTACGCAGCTTGCAAAGTTGAGTATCAACTATTTAATCAGTCGAACTCACAGCTGACGTATTTCAAAATTTATAAAATCTGAAGCTCGAAATCGAACCATAGGAAACGGCCTTATGGTTGTTTTCGCTTACGCCTAACACTATCATAAAAATTACCAGGTGCCCGGTAAGTGATACGACGTACCTGGTACGTTATCTGAGGTGTTGAATATTTAGCTCTTCGGCTTGGAAATGGAAATACAGGAGCAACGACAAGAACAAGCATTGAAAGTTGACCGTGACAGAGGTCCAGCTTCAACCGAGCTCACGTGACGATCGGGATCAACGCCAGAACTGGCTGCAGCGTCTTGCCGCCCTCCGGCGAAGCCAGTTCCCCTCCGCCGAGCACGTTGTCCGCGTCCTCCTGGCTCCATATCCGCAGTTGCTCCTGAGCCTTACGGATGGGGTCTATCGCTTTGCTCGCCCCTGAGGCGAGTGTCAATCCGGCGACCCATCCCGCCAGTCCGAGTCCGACAGCCCGTCTTCTGCCCATGGGCTCCTCGGTCGATATCGACATACTCAACGGTGCTAGTGTTGCTGGCTGTGTCGTGCTTCTTCCGGCGTAGCGGTGTGGCCTCGCGCGCGATCTGGTGCGATCATCATGTGTCGCAAACTTGTCGCAACATGTGTCTCGTCGTTGGGACGGTGCGGAGCAAGAGCGATACTCGGGAAGGCGTGGAGCGGTCTGGAAGGCCGTGACAACTGCGATGGTTGCTAGAGGGATGCTCACCACGAGAAGTAGAGAGCACGTCTTGTGCACGGGCAGCATTATCGTAAATACGAGAGGCAACGTGCCTGCTGGTATCTATGCCGATGAGCTGGTCTTTTAGTTGGGTTGAGTCAGGGAGTTCAGTTATTCTTGGAGGCGGTGTTCAGGGCGGGATCATTGGGCGTTCAAATTTGCTCAAAAATAGCTAATTCGCTGTTCAAACGCCGCGCTCTCCCTTGCGCGATGTTCCTGGGCACGTTTGTTCGCTGCAGCATAAGAGTACTGCGAGACCCTATTGATTGGGTATCGCGAGTGTGACCTGCGCTTGTCGCTTCAGGAAGGGCATATAACTTTTGCAAAGCAAGTGCTTTTGCCGATCGTTGATATTCAAGCGGATTGTTTTGTTTTTGGCACGGGACTGTGCGAAGCGGCACGACAGCAAACGATAAAGTACGAGTACGAAGTCACCACAACAGGTCGAAGCTACAGCCACCATTGCGTTCTGAGCGCGCACCTCAGCGATGGACCCGATGTCAGACGTCGAGGTGATCAGCATCGACGATGACGACGGGGAAGAGGCCGGCGGACGCTCCGACGCGAGGATGGACTCTGAGGGCGAGACATCCAGGCGGGATGGACAGGACGACGAGGACGTTCAAATCGGCGATTCCAGAAACTACCATCATCATCATCGACCACGACAGCAGGGACATCAGCAGGGACAAGAGTTCGAGCAGGACCACGACAACAACACGTACAACAACAATGACGACGATGGTGATGGGTTCGAGCCGGAGGAGGAGATCTTCAGCCAGGACCCGCAAGGATTGGAGGAGTCGAAGATCATCGAGTCCTGCTGCCGACAACAGCAGGCATCCATGGCTCCGCTACCAACACCAAAAGAGGGGGATGGGGAGGATCAGTTCGATTCCTTCGGGTACGCCGGCGCAGAAACAACTGGAGACGAAGACGAACTGATCACCACCCCGCGCGAGGGGCGAGGCCAGACCCAACGATGTCGGGAGCTGAGTGCCACTCAGCAACCGACCTCGGGCGGTCCATGGCGCCCCTCCCCCCCAAGCCCAGACGTCAACAACTGCGTCGACCTCACGTCGCCCGAGCCTCGACAGCGCAATCAGCCTCTTCGCGATCAACGGGCAGCCGCGGCGCTGTCGGGCTTTCGGAGCGAGTACGGCGAGCTTCTGGAGCGGACGCAAGCGGAGATGTTGGGGTTTCCTTTCGAAGCCGTCGCCGAGTTGCTGATGAG
The DNA here is from genome assembly GCA_031763025.1 of Macrocystis pyrifera. NCBI lineage: Eukaryota > Phaeophyceae > Laminariales > Laminariaceae > Macrocystis > Macrocystis pyrifera. The sequence goes on from JASSKH010000014.1 coordinate 3,826,696, forward strand.
GCATCCGAAGCACTGGTGGTGTAGGTGAGGGGGTTGCTGGTAGAGAGCACGGGGTGGGTGGGTGGGTGGGTGGGTGGGGTGGGTGGGTGGGTGGGCGGTAAAGTAAACAACTGAAGGTTGAGGTTCTTCAGCCGATTGGCAGGATAAAGCACAACCAAGATTGACGTATTTATGTACGAGTACGAGTACGAGTACGTATACGTGTGCGTATGCTGTCTGTACCTGGAGCATCAGTGGTACCGCATAACACTATCACACTAGGGTGATAATATAACACACCCCCTCAGACGATTTCAAAGCTGGGTCTCTCGGCAACGGGAAGGGCGTACTGAATACGACCAGCGATTCGCCTATACAACCTTCTCCACCAAATATTGCCAAAGCCACCATTTTCGTTATGTGTGTATATATGTTTTGGAGGAAACCGGGTCTGAAATTCGTCCCAGGGGGTGTGCTATATTATCACCCAATGTGATATACGGTATATACCTGACGACTGTTTTCAAGAAGTAGTACGACTTTCACGTTGAGAAACACGAGGTACACAGCGGCGGACCAGGTATACGTATAAGTGTCCGGCAGGCTTGCATCTGACGTTCTGTGCAAGACTACTCGGGCGGCTCAACCTACTCTGTTGTTGTACATCCTGCGAAGTTTTAATCACGATGAATTAGTATTGGTAGCAGTTACTTCTTATGCGCGATAATTATGAAGGCAAGTGCCGGGGGGGATAAGGGCCACACTTGTGACCAAGGCTGCAATTGGCCAGCAGGCCGCTGAGGGTAAATCCTCCTACCTCCTACAATCGAGTATAGCTGGAAAGTAACAGTGATGACGGAAAGCATAAAATCATGTGTACGCACGCGCGCCGCAACCTCGCACGTGCCGGGGGGGATAAGGGCCACACTTGTGACCAAGGCTGCAATTGGCCAGCAGGCCGCTGAGGGTAAATCCTCCTACCTCCTACAATCGAGTATATCTGGAAAGTAACAGTGATGACGGAAAACTTAAAATCATGTGTACGCACGCGCGCCGCAACCTCGGCGACAGCGGTGACCGGACGGCCTGCTTCTCGTGTCGACTCCCTTTGACTGTTTGGCGAAAATTGCGTGTGCGAAGAGACATGACCGAAAACAGGCGAAACGTGCGTGTGCGAAAAGATATGAGCGAAAAGAGGCGAAACGTGCACAAACATATTCTTCGATATTATACCAGGTTCCCTAGCTTCACCTAGAGTACTTTGAAGCAAAATTAAAACTTGTCCTAACGGACAAAATGACAAAAAAATGTACACCAGGGTTTTTTTTTGCCAGTTTACGGTACAAAACGTGAACACCAGGAAATCAGGGTACACCAAACCCAAGTTAGATGACGTTTTCTGTCAAGATATACCGTTTTAAAGTAAAACATCCATGTCCTTCCGCCCCAGCCGCTAAAATAACAATAAACGGTACACCATTGTATTTTTGCCAGTTTACGGTACGAAGAAATAAAACGAGGTGATCAGTGCACACCAACCCCAAGTTAGACGACGTTTTCTGTCAAGGCATACCGTTTTCTGGTAAAAAAGAAATGCCTCGGTATAGCTTATAATTACGAACAAAACAGCGTTCATGAACACGAGCGCCTCCTTGTGTTCTCGTATTCATACGAACATACCAGGTGCGAGTCAAGCGTAGCTTGTATTTCTGAAGAAATTCTATTTCGTTTCGTGCGCGTGCGTGTACTCAGAGCACGGCACGGCGAGCGAGCCCGGCGCCGTCGCGGGTGTCACCGGGTGCTGGCGGATAGAAGGGGGGTTGCAAGGAGCGCGGTCGCCGTTTTCGTGGCGAGGCGTCGCGTGTGCCTCGAGACACGAGGGAAGTACGAATGGGCCCTGTCTGGCCTCCTTGTGATGCTCCGCTTATACCATGTACGACATATAAGGGTCGTTTTCATATGCAAAATAATATTCAAGCGGTTCTTATTTTTGCGACCAAATTGAAAGAGAGAGTGACGCAGTCTGAGCACCAACTTTGTCGAGCTGGCGAACAAGGGCCACGGTGAGCACCGGGCTTCACGCGAGGCGGGCGATGGGGATCACTGTGGCAGAGAGAGAGGAAAGCTTTACCCGGACCGAATCGGCGGTGAGGTGGTCGCGAGACGGGCGGGCGACGTACGAAGCTAAGAGAGAAGCTCTGCTGTTAGATTTTTTTCTTTTTAACTGGTCCAAGGTGCTCCAATCAGGCAGAAAATTCTTACATGAGAGGGGACGGGGATTTTTTTCTTTCCGCGCTTTTTCGTACGTGTTCATACGAATAGCCCACAGCGTGCAGTTGCACTGCACGCGGATCCCAGTGTGAGATCCCGCACATAGCAAAGGGGTCTTCGCCGCAGCATGAGCTTCAACGTTGATCACTTGAACTATGTCGGTCTATTCAAGCTTTCTAAGCGATGAGCGAGCCAAAGTGCAGATGGGCAACGACTCTGCCAAGAACAAATTACGGATCAGACAGCTGCCCGCGCCGCCTCTGCCGGAGATCGATATCCATCGCGTCGCGTAAAACAGCCAAATTACAACAGAGTACAGAGTACCCATCCGACTATCGTCCGTAGATTGGTATCATCAACATTATTACGTCATATTCTACTCATCAAGTATTGTAGTAGCGGTAGCGTTGTCTCCACAAAGAGTTCAGTAGACATACCCATACTGCAGCCAGTGCATCTTGTTCTGCTGTTGTTGTACGAAGCACGGCAGTAGTACAGCGCGATCATACAACTATTTAATAATTAATTGTTGTACAGGTATTAATGGTACATACAAGGGCTCCGCATGCTCCGGATAGGGAAATATACTCAAGTCCCAATTCGTGATTACTTTTTCAACAACATAAATAAATGGTTCGATCTTAGTACGAACAGAATCAGGTCAATGCCAAGTGGTGCAGGAAAAAGAAAATGCCGAGTTTCAGTTTTCAGTTTTTGTATCTGTCTCACTCGCATTATTATTGACCAAGTTTTTATGGCACTTTTTTACGACGGTATTTCGGTCTTTTTCAGCGATCTCTGAAGCCGAAAATCAGAACCATCTATTCTTATGGGGCCGGAAATCATCGATACTTTTGATCTCAGTTCCTGGAGGGGGCTTAAATCATCTCAGTTCTGAGAGGTTCCTCACATTTCTCAGAACTGTGATTACTTGGATTTTATGTACACTACAGAACTGCTGCTGTGATGTGTTATAGTATCGGGCTATAGAAGTAGTTATGATACAGCCCGTAGTATCAAAGCCCTGAATACCCTAAGAGTATTCCCGGGGCTCTGCCTTTGCAGTACAATGGTTAGGATAGCCGCTATGAGAAGAGTAGACATCCGCTCGAGGAAAGTTCTCGGACAAGTGTCTTTACCCCCGTCCAGAGGGTTAATAGGAGGAGAGCAGAGTGGGCGTGATGCCTTGAATCAAGCCCCTATCGATTAAATCTCTCAACAGTTCCCTCCTCTCGTCATGAGGATTAATATGCCAACACCAGAAGAAGTCTACTGAACAAGAGAAGCTCCCTTCCTAGCCAGTTCCAATAGTGCCTGCATTTCATTCCCTTACCACGACATTCCGGCTCTACTACACTTGGCGTCGTCGGCAGGCCGTGACGCCTAGGCCTCACTACGAGGTGTGGGGAAATCTATGGCCTCATCACGTTGTTTCGAATAGCCGCATCTTCGACCTCCTTTTCCGATCTTTTCGGATGATTCCGGTATCACCCATGTCCGTCGTGTGGTCTGCATCTACGACTAGTCAGGGTGGGCTAATGTGATATGGTAGTATCGGGCTATAGAAGTGGTTATGATACAGCCCGTGGTATCAAAGCCCTGAATATCCTAAGATTATTCCCGGGGCTCTGAAGTTTCCTTTGCACTACAATGGTTAGGATAACCGCTAGGAGAAGAGTAGACATGCGCCCGAGGAGAGTTCCTCGGACAAGTGTCTTTACCCCGTCCGGCGGGTTAATGGAAGGAGAGCAGAGTGGGCGTGATGCCTTGAATCAAGCCCCTATCGATTCATTCTCTCAACAGCTCCCTACTTTCATGAGGAATAATATGCCAACACCAGAAGAAGTCTACTGAACAAGAGAAGCTCCTTTCCTAGCCAGTTCCAATAGTACCTGCATTTCATTCCCTTACCACAACATTCCGGCTCTACTACACTGTCCTTTATCTTCCCAGCTGCCGAGTACGCCATACCTACGCCGAAGTATCACACCTATCTACGGCGAGCTGTACCTACTGCCAACGGCGCTTGTGCAGGAGAGATGGTCTCTCCTTTTCACATGAAAGCGATAGCAGTAGTAGCAGCAGCACAACAGTACCACTGCTGCTGCTGTGCTGTGTGCAGCCGCAGTCGCAACACCAGCAGCAGCACTACAGAAGCAGCAGCAGAATAGCAGCATCGCCGCAGACAGTATGTCAGCTTGCAGTATCCGCCCAAACTACTGCGAGTACAGGACGGGTTACGTGTACTGTACCAGTATTTGCGCATTATCTGTATAAAACTATCAATCATGACTACAGGCAGGTTTCGCAGTACCAGGTATATCTTTAACCCGAGATGCTGCGAGTATGAGCAGTATCGAACACCTTATACCTGATACCTGGTACATGATATCAATCGGCAATAATATAGAACAACCTGACAACCGCAAAGTGCACTGCTAACATGGGCAGAATTCTCAGTGTGGACCCCGACATATTCAGGTTGGATATACGTGAAGCACACGCAGCACAATATCCACAGCACCACAGAACCCCGACATACTGCCGATTACTCGCAGTGGGAGCAAGCAGTCTCGAACCCCGGAACACCCCCTGTAGTGGCTCACCGAAATAACTTGACGTGTTTTTCACCAGAAAATAGCAAGGCGAACATATTATCTTACAGTATACCTGTACCCGGTACGAAGGATCGTATCTTAAAGCGGGACCGTATAGCTCCAATTTCTTTGGTAGATACCTGACCTCTGGATATGATTTTTTAAAAGTGAAAAATGTCTGCTGTGAGTACGACGGATTGAATGGTTGAAACTCAACTTTGGAAGCTGCGTGATACGTCAGACACGCTCATCGGGCGCCCTTGTTATGGATATTTGGTTTTTGCTTTGTACATGCTCGAAGAACACCTCTGAACTACTGTACTGCTGCTGCTGCTGCTGCTGCTGCTGCTGCTGCTGCTGTAGTAGTACTCTTATCTCAATGCGTTTTAGAGATCAGACCTTGCAGCAATACACAGTCCGAGCATGTAGGACCACGTATGATATGGCCGAATTTATACTACTTTCCAACAACTTCCATTCAATTCGACCGGCGAAAACAAAGCTTTGTACGTACATATTCGAAGTAGAACACCCCTCTGAATTACTTACTGTACAGCTGCTGCTGTAGTATTACGGGGGTACATAGTTAATAGGACCTAGGGTGTACATAAAAACCTATATATTTACCTATTTTTACCGACAAAATTTGGTCCCGTTAACTATGGACCCCCGTAATAGTATTCGTATTTCAATGCGCCGCCAGAGATCAGACCTTGCAGCAGCTGCTGTAGACAGTCCGAGCATGTAGGACCACGTATGATATCTCCAATGTGATTGGTCGGTTTTTCTTATCGAACTCACCACACTCGGCGAATTCATACTACTTTCCAACAACCTCCATTCAATTCGACCGGCGAAAACAAAGCTTTGTACGTACATATTCGAAGTAGAACACCCCTCTGAATTACGTGCTGTACAGCTGCTGCTGTAGTAGTACTCGTATTTTAATGCGCCTCCAGAGATCAGACCTTGCAACAGCTGCTGTAGACAGTCCGAGCATGTAGGACCACGGATAACATCCTCCGATGTGATTGGTCGGTTTTTCTTATCGAACTCACTACACTCGGCCGAATTCATACTACTTTCCAACAACCTCCATTCAATTCGACCGGCGAAAACAAATGACCTGTTGAATTATAAAACACCAAATCACCGGTATATCCAAAGATCTGGTACCAAGAACGGCGCGATACCCCGACAAGGCGCGTGTAGTCGACCCGCGAAGAGAGAGGGACAAGGGAAGGCAGCAACCGAGTCAGGCAATACAGAGGGGGTCGAACAGGCGGAAGGCCGATGGCGGCCCGCAAACCAAGGGACTCGGGAGAAAGCGGTAGCATCAGCAAGACTGAGAGATCGAACTTCGGAGAGAAAAAAGCTAAGATCGAGTCTGTCACAGTAAGCTCTTCGCGGAGCAACAACAGTAAAGCAAATATCCAGGACCGAAGAAAATAGAACCTCCGTGTCTCCTCGCCCCAGCAAAGATCGTTCGAGTTCGGGGTCGCTGCACTCGTCAGTGGCGCGAGACTCCGAGATGCGCGCGCGGGAGAACATCCGTCGGAGCCCGGCGAGCGCGGCCCTCGAGGAAAGCGGTAAAAAAAGCAATCACGAAGCCAGGCACGCGGAGGCGTCTGGAATCCAGCCTAAATTCAACACGGAATCGGAAGCGAATGCTTCGCTCTCAGGCGTCGCGAAGGATTGTATCTATATCTCTAGCATCTATGTATCTATCGTGTTTTCCACTCCTCTGCTGCTAAGCAGCTGCTGATTATATTATTTGGCGATACACCAACGCGATGAAGCACGCAGCGATCCGCAGCGCGGGCACCCGCATCGGTACACAACACAGCAATGGACCCGACAAAGTGGAGCAGCAGTTGAGACAAGCTAACGCGCCCAGGATACCCGTATGTACGTATTATCATACACCGCGGCGGACAACATGCCAAATAAATGGTCTGTTGATGATGCTGTTGTAAGCGCTCGAAAATTTTGCGCTACGTCACGAGTCAGGAGTCACGAGACGGCAGCAGCAGCTAAGAGCTTTGGCCGCCGAAGGCTTTGAACTTTTGTAGCTGCTGCTCAGGAGCAGCAACTCTTGAGCAGCGGCTTAGCTGCTGCCTTCCGCTGACTGCGGAGAACTTTTTTTGCAGCTAGCTGCTTGCTGCTGCTTCTGAAGCTGTGCTGCTGAGCTTTGGCCGCCGAGAGCTTTGCTTGGCGGCGATCGACATATATATGCTTCTTTAGGTTGTCACGACGGTAAAATCTGATGCTTGAGCGAAATAGAGGGACAGCACAATCACCACAAAGTAGTAGCTAGCTGCTGCTCCTGAGCAGCAGCTCCTCCTGAGCAGCAGCTTAGCTGCCACCTGCCACTGACTGGGGAGACTTGTTTTTGCGGCTAGCTGCTGCTGCTTCTTCTGCTGCTTTGCTTTGGCCGCCGAGAGTTTTTTTCCGCCGGAAGATACATGAGCAACTACAGAGAGAGACAGCACCATCACACAACAAGTAGCTGCTGTCGTCGCGAACACAGACAACCGGCCGAGATTACCTGGTACCTGCTACTGGCACGATGGTGATAGCTTCCGACAGGCCGACTGAAGTGTATGACATTTGCTTCATAATTCAAATACAATGCTAACCTAGCTAGGCAGACTTGAAAGAGTCAGAACAGTTATTTCCATGGAAAAAAAATGCCGGCTGCGACAAAAGAGTTAAACGGCCCACGACAACAACGACCTACAACAACAAAGAGCGACAGACAACTTACCCTTCTACACCAGGTCGAAACAAGACAACAGTGATACTACTGACTTCTCCATTCCTACAACCCGCGGTACCTTTTTTGCATCCAAGCAGAGGTCTCACCCCATAGAGTTTGGGTTAGGGTTAGGGTTCGGATGGGGTGGTCAGTGTCTACTGTATACCTGGTAGGAAGCATGCCTGGTATCTCCTGCTGCTATCACTTCTTCGGAAAACACACGCAAGGAACAATAAATAGCAGCAACAGCAACATCTTCAAACAAGGTAAAATTCTACCTCGCAAATATCAATGTCGCGAGAGAATTTCCATACCTCCGTCCGACCTTAAATGGTAACACCTAGGGAACAGCAGGGCAACCCTTGCCCTGCTCTACCATATTGTATACACCAGGTATTACAATACTGTACGCACGTACTAGCACCTCTTCGTAAATGCCTTGTCTATATACGATTATCACTGCCATTCACACTGGCCTGTCGACAGGTATCCGGAGGCGATGACCGAGATGCTGCTCTCCTCGGACGGCGGCCTCGAAGGCGACAACAGGGGCTCTGCTGGGCCGAGGGCGTGGCGAGGTGGCCCGGCCAACGACGACGACGGCACCTTCAGGTACGCAGATGTGCTCGCTCGGACAGCAGACATGTGTTAATACTGCTTGTGCGTACCGACCTCTGCCCTTCATAGCTCGCTGCCACCTTATAAAAAACGTATTAACCTACACACCCGTACGATAACGCACGCCATCGAAGCTTCACCAAACCTGCAACAGTGAGCTTTGAGGATTTTTTTTCAGATCTCACAGCTTGATATACACCAGGGGCACCTGGTATATGAATATGTGTTTATAATGTACTTTTTCGAACATATCTCTTCGTACGAGCGCTTTTTTGGCGAAACGCTAAGTCGTTTGACACAGAGATCCCGGCCGGAAACGTTGGTCAAGGTCCGGGCGCGATCCGTTCCCTCTGGAGCGCGTGGCAGGCCGTCAAACGTTTTTTTTTTTTTCCGGCCGGAGTGGGCAAGACGATTTCCCTGGTTTCAGCACGAGAGGCCTTATTTTGTACGTATTTTGTACGTACGTAACATTCTCTCTCTCTCTCTCTCTCTCTCTCTCAAAGGCTCAAAGGCTCGAAGGCTCAAAGGAGCAAGGGCTGAGCACGCACGAAGTGCAGTTGCTGCTTTGTCCTCGACTTACACACATGTATTTGATGTACCTGGTTCTGTCCGGAAGTGCAAGGACCGTTTTGCACCGTACTCCCGCTCTGTCCCTAAATCTCAGGGCCGTTTCAACACTAATATTAAGTAAAAACACCCCTCGTATTTAGGGACAGTGGTGTTCGTATTGTTGCTCTTTCAGGACCGCAGTCCCGTTTCGGGGGACGAACTACTTGGAATTAGAGTGGTTCGTCTCAAAAACGGGACTGCGGTCCTAAGAGGGTCGCTGCTTGAACTGCATCATAGTATTCCACACCTCGGGCAGACGCGTCGATTTCCCACTGCATGGTCCAGATCTTTTCGAGTCAGATGTGTCCCCGATGTTGTATGATCTTCTGTCTGGTAGCTTTTCACGTGCACAGCCGGGTGGGACCCGTGTGCTCCGCAGGAAATCTGGCGCCTGTTTTCCTGGGTGGGTTGGATCCGCCCCGAAAGGCAGATCCTGCACAACCTCCCGCAACGGTCGGCGAGGAACTAGATGGCGTGCAGTAGATAGATAGATAGATAGATAGATCATGATCTGTCGGAGGTGTGAAATATTCCGCCCTAATTCTGAGTGTTTTGTCCCCCACACGTGGGTGCGGTTCTTGAACGGGTTGAGCCAGTGTCGACCTCCCGTGCCTTTTCGCGACCTTGGCCTGGATCCACGGCGACAAGCCGTATTAATGTTGAGAAGTGCACATGCTTTGTGGTGCTCTCTCCACCTTTTTTGTCGCTTGCCCTTCACGATTGCGCCCACACAGCGGGGACGTCGGTCGGTCGGATGCTGGTGAGGAGAGCCGGAAAAAAATAACGTGTGCTACTCCGCTGTAGTAGTTGGCGGGTGTGATGTACAGTATTACGGGGGGACCGTATTAAATCGGACCAAATATTGTTAAGTCAAAATGGCTAAATATACAGGTTTTTGTGTGTGCCGTAGGTCCCATTTACTATGGTCCCCCGTAATAGGTCCCATTTACTGTGTTTATTGCCGGTGCTGTTCTCACATGAACTCATGTCCGAAATATATCGAGTCCGTGGTCCTAGGACAGGCTCCGAAACACTGGAGCGGAAGAATACCTCAGGGAAAAAAACTTAGTTCAAATTAAGTAAGAGTCTAGCTAGCCGGCGATAACAAGTCCATCTCCCGTGCCCGTCCCTCATAAGCATGCCGCACCGACAGCTTGCTCTACAGCAACACCATAGTGCGTGTGCCCGCTCGGGCCCGCCGAGACGAACCCGGCTTTTAACTTTTAACATCCGCATGGTCTCGGCCCACCCTGTCTGTCTGCCTGCTCCCCGCCCCCCCCACGCCCCCTAATCCGCCAACTCCGTTCTCCCGGTCTTGCCTCCACTCCGTCCACACGCCAGACACGCCTCTAGCCTGAGCCTTATGTGGCAAGCGGTTAGCGTCCAACTATGTGCTTGCCTGCGTTGCGTCTCTGCGTACCACGCCGGGAAGGAGCGTCTGCGCTCGCGGCTGCTGTTGGATGACACCGAAGAGAGGTGAGAAGGTTTGGCACCGCCATATTTGCGTTCAAACCCGCACTTTTTTTGTGTGTTAGAAGGGAAGGGTGTCAGCAGCCCTGAGTTTTTTTTTTTTTTTTTTTTTTTTTTTGTCGGGAGTTCAATGTGGGTGTCACGAGAGGATGTACTGTGGACTGTAGGTCAGCGGTGGGTTTGGCCGAAGCAAAATCTGGTTGAATGTCGCGTCAACTCTGCAAGCTTGAGTGATCGATGTGTGTTCGTAGGTTTCGGCCTTATTTGTTTGTTTCCCGTCTGTGCCTTCATGGAAATGGGACTTTTTTTTTTTTTTCTCTCTTTTGTTTTTCTTCTTGTGCTTGTCCGTTTTCCAGACGGAGGCTTGAATGGCCAAGGGCGAAACGTGCGCCCCTGCCACTGGCAAGCGCTTCTTTCTCGCCCAAGTTCACTCTATCATAGACTGGGGGTAGGTAACATCTTCCCTACTATAATATCACGGGGGACTATAGTAAATAGGACCAACTATTGTTAGTAAAAATGGGTAAACATATATTTTTTAGTGTGTACCGTAGGTCCTATCTACTATGGCCCCCCGTAATAGTAGGTTGTTCCTCTCATGAGCGAACGGAACACGCCAAACATCGGTAACAGGGGCATTCAATCGTACTCCCATCTGCCCACCCGCATCACCCGAAGCCGCCGCCTATCCCCTCGAACGCGCGAATTTTTTTATACGTCGGACAGATCAGATAGATCAGACAGATCTTATAGATCAGATAGATCATCTAGACCATCTAGATCAGATGGATCACGTAGATAATAGCCTCCCGTTTGTGGGTTATGGTGCAAGGTCTGTAGCGAACAAGTCCCAACCCAGAAAAAAAAGGTGTGCTGCGAATACGGCTCCTACCCGGCAACGGCGAGCTAGATCATACAGATCATACAGATCAGGAGTACATCTCCCCCGAAATATTATATCATGAATTGTTCGAAGCGATGATCTGTACCTGATCTGTACATGATCTGTCCGATGCGTGAAAATCTTCCATCCGATCAGAAAAAATACGCTATTTAATCGGCACACACCGAATGCTTCGCCACAAACGGTGGGGCGCTAATATGCCGCTGATCCCTCCCCCCCCCCCCGGCCCCGTTAACGCTGCTCCAGCGAGGTCCAGTGCTTCATGGAATCGATTCTCGCGCAAGACAGCCTCCGACTTCAACGATCCTTTCGCTCTACCACGGAGGAGACGAAGGCCGTTCACGCTGCAATCGCGGCGGCCGCTCGGTCGGAGGATGCCGGTGGCTCGGGGTCGAGGTCGGACTTAGACGGTGGAAAACGATTGGCCGCTGCCGCTGTCGTTGCCGCCGAAGATCCGTCCTTGTTCACTCTCGGAAAGGACGGCGTCAACGCGTTCTGGGAACTCTTGTCCTACCCGCAGCTGATGGAGGACGGCGAGATAGAGAGGACGTTCTTGCGCGCCCTCGCGCAGGTACCGCTTTAAACTTTTGACGAGTAAGGGTTATCCCCTCTGTGCGCAAGCAACGGCGCAGATGTATGCAGTGGGCGCCGTACCTAGTGTTGGCGGGTGCTTCGTGTTCGTGAGAGAAGGCAAGGTGGGGCGGGAAGGCTGGCCGTGGAAGAAGAGTTCGTCATGGCGTGTGTTCGGAGGATAGATGCCGCCCCTTGTGTCCCCGCGTGAGAGCCATGACGGACTGTTTGTGCCGTAGGCATGTAGTTGCTGGCTCTGTAGGGGGGCCGGGGTGGTGTACTCGTTATCATGCAGGGCCGTCGCCGTATGAACATAGACCTTCGCATCCCTACAATGCCAAGACTCAGCACGTCGGGTTTTCACCGACCAGACAGACATTGCTTGCACCAAGCGCGAAGCGCCGTGAGGCGTCCGGCGAGTCGTATGAAGGTTGAGCTGCATCGTGGGGGGGGGGTGGGCATATACTCATTATCATGCGTAGCCGTAGTCGTATAGTCGTATGGGGGGGGGGAGAATGGTTTATGCATGAAGAAACAGACCGCGCTATGTAAGACAGTACCGGTGTCACTGTTGATAGGTGCGGCAGGCCTTATTTTGCAGCCGGCGTGCAGTCAACTTATGTGTGCTGGTTGGTTTTTCGAATTAGAGAATTAGGATAAATCCCTTACCACTTTGGACCGACATGTAAGCATCGTTTGCCCATTCATATTTATACCGAGGGATTCTTTTATATATTGGACATATCGGTACCCGGTATGCATTAGCTCGGTCGACGGTAGGTAGTACAACCTTGGCTGTAGAACTCAGCCGCAGCCAGCTCGAATGGGGTCCGTGATAGTTCAGCGTCAATTGGAAGCTCGCATTCGCGCCTCTTTGTTTTTTGTTTTGTAAAGCCACAGTAGTTGGCGCGTCCTGGGCCCTTGCGCCGCGATACAAGCGCGTCTCGTGTGTGTACACGCGACTTATTGTTTACACTGAAGCCGCACCAGCCACTGCAGCGCGTTGCTGCGACTTGAGGGATCGGAGGCCTCGCATTGGTTTTTTGTTACGCGTCGAAAGGCGGCTCAAGGAGGATTGGCAGGGCATTTGAGGGATCGGAGGGAGGTTGGAGGAATAGTTACATGTTCGTTCGGTGCGGCAGGGTCCAATCACACGCTTAATTAGTTATAGCATTCGTCAAATGTTCTCATGCTTGTGCAGGTTGTATTGCTTTGCGTGCCCCCCCCCCCCCCCCCCCCCCCCCCCCCCCCCCCCCGTTTGAACGTGTTTTCACTGCTGCCACCTATCCGCACACCCTTTGCCGCGGTGAATGCCCGAATGGCAACTCGTGCCGTGGACAAAACTCGGGATTTTAGGTGACCAGGTCCGGCGCGGAGTGCTTCTCGGGATCAGGGTGGGCACGGCACTGGCCTGGCGTGCTGGCGCTCCTGGTGCATAGGGACGCGGCTGCGAGGGAGTGGGCGCAGTCGATGGCGAAACGGGCTGGGAGAATCGACGCTGATGTGTACCGTGAGTTTTTGAGGTGCGTGCGGTCAGTGAGAAAAAGGGCGAGGCCCCGGTGTGTGGGCGTCTGTGGGTCCGTCGCTTTGGGTCACTGGAAATGCGGGGTTTCTCGCGAGTGACGCGGCTTGTGCTGAATGGCGCCGTCGGTCAGTCGCGCAATACCGGCCTTGCCGCGCCAATCGGACAGCAGTTGCGTATTCTTAATTTTTTCGGTCCCCGTTTTTCGCGTGTAAGTACTTGTTCTTTCGTTGGACATGAGCTCGAAGGCGCGATAATCGTGAGTTGCGACACCCCTCTTCATGTCTTCGTTTTTTTGTGTGTGTGTGTTTCCTCGTTGTCTCTCGCTTCCCGTGCCTGTGCTGCCCAAGTCCTATCATCGACCTATGGGTGCCTGTCCTCGAGCACGACATCAATGCTCTGCCCTGTGCTCCAGGGGAAGGCGGTCGAGGCGACAAGGAGCGGCTTCACTGGAGCGGCTTGAACGTTGCGTTGCAGGCAGGTTGCGAGTGAGAGCTTGCACGTATGTAGCCTTGGCTGCGCGAAACGCATGCACCGTGGTCTACCGTTGCGCTGCTTGGTCACAACGCTTTGGTTCGTATTTTCGTATTTGCACCTTGGGTTTTTCGAATTTTCACCCAGTGTTTGGAGTCTGTGTCCAAGAAAACTTCTGGTAGAAGAGTTTGCTCGTAAACAGTTGGGTGGCATGTGTGTTCGCGGTTGCATATCAAGTCAGTCGTGCAACAAGGGCCCATGCTAAGCCCAGCGGCGTTTGCGCGCCGGTTATCTCTGAGCGTGCGCGAAGCGTTGGGGACGGCGAGACGAGCAGCCGCTAGGATGAGTTAGCGTTCGGCGGTTATCAAAACCGCTTGGTAGCTATGCTCCCTGACGTACTCGAGAGTTACGTCGCCTGAACGCGCTTGCCAGGACCGTCATGGCGACAACCTACCAGTTGCACGCACATACCAGCGCATATATGTGGCAGGCGAACTCTGCTAGGAGCAAAAACACTCAAGCTTACGCGCGAAAGCGTTGTACTGTCTCAGGCCACTGCCTTCGGTACCGTGGCGCAAGCCGTCTTTAATGAATGGGGCTTGCCGGGTCGTGTGCCGGATCAAGTTTCCCGGAGCCGTACCCTCCAGCTGCTCAAAGCCAGTAGCGATGTAAGGAGATGCGACCTGTGTGCACGGGAGTAAATGTCCTCCCTCGATTCCACGCCCTCGTGCCCTCCCGCCTTCGCCTTGCACCGGTTACAGCTGTTTGAATCTGATGCTGCCCCGCTTCTGGCCACCGAGTTTCCGACTCTGGTGGACCTCATCCTACAGACGTTCGACGATGGTCCGAGCGATGGGGCTGTACCCCTCTACCTTCAGGTATTGGGAAGAGCTCAGCTGGAGGCTGGGTTTGGTCAATGTTGAGGCTCACGTTCTGAACGTCCCCCCCCCTGTTGTTCCGTCGGTCGAACCATCGCGTACCCCTTGTCGTTGCTGTTTTGTGTCGGCGAAGTTTTCGTAGAACTCTTTAGCTTGGAATGCCCGCCCGCCCTTGAACAACCATTTGCGTGCGTGACAGCTGCTGCCGCGGCGTTTCTGTTGACGCTTGTTCATTGGGCGCTTTGTGCCGTGGACCACCGCCCACTCAGCCCTTGCTGGTGCCGGGAAAATCGTCGTGTTTGTTTTGGAGCATACTGCGTATTTTGTTTTGTCGTGTACCGCACCCGGCCGTCCTGCAGCCAGTGCTGCTACGTTTAGGCCGAAGCCTAGCTTTTATCGTAATCGCTGCCGTTCCCTCAAAGGCAATGGGTTCCATGGTTTCGCTCTTTGGCTGTTTTTATCTGCTGCAGCTACGTGGCCTGCGTTGTTTGCCACCCGCTGGCATCCCTGTACTGTTTCTGCTGATATTGAACGAGATGTTTTCGACACAGCTGGTATGTATCTGGTAGCAGCCGTATATACCTTGTTTCCACGGGACATAGCACGATTTCATATATACCGCCACGCCACAGTGTGTATTAGGCAACCGGCCACTGCTGTACTTTTTGCTCCCGACGCTTTTTGATCGCCAGGTGTGCGGATGTTTGACGGCCCTTTTCCGCCTCCTGGGCCCGCGCATCTGGAAGTACAGCACCCTCCGTCCGCCCGAGGTGCTCGACGCCATCGAACGACAGGCTCGCGAGGGAGAGGACGCCAGCCTCGGAGGAGGGGGGAAACGGCGCCCACGCGGGGCAATTCAGAAGAAGGCGCTTCAGGCACTGCCCTTGCTTGTGTCGTCTGCTTCTTCTCCTTCTCGACGTTACGACGGCCGAAGCGGCGGCCATGCTGATGGCGTGTCGTACGGGGGGAGCCCAGAAGCGGAGGCTCAGGAATATGTCAGCGAGAGGGAGCGAGGGGCGAGGAGGACAGGTGGAGATGTTGCCGATAAGGCGTCGCTGGCTGACGATGTCCTCGAGTTCCTCTCGCACGAAATTTCGGCGCTTTCTTGTTCTTCGGCGGCGGCGGCGGCTGTTGCTGCTGCTGGCGGGCGCGGGCACAACCCGCAGCCGGAGCCGAATAACGGGAAGAGCTCCCTGCGGCGAACGGTGCTCACAAACACGCTGCTCGACGTTTTGGAGGTCTGTTACGACCGCCAGGTGGCTGCGGACGAGGACGTCCGCGTCAACGCCAGCGGTCACGGTGATCGTGATTTCGACGAAACCTTTCGGTACTCAAAGCCGGAAAGCTGGCCATGGAACTCCGGGACAGGCGTCGACAGTGCAGGGCGTGCTGAGGGTGATATTGTCGGAGGAAGTGGTACCGACGGGTACCGACGGCGTCGTCGCCAGTGGCCACTGTCGTGGCCCGTGCGCAGCTTGCCTCGCTGGGCCCCACGGCTCGCTGACGCCGTCGCTGCCCGAAGTCATGCCGCTGGGGAGGGTGGGGATGGGGAAGCGGTTAGCTCTTTGATCAATCGAGCAACTGGCGTGCTGGAGCTTGTGCTCCACCAACACGCCGGAGCGGCTTGGCGAAAGGCGATATGGGCGCTGCGTGGGGGCCCGGGCGGTCCTGAACTTCATTTAGACGAACCAGGGAGCAACACCAGGGTTGGAGAAGGGAAGGGAGAGGAGGAGGCGGAGGAAGAGGACGACGAGGAAGTTTTGATGATTTTCCGACCGTTGCTGGAACGGATTTGCCTGGATTTGCCTCTTCTGGACCTAACGGCTCGGGTACACGCCATAGTTTTCCAGGCGCATGGATGGCTTTCTCTTCTACCCTGCGGTGAGTATAATACTCAGATCGACATTTATGTAGACGAGACGAGAGCTCGCTCATTTATTCACCCAAGGCTCTCACCGCACGCCGCCCTTCTCGTGCCCATGGGTACCAATTGTCTGGCGTGTTATCAACCTGCCAGATTTGTGTTTCGACACAAGTTGGACGCGTCCGCCGGGCTTGGGTACCGTTCCGTTCCGGGGGCGCGTGTCGGGGGTTCGAATTCGCCACGTCACACATCGGACAGAACAGAGATATCAGAGAGATCAGAGAGATCAAAGCCTGCTGATATGAGTTGTTTCGCAGGATCTGTGCAAACACAGATAATCCAACCAAGGAAACATGCCCTGCAGATCATGCAGATGGTATGGCTCCCACGCGGCAACATGAGCTAGATCATACAGATCAGGAACCCATCCATCTGCCCTGAAACATGTAGGCGATGATCTATCCGAGGTGTGAAAACGCTTGTCGGGGGTTCGAATTCGCCACGTCACACATCGGACAGAACAGAGATATCAGAGAGATCAGAGAGATCAAAGCCTGCTGATATGAGTTGTTTCGCAGGATCTGTGCAAACACAGATAATCCAACCAAGGAAACATGCCCTGCAGATCATGCAGATGGTATGGCTCCCACGCGGCAACATGAGCTAGATCATACAGATCAGGAACCCATCCATCTGCCCTGAAACATGTAGGCGATGATCTATCCGAGGTGTGAAAACGCTTTTGCTGCGATGGAATTTGTCCGGACAGCAACCGCCGGGCGTCACGCTCGCGAAATATTTGAGTGCCTCGTACCTGCTACCAGGCATTGTTTTTTTGGTAGGTATGGCACACGATTCAGTCGATGTGTTCCCATGCTTGCTTGAAGATGTGAGTGTTTTTTTTTTCTTCTTCTTTTCGTTTCTTCTTAGTTTGACTGCTGCCGCGTGGCGGTGTGTGTTCCTTGGTTTCAACCATCGTGCATGACGCCTTGTACAGATGTTTCACCGCTGCCGTTTCCCTCCTCGCGCGCGCGTTCTTCCGTTTTTTTTAACGGCACTTTAGGAGATGCGGCCCTACGTGCCGCGAATGCCGGGGGGGGGGGGCGTCGTCGTCGTCGAGGATCCTCGCGAAACTCCACTCAGGCCTGGTGTCCCAGTTCATGGAGCTCTTCGTGCATTATGTGCAGGGCGTGACCAGGGCTGTCGAGAGAGGCGGGGTTAGTTGGACCTGCGACCCGTTTGTGTTTCCCCCCTGTACTCTGCGTTGTTTCGATTGGCGCCGCATGTTGCACCGTCTTGAGGCGTGGGCAAGGGCAAGGCGCGAGGTGCCAAGCGCGTCGACGCTGGCCGTACGGTTCAGACGAGCGGAGGGTCAGCTCTTTGTTTGAGGCCTGTGCGGGTGCCATCCATCCACACTATGGGGTGACATACACTTCGCATTGGTATTGTATGTCCTAATCTCCGCGGTGGTCCGAGCCCGCGGATCGGCTTCTCTTGTGCCTCGCGGGAATGGACCCACGTTTGGACATTTTTTTTTTTGAAAAGCGATTGTCGGAGGCTTCTGTCGCCGAGTCTTGCGGTTTGTGCGCTTCATAATCCGCAAGTACGTTCCCTGATATCTCCTTCTGCGGGCGGCAGGGCGGCTTTGATTTGATCGCGCTCAGTTGAGTGAGCTTTGTCTTCAACACCGCGCTGCCGCTCCCTCCATCGCCCTCCTTGCTTCTACCGACGTGCAGGCATCGTGCTCGCCGGCCCTCCGCCCGGACGTAATGCCTTCCATATTTCAGGTGTGTTTTCTAGGGGAGTTGGCCGCGTCGCAGTGACGGAGAAGCGTCCCCACGTGTCCTGCTCTGCCGTGGTTTTCGGGCGCTCGAAAAATTTGCTTGGGCGGTGATGGCTCTGGGCCGAGCGATGCCCTTCTCTGTTGTACGAAATCGCATCGTTGAGTGTCAAGAGATTGTACCCAGCCGCCGCTTTTTCTTGGCGGCACCCAACCATTGTATTTCGGACCGGTTGTGGGAACTAGCAGGCTGCCCCGCGTGCGCACATCTCTCTCCCTCGTGCGACGCACATGACGGATCAGTACGTGGGTACATAGTTAATAGGACCTATGGTATACATAAAAGCCTATATATTTACCTGTTTTTACTAACAAAATTTGGTCCTGTTAACTATGGACCCCCGTAATAGCTCAAACACACACCAGGTGTGTACTTCGTAAAAAGGCAGACAGTATTAAACGAAATGTAATTGCTTTAGGTTAAAAGAGTAAAACCATGTTTTGCCTCCGAAGCGCATATTAAACGTTCAGGACGTAAAAAAAAAGATGTACCTGGTATGAGTCCTCTCGTAACTCCAGTTGCTGGATCACCGCTCTTGTGGCCGATCCCGACGCGTCTCCGTGCCGATCACACCAGGCGCTCCTTGCTCCGGTATCGGCGTCACGGTCGGCGATCCAAGACCTCCTGTCGTGCTCACTGCCCGCCGACGATGCTCGCGGCTACCGTTTGGAAGCGACCAAAAAGGGTGACCTGCGGCCGCTGCTGCGCCAGCTTCCATTGGGCTGTGCCCGGGCTTGCTTTCTGGTCGTCCCGCAGGTGAGGGGACGCATCCGGAGGCGTTTCGGGTGGTGTTGTGCTATGCAGGGAGTGATATTGTTATTGTTGTTGTTGTTGTTTGTCCTCCGGCGGACTGGTAAAAATAAAGGTTAACGCTTTTTAGTACTGCAGTCTGGTTTTGGAGACAAAACACTCAAATTCTAAGCGGTTTGTTCCCCAAACGGGACTCTGCAGCACTACTGTAGAAGGGTTGGGCTCACCAAACGTCCGCATATGTAAATACGTGTCGTGTGTCAGTTTAACCCGCCGCCTACCATCGCAATAGCGGAACAAGCTGTTTTTGCTGTCTCCGGGGCGCGTGCTGCTGCCTCGGGGCGCGTGGGTGTGTTGACCCGACCTGATCCGCAGGAGGCATCGAACTACGGCGGGCTTAACCTCTTCGGGACCGCAGTCCGTTTTGGGGACAATTGGGGACCAATCACTTGGAATTAGAGTTTGATGCATGTTTCCGGACAAGTGCGGTACTAAAAGGGTCAACACTTCACTGTTAGCTCTGCGCGTGAGGTCCGTATCGACCAGAAATCGGTGGCACGGTGAATAATATGTATGTTTTTCCACAAATGTATCAACCAACAGACTGGACAATTGTCAGCAATTCCGAACTGTCATGGCGCTCCGAAATAACTTGAGTATAGTATACCGGGAGGTCAGCACTGCATCGCTGTTAACTCCTGACACGTCACGAATTGGCTGTCCATAGTGTGCCCAGACGTATAAAAGTTTATGTACTGAACAAATTTAGCAACCGGAATGTTTTCCCGTTTGATGCTGATCTCAAAAACAGGGATAGGTGTGATTTTAAGCGGGTTTCGGTATAATGTACCCGGCTGTAGAGCGCATCGACTGATATGAAGAATCGAGGCTACAGAAACCTAGTTCGTGGTATGCCGCACACCGACGAACAAGAATCATTCCAATCGTACATTTGAGTATAGCGTACAACCCCGTAAAAAAACAGTAGTTTTTTATGTACATCATACAATGGGCAACACGACACGACACAAGGAAAGAAACTAGCAGGAACTACTGGAGGCTTTGAAAAAAAGAACGAGGAGTTCTTTGCCCGCACGGGGAAAACAATTGGAGAAGCGGGGAGAGACAAGCGCGCCGAGAACATAGCGGAGCGCCGCGACTATTGTGCGTTGGAACGACGCCATGACGGTGCTGCCCGTGCGCGCGACGAGGCTGTGGCCAAATGTGCTGCTGAGACCGAAGCTCGCCAATCGGCCGAGTGTCTAGCCGACGAGCGAAAATTGTCACTGGAAGCCGAGGAGCGGCTGCGACTTGTCACGGCAGCAAACTTTCCGGGGAGCGTCAACACCGGCTGCACGCGGAGGCAGGAACGCGTGCAGCACTAGCGTAGCTGGCAGCCGAGGAGGGGCGGAGGTGGGCAAAGGTGGCGAGGGTGGCGAGGCTGTCGGAGGAGATGGATCACCACCTTGCATGTCCTCCTCCTCTCGCTGCTGCGCTCTCTGTTGCTACTGCTCATCCTACCTTTTTATATTCCGTACGAAGCTTTTTCCCCATTTTCTTATTCTTGGTCTCCTGAAATGCTTCTGAGCTTTGTTGGTCTCCAATGAAAAAAATGATGACGGCTACTGCCAATTTTCTTCGTGGTTGTTAGTCGAAAAAAAACGATATTCATCTCTGCGCACAACGATCAATGGGCCCCGATATTGCTGGTACCGGCTATAAAAGGGACCTCACGCGCCGAGCAAACTGTTATGAGGCTCCCCACTTGGGCAGCTCTCTGCTACTGTATGGTACCTTGTGTCCCTTATCCAACAACAATTCAGTGGGCTGAGCCCGGAGTACGTTTCAACCCCGTGGGCTGTGCACCCAAACGAAGAAATGTAGAAAAAAAGATGTGCATCGGACCGAAAGCTTGCCATGGTTGGGGCAGATCTTTGGTTGAGAAGCGCTGCGTAGTCAGTGATAGCCAGTTGGGCTCGTAAGTTCAACCCGTTACCGAGGCGCGGCTCTTGCTTCTGCGTACTGTACCGCGCGAGCAGAATCGACCGCCGTAGCTCCGATCTCGAGCGTGAAAAACTCGCGTCGGACTTGGTCGCAGGCAAAGACTAGGTTCCCCTCATGTGTATAGCATAGGGTAGCAAGGTTTAAACGGTTTTCGATTTCGAATATACGCAAGCTTGGTTGTTCCCTGGTCCAGCAGCCGGCCGGGTTGTGACTGTAAGACCAATGGGTATGGTAACAGAAAGAGGACTTTGGACGCCTACCGGGATGCCTCGCCCGCAACTCGGAATTGAAGGTACCGATCCCAGGGACTTTCAACCCTTCCTCCGAGAGGTATAATATCCAGCACATGTTTTGCTTCTGTGGGGACCTAAGGTAGACTCGGGAGCTTTTTTTTTTTTACAATTTGCGGATCAATCGAATGAGCACCGTGCTTCTTCCGAAACGACGTTCCGAAACAGCCGGTTCGCCATTGTGTATTCGCGAAAAAGGTTGCGGATGCTGCCACCCCTTCGCGCTTTTTGTTGAAAATTCCAGTCCAGGCCCTTCACGTACCAACCATTTCATACGCGGGATACCTCTCGGGCAGAAATAGTTGACTCTTCCTGAGGTGTGTACCTTCGATTTCGAGGTTCGGGCGAGATACCGAGAGGGGTCCAAAGTCAGAAAGTTTGGACGTACGTATTTCTGTTACCGTTGCCCATTTTTGTCTGAAGGTCCCTGACAACAATACGTTTTCGTTCGGAAGTACGCCCCGCTCCAAACGCGAACTATTCGTGATTACAAGTCTGTCCTGAAAGAGAGCAATAGCGGCCATACCCACCCCACTGCCACCTTTTTTTGGCGTACTTTTCTAGGCTTTGGGCGCAATGGCCGCCGCGGGTCCTCACCTCTCCTTGAAGTCTTGGGGACCACTTTTTCAGGTTGCCGGTGTGCTCGGGCGTAAGGCGCTGTGGCCGACTTCGTCGTCGGGCTCCAGCTGCTGGGGTGAAGGAGAGGGAGGCGGTAGCAGTGGGGGGGTGGCGCGAGACAGCGGAGGGTACCGACGGGGCGTCGGAGACGACAGCATCGAGGACGTGGAGCGGGGGCCAGAGGCGGGCAAGGACGAAGAAAACTCGTTGTGGGCGGCTCTGGATGCCCTGTGGGAGTTCGCTTTCTTGCAGGCGAGTTTTGGATGGGGCACGGGGGGGGGCGTACTCATTTGTTGCTTGCCTTAGTCATTTGACCATTGACCACGCACCCCTTTCGAGACGGAGCACCGTTCCTACTCCTAATAGAGACAACTCCAACATTGGGCGCCTATTATGTCGTTTCCATAAATTACATAGAATCTTTTTGCTAGTCTTATCCCCTTCATGTTTGGCCTCCTGTGGCCACCATCTATCTCCTAGGATAGCGATCGTTTTCTCGCTGCTATTCATTGTATCAAACTCCTCCACGTCACATTCGTCCATTTTCCTCATCTCCTCTTCTAACACATCCCGTTCCTCCGGGGGGAGGGAAAACATGAGCGAGTCAAAGATTATTACAATTTTGCCCCTGAGTCTGTACCGTACTGAATACGTATTGTTTTTGTACCTCGCTGTCGAAAATCGTCCATGGAAAGGAGACCTCGCCCTTTTTGTGATATTAACCGCCCAGAGGGAATCGGAGACGACGTGTAGCCGCTTGGAGTAGCTTCCTTGGTGTCGCCCTGTAGTGACAGACCGCGTGGTGGGCGGCAGATTGCGGGGTTTTTTGGGCGTGCGTATAGCTCGTTGTGGACGCTGTGCGCACGCACGTTCCGGGGACAAGATTATTTCACGCGTCGGGACGAGCATCGATTCCCACTTGATAGATCTACGGCAAACCTTTCAGGGCAGAAGATCTGTATAATCCGTATGATTTATAGCTCATGTTGTTGAGTGGGAGCTGTATAGTCTGCGTGATCTAGAACGTGTCGTTCTGGGTCGGTATCTGTGTTACTGTACGCGCACAGATCCCGCAAGTATCATGGCGGCGGGTTAGGATCTGCCAGGTGGTTTTGATCGTGGCCTGTCTGTTGGATGTGTTAGACGCATGGTTTTACCAGAGTTGGAGGGCATTTTTTTGCAGTGGCAAAAAGGGATGAAAGGGCGTTTCTCTGAAGGCGTGCGTTCAAGTACTCGGTGCTGTGTCAAACATTGCCGTCGCTCTTCTCATCACCCCCCCCCCTGTGCTTGGCAGGTGATCCCCGAAGCGTTGCCCGCGCTCAGAGGAGAGCACCCGACCAGGCTGGAGGAGGCTTTCCGGCCTCTTTTCGAGTCTCTCGAAAGGTGACCGACCCTCTGCCGTCCCGTGACTTTCGAGACTTGCCAGTCGCGCCTTGTTTTGGTGCGGACAATTTTGTGACGTACCGCAGTCACGTTTCGTTGCCTCTCAAGTGCGTGCGTCTTCATTGCGCGACCGGCTAGCTAGCTGATCGCGAGGCGTATGGTCGCATTTTGCCGCGGTGTATAGCTTCACGCCGTCTGACCTGCGGCAGGCTTTTGAGTCTGAAAAGTAGTGGTGCGTATATCTTGTAGAGGACGAATGACCCCTACACGACGTAAACGCCGTGTTTCCATTGCCCTCACGCGTTTTCTGCGGAGTTCCCCTCGTTTCCAGGTTGTTTGTTGTTTCTTTTTTGTTTTCGTCCGATTTTGTGATATTCGCCCTTAATTTTCTCTCCGTCCTTGTCGTAACAAATACCACTATTCAGGGTCACCTATGTAGCAGGTTCTTCACCCGCCCCTCCCCCCTCCTCCCCTTGCCACAGTTCATAACCTTTCGTTCTTTTTCGCGAGACGTTTTTAATTTTTTGCTTCTCTCGTCGCCTCGCGTCGAGTTGTTCTGCCCCTCACAAGAAAAATCAAATCCTTGCAAAATATGGCCCCGATGCCCTTGGGTGAACCTGGGGAACGTCAACGAAACAGTGAAAAAACAATCCCAAAAATCGTGTCGGAATTGATCGTGCGATGGCTTAAAATGACCGCGTGGGTCAGGCGAGCACGTAAAACGGATACCAAATGGAATCGGACATTGCCGTTAGTAAGTTATAACCCACGGTATAAATCGTTATTTTCTCCTAGAGTTTCCCACCCGCGACATAGAACTGACGTTTTTTTCCCCCGAATTTCGTGGGTTTTATCCTTCATCCAACGCACGCGCTTGGCCGATCGCGGTCGTGAACGGTGCGGATGTTTCTTCCCATCGAGAACCTTTTGCTGAGCCGTACTTAACGTTCGATACTACATGCCGCGTCTGATTAGAAGGAAAAAAAAAGAACTCTCCTCTGCTTGTTGCTGTGGACGCGCGCCCCGCACTCACGCGCGCGCTCCCTCTGGACTTTTGTTGTTGTTTCCTTGTTTGCGGCGGCAGCCTGTGGCCCCTCCTGACAGGATCGGTCAAGCGTGAACGACACCCTAGCCTCGCGGACGCTTTCTACCTCTCTCGCTCTCTTTGGCTCCGTCCTCTACTTGCTTGGGCGTCGGAACCTTGGCTCCCCCGACGCGCCCGCGAAGCCGCAGCGCACTTTGTCCAGAACTCGCTTCTTCCGTTTCTGAAATCGCGGGCGTCATCGTCCACGCCCGCGAGACTCACGGCAGATGGTCTCCAAAGGGCCGGGCGGGAAGACAGGGCCGGTGATGGCGGCAGCGGCGGTGGCGGCAGCAGCAGCAGCAGCGGCATCGATTTTGCAAGCCGCGGAAAAAAAGTCCTCCGGCTCAAGGGTAACAAGCTGGGCGGAGTCGAAGAGGAGGAATACGGGCAGCACCCGCGAGGAGGGTGGTTTGACCGCGTTTTATCGGAGGAAGAAGAGGAGGCGAAGGTGCTGCAAGAGCTTGCGTCCGCGGCGATCGCGGCCACACCGAGTGATGCTGTTTGCGACACCGCCGCCCTCCAACCTGCGCGTTCGGAAGAGGGGGCGAGGCGGGCAGGGCTTCCCTCGACAGGCTCCGCGAATCCTTTCGCCCGCGGCGGCACCTTGCCAGGCGCCGCCGCCGCATCGTTGACGATCTTCGGAGATGCCTCCAATGCCGGCAGCGACAGTGCTCGGACGCCCTGGACCCAGAGGCTGCAGGCTGCTGCGAAACCCGACGCGCCAGCCCGTGCTAAAACCCAATCGGTTTCGTCGTCCAGAAGTTCGCTACCTCGAGTTGATGGTAGTGAGGTTTGTGGTGGTGGTAGTGGTGATGCGTCCGCTGCTGCGCCACCTAGCGACACGCTAGGCTCGTTCTTGTTTGACGACGGGGTACACCATCAGCGATCGACGGCGCACCAGCGGTCTCGGCAGGAGTCTGACACGACGAGGCCTACGAGAAGACTGGCGGGTACTGCGCACACCGCTTGGGAACGCACCGGCGAAGCGCGAGGCGTAGCGGCTGGCGTCGGCGTGCAGGATGTTTCGCGGGCGGCGGCGTCAGGACCGACTCCTTCGATCGACGATAGCATCGATGCCACCCTCGACAGTCACGCCGGGCCCAGCTTCGACGTTGGCAGCGGCGCGGGCAGCGGAAAGAAGTTCGTGACGGCCGCCGAAGCTGCTGCGGCGAGAACGTTGCGTGCCCAAGTAAAAATCGCCCAGAAGGAAGCGACGGTAGCTTCGGCGGCGGCGACGGCGCCTAAAAAGCTCCCACCAGGCGCGTTGGTGAAGATTTGGAAGGAGATGTGCAAAGTGCAGGCGGCAGAGAAAGCTGCAGCGGGTTGCTCCAAGGCTCCTCAGCAGCACGCTGGTCAACGCGCTAAGACGCCGCTGCCTAAGGCGGCGGCGCCTTCCAGCGCCACGGCATCGTCTGCCTCGGATGCGCAAGCCGCTTTCGCTGCGGCGGAGCAGGCAAGCGTGGCGCGGGGTAAGAATGGCCTCACTCCCTCCGCTCGTCCGTCTGAACCGGCGCCGGTGGGTCCGGCGGGAGCGGTGGCAACGCTGGACCATGCCTCGTTCGCCAAGTCGACCGCGGCAGACCTACACCGGCTTGTCCTGTCGTCTTGGACCGTTGAGGAGCTTCGCGCCGTGTCGTCGAAGCCCGGTGGTGGAGGAGCCCTCCGTGAAGTTACCGCGCTGCAAAAAAATGCCGGTGGCCGCGACCGCGATCGCGATCGCGAAAGAGACGGGGCGGGGAGGGCACCACGCGCGATCGGAAGTGGGGACCCGGAAGAAGGCGAAATCTCGGAAGGTACAGTCGGTCGCCGGGAGGTTGGTCTTCACGGAGACGGCAAAGCGAGCGGGCGCCATGGCCGCGATAGCGGTGCCCCAGCTGGGGCCGGGAAGTGGTTGTCGTCGAGCCTGTGGCTGTCAAAGGTAACGCGTCCCCGCACGCCCTTGGTAAGCACGGAAATGCGGACGGAATTATTTTTCGATCCGCAGATTTGTGGTGTTTGTTTCCGCGAAAACGATCTCCGGAGGTAACAAGGCAGTGACATTGTACCAGGAAGGGCGTACGTACTGTAGTTCGGATGGCCTGCTGCACGGAGCGTGCTGGTGCCCGCTCCAGACCGGTCCAGGGCTTTTGTGGATGCTGTTTCCAGAATCTCAAATGTGATTTCCCTCCTGCGTCTGCATCTCGGGGAGTGTGGGGGGGGGGGGTCAGTCGAGTTCACGTTTTCGAAAGTGTGGTTGACGCATGCTGTGCACGAGACGGAGAGATATATCCTTGGCCATAGGAGTTAGGGTTCGTTAGGTTCGTCTCATACATAGGAGTAACCCTTAGTAATAAATGTCGAATACTGGGTACGCAGAGAAAAAAATACCCCCGGAAATGTTGCTCAAGAGGGGGAAAAAAATGCGGGACAGCGGAAGCCGCCGATTCCAGCGATGTGCCCGCCCACTTCCTTGCCGCCTCAAGAAGCGCACAAGAGTTTGACCTCCCTTTCGCGGATGACGTGCAACCCTCCCCCCCCCCCCCAAAAAAAAAAAAAACATCCTCAGGTACCTACCCGTTTCCAAGGCGTGGAACAATACTGCGAGATATTCCGCGGCTTACTTCTCGAAGAAATTTTCGCCACTCTGGCCTCCACCCTTAACGAAGGCGACGGCGGTGCGGACGGCGAAAGCGACGGTATGAGAAACCCAGGGGGAAGGGGTGGCGGATCCTCAAGAGCGACGCCAATGCGCGTCTATTCGTTTTCGGAGCCTGGAGCCGGGGGTTTCAGCCATGTCACCTTGGCCGTGGAGGAAGGAGGGGGCGGGGGTGGCGGTGCGCACGGTGCCCACAGCGGCGGGGGAGCAGGCGGGCCCGGAGGAGGGCGCTCGCCGGGGGGTTCACATGGGTAAAGAGGCCTTGTTTTTTGTTCGGGTGGCGAAAAACAAAAAAGTCGCAGTCGGCTTAGCCCGTTATCGTGGAACTGCAACTATCTATGATTCGGGCGCAAATAAATCGATATTGTATATGTACAGGGTCAATGTGGCTGAGATGAAAGGTAAGGAAGCTTGGATGTAACAAAAAACGTGCTTCTTAGATAAGACATGGGACCTACTGTACCAGTAGTATTCCATGGACGGGGCCACAAGCTGTGTGCTGCACATACTCGCTACCGATTTGTCCCGAAATTTCAGGGGCGTTTTTTTTCGGTGTTCATGTTTGAAAGAAAAGGTTCATTATTTTGCGGAACGTTGTGGTAGTTCGGATGCTGCATCTTGAAGGGGGGAAGGTGGTTTCGTGTATGCATTTTCTCGGTGCCACGCGTGGTATGTATATATGGTACCAGGTACACGACCACGCGAGCCCGGTAAGAAGGTGTTCGGTGAAACGGCGACAGACGGCGTCTTCGTGCGCCCTTGGGTTTTGTTTAGTACTCACTAGGAGTGTTACCAGCTTCGAGTGATACCTGAGAGTCCACTTCGGAAGCTGGCAGCTTGGTCGGGAACTACTTTGCTGCTTCGGACCCCCCCCCCCCCCCCCCCCCCCCCTCACCACCCGTCCACGATCGGCCTCACGATTGCCACAGCCGATTTGTTTGCCACTTTTTCCGGAAGAGGTGCGTGCGCCTACCGTTGGATGACGAATCGTTTGCGAAAACCCCTTTAAAAAAAAAAAAAAATCACATCGGTTACGCTTGTTTTACTTGCTGGACTTTTTTTTTTTTTCTGTTTTTGCTGCGACGAGAATGCCATTTTGCCAACGCCTCCTCACGTACGTACACCCAGGCCACGCGCTCTCGTGACAAGGCGTGACCCGCTATCGCATCATCGCGACTACACGGACGCGTGTCCGAGAGAGGGGAGGTGTATTTCTTGTTGGGAGTTAAATGCGCTATATCGTGCCCACCAAATGCGAAACTACGCACGTCGGGCACATGAGATAGCTCATGGGCTAGGTCTTTCAATGCGTATCTATTCGCGATGTCGCATGATCTAGCTCATTTTGGCGGGTGGGACCCCTATTATTTGCATGAGCTGCAGAGCACATGTTTCCTGGGTTAGATCGGTCCTACGCAGATCCTGCACCGCCTCTCACAATGTGTAGATGATCTAGCTCATCATCTGTCCAAGGTCTTGAACGTAGTGAAGCACAACCACAACCCGCCCGATGAGCACGCGTTGTGCGTGACGCGCCTGCTGCGTAGCAACCGTTGTATTTGTCGAAATATGGTCTCAGTACACCTTTGTTTTGGTTCGTTTTGATTTTCTCGCGTGCGTTGACCTACGTTACACCACGCGCCCCTCTAAGTACGTAACTGTTTCTGTATTTATGGTTTATACAAACGTTGCCTATATTCAAGGACGGAGTGGTATTGATCTTATGCCACGGTGGACTATCAAAACGGCCTTGTCCCGTTTGTTTTTATTGTTTCTCCCCTCCCCCCCCCACCCCACCCCACCCCACCCCCCCAAAACCTCCGCTTCAGAAGCGCTTCTCAGCAGGATGCAGCTCACCCACCCTCCATGCGACTCGCCCCGACGCCTCACCTTTCGCTTCGCGCTTGGTGCAAGCAAGCAATGTCCGCTTGGTCGGTGAAAAAACCCGACGTGCTCCGCCCCGGCATTGCGTCCAGGGATGCGAAGGTCTACCGTACGGTCGTACGACTACGGCCATGCATGATAACGAGTACACCCCCCCCCCCCCCCCCCCCCCCCCCCCCCCCCCCCCCCCCCCCCCCCCCCCCCCCCCCCCCCCCCCCCCCCCCCCCCCCCCCCCCCCCCCCATCCCGTGCCGGTATACTTATGCCAGGTTCGTCCACGACGACGTGTTGCTGCTGTCGTTGGTAAACGCGGACGGGGGTGATGACCCCCCCACCTCCTGTTTTGGAATATTCGATAAGGAGAAAAACGCGGGACAACAAGGCGGCCCCAGGTTTTCGGTTAGGGTGGGTGTGTCTTGTCATTCTTGTTTTGACGAGTTGCTTCCGTGGTGTAAATCAAAGCCTTTTGACGGTTTTGTTGTTCGTAGGCCCGGCGGTACTTGAACGCAGCAGGCAAAGTTGAAGTGTACTCTGGTGCGGGGCGGTGTTTTTGGTGTTTGGCGGCAGGGCGATCCCGGTGACTGTGTCTTGATGCGACCTCCTTTAGCCCGTGTCGCCCCGGGATATCACGCCTCCGTGAGAAAAAAAAAACGCCGCGGGAGATGCCGAAAATGTTAGATGGTTTCGCTGTAAACGGACTCTCTAACATAAGTGTTTGCTGGCTGAAGTTCATTGGTTCGGCTTGCACCGCTTTTGTTCGTGCAGCGTATGTATCGTCTTAAGACGACCGCCTTGCTCGCCTAGCACGCACGGTGTACCTACCGACCATGGCGATCGGCCACGGCGATCGACCATGGCGACCGGTCATGGCGACCCGCCCATCGTTTTCTTTCTTTCTTTTTTTTCCCGGAAAAGAAGCGGGCGATTTTGACCGCCGCGGGCTGGCTTACCTCTAAACGACAAATGTTACGATGTACCAGTACTCGGTTTTACTCCGTTAGAGATTATCACTGGACAACCGAAGATGACAAGATAGCCCAACCCGTTAGGACGAATTTCAGGCCCGAGTTCACCCTGAACATGCCTTGTAGTCCCTTTTTGGGGACAAACTCATCATAATTTGAGTGGTTTGTCCGCAAGACGGGACTGGAGTCCTGAAAGCGTTTGGGGGCCTACAATAGGACGAACATGGTGGCTCTGGAAAGACTTTCGTCCATGTATTTCGACAGACGCGTGGCTCGACATTTTTTTCACACTATCTGTCCCCGAAATCGATAAAAAAAAAAACCCCGTTGAAAGTCGTCCGAGGGGTCTTGTAGTGATACTGCGGGTTTTAGGGTATATTAGGCGGCCCACCGTCGCTCGTGTTTTTTTTCCTTCCACGCCCCCCCCCCCCCCCCCCCCCCCCCCCCCCCGGGCGGGGGCGTCTCTTATGCACGCGCGGCCCTCACCCGTATCGTTTTGTTTTGCGCGTTTGTGTCAGGCTAAAGTGTTTTTGCGGGCGACTAGAGATCGAGAACTCGACCGGAGCATCGAGCGGGGTTTCGTGCCAAAGAAGTCCATCGTCGCGCCGGAGAATGCCGCGGACAAAGGTGAGGGCCTGTAGGCTGGATAAACCCCGGGGCTGAGGAACGCCAGTCAAAAATATCAAAACCAGTGGTTCTCAGCTCTCTCCTGAAAGACCGTGTGTTTGCTTGGCACCGGGTGCCCAGAGGGGAGAGGAGGCGGGCGGCGACCGCCCCCAACCCCTTTTTCAGCTTTTTTTTTTTTTTTTCACTTTTTTGCCGCACTATCACTGTAGTAGTCCCGAGTTGTGTGTTCCCCAAAATTAGGGCGGATGTCCTGAATGGGGTTTCAGCGCTCGTGCTCTAGCGTCACGTGTATGTATGTATGTATGTATGTATATACAGGTGGCAACTATTGATACGAGAGCAGCTCTGCTGCTGGGCTTCGGTGTTCTTCTCCCTGGCGGTATAGCTTGAGGAGGTTCTTGATTGCCAGCCGTATTCCTTGATGAGGATAGACAGCAGCACACGCTGTTGGCCCACGCAGCACACGCTGCTGGCGGCTCTAGGCAGCAAGTGACTTCAGGGGCGAAATGTTATCAACTGCGCGATATTCAGCTCCTCGTGACGTCCTCATGGTGTCCGCACGGTACCCTTTCTCCTACCATACCCAACCCCCACGACAGGAGATCGAACACCCGGAGCCGCTCTCCTGCGGGCATTCCGAGAAACTGGGACTCAAGTAAGTGTCCCAGTCGTGTGCGCGCTCTCGTTTTTTCAACTGTACCACTGCGTCCGTCTGGGCACTCCTACTAGCATACGTCCGGAAATGTACGTAAGACCCTCGACTAACCTGCTAACCTGCTCGCTCGCTTTCGCGGATGCCAAGGGCCGAAACACATATCGGTACCACCTTCGGGGGTCGATTTTTGTGTGCGCAGAGGATATTCGTTCGGTACAAGATTGTGGGGGCGACGGCTCGGCGGTCGCAGATCTGTCGTGGTGGGACTTGGCCATCCGCCTTTTGGGCCGTCGGCCATCGTTTTTTTCGATCTTGTAACTTGTAGCTCGACGCTGCTTCATAGCCCTCTGCTACGTACTCGAGCTCGACGATGCTTTGGCTCTCTCTTTTACATATTCTCGCGTGGAGTAGTACCGATTATCCCATTTCACCTTCGTGAGACAATGTCAACCTGTCAACCAGACACCCGTCATCCCGCTAGCTAGCGCAAGGTGCGCTTGAGGGTAAGGTTCGGATGCACCCACACCCGTGCGACGTACTTTGTACGGCCGTGCAGTCCCTCCCGTCCTTTCATGCCCGGTCGGAGAAAGGGGTCAATCGACGGGGCTCTCAGAACCCGCCCTCCTCTTGCTTCGGCACTACGATGCGTCGCGGCGAGCCAGAAGCCTGTTGTAGGCCGACTTCGGAATGACATTTCCCGGGTTTTTGACTTGAGCTGTGTCGACTTGCCGCCATCTTACCCCTCTATATATGCTAAAACCACAAGCCGTATGGGAAACCTAGCCGGCTGCAGGTCGGGAGACAACCAGAAAGCTCGTGCGTGAACGCCCTCGGGTGTAAGGGTCTTCCTACAGTGGGTCCCTTCCGGTCCCTGCAATAATGCATTGGGCTCACCTTGTACCTCCCTCCCTGTTGTCATAGGGTGTGTGCGCGTGCGTGTGATCTACCACATCTTTTCTGAGTTGGATCTGTACCACCGTTCAGATCTTAAAGGCCAAATCAGGATTTAGATGCTTTGCAGTAGAAAGATATACCGTGATCTGTCAGGTTGTGTGTAGAAGGTTGCTGTGGTAGACCAGACTCGGAAACCGTTGGCGTGGCGTGCTCGTACCTCTCGTACCTCTCTATTGTCCTTGCGTGCATGCGATTTCGACCTCCCCGGCTCTCGGCTCTGCGTTCTCTCTGCCTTGTTTAACCGATGTCGCAGGTGCGCGTGACGAAGCTGGAGGGTCTGAGCACGTCGACCCGAGAGTATGTTGCCCTCGAGGCAGCGCCGAGAGCGGCTCTTTTGCACCATCTTTTGCAGGCGAGCTTTATACGCAAGTGGTAGATGGGTGACTTTAAGAGGCTGCGAGGTGGCCGACTCAGTTCGGCGACTGGAAAAGTCGCGGAAGATTTTTTTAGTCTTTGTTGCTAATTATGTCCCAGGTATACGTATCATACGCAGCTTGCAAATATTACTTTTCGACGAAATTCTCACATCCTCGATCTCCCAGCTGACCTTTTTTATTGTACTTTCTCTTGAAACACAGGATTAGTTAATAATTGAAATTTATCCATGCATTGCGTACCAGATATTAGTTGAAACATCAGTTGGCTATGTACAGTAGTTATTTACAGTTACTTGCGTGCGGTTAAGCTTATGGATTATATACACCAGGTATGTGTGTCAGTCTTTGTACGTGTCTGACGGGTGCTTTCGTGACTCGAATAGTGTTTTGTTGTGCGGTAAAATACTTGACAGTATGTGAAGTAGTTGGCTTACTTCCCCACTGAGCTGTGACGGGGGGGCGCAATAGGAGCCAGAACCCGCGATGGGGCGTAAATACAGGTATCCCCCTATACGTATGCACCCTTTCCTTGTTCTAAACCACATGCTCCATTAGCTAGCCGCGACGAGTCCAGCCAACCTACAGCCCTCATGAGTGGGAGCTTCCTTGCCTTCACACGGCAAGCATGCTCGCTGAGCCGAATCGGTCGCGGTTTTCGATAGCGATTGTCCGTGGTACATACCAGCGTATCGGCGGGTAAGGTTTCCGTTCACCTCTATGCGTATGGCCGATGGTTGTATGTTTTGGGCAAAGGTTGCTGGCCCAGGCCAGGAGGGGGTTGGCGCTCAAGCAAGCAACCAATCAATCAATTAGTCAATTAATCAACCAGTCAATCAATTAATCAATCCACCAATCAAGCAATCAATCAATCTGTCAATCAATGTATCAATCAATCAATCAATCAATCTATCAATCAATCAAACAATCTATCAATTAATCAATCAGTCAAACAATCAAACAATCAATCCACAACGAGATGTGGGTGCTTTGATCAATCAATCGATCATAAGAAAGGAGTGGTGCGCAATCAGTCAATCAATCAATCAATCAAACAATCAAGCAATGTACCAATCAAAAGCAACTCGCTAAAGTTTCAGCTGCAGATCAACGCGCACGCGTGCCAGAAACAATAAGAAACGGGGTTTACCGTCACATCGATCTGCTCCCACCAGGTTGACTAGTTATTCGCACCTCCGAAACTATATCCCCATTGCGTGTGTGGCGGTATGAGGACAACAGCGCGAGGTGTTCCTGCTTCCATTGTTGTGCACCCATAATGCTGCTGCTGTGGACACTGGATCGACGTTTACACATCCCCGTGTTGTTTGGTGCACCAATAATGCGCTGCTGCTGCTGCTGCTGCTGTTGTGGACACTGGATCGAACTTTCACAACATCTTGATGTTCTTTAGTGCACCAAAACTGCTGCTGCTGCTGCTGCTGCTGCTGCTGTGTGCTGCTGCTGCTGCAGCAGCTGCTGTGGGACACTGTATCGACGTTTGCACATGCTTCTGAAATTGTTGGCGGTGCTGCTGCTGCGCAGGCGACTGCGGACCCGCGGGTAGAGCGCATCCTCCCACCTGCGCCTACCCCGACGAACCCGAACCCCTCACCCATCTTGCGGCCTCCGTACCCGATTGACGAGGAGTCTTTTGTGGATGCCTGCAAGAGGCTTGGGTCAATCGAAGACGCCGCGAGACAGTCCCGCAAGAACAACAGGGAAAATCGATCCAGCGAGCGAGATCGACTTTACGGTGAAAGCGGAGGCGCGAGGAGGGCGTCTGATACGAGCGAGGATAAAGCGGTGCTGACGGACTTGCTGCTGCGGTCGCTGGCGTGCTTCGCCAGCTTCCGGTGAGGGCTGGTGATCGCGACTGCGCTCGGGATGCTCCGATTGATCGATCGATCGATCGATCGATCACGCTTCGGTCACAATGACCCGTTTACTTTTTTGCAATGGCGTAGCGTGTAGCACACAAGATAAGATAACCCCCCCCCCCCCCCTTTTTGACAATGGTTGGAGCGTATTTTTTTACCGAAATGAAGTCGGGGCCCTCACAGCGACACATGGTGCCGCTGGAAAGCGATTGTCGAGACCTTTTCCGTGGATGGCATCGCTCGTTGTATTCAGTACGCCCTCCCCGTTGTCAAGAAAACCAGCGTGGAAAAAAATGCAAGGGGGTGGGATATATTATCACCCTAGTGTGATAACAGTGTTTTGTCCATTGCCATCCCCAGTGTCTTGTTGCCGGCAACACCTTTTGTTTTTGCTCCCGCGCAATTTTTAGGCTGCAATAATTCGAGCAGGTTGTTCCCAAAATGTTGTGGGCGTAGTTTTGAAGCAGATAATAAAGGCTTTCGTGTAGTGCGCTTGCTTTGTCCTTTTGTTTATTTGCGCGACCGTGTGGACCGCCGCGCGCGCGCCCAGAGTTCAGCGATTGCGCGTTTCGAGACGGAAAACGTCCGCGCTGCTCACTTTTTCTGCGTGTATTAATAGTTGTAAGCAGCTGTATTTTGCAGGCCGACAGCTGCTATCGTGCGCGAGGATCATCTTCAAGACGGTTTAGACGTTGGTTCAGAGCGGTGCCCAGGCAATAACGAATGCGTGTCACGTTATTTCAGCGCTTTTTGATTCGGGGCGGGGGGGCGGGGGGTTAAGCTTACCGCGAATAGCGAGCTCCTGAGAGACGACTGGGCTTCTTTTTTTATGTCCTCTAGGCTTATGTGCGGTTTACATATGCTTGCGAATCGTTGGGCATAGCTGGGTATTTTTTCAAGAGCTTAAAAGTAGGTGATTTATTCGAGCGTGACGAGCGCACTTGGGGGCAAAAACACGGTAGTGAATGCCTGGTACGTATACTAGCATACTCCGATTTTTTTCGTTTTTTTTTGTCCTTGTTCGGCAAAAGAACGTCCGATGACAGGTAAAAGCGGTGAATGAATACGTGTAATAAGCTTCTGCCCAATGTTCTTGCCTTCGTCGCACTTTTTCGCTCCCAGGGTAACGCCGGATCTCCTCGGCCTCGGCTCCCCTGGCCGCGCCACAGGAATACGCCTCAAGCGCATATCCCAGTCCACCGCATGGGGCCCGGAGGTGTGCGCTGCCGCGGCGAGCATTTTTCGCAACTGGAAGTCGACGAGCAACGCGGCCTACGGGAAGGGGGCTTCCGCAGGCGGCAAGCAAGATGAAAACGGAAACGCCAGTGGGAAGCATGTCTCAGCGCGAACAGCGGCGGCAGCAGCAGCAGCGCTGGGTGGGGCGGCGAGCAGGAACGCTTCAAGCGCGGGCGACGTGTCTCCCTCCAGCCCCACGCCAGCGCCTGGCTCTAGATCGAAGACGGGCCGCGCAGGGTCTACCCCGGAAGAGACGGCGGTGGCGGCGCGGCCGCGCCTAGTGCCCCATCTGCTGTGGTCGCGCCTCTCGCGGGAGTTCAACCCATCACAGCTGAGAGCGGTGTGGGCCGCGGCGGCGAGCGCGGGCGAGACTCGGCAGGAGCTAGAGCGCGAGCGCCGCGCCGCAGGCGCCGCAGGCGCCGCAGGCGCTGCAGGCTCAGCCGGTGGAGCGACGGGCGAAGGCGGAGGCGACCCCTCCGAATGCCGTCACGCGGGGCGGGGGCATGCGGCCGGCCGGACACGCGAGCTTCGGGTAGCGGCAGAGGGCGGTGTAGTTCTGTTGCAGGGGCCGCCCGGCACCGGTAAAACACGCACGGTGCTAGGGGTGGTGAGCGCTATCCTGGCCCGTCAGAAGGAAGCCGGGGCCCACAGTGTCAGCAATGGCGCGGCCGGGGGTGCTGCGGGGTTCGGCGCGAGCGGTCGAGGGATGGGCACGACGCAGGAGGTCGGGACCCGGCAGAAACGGCCTGGGGTTGCAAGCCGACTCGCTGCGGCGAAGACGCACCAAAGGGTGAGGTTTGGGGAGCGCGTTGGCCAGCCGTTGTGTAGGGGTGACGGGTGGGGGAAGGGGGGCTCGGTTTGGGCATGGTGTGTGGTGGTGATGGTGATGACAGGGGGGCGTACTCATTAGTTGCTTGCCTTAGTCATTCGGCCGTTGATACACGTACCTCTTTTTGAGACGGAGCATCGTTCCTTTTTGAGACGGAGCACCGTTCCTACTCCTAGTAGCGACACCTCGCATTGTTGGGGGTTGGGAGGGGTGATGGGGAGGTGGTGGTGGGGCTTGGGCCAACGATTGTCAAACAATCCACGACACGTTCCGTTTTTCTGATAAAATGTTGTTTTACGTTCTTTGGCTTCGTTTTGGAAGTTTGTAGCACTCACTGCAGGGGTAGACAAAAAAAAACAGACAACAGAGCCCCACTCGCCACCATGTCGGAATTGAAAACATGCTACGAGTATGTAGCGGGTTGGGACTTTTGTCAGAGATTGATAAAGTATTTTGTTTCTCAGTTTTGTTGTACTTGATTTTGGTCACCCCCCCCCCCCCCCCCCCCCCCCCCCCCCCCCCCCCCCCTTGTCTGGCACTCGAAAAAAGGTAGGGTGTCGTTTTTTTTTTCGTGTATCCTTGCTCACCGTCGTGTCCTTTTCGACAGCTCTATCTATGCATGTGCTTCTGTCGCTCGTATTGAGGTGTCGCTGGTAAGCCGCCCCCGAGCACTGGAATGGGCGTTCCCTCCTCTAGAGGGTTGAGTCCATGCATTTGCTGGCGAACTCGGAGTTGAGAGCTGGCGAGGTAACTGGATTTCGTAACTCCTTGCTTTTTTTCCCTGGTAAGCTACGGACAGCCGATTTCCATAGTTTAGAACTGCCTTTCCGACGAGAAGAATGATGTTCGAAAATATTCAGTTGTCCTCTGTAAGATATCTCCTTTGTACAGACAACATTGATACTGTAAACCACCAGGTATTGTCGTTTGTATCATCCGGCGATCACACTATTAAAAGTTATGTCAGCATTGACAATTTCGAGGTAGTGAAGACTCAAGAAAATCGGGATTTAGGGGGGAAAGCGCTTCGCCCGAAATACCAACTATCGTACATCCTTTGTTTGGCGAGCCTGGCAAGGCTGGTTTTGATTTTTTTGTGTTGTGGATCGACACCTATCATCACTGAACATCTATATTCTACGTTCGATTTTGCCTGTGGGGTAATCAAATTTCTCGAAACTGGCAAAAAAAACACTAAATTATTTTCTCCTTCTCATCGCAAGGGCAGTCCTCGCTTCGGAAACTCGATTTTTTGTTTTCGGTTGACCGTTGCCACACCACACTGCGAATGGCTGACCGTGTATCTGTGCCCCCTCTTTCGCTTGGAGCGTTTTAAAACCCTAGGACAACCCTCTCTCTTCTCCTCTCTCCCCCAATGGCGCTCTTTTAGCTCGAGCGAAAGTCTTGATTTGCTTCACTTTTGAGGGCGCCGCGGACCCGCGCGGCTATAGAGCGTATAACTTGTCTAGCGTCGCTACGTGCAATTGTGTGATTTGCTTTTCGTTTGAGCGCGCACGCCGCGGACCCGCACTTCTAATGGAGGGTAGCGTATGTTTTTTGCGAGAACAAGTTGAGACCGA
Source organism: Macrocystis pyrifera (assembly GCA_031763025.1). Classification (NCBI taxonomy): domain Eukaryota; class Phaeophyceae; order Laminariales; family Laminariaceae; genus Macrocystis; species Macrocystis pyrifera. The sequence continues at coordinate 3,864,798 of JASSKH010000014.1, forward strand.
TGGGGCTCTCTCCTTGAGGGCATCGAGGAACTACCCAGTATCGTTAGAGTGCCTTTTTATGTTTTTACCTTTTTTTTTTCGTCGTATACCTCAACAGTACTTAGGTGAGGCCATGGCATGTTGTCACATTCTGTTCTCGTTGTATAATATACCTGCAGCACTTAGTCTAGGCCACGGCATGTTGCCACATTCTGTTGCTCCTTGTTTACCCACAGCACTTGGTCTACGCCATGGGATGTTTTTTTCTCCATCTTGATTTGTTTGCACGAAGCAGGACGAACTCACGTAATGGCGTATAGTAGGCTGCGTTGGGCATATCTCCGTCGTACGCTGCCACTGCTACTTTTTCGTTGGCCACGTCAGCTTGGGCGAGGCAGCGAGAGAGAGAGAGAACTCCTCACCTGGGGAGGCTCTAAAACTTATACCACCCCGGACGGAAACGTAAAGGAGGCGTTTATACGTTGATACGAAGATGAAGCGGTCCTTATAATCACGCGTCCGCGTTTTTTGGCATCTCTCGTTTCCCCCCAACAGCGCTGCCTTGCCCTCCTTCCCCCCCCCCCCCCGGCCCGCGCTCACGCATGCCAAAGCAGATACTCGTGTGCGCCCCGAGCAACGGGGCGATAGACGAGCTCACCCAGCGAATCGCGCTAGAGGGAGGCGGGGTCTGGAACGAGCGCGGGAAGCCGGTCGCGCCGGTGGTCGTTCGCCTCGGCAAACCTTCGGAAGAGTCGGCAGCGCGGGTGAAGGCCGTGTCTCTCCAAGTCATGGTGGAAAACAGGTTCGCAAGAGGAGGGTCAGCGGTGCAAATGCTGCCCGCGGGTCATGCTATAGGGGTGGGGGGAGTGTGTGCTCGATAGGAGAGATGTACTCGATCTCATGCATGGCCGTAGTCGTATGACCATAGACCCTCGCATCCCTATATACAACGCCGGGACGGAGCATGTCGGGTTTTCATAGACCAGGCAGGCATTGCCCGCACCAAGCGCGAAGCGCCGTGGGGTGTCCGGCGAGTCGCATGAAGGGTGAGCTGCATCTTACCAAGAACCGCTTGTGAGGCGGATTTTCTTGCATATGGATGACAGCTTCAATGAGTTAATTTTTCCGGTGCAGCCACTTCCAGACACAGCAATGGGAGTACTATATAACTGCCTCTTGGGTGCCTTACCATAAACACTGCCTGGTACGTGATACGATCCTTCACGCTTGTGCGGAGTAAAGGTTGTTCGCCTCGCACGAATGATCTATCTCGACAATCAGCTGTGACCGACCGCCAAAATAAAAAAGCGGTACCCTGTTTTTAGCTCATGTAGTGAGCGGCATGTTTTACAGTGCTGTTGCCAACCGACGCCAACCCAGCCTATATATAATAGGGGTGTGTGCTCATGTCATGCCTGACCGTAGTCTGCGCGGGAGGTGTGTACTCGATAGAAGAGATGTACTCGATCTCACGCATGGCCGTAGTCGTATGACCATAGACCCTCCCATCCCTACAATGCCGGGACGGAGCATGATGTCGGGTTTTCACCGACCAGACGGACATTGATCGCTTGTTGCACCAAGCTTTGCGAAGACTGATGTGAGATGTTGAGCGAGTCGCATGAAGAGTGAGCTGCATCCTACTAACAAGAACCGCCTTGCAAGCCGGCGGTCGTTCTTGCGTATGGCGTGACAAGCTTCGAATTTATTGATTTGTGTTTTACGTTACAGCCACTTCGAGAGATAGCAAATGGGTGTAACTTGTATATCGTCCTCGTGGGAGCCTCACCATCTACACACTACGTGATACAATCATTCCCCGAGAATCGCCTGTGAGGTGGACTTGCTTATGGATGACAAGCTTCGAATGGAATTGAGTTGTTTTTTCGGTATGGCCACTTCCAGAGATTGCGAATGGGTATATAATTATGTATCTGCCTCGTGGGTGCCTGACGATATACGCACTATGGAAGGGGTGCTTTGAACCCTTCTGACCTGAGGAACTAGCTATTACGGGGGACCATAGTAAATAGGACGGCACACACAAAAACCTATACATTCCCCTACTTTTTCTAAGAATATTTAGTCCTATTTTACTATGGTCCCCCGTAATACGTATCCAATATATTTGCTACCTCTTAAAATTTGTTTTTCAAGGCTAATATTATTAGTGGTTTTGCGGGGTGCGCGAAAAAACGCTTCTCAAAGAACGCTGTTCCTGCGCCAAAAATGGAAGCTGGTCCTGCGCAGAAAAAGGAAGCAGGAGGGGAAGCAAGGGTTGTTTTCTTTTGCCGGTGTCACGGCCGTGCAGGAAGATGGCGAGCGCTGCTGCGTACGCCGTGCCCGCCAGCGCCCGCCCACCCTATCGTTAAGAGTCGGTTCTTCGCTTTTTAATAGGTGGGGGATTTTACTTCCAAATAGCGGGGGGCTACCTCTGCGTCCAAATGATGGGAGAATTTCCCTTTTTTTGGACTGCTGCTGCTGCGTTGGCGGTGTCATCCCGCTTGTTCCAATGACCCGAAAATGTACTCGTCGGTAACATCTACTAGTCGTTCTATAGAGCCTCGTGTGCTTCGTGGTGTTGTTTTGTCGCCGTCCATACTTCCTTCTTCACAACCAGGAGGCTTTCTCCAACCCCGGGACACCACCCTTACGTCCCCTGCTTTAGTCGCAAAAATGGCGTTGGAACATTCCGACGTCAACTAAATTCCTGCTGGTACACGGTTTGGACTGATTGAGGCTTCTGTGCTGCTGCTGCTGCTGCTGCTGCTGCTGCTGCTGCGTGATATCGCACCACCTGCTTCCCACTCATCCTTTTCTGTCGTCGCAGGTTGAAGGAGCACGCCAAGACCGCGGAGTTGAGGGCCGTGGACAAGTCGATTGAGAAGGCGTATGCACTCAAAGACGAGATCGATCGCCCCGCGAGGAGCGGCAGCCGCGGCGACCCGAACGGCGCCTCCGGTGGCATCGGTAGCGTGGGGAACAGGTGCTGCAACTATTGTCCCACACGTTTTCCAAGGAGTTTGTCCCCGAACACGTATATAGACAGACGTGGCTCTGAACGTTTTGCCTGATGTAGGACCGCGTGCCATCCGCTGGGGCTTATAGCTGTGGATATCGTGACGCGCCTCGGTTTCGTGCAGGAGATTGCGGTCGTTCCTCGGTTCTCAGTTTGGAGAGGGGGGGGTTAAAGTTGGCCAGTAGGGTTTCTCTGGGCCAGTTCGATCCAAAACCCCACCATGTTCGACATTGGCAGCACTGGATCAGTCTAGCGTGTATGTGTTTGCGGATGGGTCTCCCCGCGCCTCCGCAGATGCAGGCGACGGCGGCACGTCAACCTCGGGGGGGCTGGTTAGCTTTTCCACGACTTGGGTTGTGTGATGTATTGTTCGTTCTTACTACCCAACGGCGGCACACAGCACACCCGACCTCCGTGCCGACTCGTACTCCTATAAAGAGAGAGAGAGAGACGAGGTCTGGGCCCGTATAACCTGCATGACCTAACACGTTGTTTCCTGTGTGTCGGGTGATCTGTACTATGCACAGATCCTGCACAACCTCTCACAACGGCGGATGAGGAACTAGATGATCTATCGGTAGATAGATCAGACATATCATCATCTGTCCGTCCGAGGTGCGAATTGACCTTTTTTCGCGCTCACGATGCTCGCGACGCACGGCGACAGGCGGCATCAGCAGGTTACCGAAGTCCGTCGGCTTCGCAAAGACATCCTGCTGGCTAAACAGCGCCGGCGGGATCTGCTGAGAAAGCTCGAGGCGGAGCGTAAGAGGGTCAGACACACCCTTATCAGCAATGCGCAGGCGAGGAGGGTGGGGGATCAGCTAGGATTGACCCATCAAACTCATAAGTCACTTGTTGAGTGCGATTTTTTTTGTCGGTGATTATTCGTTTTTTTTGTCAGTGATGCGCTGATGTATTGGTGGACCTCGCCGTGGGAGTTTGGTGCATTTGTCACTCGAGCCCGTTTCGCATCGCTATGCTGTGTTTTTATGGAGCTGCGCGGGGTGGGGGGGCGGGGTACTCTCAGTGGTGTGCTATATTGTTGGAACACGCTGCGGGAGTCTAAGTGTGTCTGCCTCGCGAAGGCCGTATCTCACTGCTGTGATGTGTTCTTATGTGTTTTTACAGAGCTATCGGGGGAGGGGGGGAGGCGTTCTCGTTTGATGCTTGCCTTAGTCATTTGACCATCGAGCACGCATCCCTTTCGAGACGGAGCACCGGGGGTGGGGGGTGCGTACTCATCTGTTGCTGGCCTCAAGTCATTTGACCATTGATCACGCATCCCTTTCGAGACGGAGCGCCGCCTCGAGACGGAACACCGGGAGGGAGCGGGGCGCGGGGGGGGAGGGGGGCAGGTATTTTAGGTGGTGTGGCATTTATATGGACGCCGTTGGAGTCTAGGCGCGTCTGTCACGCCAAGCCACATCACATTTCTCTAAACCGTGCTCTTAAGTTTCCCTTTGAGGGAAAACTGCCGTCCCATCTAGGGGACACACCTCTCGAATTATGAGTAGTTTGTCCCCTAAAACGTTACCGCGGCACTACAAGGGTTGGGAGGGTTACGCAGGAGGGCTATTTCCGCGGGAACGGGAAATGGGAAATCGACTGCTTTCACGTGACACGCGTGTCGGCAGCGGCGGTTGCAGGACGGAAGTGAACTCGTCGCGTTTTGAGTCGCGAAGAGTCCATCGACGTAACTTCGAACCAACCCCTGCAAGGGAGCACGAGGTATGCCGTATATCACTATCACACTAGGGTGATAAGATAACACACCCCCTCGGACGGTTTTCAAAGCTGGGTTTGTCGACAACGGGGACGGCGTAGTGAATACGCCCAGCGATGCGTCTATGCAACCTTCTCGACCAAATATTTCCGAACCCACCATCCTCGTTGTGTGTGCCTTCCCTTAAGGCATGTTTTGGAGGTAACCGGGTCTGAAATTCTTCCCAGGGGGGTGTGTTATCTTATCACCCTAGGGTGATACGGTATGGTGGCGTTTCGTTGCACCAGAACAACATGCCGCGGTCGAAGCTCGCCATGGGGCTGAAACAGAGCGACTGGAAGCCGGGGCAAGAAACACTTACTTACGTGTATAAATATATTTGTATATCCCAGTTCTTGTCTGCTGTCGCGGTCGGTATACCTGGTACATGTATTAACGTTTGCTGCTTGTGGCAGGTGATTTGCGCCACGCTTTCTGGCTGCGGCTCCGGGCCCCTTGTGGACGCGGTGAGCTGGTCAGGCAAGGGTTTCGACACCGTCATCGTGGATGAGGCGTGCCAGGTCAGAGACGCCTTTCAAGGACGACGGCTTAATCGGAATGTTGGGACATAGCCGCACATCACACGAACGTCTGACATACGTAACTGCATGTGATCTACGGAGACTGATTCGGGGAGCATCGTTTTTCACGGGTAGTTGCTGTTCTTTGATCGTGGGTCCCAGATGACCGTCTATGGAAAAATGAGGAGGGGAGGCCTCCTCTGTGACTCCGAAAGAGAGACGTGATCCGACAAGGAGGGCATCTTTGCAGGGTCACAGCCGGTGGACGAAGAACGCGGCATGTTCGGTTTCGTTTCTGGTAACCCTTAGCGCTTTTGCCCCGTGAGCAAGCGTTGTCTCACACTGAATCCGAGTAGTTTGTACCAAAAAGCGTGGGTGCAGCTTTGAAGGGGTGCTCTTTCGCCATCAATATTACAAAATGCGTCAGCTTTGAAACTGGACCGATTGAGCGGCCGATGCTCAGTTTTCGAGCTGCGTGATACGCCGACCGCGCGTGTTCTATGGCCCGTTGTTATGAGGGCGCATTGCGTGGGTAGAGACGTAGTTCGGCGCGAGTCGACGAGGAAAAGTGCTGAACCCTTTTCGAGATAAAAAAAAGTGCCAGGCAAGAACCGCGGTGGGGAGGAGGGAGAAGAGCCTCTACCATGTGACCCTCGGATCTGAGGTACGACTAGGAAGGAGAGAGCAGAAGGGGGCAAAGCGCTTGTAAATGGGACGAACAAAAAAATAAAAAAATGAAAATGCCATGGTACGTTTTGAAGTGCACGCACGGTTCCCTTGAAGAAAAAAAAAAAAACCCTTTTTGAAGTTGGTTGTTGATAACTCTTGCTGTACATAGAAAACAAAAAACGTTACACGGTATCGTCTTTGGATGCTCACAATCCGTCACCCGTTTGGGAAGAGGGCGTGCGGTAGTCGGAGACGGCGATGTGAACTGCGAGCCTGTAGAAAGGCTGTGGTGCTGTTCGTACTACCTGGCGGGCCGGGGTTTGATGGCGATGGGTGTATCTGGCGCCGGCAACCCCGAAACACGTAAACTATCTTGTCCTCTGTTCTTTGTCGATAGCTGTATCACGCTGGTCCGGAATACAAGGTACCCTTGTGCCTATTGTGACCATGAAAATGTACCTTACGTTATTGATCACGCTGGTATTGACTGAAGCGCGAGGGTTGTGCTCTCTACACATGTCGGCGGTCACACGCGACAAGCCTCGTCCCTCTGTTTTTAGTTTTTTTCCCCTTTTTTGTTTTTCGCTCTTCGTGCGGTCCAGGCTACGGAGCTGAGCACGCTGATACCCCTGGCGCTGGGCTGTAAACGCCTCATCTTGGTGGGAGACCCTAGACAGCTACCCGCAACAGTGAAAAGCAAAAGGGCGGCCGGGTGAGTTATCGTTTTGGGTTTTATGTTGAATAATCAAAAGAGTGACCGGGAATCATTCCACTGGTGTGTGTTGTACCTTAGGGTATATATAAATGCTTTTAGCCGAAAAAGGTATACCGGGTTCATTCTGGACGAAACAAAGGTACGCACTAAAACCAAGTGCCAGTCACACGCCAGGAGCCCTGCGATTCACCAGCTTCACATCGTACTTGCTTGGGCTTGAAACTGGCCAGGTACACCTGTATTCGTCTGCTTTGTCTAGCTTTCAACCGTTTTTGCCGGATTTTAAGCCGATCAGGGGGCACTGTACGCTATCTCCTATACACACTACACGAATACATCATCACACTACGTACATACGACCGACCACAACATTGGCATACTTATGATACGCTCGTTTACAGCACGAGGGGCACATACTACAGTCCGTCTGCCACACCCCGCGTCGAGGTGCGCTCCCTTTTATTATACGAGTATAGTACAGCAAAGGAACTTCGTACCGCCGTATGCAAGCGATTCCTCGAGGATGGTCGAAGGTTCAAAGCTGGGAACGGGGGAGGGCGCCGCAAGTACTTCTCCTAGGGCGTACGTGGTCTCTTCCCACTTTAATACTGGTGCTGTATGCTGAAATGGCATGGGTAGCGAGCAGTTTTTACTGAAATCCCGCCCGATACTACGGTTCTGTACGTATGCTAATGATGTGGCTACAACGAAAGAAGAGCGAATGTGATAACGAAATCAATCGAAGCATTCACGTATGAAAACACTGACCTGGTACTTGGTATGGCACGCATTACCTTGGTATACATTACTCAGAATGCTCACTGTTCCATGAGCATGTTTGTGATTTTTTTATGGCCAAAAACACCGCCACATTGTGGCGCATGCTTTTAATTTACTTGGTTCAGTATAAACCTGTTTTTGGCTCCAGTGGAACAGGTGTACCTGTTATTGGCTTTTTTCCATAGATATACTCTGGATATACCCTGGTATCTACCTGTGTATTACTAACATAACCAGGTGTGGTACTCGGATACGCCAGAGAGTGCTCACTGCAGTAGTGGTCCCTCTATAGTGCCGGTTTAGTAGTGCTGGTTGCCCTCTGTAATGCCTGTGGATTCGCTTGGCACAGGTGGAACTCACCAGTGTCGCAGCGTGCGGAATAGGGCCGGTTGCCGCTATGCATAGCGCCGGTATTGTTCGCGGGCGCATGCATACCGGCACTATAGAGGTACCGGCGCTACTATATACCCGACTATTACTGGGTGGGCATATGTAGTAAGAATCAGAGCCCACGATGGGCCCGAAAGCCATGTATCCCCCTATGCACACACACCATATTTAGGTGCTGATTCTCTGCGTTCGCCCGTCGTAAACACCCCCTTTGCTCGTTCTCTTGCGCTTCGATGCTCCCATTCGTAACGGCTCTGGTTTTTCGCGGACCGCTTCCTGCGGGAGGGCTTTCTCTGTTTCTGTCTCTCGCGTGCCCTCCATCAATTGGATCTGCAGTTTCCTTTCCGAAGCGGTGCTACTTAATGACATGATTCGCCTCAACCGGAAAGTGTTGTTACAGTAGCTTCGCTCGCCCGGTTTGTCGGCGCTCTCCCCAAACGGCTGCACTCCGGATGAATAAGCTACCCGTGGAAGTCAACACTCCGTACCCACACGGTACTGTATATAGGCACCTACAAGGGTACTGGGTACCTGCTAGTGGTTTGGAGCCTGGCCTGTGACCACGGACTCAAGTTTGGACACGAGTTGAATGTGAAACCGTAACAAGGTGCTACTTCTGAAGCATCAGTGCCGCGCCGTGTCGTGTGCGATCTTCTTCTCTGCAGAGTTTCTATCCCGCTAGTTTTTTTTTTCGATTTTGTTTTTTAGTTATCACTTTTACTTTCCAGCGTGCTGTAGCAGGGTTTTACCCTCGACGATCTTCTGGACAAGCCGTGGTCACAGGTGTCGTCCCTTCTCCCGTTGTTCATTTTTATCGCGCGCAGGGTTCGGTATTCCCACCGCTCGTCGAGTTTCATCTGGTGGTGCTCTGACGAACGTTTTTTGTTTCCTCAAGTAGCGATGAAGGCGTCTGTAAAGATGCACCACCACCCCACCCCGCGCGTCATCCGCAGATTGAATCTGGAGATAAGCCTCTTCGAGAGGCTGGAGCGTGGGGGTCACCCTGTGCACATGCTCACGGTCCAGTACCGCATGCACCCGGAGATACGAGCATTCCCGTCAGGTATAGGTCGGAGCATGTTGTGTATGTAAGGATCGGGGTGTGATCATGCACTCGTGATAATCAAAGTAGGGTTTGTTGTCGATGCTGCGCGAGGTCGGGTTAAGCGCGAGTCGACACTTGTGTCACCCTCCTTCAGGACGCTACGTATTCAACTCGACGGCCTGTTTTCACCAAAGCTTCGGTATTCGATCTTGCCGCGCCACCCAATCGATCCCAATCAACAGTCGTGTGGCTGCACCTCTACGCCTAAATGTCTACATATCCCCCACTCCCCACCCCGCTTTCGCACGCCCCCCCCCCCCCCCCCCCCGCCTCCCCACCGCCGCCCTCCCGGCCGCCCTTCCCCAATTTTCCCTCGTTTTGTTGTTTCGTTCGCGGGAAACTCCCTGCTGTGATCCTCTCTCGACCAATCAGAGCGCTTTTACGGTGGCCGGCTCACCGACGCTCCTTGTGTATGGTAAGGGCAGCCTGTGCGCCTAGCAAATTGGTGTCTGGCTATGATACACAAAACATCGTGCACCTCCGAGGCGAGGGCCAATGAGTCCAGTACAATGGGTACCTAAGACAGCCTTTTTTGGTAGGGCGAAAGTAGAGAGCTAAGGCAGGCCAAATTGGCTGGTTGCCCGACTTTTCAAAGTCGATACGGTGTCCAGTCCATTTCTCTCGCGCTTTTTTAGGCCGGTTTCGGCCTTACCCCCCCGAGTTTGGGCACAATGTGTGGCCTTAAAAATCGGCATAAGATAAAAGTGGAGATAAGGCAGGTTCAGCTGATGCCTTGTCCCATGCCTACCTTTTTGCGGGGTATCCACTTTTTCTCTCTGTTGTTTTTCTTGTTCTTCCCACTTATTATCTGCGCCCTTTGTTCTTTTCTCTCTCTGTCCTAGTAGTCGCAACTCAAATCCGGGGAGCCGCTACATGCAGGCCGTTTCTTTTCTGAGATATTTGTTTGGGGGATCTAAACGTATTTGTTATGCTTTTGATGTAGATTTTTCCCCGTAGAACGAGAAACTCGAGCCGGCTCTCCTCGAAATAGGTCTCACTACACTGGCAGACGTACCCAGTTCAGTTTCCCGCTTCTCGAGGGTCGCAGGTGCGAGAATTTCGGACTATCCCATTTTTCAAATCGTCTATAAATAGTTAGAAATGTGGCAGTCGAAAAAAATGGGGGCTCTGTTTGATCGACTTTTTTTCTAGCCAGAAGATTGAAAAGTGAGCTAGTCCGAAATTTTCGCGAATGCCTGCGATTCTCGAGAGGTGGTGCACTCTCATCTGGGTACCTCTCCGAGAGTAGTGAGACTTAGTCTGAGAAGAGCCGGCTCGATTTCCTCGCCTTACGGGGAAAAATCTGTTGCGAACCCCACAATAAAAATGCCGCATAAGAAACGGCCTGCGGCCTGTGTACGCATAACACACCTATTTCAAATAAGAAATCCTGTTTGGACCAGATTTCCTGTTTCTTATTGCGGAGCAAGGTGTCCTGCCCACTGAGGCAGGGATGCGCCAGTCAATGCGCTGGGTAGAATAGCTTTTCGCCTGTGTGTAGAAAAAATCCATGCCCATAGGGGCCTGCGTGTAAAGGGCTTGCGCTATGAAGGTAGAGAGGTCTCTGGTCGAGACAGAGACAGCTGAAGGCGTTTTTTTTTCGCGCGGCAGCAGTCTTCTTTTTTCAGATTTCCTATTTTTGTATGTTGTGAAGCAACAGTACACACGGTATCGACAGGATTTGTTGGTTTGTACGGAGCCCGGCGGTCTCTTGCTGCTGCCATCAATTAGAGAGAGCGAGAGACGTGTGCGCAGGTTTTTTGGCCGGTCTCGCCGTATTGGCAGCGTTTTTTTTTTTTTTCTGGCTCATCGACAACAAGAGGTGAAAGCCGATGCGTCTTTTTACGTTAAACCCAAAAAACAACACCTGTGAGATCGATGATTTCGTCGAAATTGGTTCCCGGTATTTGGAAGCTGTGTGTCATACTTCGATCGCGCGTACTTCGGGTTTTGTGTTTTTTTTATGGCCTCATGCAAGATCTACGTTCCGTGTAGGAGAAGGACAAGCTCTGAAGCTGCAGAACTCAGGGAGCGTGTTAATATAGTGGAAGCAGCGCCGTGTATGGCTAGACATATCTTACTCAACCAGAAGCTCAGCATTGTGCCCCCCCCCCCCCCCCCCCCCCCCCCCCCCCCCCCGAAAAAAATCAATCCGCTCGACGCTGTCATCCATGTGCAAGAAAGTATGCCTCACAAGCGGTTCTTAGGAGGATGCAGCGCACCCTTCATGCGACTCGCCGAGCACCCCGTTTGGTGCAAGCGATGTCTGCCTGGTCGGTGAAAACCTCGGTGTGCTCCGTCCCGACATTGTAGGGATGCCAGGGTCTATGATCGTACAATGTCGACCATGCATGATGTCGAGTGCCCCCCCCCCCCCCCGAATTTTATTCGACGCTGTCATCCATATGCATATGCAAGAAAGTCCGCCTCACAAGAAGTTCTAAGGTGTTTGTCGGATGCAGGTCACGGTTCATGCTACAACGCGGAACACCTCACGGCGCTTCGCGCTTGGTGCAAGCAAGCAATGTCTGCCTGGTCGGTTAAAGTCCGATGTGCTCCGTCCCAGCATTGTAGGGATACAAGGGTCTATGGTCATACGAAACACGGCCATGCATGACGTGGGTTACCCCCCCCCCCCCCCCCCCCCCCCCCTCCGCTACCCTTCGTCTCGAAAGGGATGCGTAGTCAATGGTCCAATGGCTAAGGCAAGCAACAAATGAGTACACCCCCCCCGTCTCGAAAAGGGATGCGTTGTCAATGGTCAGACTACTAAGGCAAGCAACGAGTGAGTACGCTCAATACGTGAGCTAGACAACCAGGGCACCGTTCTCTTTTTTTTTTTTTTTTCCGGCGGTCGCCCACGGCTGGTCGTCGAGTTAGATCATTTGTGCGAGGTAAAGAGCCTTTACTCCGCACAAGGCAATTGGTCGTATCACGTAGTGTTCATGGTAAGGCACCCAAGAGCCAGTTACATAGCTCTCGCATTGCTGTCTGTGGAAGTGGCTACACCGGAAATTAAATTGTTGACTCATTGAAGCTGTCATCCATATGCAAGTCCGCCTCACTAGCGGTTCTTAGCAGGATGCGGCTCACCCTTCATGCGACTCGCCGGACACCTCACGGCGCTTCGCGCTTGGTGTAAGCAATGTCTGCCTGGTCGGTGATACCCGACATGCTCTGTCCCGGCATTGCAGGGATGCGAGGGTCTATGGTCATACGACTACGGCCATGCATGAGATCAAGTACATATCTCCTATCGAGTACACCCCCCCCCCCCCCCCCCCCCCCCCCCTCCGTCTCGAAAAGGGATGCGTTGCCAATGGTCAAATTACTACGGGAAGCAACAAATGAGGACGCTCCCCCCCCCCCCCCCCCCCCCTCCCGCATGATAATGAGTACACCCCCCCTCCCCCCCCCCGCTCGATCGCCGCCTCCTCTCACGCCTCCTCGCCCGATAAAGCGCGGAACAGGAGACATCGGGCTCGCTATCACCATCGTCGCCGTCCACGGAGCTTGTCCGTCGGGCCGTACCGGTCGCAGCCTGCTTCCCACCCTTGGCTGTGGTCGATGTCTCTTCCGGGTTCCAGCACAAAGTTCAGAACTCGTACGAAAACCACAAGGAGGCGTTGTTGGTTTCCGCCCTGCTCGCGAAGTTGATCATGTCCTGCTCGCGGCAAATTTCAGGTGTCGGCCAGCGCGGCGGCGGTGGTGGCGGTGGCGGAGGGGGGGTGGGAAGTAGCGGTGGGGGCGGTGGGGTTTCGGGCTCCGTTCGAGTAGGCGTTATTACGCCGTACAAGGGGCAGGTACGGCGCATCCAGCGAGATGTGAGGGAACTACGGCGGCTTACTGGTGTTGGCGCCGAGGATGTCGGCGTGCACGTGGAGGTGGGCGGCCTTTGCAATATTTTTGCGTGCTCTGCCTTTGTGGCTCTTGCCTTTCAGCTTGTTTTGTGCTGTGGAAATGTTTGTGGTCCGGACGTTTTTGGGACCCATATTTCGTGGGACGTTTGCGCAGTTTGGCGGTCTTAGGTACGGAGGGTGCTATACGACGTAGCTGGTAGGCAGCATCAGGTACGTTCTAGTGGGCGAGGTCGTCTGCTTGAGGTGGTACATTACCCAAGTTCTTCCTTTTTTCGCATGGACTGCAGCATGGTCTGCTTTTTGTTGCTGTTGCTGTTAGTCTCTTTAATGTTTGATTCGGACTCAATACACGTCTTTCCGTTCGTATAGCATCGTCTTCGGCGTCTTTGGTGTCGTGCTGTTGCTCGCAGCAAACAGCTCGTCCACGGTTGGCAGCAGACGTTTCGGTTCGGTTGTTCTTGTTCTCTCGGAGTTTGACTGTCCCATGGTGGGATGGCCACAAAACATGTTGTCGCCATGTATACGTCAACCATTGTGGGGACGCATGCTACTTTGGGGGGTACACTAGTATTTTTAAGAGAATTTTCTGAGGCTCCTCACTCCCCCCCCCTTATGATCATACGACATCGACCATTGATGATATCGAGCCCCCCCCCCCCCCCCCCCCCATGCAAAGACTTCGAAGTTGGGAAAACAATGGAAGTGTATTTCGATAAATGATTCCTTGTCAGCCTTATTGATAGGAGCTTTTCCGAATAATATCGCAGACCACAAGCGGCCTATCCAATGAAGTTGCGTTAGTTCCTCGGTTTGAAACGTCCTGTCGGACCTGGATTCTTAATGTGCCACCCTTGTCTTGAGACGCGTCCGGTCACCAAATTCATTTTGGTCCTACGTATCATCTGCCCGCTTTTCCACACTATTTCGAATAGGGCAAATCCTGCTCGGAATCCTGCTCCCCGCCCCCCCGCCCCCCCAAGCAATGTCTGCCTGGTCCGTGAAAACCCGACATGCTCCGTCCCGGCATTGTAGGATTGCGAGGGTCTATGGTCATACGACTGCGGCCATGCATGAGATGAGTACGTATCTCCTATCGAGTACACCCCCCCCCCTTGCTAAGGAGGGGTTGATACCACACAAATCCGGCTCTGAAGCCTGGCAACCCCTCTTTCCAGGCTATGAAAAATCTTCGTGTGCTTCCTTCGTTGGTATCTCGCTTCAGGTTAGCACTGTCGATGGGTTCCAGGGAAGAGAGGTCGACATCGTCATCTTCTCGTGCGTTCGTGCGGCTCGCCGCGGCAATGGAGGGATCGGGTTCTTGACGGATCGCCGCCGACTGAACGTCGCGATCACGAGGGCCCGGCGGTCGCTGATCATACTCGGAAACGGCAGGGGCTTGGCTTCGGACTCTACGTGGAAGGCGCTTTTCTACCACGCCGAGGTTAACGGTTGCCTGGTCCCGGAGATCAAAGATCGAAGCCGCGGGAGAAACGGCGCGGGTGGTAGAAGCGTCGCGAGCGGTAGCCGCGGAAACGGTGCAAGCGGTGCAAGCGGGGGCGGTGGCCGCGCAGAAGAAGGCACTGGAGAGGAGATATGCGATCGAATTGAAGCTATGGCTGCGGCTGCGGCTGCGGCTGCTACGGCGGGCTTGAAGCCGACTACTGATCGCCGCGAGATGGTCACCGTCCGTGGCGGCATGGAGGGAGAGGCGGCAAAGGATTCATCGCGAAGTGACGAAAATCGGGACCAGGGCAAGAATCGAAACGTTCGCGCATCGGGCGACATTCGCGGAAACTCGAGATCTCGTTCACGTGACAACACGGAGGAAACTGACAGTGCAACAACAGGACGCAGTGGTGTTCCGCCGAGTGGTCGCCGTGACGCCTTGAGGAGCGGAGAGAGCTCGCCGAGCCGTCGTCGGGGCGGTGGAGACACCACCCGGGAAGATACGAAGTCGCGTGCCGACAGCGATGCGAGAAGGTTCGACCTCGAGACAACGTCGCGCACAACGTCACGCAAGTCGTCTGCAGCAGCGGTGTCTTCTACACCAGGGCAAGACGAGGCCAACCGCACGACGAAAAAACGCCCCGCGCCGCCAGTAGAACGCTCGGAATCGCCGGCCACGTCGACAGCAGCAGGGGCAGCGGCGGCGGCGGCGGTGCAAAGGAATCTACGGTGGCCGGACCTAAAGGAGGGGGAGGGGGCGGGGGAGGTGCCCGTTCCGTAAAGCGTGCGCGGGTGGCTGCCCCCCAGTCGAAAGAAGGTGGTGCTGCTGACGAGAGTGCCAAGACTAAGCCTGACACCCGCCCCGTTGACATTGCACGTAAGCCGCCGCCGCCGCCGCCGCCTGACTCTGGCGGCGGAGGAGGTGGGTTTCTCGGAGGTCTGTTGGGCTCCTTGACCTCGAACGCGGGAGGCATCGCTTCGGGCAAGGAACACAGCTTTCGGCAGGGGCTGAGAGGGGGCGAGGTGTGCATGTACGAGTGAATGTCAAGTTTTTTTTTCTTTTTTTTTTTGCCAGGACTAAAGGGCAAAAAGCGGAGGGTATTCTAGTGTCTGGTGGGTCTGCCTGTTTGTTTGTTTGTTTTTTCGTTCTTTCTGTTTCGGAAGTCACAGCATACCCGGTTTGCAAGTGCTATTACGTACCGGGTACGTCATATATACCCGCGCGACGCGTATGTGGTACAGCCCGATGCGCGAGTGTTGTAATCGGCAACAGCCGTGTTCAAGGCCACCTCGTGAACCCTTTTAGAACCTAGATTTTCTTTTGGTACCCGGGTGGGGCGGCCTTAAAAGCCGCGATGAGTATGGTCGTATCAGCTGCCTCTAAAAAACGGAAGAGCGCGCACGCAGTTCGGTGCGTACATCTCCCCGCGTTTTTGTTCCACTTACGACTCGTCTCCGACCACTCCAGGCAGCCTGTTGTTCTTATTGTGTACGAGTAGCAGAAGCTGTAGTCGTCAATTCAATTTCGGCACGTTTCCCCTCTGAAGGTCCCCAGGGGCTATTAAATGTACCCTTTTATGGGCGCCCTCTCAATTTAACCTACAGTGCACTCTTGTGGGTGGGTGGGTGGGTGGTGGGTGAGTGCCCTCTCCCTGTAGAGATTACCGATTTTTCGAGGTTTGGTCTGATTGGCTGAGGGTCAGGGTTGGGGTTGCTCTGATTGGCTGAGGGTCAGGGTTGGGGTTGCTCTGATTGGCTGAGGGTCAGGGTTAGGGTTGCTCTGAATGGCTTAGGGGGTGGGTTGGGGTTGCTCTGGTATGCTTAGGGGGTGGGTTAGGGTTGCTCTGATTGGCTTAGGGGGCGGGTTAGGGTTGCGCTGATTGACCTAGAGCTAGCGTTGGGGTTGCTCTGATTAGCTTAGGGCTATGGAGTCAAGCTTAGTTATTTTCGTCTCGTACACAGTGTGTGTCAACCACTTTCTCGAATACGTGCCAAACAACCCTTGCCCTATCGATTTCACCTACTGTAGGTGACGTCACGCGGGCTGCGAATCTGCTGACATAAAACGATTTTCTCCACGTGCTGGCTGGTTTTTTATTCCTCTTTTTGTTTGGAGGTCTCTGCTGCTCGGCCTTGGGCTCCTGCGTTGTAGTTCACGCCGTTGAAGAGCCCCGCATTTTTCTTTTTATTATTTTTTTTTAACTTCATGACTACCTGTAGTTTGTCTAACAACTGAGTGATTTTTTGAGAATTTGGTCAATGTGCGTGACGAGTGTTGTCGCCCGTCCGTGACCCTAACCCTAACCCCGAGTTCGTGATATTTCGACCCGCTGTTTTTGTTTCCTACGCTGAACCCAACCAAGGACGAGGAGAGGAAGCGGGCGGTGGCAGGACCTCGACTGGACGGCGCCCGGCTTACCGAACTTGGGCGACCGCTTGAAGCCAGTCAAGCTCTACCGGTGGCGTTCGCGAACAACCCGCCTCGTCGCCCCTCTTCGCGAATCGCCGACTCTGGCCGCCGCAAGCAGGACTCCGCGGGCGCTACTCGCGGAGATGCCCGCAGCAGCGGCGGCGGTGTTCGAAGCAACGGCATGGCCAACGGAGGTGGTGGCAGCGGCGGCGGCGGCAGCAGCAGCAGCAGCAGCAGCAGCAGCAGCAGCGTCGGCAACGGCGTTAACGGCGGCGGCGGCGGCAGCACCGATTTCCGTGCAAGAATGACAGCTCATTCTGCCGCGAAGGGCAAGCCCGAAGCGACAACTCGAGGGGCAAGCGCCAGCTCTCGAGCGGGTATCAGCCGCGCGTCCGATCGCGGTGGTAGCGGTGTTAGCACTAGGGTCGGAGGGGGGCAACGGTTCCTTTCCCAGGTGCCCAGCGCGCAGTGGGAGGCTCCTAACGCCGGTGATGGGGGCAACGTTCTCCAGGCGCGAAGCCACCACCCACTTTCGGAGCACCTCAGGGTAGCGAGAATGGCAGGAGCGGCGATTGACGCTGCTGCGTCCGCAAAAGCAAAGGCGAACGATAGGAGGTCCGGCGCTCGCGACCAAAGCGCGGCGAGAATCGGAGCGGGTTCTTCAAGCCGCTCCGGTGCGCGAAGTGCGGGAAACCCCAACAGCGCATCTGGCGTGAGGGGAGGGGGGGCAGTGGTGAGGAGGGCTGGAAAAGAGCGACAGGCAGGTAGTGGTGGTGCTGGTGGTGGTCGCGATATTCGCGGGGGAAGTCGCCCGAAAGGAGGGGGGGGCGCAGCCGGGGCCTCCACCGGGGCGGCGGGATTAGGCGTGCTGGATATTCTGAAGGGGATGGGGGACACTTGGGGGGAAAGCAAGAAAGGCAGCAAGAAGTGATGCGCGAGAGTGGGGGTGGGGAAGGGGGGGGGGACGCTGCGCTCGTGCTGTGTGTGGGGGGACTCTGACCATCCCGTCGTGTGATGGCGAGGTGTTGAAATGACTCAGCGTGACAATCAATAGTTTTTTTTTTTTTTTCGGTGTGTCGCGATACCGAGACCGTGGGCCGTTTCGTGGTGTTGGTTGGAAGTTGGCGGGGTTTTGGTTCAGTTTATAGTCCTGTTGGTGATGGTCGCATATGCGTATACGTATTCGGCGTTGATGTTGCCTAGAGAGGGCTGCATGCTCTTCTTAGCTGTTTAATTTTCCCTTCGTTTCGAAGTGGGGTGTGTAGTTTGGCCACGTTTTGCTCTAGGCAATGGGCTTGAATTTCTGTCCTAATGGTGTCGGTCATCTACGTTGGAGTTGGTCGAGGGGAGGCAAAGCCGTGTTACGCCTTCTTCGTGGATTTTTTAGTGTATTACGCGAGAAGAGCGTCGCCGTTGGCTAACTTAGGGGGCGTTCGTTTCCACTTCAGGCTGTTCGGGATCGCGATCGGTGTTGTGGTGTGCGGGGTTCTTGGAGGGCCGGTTTTAGCCGCGCACCGCATATCGGAGGCTAGAGGTTGTACTGGACTTGAAAGCTCCGCTGAGTTGACGCCACCCGCGTTGTGATGCGACGGGGTTCTTTTCTTGAACATGCGGTGGGCCGTTCGCGGGGCTCTGAGCGGACAAGGGGGTGTACGTATCATACGAAACCTTTGCTGGGTGTTCGGTGGCTCTGATGTTGTTGCCGTATTTTTTTTGTCGTTATTGTTTTTTCAGCCTGATGCGTCTGTGTTTTCGAGTTTTCTTTATTTATATTATTTTTGGTGTACGTGCTGCTGTACCGGCGAGTAGAAGGAGGGAAAACATATGGGAGCAGAAAAGTCAGAGGCTGACACGTTGAACGTTGAACTCGCATCGATGCTGTGCGAGTTACCCCATCCCTATGATATGTTGAGTGCTGCAGCTTCCCTTGAGGCCGAGGGGAAACACTACGGAGGTTGGGGTGACGCCTTATTTTTGAGCTTCTCACATGAGAGGAGCTCAACATCTCACTCGAAGTACGACTACATAGAACAGTGTTTGCGCAGCCCGACCAAGTAGTACTTGATCGTGGGCCCTGGGATTGGTTGTCGATCGAGTTTTGCACTATCATGATCGTTTTTTTTTATACCCTTTCGGGGCTACGGTTCCGTTTGGGGGACAAACCATTCAAATTCCAAGTAGTTTGCCCCCAAAACGGGACTACTGCGGTCAATTTTAGAAGGGTTAACGTCAGCCAGTCTCTGGGTGAGGTGTAGAGCGCTCCTCGCGTGAGAAAGAGACTCTCCGAAATACTACTGTAGGTGCACACCCCTCACCCCCTCGGACGATTTTCAAAGCTGGGTTTCTCGACAACGGGGAGGGCGTGAGTACGACGAGCGATGTGTCTGTGCAACCTGCTCGACGAAATTTTTCCAAAGAATCCACCATTTTCGTTGTGTGTGCGTGCCCCCCCCTATGGTGTTTTCGAGGAAACCGGGTCTGAGATTCGTCCCAGGGGGTGTGTTATCTTAATACCCTAGTGTGATACGGTGTACAGATCAAAACATATCGCAGCATGACGCTACGGTCCCTGCCATCCATCGATCGCGTTCATGAGAACGGACAGCTGACGCCGCAGACACTGGAGGCGAGTGCACACTCCCCAGCGTCGGTTGGCCTATGTACTACCGGTGACATCGCTTGGCACAGGTGATAATTACTGGTAATAGCGAGTGGCAGTGTGCGGAGTATTGCCGGTTGCCGCTCGCGATAGTGCCGGTGTTGTTGCCTGGTGCATACCGACAGTGCTTATGGAGGGACCTCTGCTACACATGAACAAATGCAGCACGTGATTTTTCTGAGGCTGCTCCGGAATTTTGAGAAGCCAAAACGAAATGCCGACGACCTGGGAAATATTGCAAACCCGAGCCCGGCACACAACCGCGCGGGCTGCGTGTACTGTTGTAGAGGCATCCGTCGAATACCACTCTGTAAGGGAATATACAGTAGGTTTTGTGTATATATTAATATATAAATGATCTTAAATTTTCGGGCAGAGCGGTAATAACCTTGACATAATTCAGGGCTCTTCACGGGTCATGACCCGACCCGCGGGTTGGGTCAAGACGTTTTTGACATATCAGGGGTCGGTCGGGTCGGGGGTCGGGTCAGGAGGTTTCCGAACTCTCACGGGTTGGGTCGAGCCACACTTGCCCGGCCCGACCCGACCCGACCCGACTAGCGAGGTGTGACCCGACCCGTGAGTTTCTCTGGAACAAATCACATCGGAACTAACGATATACCGGTAGGGTGCGTATTCGTATAGCTACTCAGATCAGGAGTTCTCGCACGTTGATAAAACAATGTTTTTGGGGTGCAAAAGTGCAACCCCTAATTGCAGTTCTTAATTGCAAGTCCTCTACCCCAGTACGACGGCGCTCACGATATCGATCGTATCGGCTCCGCTCCCGCTGGTGGTGTCCCCAGCTGTCTTGCCGACACCACACTTCTCGCTGTCCGCTTGATTGTTTTCTGGCATCATCACCACCGGCGAAGCAAGCAACATAACAACTTCGGCAGGGCAAAATCAGGCTTGTATCGCCGCAACGTTCGCGACTATTTGGCCGCGGTTTGATGATGAACGTGTTTTGGTCACGACGCGCACGCGGTGTTGTTGCTGCTGGTATTGATGCTCTTGTTCCTGTTCCCCGCTCGGTCATCAGCCCAGCACTCAACCCACTTCTTCCGGCGTAGCACGGTCGTTCTCTCCTTGTGGAGCTCTTTCAGGCGCTTCTCTATCCTCATCTTCTCGGCGACGATTGCCTCGCCGCTAGCCTGCAACACGCCCCGCCTCATGCCTCCGCTGCCCCTCGTGACGTCGGGCGAACCGCAGCGCCGAACGACGCGACCTACTTCATGGGCTGCTGGGGTTCCCAAATCCGAACCAGCACCGCCACCGCCGCCACCACCGCCGCCGTGACCACCGCCTCCGCCACCGCTACTGCTAACACCACCACCGCCGCCGCCACCCTCCAAGCTTATCCCGGCCACCCTCCTCACAAACGTCTTCCTTGGGTAAGGCTCGCCCTTGCCAGTTCCAAGCAGTCTTATTTTTGAAGTACGGCACAGCATGCTGTCGCTTTCTGCCGGAAGCGGGAGCGCCGCCGCCGTGCTGCTGTCGTCTTTGCGCAAAATTCTTATTCTTGCCGCCGGGTAGGGCCGGGCAAGCTCGGTTGCGACCGGAGGCTGTGATAATGCTATAACTGTCTCCCATGGACATGGCTAGCGCCTTCCGAGCTTGCAGCTTGTGGGGCGCCGGGGGCGGCAGCAGCAGCGGCGGCGGCCGCTGGTCTTTAGGCCGAGAAGAAACCGAGCCAGATTTAGGCGTCCTGCTGCCCGGACTGCTGTCGTTGTTGTGGCGTCCAAAGACGGCGTCGCACAGGTCGGCATGTTGGACGGTTTTGGTGGCGCTTCGATCGAGCCACGATATGAGCGCCGTCGTCTCGGACACTCTTAGGCGAATCTTTAGCTGCTTCCATACCTGGCAGTAAATTTAGACGCAATGATACACCGTCAAAAACAAGACGTAATTGATACAAACTACAGTACGTACTGCAGATAAGTACGTGCATATTATTAAGTAATTTCCACGGCTCTTCAAGGACCACGACCTGATCCCCAGCGGGTGGGTTTAGGAGGGCTTCAAATCTCGCGGATCGGATCGGATCAGGAGATTTCCGAGATCTTGGTTTGATATTAGAGGGCCGGTACTGTGTGTTGGAAACATAGACTCCGACTCGATCCCCGACTCGCTACCATTCGGCGTATTCCAGGATCACAACACACAAGCGCAGAGTACTGAGATGTATGCCTTATACGAGTAGTTTTCTTTAGTGCGGCTAAAAGATACCCCTCCCTCCCAGTGCCCCACTACTAGCAACGATTTGGGATACGTTCGTATCCCGTACTCATTCGATCGCACCTGCCGCAGCTCTTCCATTCCCAAGGCCCCTCTGTCACTGGTGTCGTATCTCAGACAGGTGCCCGCCAGAAGGTTCTCGGGAGAAATCAGAGAAACGCTCGACGGCGAACCCGCGGCACGCTGCCCCACGGCGCTCACGCCTCTGCGGATGGTTTCCAAGACGTGACTGACGACTGTAGGCTCCCGCACCTGCGTGTCAGCGACAACGTTTGTGCAGAACACCGGCACAGTCGGTCCGAGCACAGCAGCCACGCCGCGCGTGTTTAGTATATACCTGGTATGTATTTACACGTGATACGGGATGCTGCATACGTACAGTAGTATACCACAGCCCGTTGTACCGTTTCCCTGGCGTGTTACTCTGATCATATATGGAAGGCCCATTTCCACTTTTTGTTGCCATCTAAACGTCCCATAGGTTTGAGATCCGGTCAGTGTTGAATATCGAAATGGAAAGTTTCGATGATCGAAATATCGATATTTCGATGTTTTATATCGTATCGAGCATGTTTCGTCGTTAATCCGGGATCATCCATGTTTTTTTTCAACCCCGTCAGTACTGCAGTTCCGTTTTGGGGATAAAATCGCTCAAATTCTATGCATCTTCCCCCCCAATCGGGACTGCAGTTCTAAAAAAATGCTGCTGGCAGAGAAATTTCGATAAATCAAAGGTCAAAATCGTTTATCCATCCTTCTTTTTTTAGATTATCGGTGTCGTATCATAGACCTACATTCTCATCATTCGATATTTTTTCGATATTTCGAAGTATATATCGGACTCCCCACATATCGTATCGAGCGTGTTTTGGTTTTGCGCTCCATATCCCCTGGCGTCCATGTTTTTCGTTTTTGCAGAAACTGAGCGAAATGTTCGATGTATCAACTGCCGAAATCGTATCCTTTCGTGTTCCTGTTCACCTGGTATCGTTTCGGACTACACTCTCGTTCGATACGAATCCAATACTACTATTACGGGGGACCATAGTAAATAGGACCTACCGTACACACAAAAAACGTACCAGGTATATATTTCCCTATTTTTATCAACAGCATTTGGTCCTACTTGCTATGGTTGCCCGAAATACGCGTACGCGTTGGTATTTTTTTTTTGTACTGCTGCTGCTGTGGTGTGCGTTTTAATATATGTTCTGTGCCTACAGCATGCTGCAGTATGACCTGGTACGACTACTTTGCTCTTCTTGCTCCATTGGGATGTTTTGTCTTTTCTCGCTTGTTGTGTTCGTGACAACGGGGAAATTGTTCCGTGCAACATCTCGAGTATTATTTAATGACTACGATTGCTGTGCTACAGGTTGTCTAGACGTACTACTTATACTGTAGTTCCTCGCCGGTCGTCGTGATAGGTTTTATAGGATCAACATACAGTTGCTTATGCGCTGAATATTGGCGAGGAAATCGGTGTGGCCAAGAGGGGAGAAAAAACAGACTGTTGAGAGCGGGTAGAAACCAAGCTCCAGTGCTTGCTTGTGTGACGAAAAATCGCCCGAACTTGACCAATGACCGGTCACTGCTCGCTGCTGCTGTTGTCTTCAGGTTGCCACGCGCGTGCAAAACAAACAAACAGGCTAATCATCGCGTCACGGTGTTGATACAGCTTCCAGACAGCGCGAAACCCTCCGCTATCTATTTACGGTGTACAGCGAACAATCTATTCAGTCGATGGCGCGAGGACCCCTTGTAAAAACCAAACAATCAAGTCAGTCGAATGCCACAACAGAGTGTCGAAAGCTCGCAACACGCAAACAAATACTTCTGTCAATGACGTTACATCACAGCCGAGTGGTTCCCACCTACAAGCACTTATACTATTTTAATTATACCTCATATGTTCCAGGTAAATCATACAACCGATAAGATGAAATAACTGCACATCATGCACAGACTGATGATATTAATAGTACATCAACGCTGCGTGCTGTGTGGACAGGTTCGTTAGAGACCCGAAAAAAAAGCATGCGCTATATACTCCACATCTAATAGACCGCCTCGTCCCTTTATCCCAACTCGTGAAACCAAACGTTATGTTCCTGCAACGACTCAAAGTGAAAACAAGTACCGTGTACGCCAAGGGTACGTGAGATAATTTCCCTGCGGACACTGATTTTATTCCTGGGGCCCCGTGTCCCCGTTTGACACATGCCACTACATCCACATAAGTCTAGGACACAGCTCCAAAAACAAATAAATATCTAATACGAGTACCTCGTATATATACTACTACTGCTGTATATACTGTACCAGGCTATTGAAGACATTCCTTAGCTTTCACGTACGAGGCACGCGTTATCCAAGATCGGGAATATATGTACGTATCTGCCTCTCATGTTTAAGTATCTGCCATTCATTCATTTTTTTTTTTTTCTTCATCACTTTTACTTTCCAGCCCACTCGTAGGAGGTTTTACCCTGGACGATCTTCTGGACAAGCCGTGGTCACAGGTGTCGCCTTCTCCCCCCCGTACGTGCCTTTATTTTTTGTCATTGGAGGATCTTGATCGTGGAATGGGATCGACGATCTTTTTAAGGTGTGGAACGTTTGTATATTGACCCTTTTAGGACTGCCGTCCAGTTTTGCGGACACTCTACTTATTGCAGATTTGTTTCTGGTGGTTTGTCCCCAAAACGCCTAAACGGGACTGCAATCAATCCTGGAAAAAGAGAGTTATTTTCTGTACGGCTTTTCTCATGTTTACGCCGAGCCTATTTTTTTTCTCAACTTGCGACTCCGAACTGTCCCCGCGACGACTCACTGCTTGTCACATGCCGCCCTGTCCTAAAATGTAAGGATTTATTTTCATGTTGATATTTAATCTACTGTAAACGGTCCTCCTATTTTGAAACATGCCAGTAACAGGTATTGCGTCGCGGAAGGTATCCACGATGCTGACGGACTGATGCGCCCCGAGGACGGACAATATGCCGCTCGTTGCTGTTTGGCGTCGTCACCGTTTGTGTGGAAGCAAGATTCACTCGACGGGGTTTACCCATCGGGTTGAAAGAGTATACGGTACATTTCAAGGGGTCGTCACCGGCTAGACAATATTAGAAATTTCGCGGGTCGGGTCGGGTCGGGTCGGGTCGCTGGCTCGGGTAAGGCAGCAGGTTTTCAAACTCTGACAGGTCGGGTCGAGTCACCCTTATCCGACCCGACTCGACCCGACCCGACCCGCGAGATTTGACCCGACCCGTGACCCGACCCGCGAGGGTTGACCCTACCCGTGAACATCCCAGCAATTTTCTCTCTCGACTTCGGTTTTGTGGGTATGATAAGGCATACTTGGTAGGGAGCTCCTAAAGTGAAGAACCCCTATCACACCAACGATACTCCTTGTCATCGATTTAGGGGTAATGCTTATGGGTGATCAACGTTGAATCATCATCATCGAGGCGTTCTACGATAGAGGCATGTATCACGTTCGGGGAAAAACTTCTGAGCGCCCACCCCGTCCTTGCCGGGGGCGAGTGGAAGGAGGTACAAGTACAGTAGTACCGCAGTTCGTGGAGATATCTGCAATTATTGCTGAACGTTGCACGCCCCATACATCTCAAGCGTCAGTCGAATTTTATCATATGTTCGTCAGCGTTGAATTCCACATTATACGTTGGGGGGGACATAGAAACCTCAGAAACGTCAATTAAGGTGGATCTCTATCGCAGAAAGCCTCCATCATGCTGCACATACCTCCTACACGAAATATTACTACAGTAGCTTTGGGCATTAGTGCAACGACCGCTTGGTTTTCAAACAAATGTCGAAACGGTCCTTACGTTTCACCCGCCATAGAGTGATACCGTCCAAACTCGTAGCAGTATATCAAGTATCTGGGCTCGTACAGCACTTCATCACTGCAAGGAAGGGGTGTCCCCAGAGTGTTTCATCATTGTCTCTAGTGTACTCGTAGCACGTGCCTGAGAGGGATAGGTAGGCCTGATCAAGCGGGGAGAGCCTCGGGGGAAGCTAGGTGGTATGTGAGCGTACCTCATATCTACAGTATCGTGGTACAAAAGCGATGTAGCGGAGGGTTGAAATCGCGCGCCGCGCGTGCACAGCAAACGACAAGAACTGACTGTACACACTGAACATGTCGTCTTTGAGAAAAGGTTGATTCTAGGTGGTACGTAAGCGTACCAGGCGTACCTCTCATCTACAGTATCGTGGCATAAAAACGGTAAGGCTGAGGGTTGAATTCGCGCGTCGCACGTACACAGCAACCGACAATACTCGGATTGACTGTACATACCAAACGTAGTGTCTCCAAGAACTGTCAGAGTTGTAGACGTTATCAGAAGAAAAACCTCTCTCGGACTACGCAGGAGGACTCTTTGCTGGTATGTGCTACTGTTTAACCTTCCTGCCTTCTCACCGTGTGCTCGAGGCCGTTCAAAACATCCACTTCTTCTATGTAAGAGAGCATAGGGTGCGACATGGCCTTGATTTCCCTGCACAGCAGCTGCCACAGACGTCGTTTCGGCCGATAACATGGAGGGGGTGGAGAGGGGGGGGGGGGGGTGTACTCGATAGGAGAGATGTACTCGATCTCATGCATGGCCGTAGTCGTATGGCCATAGACCCTCGCATCCCTACAATGCCGTGACGGAGCATGTCGGGTTTTCACCGACCAGGCAGACATTGCTTGCACCAAGCGCGAAGCGCCATGAGGTGTCCGGCGAGTCGCATGAAGAGTGAGCTGCATCCTACTAAGAACCGCTTGTGAGGCGGACTTGCATATGGATGACAGATTCAATGAGTTAGTTTAATTTCCGGTGTGGCCACTTCCAGAGACAGCAATGGGAGTACTATGTAACTGCCTCTTGGGTGTCTTACCTTGAACACTACGTGATACGATCAATTCCCTTGTGCAGAGTAAAGGTTCTTTACTTCGCACAAATGATCTAACTAGACGACCAGCTGTGGGCGACCGCAAAAACAAAACAAAAAAAAACGGTACCCTGGATGTCTAGCTCACGTAGTGAGCGGCATGTTTTACAGTGTCGTTGCCAACCGACACCAACCCGACCTATACAATATAGGGGGGGGGGGTATGATCGGTTGTTTGGTCGCTGTTGCAATGTTCTTTACGGCAGACGCACCGGGAAATCGAAGCGGAAAGAGACGGACGACTGTTTTTATTTACGCATCCTCCGGAATTTTCACGTCAAAGAAGCCGCTCAGCACAATCCTATTTTTCTGAAATATCCATCAACGAATACCGGTAGTCCATTCCCAAGTATACGTGGCAACGACTTCGGATAGATCCTCCAGCGGTCTGATATCAAGTTTGAGTCCGGGTTGGGGGCAGGGTCATAGTTGTTAGGGTGTTGAGTTGGATCTACGCCCGTGCCTTGGTCCCACCATCGGAAGCTTCTTCCTGGCCTGCGCGATCGAAACCAAGCAGCAACTCGACCCGTGGAAGATCTAGCCGAAGTCGTTGTCGAGGGAACCCCAGGAGGGGACTCCCAGTCCCGTCGACACACCTGCTCAAGATATTTCTGATTGCAGGTACCTAGAGTTCTATCCGTCTTCTGTCTGTCGTCGTTGACCGACGAGCTAAACGTATATAAGTATAATAGTTATTGCCGCAGTTTATAATACGCCGTTATTTCACAATTTAAGGACAGACCACTCAGATTCTCAGTAGTTTGTCTCCAAAACGGGACTGCGGTCCTAAAATGGTTTATACTGTACCAATCTGGGCGTAAATACAAGGGACTATTGGTCTTCATATTGGCGACTAAATTTTCCTTATATTTACGACCAGAGCGGTAGGTTCTTTCTTGTCCGTGGGGGGCTACCGCACAGCAGTAACCGCCTCGCGCGCGCGTGTGTCTCACATTGTAGTCCATTGCTCCACTACCGTCGAGGTCATAGTAGTTCACGGCGGCCTTTGCCTCCGAGTCCGTCATGGCGACTCCCATGTGCTTCAGCGCCCCGACCTGACAAATGGTCGCCGGTATCAGCGGGCATTGTGGTTTGCTCGATCTGTGGAATGTCTACGCCAGCCAGCGAAACGTGGAGCGAATCCGGTGACTCAGAGCTCCGGCAAGCGCATACATGCCTCCCTTATTGCAGCGGCTCCCTAACCCGACTGCCTAAACCGCCCCCCTTATCTCTCGGGTTTCCATGTGCATTGCAGGCTTGTTCTGAGACGAACCGTAATTACTCTCACTGGGCGTGCCACACTAAAACACAATGGATAGACCAGGCTTGACAAAAAAATGGTTTTCACCGCCAGCCGCCTTGTTACCATCACGCCCACGGCTAATTGCAAATTCGCACCAACTCCTCTGGATCCAGTTTCCCAGACGCGTCGGCGTCCCAGTTGAGGAAGGCCTCCCTGATGATGGCGTGGGTCACCCCCCCTCTCTGCTTGATCCTGTTTTCCAGCGCGTCTCTTAGGCGCAACTTGAAGCGTTCGACGACTCTGTGCCAGAGAGAGAGAGGGGTGTTGGGCGTGGGTACGTTCGAAATCGTGTGCGCACTCGCGTGAGCGTGGTTTTCAAGATCGTTGCGGGCGTAACCCTTTCGGTACAACAACGTACACGAATCTAACTTGGTGGCAATGCGTCCCCAGCTTCGGGACTCGCGGGAGCTGATGCTACTGGTCTACCCCTACCCCTACGTCACAGCAGGACTGATATGGCGTAACGCTACGGAACGCGTCAAGTCGTGTTGTCGTGGCAAGACGTATCGTGTCGGCGCAGTTTTACGAAAAGGCTGGAGACCAATGCCCACGTGTGAATCTACAGCGGTATTTCGATAAGAATTTTTGGACGAAACAGTATCATCAAAAAAAGTTCACAGGTGGCCAGGACTCCCCCCCCCCTCCCCCTGTTCCCTCCCCCAATATACATATATGTATATTATTTGGGTTGGGTTGGCGTCGGTTGGCAACGATACTGTAAAACATGCCGTTCACTACGTGAGCTAGACATCCAGGGTACCGCTTTTTTTTTGTGTTGGCGGTCGCCCACAGCTGGT
Organism: Macrocystis pyrifera; assembly: GCA_031763025.1. Lineage (NCBI taxonomy): Eukaryota > Phaeophyceae > Laminariales > Laminariaceae > Macrocystis > Macrocystis pyrifera. The sequence continues at coordinate 3,893,416 of JASSKH010000014.1, forward strand.
CGTTGAGTTAGATCATTTGTGCGAGGCGAAGAACCTTTGCTCTGCACAAGGGAATTGATCGTATCACGTAGTGTTCAAGGTAAGGCACCCAAGAGGCACTTACATAGTCCTCCCATTGCTGTTTCTGGAAGTGGCTACACCGGAAATTAAACTAACTCATTGAAGGTGTCATCCATATGCAAGTCCGCCTCACAAGCGGTTCTTAGTAGGATGCAGCTCACCCTTCATGCGACTCGCCGGACACCTCACGGCGCTTCGCGCTTGGTGCAAGCAATGTCTGCCTGGTCGGTGAAATCCCGACATGCTCCGTCCCGGCATTGCAGGGATGCGAGGGTCTACGGTCATACGACTACGGCCATGCATGAGATCGAGCACATCTCTCCTATCGAGTACACCCCCCCGCCCCACCCTTGCCCCCCCCCGCTGCAAAAATGTGCTCGTAAAGCAACGCTGGTGGAGGCATCGGACAGCGTAGCAAGCCCCATAAGGTTCCTACAATCTCTCCACCCGGTTCGCCTAATAGTGTGGTACTGTAGATTACGTAAATGCTCCACAAGAACGTTGTTCCGTCCACATTGTACAGGGGCGGGGGGGGGGAGGTGTACTCATTATCGTGCATGGCCGTAGTCATATGACCATACACCCTCGTATCCCTAGAATGCCGGGACGGAACACGTTGGGTTTTCACCGACCAGAGGCAGACATTGCTTGCACCGAGCGCGAAGCGCCATGAGGCGTTGGGCGAGTCGCATGAAGGGTGAGCCGCATCCTACTAAGAACCGCTTTGGAGACGGACGTTCTTGCATATGAATGACAGCATCAATGCAGTGATTTGATTTCTGGTGTGGCCACTTCCAGAGACAGCAATGGATTTACTATGCGACTGCCTCGTGGGTGCTTCACCATATACACACAACGTGATACGACCATCCCCCTTGTGCGGAGTAAAGGCTCTTTCCGCACAAAAATGATCAACTCGGCCGCCAGCCGTGGTAACCGCCAAAAAACAAAAAAAAGAGTGCCCTGGCTGTCCAGCTCACGCAGTGAGAGGTGTGTTTTACAGCGTCGTCGCCAACTGATGCCAACCCAACCTGAAGGGGGAGGGCAAGGAGGGCGGGGTCCCGGCCGCCCGTGTTCCTACCCCTAGCCCTGACCTCAGCCCTACCCTTAACCCCAACCCTTGGCCGGCCCACATGGACATTGTCGGGAAACATCTCGTGAATGCAATATTTTCGAGAACAATATCGATGAAACGGTGTGACCGACGTGCTCCGTCCCGGCCTTGCAGGGGATGGGCGGGTCTATGGTCACACGACTTCGGCCATGCATGTCAGGCGTACACAGCCCCCCCCCCTCCCCGCCCTGCTACGGCACCCGAGGAACTTCGACCCTGTATCAACTTAGCTCTACCTCATAAAGCGGTTGGGTGACGGACCAAACGGCGGGGCAAGTATAATTCAACGAGCCCGGATCGGATTGGTTCTGAGAGTGAGTACAAAAAAACCCAATCACCCAATACAGGATGCGGTTATTGATATATTTGCGTGTTTTTTTAATACTAAAGTTCGGCATAGTTTTTTCCCCCACAGGTCCACCGGTAGGACACACCACGATCTAGATGATTCAGATCATCTAGATGATCTACGTAGATCATCTAGATCTCAACCAGTCGCTTTGGGACGCTGTGCAGGGTCTTTGCTCTGGATCATGCAGATTACACCGTTTCAATCCGGCAACGTGAGGTAGGTCATGCAGATCAGGAACATATCTTCCCCTGAAGTATCTAGACAATGAAGTGGAGATCGATGATCTGTCCTGATTTGGGTGCGGGTCTTTGCGGTGGATAGATTCCCAACGTGTGGAGCGCTTGATACTTTTCATCTCCGAGCGTCCGTCCTTCTGTAACAAAACATTGTTTGCAGTCCTAGAGAGACACCTGGAATACATGTAAGTTTATAGCGGGCGGTGAGCGTTTGGTCCACACTCTCAGCCTGTGTGGTATACTCGTGGCGCATGTGTTTGTTTGTTGTTGTTCTTCTTCGTTTCTCCTCGTTCCGCCATCCCGTCGGCGCGCAGCAGCAACCAACCAACCAACCAATCAATCAATCGATCGATCAATCAATCGATCAATCAATCAATCGATCAATCGATCAATCAATCGATCGACCAATTATCCATTCAGTCCTCCCCCTGCCGATTTCCGCTCTGCCGACACCGCTCTCGCAGCACGTGGGCGAGGGACCGGCCGAGACGGTACACGCCACGGGAAGCACCTTGCGCCTCTGGCGCATGCGATGCACGGTACGAGTTGCGGCCCGCACATAGCACTGACGCGTGCTCTTGCCTTGCCTTGCAGGGGCAGCACCTAGTTTGTCTGAGGTTCTATACTCACTTGGTAACAGCATATAGACTCTGGAATGCGCGCGCTTTTGCCGTGCAGGGGTAGCAGCCAATTTTTCTGAGGCTCTACACTCACTTGATTATGGTGCAACAGGAGCTCAGTACCTCACCCGCACGTAATCTGATGTTCAGCAAGCACTGGAAGTGTAACTCCAAAATCCCAAAGCCTGTAGTAGGTATTGTTATTATCACGAAGAAATTATGTAAAACACTGTATTATTACGGGGGTCTATAGTTAACAGAATCTATAGCATACATAAAAACCTATATATTTAGGTATTTTTACTAACAATATTTGGTCCTGTTTACTATGGTCCTCCGTAATAGCACTATTTAACAATAGTACTCCAACGACAATGGGTGAAGGAATCCACAGCCAGTTAACCCCTTCAGGGCTGCTGTCCCGTTTTGGGGACAAATCACTTGAAATTAGACTGGTTTGTCCCCAAATCGGGACTGCAGTACTAAAGGCAACGTGGCCGACATGAGCTACCCCCGCTGGTATTTCGTAGCACGGGCCGACGTACAGTTTTTCTGAGGTTCTGTATCACACCTAAAATACTGCCTTTCACCAGGTATGATACAAATCGTAGGACGACCATCCCATGCCTTACTTCAGATCCAAAATTGTACCACGACAATCCCAAGCCTTACCTTTTCAAAGTCTAGATCCATGCCTTCCCCCATGCCTTACTGCTGCATGTATGGGTTTTTCGAATACGTTGTCGAAGCTACAAACGGAAGTTTCCACGAGATTGAGTTTACTTCCTCAGTCGACGAAAACGCACTGACCAAAACGTGCTGCGTACGTACGTATAGCCAAGTCGTACTGACGTTCGAGAATTACGTATCACCTGTTTGAGGGCTTCTCGTGCGGCCGTGCCGTGAACTGAAGACTCGCGCCGCTGCTCTGGGAGTCCCTACCGCTGTCGTACGGCCTCGTCGTCAATGCACCCTGCTTCCGGTTCGCCGTACGTACGTATATTTCGTGTGGTTCGTTATACTGTTTAGTCTTTTCGCACATGAAGTAGACCAAGGTGCACCGTGCTAAAGGAGGGCAGCGCTTGTACACACTCCCCAAACCATGCGGCTTCAGATTCTGTTCTCCTCTCGATAAGGGAGATACACCCTGCATGATGTCATACAAAACTCCTGCGCAGTACATGCGCGCGATCGAAGTGACCCAGTTTCGACGGAATCTCTGATCCCGCAGCAAATGTTTTCATTAGATTAATTTTCCTCAGCGGCTTGCCACCGTCTTTCACACGCTCAATACTTCCACGGCCGAACGGCTGGCATGAGGAGGACAAGCAAAGAAAATCGCCTGCGACGCACACCCTGCAGCGTCCCCAGGGTTCATTCACCAAGTACAGGGGTCGATATTCCTCCAGATTGCTGTACCTGCTCGGCCTTGTGCACGAAGGGGCCCAGGTCGTACCCACAGACGTCTTGTACGAGGGCCCGGTAGTCGCAGCCTCCGTCTGGGTTACCATCCGTCGAGTAGAACCTTGCGAGTAAAAACAGTTTCGGGCGGCGTCTTTTTGTCCGGGCGAGAAAGTAGCCGCAGCGTTCTCTTGAAGAGAGAGAAACAAAAGAACTACAAACGAAACCCGGCAGGAGGTGTGGGGGTGTACTTATGTATTACGGGGGACCATAGTAAATGGGACCAAATGTTGTTAGAAAAAATAGGGCAATTTAAAGGTTTTTGTGTGTACCGTGGTGTGCTATGTACTATGGCCCTCCGTAATGGTATAATTGCTTAGGTTTTACCAGGTATACTTCTTTCGCCATCCGACAACGTCTGCAGCAGAGTGAGTGTCCATCACCAAAAACATGATGAGATGGCATACTTCTTGATCGCGGAAAAGTGAAAGCGTGAAACGTTGTTTTCCAACGACTAAAGACTACGAAAACTAAATGTATTTTCTCCCTGTTCTCTTTCTCCAGACCCTACGCACCCCCTTCAGCTGCAAGGACAAACTGGTTATTTTTTTGCCATCCGATAGTGTTTGTGCAGAGCGGGAGCCTTAACGTTGATCCCTCGTAAACATTCCCCCCGCTTCTTGCCCTTACATGCTCATCTGCTTTCTACTCTACGCGACGTCTAGGCTCCGCCCCTATCATTTTTTACGGGGGACCATACCAGTAGTAAATAGGACCAAAATTCGTTTGTAAAAATAGTTAAATATATAGGTTTTAGTGTTAACCGTAGGTCCTATTTACTATGCCCCCCCGCAGTAGGAGGCGACACATGCATGGACAAACATGGAGGAACAGAGACAAACATGTATATAGGCACGGTAATTGGGTACCTGGTGAAGGGTAGTAGTGCACATTCGATGGAGTGTACGGATGAAGGGACAAACTGCTGATTGAGACCGGTGGTGTTCGACGAGTTGTGTCAGCGTTTTTTCATGCCGGATGGACAGTGGCATGCGCGTTGATTGTCGGAAGGCAAGTAAAGTAGCACTACTCGTACCTTCAACAAATGTGTCTTCGAAGCTTGTGCCAGTCTGGACGGGCGCGTGAATATCGTTGGGGTTACACAAAAAATTTCATCGCTCTTGACCCGTTTAAAACTGAGTAGTCCCGTTTTGGGGGAAAACCATTCAAATTCCAAGTATTACGGGGGGCCATAGTAAATAGGACCTACGGTTAACACTAAAACCTATATATTTAACTATTTTTACCAATTAATTTTGGTCCTATTTACTATGGTTCCCCGTAATAGTATGTCCACTGCAGTCCTAAAAGGGTTATTAATCGTTCGGTACATTTTCGCCCCGAGAGGTATAGCAGGGGGTGAAATCATTGATCGGCAACCTGTTTTTTATTGCCGTACAAAAGAGGCGGTATTATATTGGTGGGGGCGAAGCTGAAACAACGTAAACCGACGGCCCCTCTATGGTGCCGGCTGTGTAGGGCCAGCTGTGCCCACTTTGTATCCGGTGAAATATTTTGACGCATAGGTACAGAATTCACCGGCGTGGCATTGTGCGGAGTAGCGCCGGTTGCCGCTACGAGCGCGTATAGAGCCGGTATTATTGGCGGGCGCATAGCGGGACTATATGAGGGAGAATTACTGCTTGTACACGTTTAACTACGAGACGATATAATGTTACAGTAGTGGTCGGATGTGATTTTGTTTGCCGTGCACGTCCGGACATCGACGGCATGGTCAGGAGGGGAGAGAATTGACCCTAGGAGACTTTCACCCCTTTTTTTGCATATCAGATCCACATGGGTCGATCTACAGTAGAAATGCCGAGGCGAATATGAATATACCTCAAACACATGCAAGACAACACACCCCCTGGGGCTAATTTCTGAGCAGGTTCTCTCCCAAGCAAAGAGAGCACATACAGCGAAAACGGTGGCTTTGGAAATATCTCATCGAGGTGTTTCCATGGACCCATCTGTTCGGGTATCTAGAGCTACATCCTGGCCATGGGCTAAGAGTCAGCGCCGACTGCGATGCTACTGCTTATACAGAGAGTACTGCAGTCCTCCATGATACTGAAGCGCTGGCGTTGACAGGGTGGACCGCTGTACTGTAGTCACCACTGAACACTTATCACGACAACAGGCTCTGCTGCCACCCGTTTCTTGATTGACACCATCATGCCGCATTGCACTTTCTCCGACGGGGGGATGTAACCATGGGTGTTATAAATAATACGGCATACATCTAACATACTATGGTATATTTCTGACGCATGCTACAGTAGAGGTGCACCATTTTTTTTCTGGGACTCCTGACCTTAAGGAGCTCCGTACCTCACCCGAAAACTGACTTCAGCCAAATTCAAATAGCCTCCCGATAAATAATTCCATTCCAAGTATACAACGAAATCATTGTTTCCAAACAAGGCTACAGTAGGATTCCGACGATTTGTTGGGTTTAGGAGCCCCGTCGGTCAAAGAAAGGTTCCGGCGGAAATGCGTTACCTGTATCGTAGAACGCGTCTTCTGTAAGATCTGCTGCTGTAGATCATGCTTACCGGATGGGATCCGTATTACACGGCTCTCGTGCAGACAGTCGCTGGGACGGCGATCTGTATGGTCAGTTGCGGCTCTTGCACAACCTACCCCAGTAACGGGTGATACGGGGTCTGGATGATTTATCTGTACCGTAGATCGTGATGTGTACGATGTACATCTGTAGGTTTCCGGAACGGGTGTGTGCGGCAAGGCTGGCGAACATGCTGGGGCTCAAGGCGAATTAAACAGTCCAACCTTCGAGGTGTTTTGAAGCTGTTCGTTCGTTGTTCCGAAGAAGCACCGCGGGCGGAGCTTTTGTTTTTGTGACCCTTTGGCATCGAATATATATATATATTAAACGGAAGCCGCACGTGTGCTGCCCAGCTGGCGAACGCGCGTGGACGACTTAAAAACCACCCCTATGCTGGTGGTTTAGGCCTCCGTGCCCGCCTGCTTCTGCCCCAACCTGCTTCCCCATCAGCCCCACGCGAGTGGCCGGCAAACCTAGCTATTACAGGGGGCCATAGCAAATAGGACCTACGGTACACACAAAAACCTATATATTTACCTATTTTACAAACAATATTTTGGTCCTATTTACTATGGCCCCCCGTAATAGTGATATTCAAATCGCAAAACCAATGTTCCAGCCTCAACAAAAAAGGGCAACGAATACTGAGGCCAATTAAATAGATGAAAGGTGTGCAACTTCTTCGTCCCGTGCCATCTGCCCCCTCCCAATCACTGTGTGAGCTAGACAACTAGAGTACTGGTTTGTTCTGTGGTAATGTTAGCGGTCGCCATGGCTGGCGGTCGAGTTAGATCATCTGTGCGGGGTGGAGAATTTTATTCTGCACAAGGCGAAGGATCGTATCACGTAGTGTGCACCAGGTACATGGTACGGCATCCACGAAGCAGTTACATAGCGTGGCCATTGCTGTCTCTTAAGGTGGCCATACCAGTAAACGGATCTGTTTTTTGGACGCTGTCACCCACGTGCAAGAAAGGCCGTCTCACAAACGATTCTATTACGGGGGTCCATAGTTAACAGGAACAAATATTGTTAGTAAAAATACCTAAATATATAGCTTTTTATGTGTGCCATAGGTCCTGTTAACTATAGACCCCCGTAATAGTAGGACGCAGCTCACACTTCATGGGACTCGTCTGACACCTCACGGGGTTTCGTGCTTAGCGCAAGCGATGTCAGCCTCGTGGGTGAAACCCCGACGTGCTAGGCATCCCGGCATAGTAGGGATGCGGGGGTCTATGGTCACACGACTACGGCCATTCATGACACGAGTACCGCCCTGACATGTCAACCACAGGAACACCAGCTGATGTAGATGGTATTGACGTCCCACAGTAGTAGCTGCAGCGGTCGGGAAGATATGTGTCACTATACTTCCGCTCGAGGAGGAATATCTGGACCAGGATTTGCCGCAGATTCGCGTCGCCGACTAAAGGCAAGCGCAGGTTTATCCCCTCCCTCCTCACCTCAATGCTCCGTTTCGAAAGGGATGCGTGGTCAACGGTCAAAAGACTAATGCTAGCAACAAACGAGTGCCCCCCCCCCCCCCCCCCCCTCACCTCAACAGTTCCTTCGCCTGGTCCGCAGAGAGTCGCATATTGAAGGACCGAAGGGCCCCGCGCAGCTGCGCCGTGTTCAATGTTCCGCTGTGTTCCACGTCCCAGCTGTTCGCGCATTGTTTCGCCCACGATTTTAGTTTTCATGCACGCAGGAAAACGTCGAGACGGAACCACACCGCAAGGTGATGAGTGCGAAGCCAGGGGCGGTGATTAGGTTAATGATAATTCGGGAATTCGGTGTGTGTTTCGGGCAAGTGTATGAACTGCATCCACCCCGAAAAGCGCCCACGATGTGTCCCGCCGCCTCTGCTTAGACTCCCATCTTCCAGGGGGGAATGTGTTAAATGCTCGACGCTCGATTGGGCTGTTTGAGGCTGCTTCAGTCCTCTCTGCGCCCTTGAGAGAGTTTCCTTTCATGTCCTTCCTTGTTTAGAACCGTGAAACCGTGTTCTATCGCTCTCTTGCCCGCGGAACTACATGGCGTACTCTGCGTTGCGTTCGAGAATATAGAACCTCGCGCGAGCAGGATGTTCTCAAGTGTCGTCAACTTGTTTGCGTGCGCTGGTTGATATGGGGAGGGTTGATCTCGGTCGGCGAAACAAACTTTGGCCAGCTCGAAAGTGGTCTCTTGAACATTTTGTGGTGCAGTTTAAATAGTGAGCTCGCATTTGCTGTCAAAAGGTTCCTCATAGAGGCGACCTGTCACGAGCTCCACAGCAGTAGCAGCACAAGACAGGCGCAACCAGGGAGCCTCACAGTGTAAGCACCGTGTGCGGAGAGACGATACGCAGGGCGCACTATAATAAAATAAGGCGGTCCCTCGACCGTCGCGACGAGGCAAGTGTTGAAATGCCTACAATAAAGTGTTTAAGTGCTCACACAAGTAATCAAGCTGTGGCCTACTGCCTTGTTGACCAAGAAGCGAAATATACGCACGCTTAACAGTATTCGACACTAAAGGCCTCTCTTCCGTGTATGGAGACGAATTTCGAAGCAGTAGCAACACACAGCAACAAGCGCTCGCGTAAAGATGCTGCTGTCACCGCCAAAGCATTCCGCGACTTGAGTCAGGTTAGGATTTCAGGCACCGTGCGCGTGGTGCCCCGCAAACGGTGGTCGCCGGTCACGCCACTCACTTGCGGAATAGGCCGAGGAGAATACGACTCGGCGAACCTCCCATGTCCCTTACTCTCGCATCTATCACCTGCGCACGGTTAAAACGAATTTGTGCGGGCCGTGTGACTCCCCCCCGTCCCGGCATTGTTGGGATGGTAAGGTTCTGTGGTCATACGACTACTTTATGACCATTCATGGCACGAGTATACCACCCTCGCCAGTCAAACGACAACGATCCCGACGGGTCCTTATTTCGCCGCGAGTCGACGAGAGAAGGAAGTGGCGATCCCTCCTCGCGATAAAAACGCACAAGGCACGTACTATAGCGAGGACGGGGGAGAAGATCCTACTATGTTGACCGACGATCTATTCCGGGGAACCGAATATTGTTAGTGGAAACGGGGAAACATGTAGTTTTTTTTGTATGTTCCTTAGGTCCTAATTACTATCGTCCCCAATTATAAGACTACTAGGAGGGAGAGAGAAAATAAGGGCGAAGAAAATGGAAGGGATGGAAAAATTAAAATGTTTTTTTTAGTCAGTATGTTTTTGTGTTTTGTTTTAGTATTCTCTTTACGTACATTCCGAAGCACCCCAAGCTGAAAAAAACAGTTGTCGCCGCAAACGATAGTCGGCAGGGATGAACACACACGGGTGGGAGGAAACAGGGGGGAGATTGATTGAGAAAACCTTAGCAAGAGCCTCCATCACCATACCACGCCCCGGGCGTGTCCCAACACCATTTAGTGTGGGTCCATATCAAATGTCACACCAAACGAGCGCCGAAACGATCGATGATGTTGGCCGCACCTTACGCTGCACCGGAACATACGACCGAAAATGGCAAAAACAACGAGCGAGTGAAAACTCCTAAACATGGACAACCAACTTAAATGATTGTTGGATCGTTGTATTTCATTCAGGCAGTCGACCACGAACACCGGCAAATCCTGGGCATGAACTGAGCGTGCTACAGCATGGCACCTGTTGGAGCTTGGTGCGGAAGGCTCGAACCACGTACGTCGCCTGTCTCGGTGGCTTGGATGTTCCTAGCAGGCATCCCTCGCTTCTAGACGATCCCAAGAGCCGCTCGGTCACCGTAGGGTCAAATTCCAGCAAGCCGGGCCCCCCTTGGGCGGCATCTCGGAGCAACTCGTTGTGAGCGAGCGCCCGAGGTTCCCCACCGGAAGGGTCTACTTTGGTGAAAGATCGTTCGTTGAGGAACACAAACAAACGATGCGTGGGTAAATAAATAGTGCATGGGTGCTTGGACGTATTGCATGCTCGTGTAATGGCATACGGAGCCGTATTCGTATGGGCACAGACCTTACAATGCCGGGATTGTGCACGTAGGGTTTTCACCGACCAGAGGCCGACATTGGTTTTGATCGCATCAAGCGTCACGTTATGCGCTTGGCGCGTCGCACTAACCACTCCGAGACCCCGATAAAGGGACCAAAACAACGGTTGGTAACGTTGGTGTTGTCAACCATCTGAGAGCAGCTCAGACAGGTTCATCTCACACCCGTGCCGTGCCGCTCCTTGCATCAACCATTGTAACTCGGACACCAACTTGAAACATCGCTCAATCACGCAGTGAACGTATCACTGTTATTGGCACTTGCTACCATTCTGAACTCCACAGAGGGTTGAGGGCGAGCTGCGTCCTACTACTGAGAATCACTCGTGAGGCGGATTTTCTTTCTGCACATGGATGGCAGCGTCGAATTATTACATGATTTATCTCCGGTGGTGCGGCCACTTCCAGCGGTTATGTGTGGGGGTACACGTTTGTCGCTTGCCTTAGTCATTCGACCATTCACCACGCACCCCTTTCGAGGCGGAAGGTTTTGGGGGGGGGGAGGAGTGGGTACTTTTATCGGTATAATGCGACACTTCCTCTCCATTGCTCTGGGATATAGTTTGTATGGAGGGGGAGGGCTACGTTCTCGGTCGGGTCGTGGAAACGAAAAAAACAGCAAAGCAAAAAGGTAGCAAGACGCGAAGCGAAGCGAGGCAGAGAACAACCAACTACGTGCTGTGAGGCGGTCTCGACAGGGACAGGCACTTGCTAAGATCGGGGTAGTAGCACTTTTTTCTGGACGAAACATTTCTGACGGCCGGGGCGGCTCCTCAACTGAGGAACTACTCAATTAAGGGGCATGCCATATAAGGCATGCCGAATTACCGTTGGAACACCGTTTGTGTTTTTTTGACGGGTGTTCGGGGTGGCGCCTGAAACTCCTGGGGCTCCTTGAAGAGCTCACTACCTGCAGTAGTTCTACAGAAAAGCTGTTTTGGAGACAGAACCACAAGTGAAAACCCGATGACAATCCCAACGCCTATGTAAGCATATCGCGAAAAACACTATAAAAAGCAAAACAGTCATGGTATTCCCGACTATAGAGTGGGCTGAGGACGCCCGGCCAGTTCATAAATATTTCTGGTAAAACAACCACTCTACCTGTATATATGGTTGTTGTATTCGCCTGTATAGGCCATCGGGTTTTCCACTTTCGTTTTCTTTTTTCTTGCCGAGATCAGTGTTCGGGTGAGGTCTAGAAAGCTCCTCAAGTGAGAAAACCCCAGAAAAAGTAGGTGATTTACTTTAGTCCATGTGCACCTCTATCGTAGCATGCGTAAACCAACGACCTGTCGTTGATCCGAGTCACCAGAACGAAGGATGCGTACAGTAGTTTGCTTTTCGTTTTCAGCGCGACACCGGAACGAGGCTACTTATTTTGTCGTCGTCTTGCTTTTGGTGTTTCACGCGGACCCCTGACGCGCAGCTAACGATGCAGGAGACTTACTCTACGATAAGCCTCCTAAGCAGTTCGAATGCCGTCGCTATTTATCCAATTCCAAGGAGATTTACAGCCTTCCAATGCAATATCATAATACTAGCCCACCCTGATGAGCTGCACATGCAACGAGATGGGGTGTCTTGGGGAACAGGAGATCCCACGAACTGCGCAAAGCATGAGTCGAATACGCGGCTCCTTACAACTCACTATCACACCTCTATACGACGAGGATACGTACGAAACGACCAAATAGCGCTAAAACGAGGGAAATTAATGAACGTAAACAACGAGGAAAGTCACGAAGCCGCATCCTTAAGGGCACAGGTACATCCCCAACATAAACTACCGCCGTGTCACCAGCAAGGGGGACGGGAGGGGGGGGGCGAAGATGTATCGTAACACCCGGCGTGCATAAGGGATATATGTGTATTCCCAAACAACTGCCCGTGGCTTGCGTTGTAGAATCCCGGAACTCAGCGCGCGGCTCGACACCCAATGCTGCTGGCACTAACACCCAGCTCAAGGACTAACGCAGGCCGATTTTCCACAAACATGCACGCGTAGCGTCCTGAAAATATTAACACCATGCTGGTGTAGGCCAGGTCTTACCGCAGCAGAGGAGAGTTGCGGGATTGTGAAAATCGTGTATGCCCTCGCTGTCAACACTGGGACAGTGTGGGTCGTTTGGGATGCAGTCATGTCGTGGAGAGCGGGAGCACATCGAGTAGGCGGGGGGAGGGGGGGGGGGTGCACTCGATATCATGCATCCCTACAATGCCGGGACGGGAGTTTTCACCGACCAGGCAGACAATGCTTGTACCAAGGGCACAGCGCCGACAAGTGTTCGACGAGTCGCATGAAGGTGGGTTGTTCCCAAAGCGACGCACGGTCGGGGCACGTTGTTGTATAAGGCCGCCGGATAACCTCAGCACCAAAAAGCGCCGTGCTCCATTTTTCGTGTTCTAACTCATGTTGTCAAATGTCACAATGCCACGATGTTTGAAGAAATAAACATTATCCCCATGCTTCGAAGTGAGCGATGGGTATAAAGACGCCCCACATTATCATGAAGCCGCGAACCACTTTATTCCCTCTGCCTTGATCAACGCCCCCCCCCCCCCCCTACTATATATATATTATATATGGGTTGGGTTGGCGTCGGTTGGCGACGACACTGTAAAACATGCCGTTCACTACGTGAGCTTGACATCCAGGGTACCTTTTTTTTTTTTGGCGGTCGCCCACAGCTGGTCGTCTAGTTAGATCATTTGTGCGAAGTAAAGAACCTTTACTCTGCACAAGGGAATTGATGGTATAACGTAGTGTTCAAGGTAAGGCGCCCAAGAGCCAGTTACATAGTACTCCCATTGCTGTCTCTGGAAGTGGCCACACCGGAAATTAAACTTACTCATTGAAGCTGTCATCCATATGCAAGTCCGCCTCACAAGCGGTTCTTGGTAGGATGCAGCTCACCCTTCATGCGACTCGCCGGACACCTCACGGCGCTTCGCGCTTGGTGCAAGCAATGTCTGCCTGGTCGGTGAAAACCCGACGCGCTCCGTCCCGGCATTGTAGGGATGCGAGCGTCTATGGTCAAACGACTACGGCCATGCATGAGATCGAGTACATCTCTCCTATCGAGTACACCCCTCCCCCCCCCCGGTATGGTCATACGACTACCGCCATGCATGACTTAGGTAGCCCCGCCACTTTCCCGTCAATATACCGTCCATACGGAACGGTCATCACCTTCGTCTGTGTAGTGCGCAATTACCTCCTCTGCTTCCAATCTCGTGACCGGAACGCCAACCTGAGATAGCGCCCCCATCAGATTATGTGTGTTGAGCATTCCACTGTTCGTAAGGAGATGAAAACGGCGGAAGGACAAAACGGCGGAGGGGGGAGGGAGTTCAGCGCAGAGGCACACGGCTAGGGCGTGTTGTACGTGAAATTGCCGGACAGAGACTCTTGAACGTTTACGCAGGTGGCCGGAACCCACCACTCGCCACAATGTGGGCATAAACCAATCCTCGTGGAGGAAATGAACAATGTAGCGTACCATTGGGCGCACCGAATTGAGAGGCTACCGCGACACCTTGTCGAGCTATTGAACGATCTAGCGCACCATTGGGCGTACCGAATCATGAGGGTGTCGACACTTTGTGGATTTTTGTACTGTGAACGATATAGCATACCATCGGGCGTGCCGGACGCGTTGGTGAGACCTTGTGGGGTTTGTTCCACTGTTCACAGTCTCCAACTATGATTCGTTTACGTCCACGTTGTGCAGGGGGGCCACCTTCATAGAAGAGGCTCTTTGATATTCTTGCCATGGAGAGACGGGAGGCTCTCTCGTTGTCGTAGACGTGCCTAGCTTCTTGTATTGCCGAGTGGACGTATGCCACACTACTGCTATGGACTTATCCCACGGTAGGGGTTGCATTTTTTGTTTTGCCTTCTGAGGCAATAGTGTCTGACCGGTTGAGCTCTACAAGTGAGAAGCTATTGACATACCGGTTATATGGTATGGTAGGTTGTCTATACACTCGTTTTTAGGACTCAAAGCGCATGTAAAATGCCGGTCAGGTTGCGCTAAACTAGCTCCCTCCGAGTCATGCTTTAGGTAAGAATTTGAGCTCCTTACGCGAGGAGCCCAGAAAGTAGTGAGGCACCACCCCCGAAGGGGCGTTGCTCTGCATACCTATTGCTGTGATCCCAGTGGAGGAACGCTCCGTGCAGAATCGAGCTGGCTCGGCCGCCTTGCCGCTTGACGTGCTGGTCCGTCATGTACCTCAGTCGCTTCAACACCGTGTGCACCACCTTCGAAGGCTGTCACGTACGTGCGCCCCATGACCGCACAGCGGGGGCGAGGGAGAAGAGAGGGAGCGCCGAAACACACGGAATTTCATCGTACACGTTTGGGTAAGCAGTGCAATATCTCTCCCGGGCAAGCTTTCATGAAGTGGGGGGGATTCACAAATCCTGCCTGTCACCAGAACTATCGGTCCCACACATAGTACACGTACGATACTTACACGTGGGGTATGTGTGTGTGAACTTAGTGCATTGGTGACTTGAGTTACCGTATTGATAGCTCATTGTTTGCTTTGTTTTGCAGGAAGCTCTATAGGAATTTTACGGTATTGCATTCACTCTATGGAAAATCACCCATGTCTCGGAGAAAATGCCACTCGTAAATACAGTTGGAGATGTCCTTTTTCGTGAACGTAACAGGTTATTCTACTGTGTATCCAGCCTACTACAGGTATCGGGACTCGAGTACACGGAGGCCTCAAAGGCGGGAACAATGCGGCGTCAAGAGTATCAATCTTCTACGTCGGAAAAGCGAGCAACAAAGTAGGGAAAAGGGCCATCATCCTGCACTCGATCGTACCTATGTCACGTATAGCAGGCTCCTCTCCCCTTCGCTTCCCGACTACGGTACGCGCCTTGCAGATTTATTGCGACTAACTTCAGCCCTTTATTTCCCTCGTTGACTTGCGGTGTAAATTGCGCCTATGATACCCACGCTAGGCTCTCTCAGCAGTTTATTCCACATTTTGTTTTGCGTATTCATAATCTCATTACGGTGGGACGCTATTAATAGCTCCAGGATAAACGCGGGCGTATACCATCAACTAGAAGATCGCCGCGGTATGCCACACTCTCGATGAGTAGTCAGGGGCAAGCGTCGTTCGCTTCCGGAGATGAAACCGCTTGGTGTTTTGTTTTACGTACCAGGCGTGGTATCATTCTGTACATTGATTGCTGTCAAATGCGATGAACCTCGAAATCGCATACATCACTACAGCCAGCAGTAGATATACACTACAGACAGCAGCAGAAGCGCTGTCAACTCTTTTCGTGTTCCTGCAGTAAAAAATGCCGCGCACACTACTCCCCAAGTACACATCCCCCGAACAACTGTACAACTTTATAAAAAATCACCGGGTGTGCAGTTCTCAAGGGAATACTATGCGATTCCTGAGAAGGCGTGCGTACAGGCTCGAACTTGTTTTCCATATCCATCCACAATGCGCGCTGCCGGGTTTACATTTAACAAGCAATAACACTATTAACAGTGTACCAGGTATATATGTAGAACTAAACTTGCTATACTCCGGGGCGTGTATGCATAGTTCGACGGGAGTCGATGGGGGAAGGAACGGCTGAACTTTTGTCGCGGTAAAATTGCAAGGCACGGGCCGTACGTAGGGGGGAGGGGAGAGGAGAGCCTGCGATGGGACCTCGGAACAAGAGTTTTGACAAGGAGGGAGAAATACGTGAAGGGCGAAGAAAATAAATATGAAGATGGAGACGACAATAACAACGACCAAAGACATTGTGTTACCAGTAACTCTTTAGGGCGAAACACATGGTGGGTGTATCCTGATGCAAGAGCGTGTCGTGGAGCGAACAGTCTCAGGCGAACGGGCTGCAGATACCTTCGAGCGGGGCATCACGACGCAAGCAAGCAAGCGTAGTAGTGTGCAACTCCTTGCAGTACGTTAGTCTCCGTACAAAAGGCAACAAATCTCAAAATCCAGCAAGCACAGGAGTGCTGCGTTTGGCCGATCCCGATATCGCCACTCGGTCTCGTCGCCCCTCCCCTTCACAGGCGGTCCTGAGTAGGATCCAGCTCACCCTTTACGCGACTCGCCGAACACCTCAGAGTGCTTCGTGCTTTTGTCCAAGCAGTCATTACCTGCCTGGCCGGTGAAAAACCGACGTGCTCCATCCCCGCATTGTAGCGGTGCGAGGGTCCATGGTCATACCACCACGGCCATGCATGCCGTGAGTAACCCCCCCCCCCCCCCCCCCCCCCCCTATTATATATATATATATATATTGTATGTAGGTTGGGTTGGCGTCGGTTGGCAACGATACTGTAAAACATGCCGCTCACTACGTGAGTTAGACATCCAGGGTACCGTTTTTTTTGTTCTTTCTTTGGTGGTCACCCACAGCTGGTCGTTGAGTTAGATAATTTGTTCGAGGTAAAGAACCTTTACTCTGCGCAAGGGAATTGAGCGTATCACGTAGTGTTCAAGGTAAGGCACCCAAGAGGCACTTACATAGTACTCCCATTGCTGTCTCTGGAAGTGGCTACATCGGAAATGAAACTAACTCATTGAAGCTGTCATCCATATGCAAGTCCGCCTCACAAGCGGTTCTTAGTAGGATGCAGCTCACCCTTCATGCGACTCGCCAGACACCTCACGGCGCTCTGTCTATGGTCATACGCCTACGGCCATGCATGAGATCGAGTACATCTCTCCTATCGAGTACACCCCCCCCCCTGGTCG
The DNA here is from genome assembly GCA_031763025.1 of Macrocystis pyrifera. Taxonomy (NCBI): domain Eukaryota; class Phaeophyceae; order Laminariales; family Laminariaceae; genus Macrocystis; species Macrocystis pyrifera. The sequence continues at coordinate 3,910,613 of JASSKH010000014.1, forward strand.
GTGAAAACCCGACGCGCTCCGTCCCGGCATTGTAGGGATGTGAGGGTCCATGGTCATACGACTACGGCCATGCATGATAATGAGTACTCCACCCCCCCCCCTCCCCCCCCCCCCCCCCCCCCGGTATCAGATCAACCGCCGGAGCAATGCCACGGTGGGAGTGGTTGCCTCATAGGGGTTGCTCATACGGGTGGTGCTCTATAGGGGTGGTTGCCTTGTATCCTGCGCTCTCCTCACGTGAGGGGCTCGAACTCTCACCCACAAACACGACTCCAAAGAAGTGTTCGCCCAACCCGACGACGATTTCTATGCCCTAGTCTCAACAGAGAATTACTATGATACTGTAGTAAAATTCTCACTAACCGGCAGTTTTCTCACCTGAAAGAGCTCGACCGGTCAGAACAAATCGCCCCGGCAAAACGCAGTCTCTACTGTAGGATAAATCGCCGATGTACTCATGCCAAAACGAAATCGATTGTTAAGATGCGTGGTGAATAAATAATCTCCTTTTTTATTTGCGCGGTAGGTATCGTACCAGGTACGAAGTATGCACGTATATACCTGTTTGCGTATCTCTGGTTTGCGTTCGAGACGCTCGCGCTCCCGCTGCTCTTTCCGGCACTGTTCCTGGAACATCCTCCACCTCAACTCCGGCTTCCTCATCTCCAGGCGGTACGCGGCGCGGTTCTTGCTGATCTGAGAGAGAAAAAAAACAGAGAGGAACGATAGAAAACGGTGGATTGGAAAAAAAATGTTTCATTAATGACTTGAACCGCGAACTACAATTTTTGTGTGTATTCAGAAACGTTTGTCGAAAGAGGGATACACTATAGGTGCGGAGGGCAGGGGGGGAGTGCGAGGCGTGCTGTGGTACAGTAGTAGGAGAGGCATGACATTGCTATCACATCATTATCACGTATTTTTGTCGGAGGCTCGCCACTTTAGGATCCCAGCACAGGCCCAAAAATTGGAAATAACCCATCAACCCATTTAGTACTGCAGTCCCGTTTTGGGGACAAACCACTCTAACTACAAGTAACTTGTCTTCAAAACGAGACTGCAGCCCTAGACGGGTTATGGAAATAAAGGCTCACTTTTTGGGGGACGCTATATATGACGAAAATTGGATTGAGAAATCTTGCCCAGCGACGAGCGCTACTCGTACACCAAATCCTAGAGTACACCGGGCGTACAATAGCCTGTCTATGCGCAACATTGTTGAAGGATGGTGACACACTAGGGTTTCTACAGTAATAAGGATTTCAATCAGACTAGGCCCATACTGTAATCAAGTGATGTGCCTCACCCAACAACTTACATCGAGACGACGTTGTTAGAATTTGAGCCCAATACAATGTAGATGCGGAGTAGGACGCACGGCGAAAATAGAGATAGAGCAAAATGTAACCCGACGATGACAACGTATACAGGCAGGCACAATAACCCGGGTAGAGGGAGGCTATTACGGTGGACCATAGAAATGAGGACCCATAATATAAGCAAAAACTATATATTTCAGTATTTTTACTGAGCACATTTGGTCCTGACTACTACTACGGGGGTCTATAGTTAACAGGACCTATGGCATACATAAAAACATATATATTTAGGTGTTTTTACTAACAATGTTTGGTCCTGTTAACTATGGACCCCCGTAATATTAATAAGTCCTCCAGCTCTTTATATTTCGGTGGACCATAGTAATCAGGACCCATCACGTAAACAAAAATTTACATGTTCCAGTTTTTTTAGAAAGCATATGTGGTCTTGATTACGGTGTTCCCCCGTTACAGTGTGTATTCCAAAGAGTAAATACAGGCAAGGAAAAGGGACTGAATGGGATTGGTGGTATTCGACGAATTGGGTCAGCTTTTACATTATGAATATGAATAATGCCCTGCACATTGATTGTCGGAGGCTAAATGACCCCTTCAGGACTGAACTTCCGTTTCGGGCGCTATTTACTTGGAAATAGAGACATATGCGTGTGCCTGCGCAGTACGGTACTAAGAGGTTTAAACAAGAACCCACGAGATCATTGGGGGCGGACGTCTAACGAATCACCGTCGCAAGGGTGTGCGTAGTACCCTGGTTTTACATACCAGGTAGTATTTAGAGTGGCGTTCCGCGCATAGCCCGAACCCTCAGCCTGAAATTCTTCACTCTCGTATTTTCAACACGACGTGTCGCGTACTCTGTATACGGGTCGAGGCTGATATGTATATGCATATATACGATATTGCTGGCCCTGTGCTCTCAGCGCTCCTCAGCGTTTCTTGGACGTATTGCTTTGCGTTGTTCGTGCTAGCGCGAGATGAGGTTCACCTCACGGGACGAAACTGCCTTATCGTGATCCCCGATCCCGACTGTGTCGGGGGCGGCCTCGGGCGTGCTTGCACCGTGCCCTGGCTGCCGGCTGGCCAGGTGTGAATACGTCAGAGTTGGACCAGTTGAGTGGTCGATACATTATTTATGACAGTCTCGTGGCTAAATAATTTCATTGTCGGCCTACCTTTGCCCCGTCAGGCCTACTCTTGGCCCGTCAAACCCTCACTCAAAATATTAAGGTTTTACCATTAGGTTGCCCTTGACAGCTGTGGCCGGGTGTGCTGTGCTGGTTTCTTGCAGAAGCTTTTTATAAAAACATCAGATGTGAGTTGGACGAGTTGAGCGGTCGATACTTGATGTATCACAGTCTCGTGGCCAAAGGTTATGGCTGACGGTCTACCTTTGCCCCGTCAGGCCTACCTTTGACCCGTCAAACCCTCTCCTGAAATATAATAGTTTTGAGTATTGGGATGTCCTTGACGGCTGCCTGTCAAGGGGTAAATGTGCCGTCAACCGACATAGCTGCTCCCTCGTGACGGTAAAAGTGTTCTGTTTTCGATGCCACCACCCAAATTGGATCTCTTCTCCTTTGGTCAAAACGAGAGAGGCCGAATCCTCCATGGCTTTCGACAGCTCATGGCGGCAAGAGTGTGGGGACTACGGGCTGGGGTGTCCGGTCTCATGCGCCGCCGTTGCTTGTATGTTGAGGGTTGGGCGTTCCAGAAACGAGTGTCGAAATTCCGATTCGGGCTATTTTACGTGGGCAAGCATGGGTTTTGTGCAAATTGTTGAGATGCGCAGGCTAGCATATGATCGAGAAACGAGTGTCACGAGCCTCTTCGGCTGCTGTGCACGCCGGGCGACCAGGCTCCGCGAGGCAAAGAAGAGGGGACTATTGGTTTCGACCGAATCGGATGAGTCTACGCCGCCAGAGGAGCGGTACAGTGGTGGAGGTACAAACGGTGTCTATGATTTTGTTTTTTGTTTACACGCGGTACGAAGGCAGCAGCAATGGCATTGATTGCCATCAATGGAAATGACTATATCTAGTTATTCCCGTTGGGCACCAATATCACATGAGGCGTGGAGGTTCGGTTGTCTTGTGAAGGCGTTTGTCTTTTTTATCGTGTAACCGCCATTTTAAAATTAAAGTCATGAAGATGTACCGGCTACGACGCGGTACAACGACGACGTCGTGCTTCTTCCTCCTCGTGCGCCACCGGGCTCCCCTGGCCCGACTGTTGTGCCAGGGGCAGCCTCGGGCGTGTACGATGTGCTACTGCTGCTGCTGCCGCTGTTCATCAACTGCCCTGGTGCTACTGCTATGTATCTCCTGCTGCTGTTCTGTTCTGCTGCTAGTGCTGTTGCTTTGTCTGTGATATGTTTTTGCAGCTGACCCCCGTGAAAGCATGGTTATTGCGCAAGTCAACTCCTCTCGGTATTGTATCCCCGCATCTTACAGCTGAAAGACGGATCCATCTGCTTCGAAAGCTGTGCGAGTACCGTCTCGCAATTGACATTTACATTGCGTCTCAGCCGAGGTCTCGTGCCAGCGTAATTTCCGTATGATATGTACCTGTACGCTATGCTGCTGCTTGTTGCTGCCGAACTTGCTGCACCAACGTAATCGCCGGCGCTTCGTACTGTCGATTAACTCGATCGGCTGCTACTCAACTAATTGTTCAGTATCTATCTGCGCAGGAAGTATGCAGTGCGAATGCCGAGTATCTCGTACGTAGCACTTTGTTGTATTGCTGCTTGCTGCTGTATACGAACGAGTAATGCGTTGTTGGGCCGGATGGCGGTTACGAAAGTTTGTTTTATCGTGTTTGCAGCGTTTTCTTTCTCTTTACTCAAAATTGTTTTTTTAAATGCACCCCTTGGCGGTACGTCGCACTAACAGCCTCGAGTGGCACACCGGTACGCCCTTAACCATTACGGGCATGCGCGGAGCCGCAGGCGGGCGCCAGCCCGCCGCGGCGAAGCCCCCCTTGTACCAGGTACAGTACGCCCGAGTATGATATGAAACTTGAGTCCGCATTTCGAGGATCGTTCATGCTTCGCTTCTTCTTCAATATGTTCGATAGAGAGTGTTCGCTCTCATTTTAGGCGAACCTTTTTTTCAAGAGTGCAGTGCAGGACACCTATTACGAGCAACAAGAAAGGCAGGCTGTGGTATGCGGAAAAATAACAATTTCGGCCGTCGTTATGCTGAAGTTGGTAGAAGAACGAATAAATCTAAAAAAAGCAAATCCGGTCTGGACCAACTTTCCTGTTTCTTAATACAAATAGGTGTCCCGTGCTATATTATTTAGAGGGAAAAAGTCGTTCAGCTTTGCTTTTGAATATGTGTCCCTCGTTAGTCTTTGCCCTCTTTTCCTCCCAACCCTGGAAACGACCTGCACCTACAGCAGTACAGCAGTAGCTACTGCCGAGTACTGAAGGGAGCGATTGTTTCGCCCCTGCCAGGTATCTGCTTGACTGCTGTGGTAGGCTCTGTCTAGACTAATCTATCGCACATACCTGGTATATATGTGCATATATACAGTAAGTTTGCGCTACGAGCAGCGCATGATCCCAACACGGATGGTTGTCAACAATCAACGGTATTATTTCTCTGTGCTGACTGCTGTTGTTCACCATCTGGATCTGAAAAATTGGCACTCCTGGGCGCTAAAAACAATCTGAAAAATTGGGGCAGTTTGGGTATAAATCTTGATGTCGAACGTTCCTTAGTACATTTCCGCCCGTAATGAGATAATCGGGTACATACTACAGTATTATACCTGAGTACTGCAAGGCTGTGCCGCGTGGAAGGTAGAGAGCTCACCCGACCTTCACGACTGCAACACATGTAACAGAATCCACAGGCACCCTGAAATTCTACGAGCTTGCAGGACAGTCATATCGTGGATGGGTTGGGATGCTGCGCAAGGGCGAACCGCTTACAGGACGAGGATGAGAGTTTCCTCAGGACCTGGATATCAAACGGCTCGCCTCTTTAATACATGCACATACATGTCTCGGATTTCCACTCGAAGTCCGATAGCCGCACGTAGTTTTGTTGCAGAGCAGTCAGTCTTACGGCGCGTTCACCAACAAAACATACCTATTGACAATAGTACTCCGTCGTCTTTTCACACCAGATCTGGTTCGGCCCGTCACTGCTGTGTACCGGGCAATAACTCGACCCGTCAGCGACAACAACACCAACAACAGCACCGATGCCGGTGCGGCCACCGCCCTACGTACAGTATGACACGCCGAACGCGCAATCTCGCCGTGTTCCTGTGGAAGACAGTAGGGAGGCCGAAGAGAACTGACTCGAAATCTGTTCAGATTTCGGAGAGGAGAATTCGCCGCAGATGTATGACGAACTTAGCATCGGTGTGCACCAAGTGCAAGACAGTAGCGCGACGGGCTCAGCTGGTGGGGACAAAGGGTGCGTCCGAAGCGCAAATACCACAATGGGCTGGATGATCCGCGTGCAGCATGGCGATATGGTGATACTAGACGCACTGCAAGCTCTCTCCGCAGTACTCGTACGGCTCACACCGACGTTTTTGATGAAATGACGCTCATCTTTTCTTTGGTCCCTGCCGCTCTGTCCCTAAACATAAGGGAAAATATTATTATTTACTTTAAAAAAGAAATAGTCCTTATATTTCGGGCATGTCTCTGTGCGTGGGATCACGTCTTCTTCGACGCACCCCGCGCACCTGAATCGGAGCCGCAGCATCGTCGGCCTGAGCGAGTGCGTCAGACACCTCCTTCTGCATTCTACCTCCTGCTACCCCGGAGTATCGGATGCTACTGCTGTGTTGCTGCTGCTGTTGTCGCTGCTGTTGCGGCTGCGGGTATTGCTGCTGTGTTGGTGTTGAGCTGATGCGCATGCATGCAGTCCACAACTACTACTGCTGTGGTTTTTCTTGTTTTCGTTAGTTTTTTTTATTGCTCCGCCTGAGTGCGAAGGGGAACAAAACGGCGACACCGCGGCATCTTGGAATTTGGATCAGGCGGCGACAGACAAACAGACCGGATTCAAAGTCAATTAGTTGATCGTTGAATTGAACAGATCGACACCGGCGGAGAAATTGTACGTACGTGCAAGGTTTTTAGATGTGCGGATATTTTTCACACACCTGGCACCTTGTTCCCATTTGTTGCGCGCCTGACACAAAATATCAGGCGGGCTGCAGTTCGGCCCGCAATGATGATTGATGCATGTTGAATGCGGGCGGCATGAGGAATAATACAAATACGGAACCTTGCCATGCACCATGCGCGTAGCATGTGGACTGACTCAATATGCTCCAGGGATAGGTGGTGCCACGACTTGTAGGCGACGTTGCTCATCCGTTGAAAGCCACGAAGTCTTCAAGATGGTTCATTTTTGCATTGTTAGACATTTTGTCAATCAACGTTTGGTTCTCAATCAACGTTTGGTTCTAGTGTCTTGATTGCCATGTGTTCCGCAAGAATTGTAACACCCCGTGTTTGCAAACTACATATTTTCGACACTTACGGGCGGCGCACAACTTCTGAGAGCGGAGTGCGCTTGAGCTATACGTAGAGAGCTTTTGGGTTTGTATGTTTCGGGGGACTGTCGGAGCAGTGAACGACGAGAACTGCTTCTGCGTGTTGACCCGAAGGAGGATTCACGAGCGCTACTACTTACTGTGTTGAGAGACGAATACAACTTCGCCTAATATTATGAGACTGCGTTTGGTTTGGGAAGAAACTACTTTTTTCTTTGTAATCGTCACTTTTACTTGCCAGCCTAAACTCGTACCAGGTAGGATATTTTACCGTCAGCGATCGTTTGGACAAGCCGTGGTCACAGGTGTCGTTCCTTCTGCCCCCCGGCACGCGCCTTCGTTGTTTTGTCGCGCATAGATAGGGTTCAACATCCATTCCCACTGCTCGTCGATTTTCATCGAATGCAGCTAACTCACGCTCTTGCGCTTTCCGTTGATCATTTTTTATTCAAGAAAAAGTCCCTACGGGCATGCACTCGGTGATACTCGAACCCACGAAATTGATTTTGATAGGCACGCAAACCACCTACCAAGCCACCGGGGACTGACTGTACTCGATTTTTTCGACGTATACGCGCCAGGTTCAAGATAAGATAAATGCACACATCTGTGGATCCGGTGACGATTTCCACCGTGCACGTTCTTCCACCTGCACTTGTTAATAGCTTTTGACTTTACCCGGTCAGGCTAGCTGCCCAGTCACGGTGAGTGCTCGTTGCGACATCATACTTTGCAGATTGGTAAACGAAACCGTCCGCTGCAGACAAACATCGTCTGAACAATTACAAGTTTCAAAAAGGGAAGACAAACTTAAATAAGTATATAGGTGGAGAACTCAAGCAAGGCAAAAGTGCACAGCATCTGTGTTGTCGACAAGTGTAAATAGATCCAAAGGTGTACTGGTATTGTAGGTCAGTACCAGTAGATAGATAAAGGATGAAAGTCTGCCTGTTAGATGCCGTAGACGGTGTGCGTTCACAGGAAACGAAACGAAAATACGAACGAAGTATTGTCGGGCTCAAAGCATCACCAAGACCATAGCAGCACTCCGACAGTGACCAACTCGAGACAGGTTGTGTAGCGGCAGGTACAGTTCTACCAGTATTGCAAAATACTATCACGGGGGACCATATTAAATAGGATCTATGGTACACACAAAAACCTGTATACTTCGCTTTTTCACTAACAACATTTGGTCTTATTTATTGTGGTTCCCCGCAATACTTTAGTTTCCGACAAAGCCTGTACGCACGGCTATATGAAAGAGTTTTTTTCGCCTAGACGCCAAAAAGATTTCGGTCGCTGTGCTCCTCGATTTTGGCGCTCCGTGCCAATTTAATTTAATTGCCTCCACGTAAAACCATGGGCGTACGGCCGGTACTCTGACCCCGCAGTGGGCCCATCCCTTTGGGCACACCGCTAACACTTAGAGGAACAGAAATATAATCAGCACTCCGCAGGAGCCGCCGGAGGTCCACCTTACACCCTGATCCCATTTGGTACCATGTAGGCCATAAATATCGACGACAACCCCTACTATACATAAATCCGTGCAGAATATATATGCAAATCTGAAGAGAGTTGCGCGTACACTAGGTGTAATTTATGGCCGACTCTACCTCTAGTATCTACCTACGAGTACTGTTGTATTGTAGTACTCTGTGTAAGAATATGAGGTACTGCGCCAGGTATCTGATAATTGGGACTTACAGCGTGTGCCGATTTAGTTCCCGTTGTTCAGTCATTATTATCATTCTAGTTAAAAATACAAGTATTAATAGTACATTCAATTCCTTATTATAGTGGTGTATGCACTGCTGATGATGTCTACCAGGCACCAGGTATATACAAACAGTAGTCGCATAATGATGACGACGTCGGCATGATGTCTGACCCGTTTTTTTTGTCTCCTTCCCATCTATTACGTCTCTACCCTTATTTCTCCTTCTCCTTCCCTGTTGGCAGTCGCAACTCAGATCCGGGGTTAAAAATCAGGCTCTTCCCCCCCCCCCCCTCTCCACTTCGGGCACGCGTCTGTATTTTTTCGTAAAAGGGTACATCATCTTCTTCCGTCGTCGACTCGCGTCGAAAATCGCTCACTATACTCGTACGCATGCCTGGGGTTTTCTGAAGTCGATTGGGTTCAAATTTTAGAGCCCCACAACATGACAGGGCTGGCCCGTAGGATGTACCAGCCACGTGCGCTTAGCACGTCTTCAGAGTAGTATTTACTAGTAGGAACGGGGATGCAAGCGTTCTGGGCGCGAGGCGACGGGACGGGGGCGAGAGGCATACCGCTGGAGGGGGAGCAGACCTTCGGCGAGACGACACGTGTACTTGTAGTGTAGGATACCTCGCGGTTGTATCCCTCAAGCATCCGCATACAATAGTACTGTAGTACTATTACCAGGGAACATAGTAACCAGGACAAAATATGCCCATTCAAAATACTGGAATATGTAGGATTTTCGGTTGATGATGGGTCCTGATCACTATGGGCACCCGTAATAATTATGACCAAATGAGGCGTGTAAACATAGGGGGATACATGTGTTGTGTTTTGGGTCCATCGTGTGGGTTGTGACTACTAAGCCCCCCCCCCCCCCCCCCCCCCCCCGTAATGCCATATTCTATCTATTATATATGGGTTGGGTTGGCGTCGGTTGGCAACGACACTGTAAAACATGCCGCTCACTACGTGAGCTTGACATCCAGGGTACCGTTTTTTTTTTTTTTTTTTTTTTTTGGCGGTCGCCCACAGCTGGTCGTCGAGTTAGATCATTTGTGCGAGATAAAGAACCTTTACTCTGCGCAAGGGAATTGATCGTATCACGTAGTGTTCAAGGTAAGGCACCCAAGAGCCAGTTACATAGTACTCCCATTGCTGTCTCTGGAAGTGGCCATACCGGAAATTAAACTAACTCATTGAAGCTGCCATCCATATGCAAGTCCGCCTCACAAGCGGTTCTTAGTAGGATGCAGCTCACCCTTCATGCGACTCGCCGGACACCTCACGGCGCTTCGCGCTTGGTGTAAGCAATGTCTGCCTGGTCGGTGAAAACCCGACATGCTCCGTCCCGGCATTGTAGGGATGCGAGAGTCTATGGTCAAACGACTACGGCCATGCATGAGATCGAGTACATCTCTCCTATCGAGTACCCCCCCCCCCCCCCCCCCCCCGTAAAGCCCAGCATGTAGAGAGGAGGCCCGCGGAGTACACTCGCAGCGCCCGATTGTGGATAGAGGATAAATTAGATAGACTACACCGCGAGACAAGACGAACCGCCGAATCACCGAATCACCCTGAGCCCACTCTTCATGGTTTACATGGAGGATGATAAAAATACCCGCCGAATCACCCTTGGTGTACGCGTACGAGGATGTTAAAAATACCCCCGGGGGAACTTTAGTTAATGACACCCCCACGGGCGCTTGAGCTGAATGTGCCCCGAAATTTCGGGAGTCATTAAGAAGCACGCTACCGGGCGCGAATACGGCGATCGCATGGTCTGTGTAGCCGAAAAGCTGCACTATTCGCAGCACCCAGGTACCCATAATTCCTGATCGCAGGGCGTCTTTGATAAAAAAGCAACACTGAAAAACTAATTCTGACGCCGGGGCTTTCGCAGTTTCTGTTTCTTGTCTCGAATGTTCTCCGTCTCTTATCGTTGATAGACCGTAAAACTGTCTTTTGTTGCATCTGATGGGTTCAATTTTCAGGTATGAATTGTTGCGACGCGAAACGACAAGTTCCATAAATTATCACGTTGGTAATGTTGACAGCGTTGAAAAATAGTGATCAGTGACGCAGATGGAGGTACAAAACTGAGCCTGAGATGACGTTTCGATACGGAACATACGCTTGAGGAGTTCGAATTAAAGGGCAGGAGTTCGAATTGAAGGGCGGAAAATCATGCTCTCATCTATGTGCTTAGCCTCATTTGTTTGTGTTTATACATATATATCTTTACCAAATTCGCGATACAAATATCGTCTTGTTTAAAATGGCACATTTTGAGCTGATTTTACCAGGTTTTGGAGTGCTCCATCACCCACTACTTGATTTTTGTGAAGGAACACATACTTATGAAAACAAAGTATGCGATTCCCTTAGCCTTGGCGATCATGGCCGAGGTCGAAATTTGGTTCGTTTCTTTGTATTTCAAGTGTTTTTAATCGCAAACAAATTGGATATATTGCTCTGCACCAACTACAGTATACTGTTGATAGACATGCGTGTGCATTGTCTGAGGCATCTACTGCCGCGGTGGGTGCAATATGGTAGGTACGTCGGACATCGCCCCTCGCCCGGTATACACACCACGGACGCGTCCGTGTCTTGAAAAAAACATGATCTCTCCAAGACTATTTTGAGGACACATCAAGCTCAAGTGCCCCCAAAAACAGAAAATATGCAGCACGCTTCCACCCACGATTGCGGCGATGTGGGATATTAGACTTGCCTGGGGATGGTCTATGGCATCTACTACCGTCGAGTCGGGTTGAGTCGTTCCAATGGTCATCTCCTCGCCCGGTATATAGATGTCTTCGTGTTTTCAACAATCATGATCTCTCCGGGCATTGTTTTGGGGCACATAAAGCTCAGCCTAATGTGCTCCCGGCAACGCCGTTCACTGTAGTCGCGCCCCCGGGGGCATCTTTATCGTCTCTCGTACTTGATATGCCCGAAAAACGATTGCAGCGTTCCCTTGTACGCATGTTCGGAACGCTTTGAGTTTCCCGAACGCTACTCCGCCACCGAACGATTGGCTGCGCCCGAAGACCTCTCGGGGTGCTAGGGCAAAGGAGAAAAAGTTGGCTCCTCTCCCTTCGTTCAATAGCCCAGCTACACATGTTTCTCGGGCCATCGAGCCATCGTCAAATAAAGGCGCACGACCTGGAAGTATAGGGATTTACTACAAGTAGATGATCATGGTTTCGTACACATACATGTGGGTCGCAGGTGGTCTCGGACATCGAGCCTTCTCCACCACACACACGCGCGCGCGATGTCCCAGGTCAAAGATCGATGAAAACTGTATTACTATCGTAAAAAGAGACATACCGATCTTGACGGTTCACCACTGTATCGATGTGTCCACCCGCTCTCGCCAGGCGCGGTCCGCCTCAAGTTTTTATTCTCCAGCTCTCGCCAGCCTCTTCCCTCAATAAATCCCGAACGTCTGGCTTGCAATAAAAACCTCGGTCGGGCCAACATTCAATAAACTAGTACTTGACGCTGGTGCTGCCTAACTCTAACCCTCATAAACTAACCCTCATACGAAATAAAACTACTATTTTATCACACCTTGGACCTTTAGCGCTGGATCTGTTCGCTGCGTGCTACGCTCACAGGTCAGCTAGAATAGACTGACCCAACGGTCTCACGGCTAGTCCGGTAAAAATGTAGCCTGCGTTGATAAGATTGGTCTACTTCTTCCGTACGTGCAACCCACATTTTTTTTAACTCCTCGATAACATCCATATACGACTTCCTTCGTGCCAGCCAACGGCGAGGATCTAGCTAAATAAGCTTCAAAGGTAGAGCTAGCGGTTAGCAGGCATGAAAAAGCAAATGACGTTATAATCTACCACCAAGAACTACGTGGGAGAGAGACCAGCCATTCCAGCGAAGAGCTCAGCAACGTAACGACCGACTTGAGATGACGGGTTCCTAGTTTCTAGCTGTAGTACGTATACTCCTGGAGTAAAAACATGAAATAAAACGTACGAAGTATTTTCCAAGCTGATAAATTATTTGGCACATGACCCCAGTGGCTCGGTAGGTGGTCCGCGAGCCTATCAAGATCAATTTGGTTGGTTCGAGTCTCACCGATTGCATGCTCGTAGGAACGTTTTCTTGCACAAAGTTGATTAGCGGAAAGCGCGAGAGCGTGAGTTAGCTGTACATTCGATGAAAATCGACGGGCAGTGGGAATGCTGAACCCTGTGCGCGACAAAAAATAAAGGCACGTACCGGGGGGGAGAAGGGACGACACGTGTGACCACGGCTTGTCCAAAAGATCACTGAGGGTAAAACCTCGTACGAGTGTTGGCTGGAAAGTAAAAGTGATGATAAAAAAATGACATAAAGGGGTACACCCCCTTAAACCATTGATTGAAAGGGGGACACTACAGTTCACGAGCGGGGAGCATGATGTGTGCACTCCTATAGCACACTACTCTGCACATATTCTCCATCACTCACTATCCCCGAGTAACCCGTGTCATGGTACGTACGAGTACGGATCAATGATGAAACAAAATACATGGTCCGGCAGCGCGTTTCAAACCTGTACGAGTATGGTGTTGTAGTGAAAGGTTTCCTTTTCACGTTTCATTAAGTCGCGCTGGAGAACCAAATAATTGCAGCGTAAGGAATTCTTTCGATTCTGGGTGGAAATCTAAGGGCCGCTTGGTTTTGATACTTGAACTCCAATGGTCCTTACATACACGTCTAAAATGATATTTTCCCCCTAACCAGGTGATACCCTTCGTAAAATGGAGATCCAATCCATGGACTCACATTTGGCACAAATAATGGAACCATTGATTATATCGAAATGTCTCGGAATTTGTATCGAAGCGAGGTCACTTCTTCCTTTCGCTCCCGAAACCTCGTAAGCTTTACGAATCGGTCGCGAAAGTCTTGAGAGTACTGGAGGATGCCGCCAACCACGCGCTCGACACCGACCCTCTCGGCAGCCGCGGCGATGGTTACCACGTCAGCCCCAGTCCCGGTTCTGCCCGTGGAGCAGCCGCGCCCTAACCCAAACAGGGCGTCGGCGACCTGGGTGGATTCGTTCACGCCGCTTGAGCAGCTGTCCTGCTTCAAGAAAGGTGCGTTAGGAGCCGGCGCGGTACTGGACCTCACCCGTGTCTTCCTGGGTACGGGCAGCAGCTGTGCGGCGGGTTCGCGGCACGAGGTTGCGTGCGCGCTCGGCGGGTTGGTCTCCAAGGTGCCCCCCCGCCCGGGCTCTGACACATGGCCCCAAGTACTGGAGGCCGCGGAAAAGTTGGCCACCTCCGCTCGGGCCGGAGCCTCACGTGCGTACCGTGAGGCGGAAGCCACCAGGCTATTGGTGGGACACGTCGTCGACCTGCTCCGGTCCTCGGGTATCCTCCTGGAGTCGGAGCACTGTGTTCTGCTCAACGGAGCAGACGAGGAAGGTGCAGCCCTTCAGCCGGGAGTCGGAGCGGAAGCTGCGGGGAGGATGGAACGTGCGGCCCCGTTCGAGGCGGTCGAAATCGCCGGCGGGGCGAACGCTGGGGGTGCCTCGGCTGGAGCAAGCTCGTCTGGTATGGGAGCTGGTCCGAGTGGGGCCCCGCAGGTTAATCCGGTGGAGCCAAGGAGCAAAGACGACCAGGAGCTGATTGGCCTCACTACATCCACGCACCCCCGGGAGGTATGAGTGTGTTGCCGCTTTCTTGCGTATAAGAGGCTGGGTTGGTCTGGCGCCGCTCTCCCCGCTGGCCGTAGATCAACATCAATACAGGTGCAGGGCGACAAAGACAAATTGGTATCGGAGATTGAGTACGTGGGGACACAGATCGGTATCGAAGAATATGGGGAGTAGAGCGTATTGGGCTACGATCCCGCTATGCCCTCTCATTCCTTGCCAATTGACGTGCGTATGCGGAGGGTACTCAAGTTACTCGAGATGGTGTATGCTGCTGTATTCTCTCGTTCAGACGTTGTAGGGGGGGGTGTGCCCCTGCTGGGTCAGATACTGTTGGGCCCCTCTTTCCCCAGGGTATGGTCCTACGGGGTCTGGTACTGTTGTGCCCCCTCACTCTCTCTCGATACTGCTGTATTCTCTCGTTTCACGAGGGAGTAGATGGTATGGTCCTACGGGGTCTGGTACTGTTGTGCCCCCTCTCTCCCCCGCGATACTGGTGTATTTCCTGGTTATGACGGTGGAGTGGAGGGTGTGATACTACTCCTAATTGATACTGCTGTATTCTCTTCTGGCGGGGGGAGTAGAGGGTAGGGTCCTACGGGGTCTGGTACTGTTGTGCCCCCTCACTCCCTCTCGATACTGCTGTATGCTCTCGTTATGACGTCGGAATGGAGGGTGTGATACGACTCCCACTTGATACTGCTGTATTCTCTCTCTTTTCACGGGGGATAAAGGGTATGGTCCTACGGAGTCTGGTACTGTTGTGCCCCCTCACTCCCTACTGCCGTACCCACTGCTGTAATATCTCGTTCAGACGATGGAGTGGAGGGTGTGTGGTCCTACGGGGTCAGGTACATTTGTGCCCCCTCTCTCCCCCTCGATACTGGTGTATTTTCTCATTATGACGGTGGTCCTACGGGGTCTGGTTCGGTTGTGCCTCCTCACTCCATCTCGATACTGTTGTATTCTCTCTTTTCGCGAGGGAGTAGATGGTATAGTCCTACTGCCGTATCCACTGCTGTATTATCTCGTTCAGACGATGGAGTGGAGGGTGTGGTCCTACTGGGTCAGGTACTGTTGTGCCCACTCTCTCCCCCTCGATACTGGTGTATTTTCTCGTTACGACGGTGGTCCTACGGGGTCTGGTTCGGTTGTGCCTCCTCACTCCCTCTCGGTGCTGCTGTATTCTCTCTTTTCGCGAGGTAGTAGATGGTATGGTCCTACGGGGTCAGGTACTGTTGTGCCCCCTCGCTCCCACTTGATACTGCTGTATTCTCTATTTTCACCGGGGAGTCGATGGTATGGCCCTACGGGGTCTGGTACTGTTGTGCCCCCTCACTCCCTCTCGATACTGTTGTATTCTCTCGTTCAGACGATGGAGCGGAGGGTGTGGTCCTACTGGGTCAGGTACTGTTGTGCCCACTCTCTCCCCCTCGATACTGGCGTATTTTCTCATTATGACGGTGGTCCTACGGGGTCTGGTTCGGTTGTGCCCCCTCACTCCCTCTCGATACTGTTGTATTCTCTCGTTGTGACGTTCTAGTGGAGGGTGTGATCCCACGGGAGCAGGTACCGTTGTGCCTCTTCCCGCCCACTTGATACGGCGGTGTTCTCTCTTTTCACGATGAGTAGAGGGTATGGTCCTACGGGGTCTGGTACTGTTGTGCCCCATCACTCCCTCTCGATACTGCTGTATTCTCTCCTTTCACGAGGGGGTAGAGGGTATAGTCCTACGGGATCTGGTACTGTTGTGCCCCTTTCACTCCCTCTCGATATTGCTGAATTCTCTCTTTGACGGAGGGGGGTAGAGGGTATGGTCCTACGGGGTCTGGTACTGTTGTGCCCCCTCACTCCCTATCGATACTGTTGTAGTATCTCGTTCGGACGAGGGAGTGGAAGGTGTGATCCTACGGGGTCAGGTACTGTTGTGCCCCCTCGCTCCCCCCTCGATACTGCTGTACTTTCTCGTTCTGACGGTGGAGTGGAGAGTATGGTCCTACGGGGTCTGGTACTGTTGTGCCCCCTTACTCCGACTTGATACTGCTGTATTCTCTCTCTCCACGGGGGAGTAGAGGGTATGGTCCTAAGGGATCTGATACTGTTGTGCCCCCTCACTCCCTCTCGATACTGCTGTGTTCTCCTTTTGACGGGGGAGTAGAGGGTATGGTCCTACGGGGTCTGGTACTGTGGTGCCCCCTCACTCCCACTTGATACTTCTGTAAGTATCTCGTTCGGGCGAGGGAGTGGAGGGTGTGATCCTACGGGGTCAGGTTCTGTTGTGCCCCCTCTCTCCCCCTCGATACTGCTGTATTTTCTCGTTCTGACGGTGGAGCGGAGGGTATCGTCCTACGGGGTCTGGTACTGTTGTGCCACCTCACTCCGACTTGATACTGCTGTATTCTCTCTCTTCACGGGGGAGTAGAGGGGACGGTTCTAAGGGATCTGGCACTGTTGTGCCCCCTCACTTTCTCTCGATACTGCTGTATTCTCTCGACACGGCAGTATTCTCTCGCTGGGCGGTGGAGTGGAGGGTATGGTCCTACGGGGTCTGGTACTGTGGTGCCCCTTCCCTCCCTCTTGATACGACTTATTTCGCGTCTGAACGGTGGAGTAGAGTGTATGGTCTTACGGGGTCTGGTACTGTTGTGCCCCCTCCTGCCCGCTTGATACTGCCGTATGCTCTTACTGCGGTATTCTCTCGTTTTGACAGGTAAGGGAGGGTATGGTCCTCCGGGGTCTGGCACTGTGGTGCCCCCTCCCTCCCGCTCGATACTGCCGTATGCTCCCTGGCGATCCTCGTACATAGGTGGACACTTCGGGATACTCCCTTACTTTGTGTCTGAGCCGCGTGTGTCATGCTCCGGTGGTGTGCTGGTGGCATATGGCCCAGCTTTGATCGCGGTCTTGGCTTACCTTTCTCCCCCCCCCCCTCCATGGCCCCGACCGTTGCGTTACCTCGCTACCACGATCGTTGCGTCGGCTGCAGCTCCAGCAGCTTATCGTGGAGATGACCCGAACCTGGAGGAACCCGGCGGGGAGCCACAACTGGTACGATTTCGCACGCACCTTGCGCGCGGCAGCCGCTCTTGCCCAAGACATGGGCCTGAACTCCGAACGGGCGATTTTGGAGCGGACGCTCACCCGGGGGGAGTTTGTGCTACGGCGTTTTAAGTGTCCCGCCGTGACTTTAGGGGTGTTCACAGATAAGCTCCCCAACTCGCGCGGCCTTGCCAAAGGCCCAGATCGACCAGGACTTGAAGGCCGGGCGCGCCATCCAGAAGGCGCTGGGCGACGGGTCTACGGCTGGGAAGGCGCCTCCTACAGGCGCCAGCAGGGGGCGGGGGACGTACGGCGCTTCTGCCCTCCACGGCTATTCGACGCTCGCGGGTTATTCTGCACAGCGGGCACCGCCGGCCCGTTTCGCTCCGCTAGCGGCAGGGGTGGGGCGCGGGGGTGCGGCAGCCGCGCAGTCGGTGGTGCTTCCTCTTCCATCTGCAAGGGGGGGGAACGCGAGGAGCAAGAAGGGCAAGGGCAGGCAGGGTGCGGGCAGCGGCGGCCGAGGCAGTGCCCCGCTCCCACCTCCGTCGAACCGTGCTCTGTCGGCCATCGCAAGGTTCAACTCCGTCATGCAGGAGGAGCAGCAGCATTTCCAACAGGTTCAGGGCGGTCCTACGTGCGACAAGTGTACCGCTGCCGGACGGAACCCCAACCACGACCACCGGGTCTGCACATTCATCTGTTGCTCCCGTTGCAGGCGCGAGGGACATCGGGGATCCGCCTCCCGTATTAATATGGGTGCTAACAGCGGCCATAGAATGGTCGCCTTTCACGTAGAGTAGCCCACGGCGAGGCCCTACACCGCGTGCGCCGCAGAAAAGTGTGGCGGGGGGGTGGGGTTTGGGCGATTGTGGGCGGGCGACCTCGGTTCGGTACCTTAAATGCCCTGGTGGCGAGACGGTCGATGTAGTTAGGGGCTGGTCTCCACGCATATGACTGGAAGTTTCTTCCGTTCAGGTCCGTTGGACCCAGAAGGATAGTTTGTTTTGGGGACTGCCGGCGCATGCCAGTCAGTCGGTCGCGACGGCGGTCGACTGCAGAGGCGCCATGGTATGACGATTATTCGCTTGGCCCAGCCGGGGACTTAGGCGAGGGCGACTGCTCGGTCTCGCCGCCATCCGTTTATGTCTGGCGTTTGTTCCGTTCGACTCATGAGTATCAGAGATTGAGGGCGGCGCTCGTACGCTAGGAAGCGGCGACCGTTATTTTGGCTATAGACACTTCGTTGGGTGGGGGGGGGGGGGGGGGGGGGGGATCCCCTTGACGTATGCTAAGATATTCGCGCTCACGTGTGAAGGTGCACCTTTGGGGTCTCATGTTCGCTCTCGATACTCCAACGCCACGGGTTGGGGTTTATATATATGTTTATATATTTATTTTGTTTATTCATTTATTTTGGTTTATTTGTTCCACTGTACTCAGACACCAACGCAACTCTTTATCCACACTTTCTTTTACTGTATTAACATCCATGTAGATACGCACGGAGTTGCGTTGCCGGTGTCTGTGCAATCGTCATGTTTTCTCGACGACCCGCCTGGATACACAGCTTCGCTTCGACGCTTGCTTACAAAGGTTTACTTACTTTGTACCAAGGGAGGCAGAATTCTGCCGCTCGTCGCATCGATTACCTCACCAATGGTGTCGCGCGTGTTTTCGCGGGGCTGCTTCGGGTGCGATACAGCATTCCGTATACGACGTATGCTGGTAAATATTCACCTACTCCGTACCAGGGGGGCATAGCTCTGCCCCTCGTTGATCCGATTACTTCCATTAAGGATACACGCACGTTCTGCGCGGTCTCCCTTTGCACCATGTGATACTCCGTACATCGATTACCTCACCAATGGTGTCGCGCGTGCTTTCGCGGGGCTGCTTAGGGTGCGATACAGCATTCCGTATACGACGCATGCTGGTAAATATTCACTTACTCCGTACCAGGGGGGCATAGCTCTGCCCCTCGTTGATCCGATTACTTAAGGATACACGCACGTTCCGCGCGGTCTCCCTTTGCGCCATGTGATACTCCGTACATATCTGGGTATCCTCACCTCCTATCCCCCACGGCGCGCTGTAGGTGGTCGCCGACGGTTGGCTCCGTCGCCTCGATCGATGCCACGAACACGTGCGACCCGTCCTCTTCCCCACGCCCCCCCTGGATACCGACGAGTGCGAGTGGGCGCGCACGGGGGCCCTGCCCGCCTCGGGAGTGTGGCCGTCCGTGGCGGACGTCACTCGTGACCGCTTGCAGGGTCGCCTACGGCGTATGCCGTGGGACGCTCCGATATGGAATGCGGGGGGGGGGCCGGAACCAATTTGTGCCGGGGTTCGTGCGCCGGCACGTAGGCTTCTGGCACGACATCATCCTCGACGGGCACTCGCTTCGAGACACGCTGGTGGCGTATATACGCGACGGAGTGGATCTCCACGATCTTCTCCTGAGGGAATATCGGGGTCCGTCGAGCGCCTGTCCGTATGACGTCGCCCGTTTTCCCGGAGCGGTGTTCCACAACCGTATCCCGCCACTGTTTACCAGTTTTGTGGACGACGAGGTACGAGCCCTCGTGGATCGGGGGCGCGTTGCCAAATGGGCGGACGTCCGCGCCCCCGGTGGGCCGCCGCGGCCCCGCTTAGTCATGGCATTATCGGTTGAGGAGACAAAGCCGCGCCTCATTTACGACGCGAGACCGTTAAATAAGCGGTGCAAGAAGATCCATTTTTCGATGGATACGGTGGCGCGGGTGGCCAGCGTCGCTTCGAAAGGTTGTTATATGACTTCGTTGGATGGCGCATCAGCCTTTCACCACATCCTTTTGCGCCCCTCCGCTTGGCCGCTCTTTGGCTTCTCGTACGGTGGCATTGATTATTGCTGGTGCGTCATGCCTTTCGGATTATGTTTAAGTCCATGGTGCTACCATACCCTTAACGAGGCGAAATCATCCTATCTTCGTTCCAAAGGGATCCCGGCCTTAGCATACCTCGACGACTCATGGTTGAGTAGTTTCCGCACCTCCCACGGGCAGGCGGCGCGGGAACAATGACTCGCAGCCGGGGAGGCCACACACGTGGCGATGCTGGTGTCGTTCCTGTGTGGTCAGTTCCTGTCGGCCAAGAAGTGCGACTTCCGGCCGACTAGGCTGCAGCAATATCTAGGGATGTTGTGCGACTCGGACACCACTTCCTTCCAGGTTCCTCGAGATAAGTTAGATAAGCTGCAGCAGCTGCTGCGCGCAGCCCTAGACGCGGGTGGCCTATCCTTCCGTACGCTGCAGCGTATCGCGGGCAAGTGCATGAGCATGTCGATGGCGATTCGGCCGGCATCGTTGTGGACACATGCTATGTTCGCTGTGCTCGCGGAGCTGGAGAAGTCCGCACTGTGCATGGTCGACCTTACGCAAGATTCTAGGGCCGACCTCCTAGGCGAATTCTAGCTGTGGCTTAATTTGTCGGCTACCTCGCAAGAGGGGCCGTGGCGGCGGGCGCGACACTTCGTGGCGGCCTTGACGAAAGGATCGTCGGATGCATCGTCTGTCGCATGGGGGGGGGGTTGTGAACACAGCCTCGGGCACCTTCCCCGCGGGGGGGGGTGTTCCCACCGGATTGGTTGTCCAAGCATATCAACCAGAAGGAGATGTATGCCCTCTACCATCTCCTGCGGCAATTCTGCACGCGACACTCAGACGTGTTGCGGCGAGCGCAGGTACTCATAGACGTGGACAACCAGTCAGTGGTGGGTGCCTTTAACCGTGGTCGCGCGAAGAACCGCGACACGCACGCGCTAATGGTGCGGTTGTTCGAGTTGCAAGTGGCGCATGGATTCATGCTATCGTTGAAGTGGATCCCGACGGCAGAAAACGAGGTCGCAGATGCCATTTCGCGGCCGTCACGAGACGCCATCATCCGTATAGCGCCGGCGTCAGTCCAAGCGGTCTGGGACGCTATGGGCCCCTTTAACGTCGACCTCATGGCATGCACGGCGTCTGTGCTGTGCTCCCCATTGACTGGGGAGGCATTGCCCTTTTTCTCTCAGTACGACTGTGCGGGTTCGGCGGGGACCGACGTGTTCGCGCACGACGTTTCCCTCGTTCTGGGTACCAGGGTCCCAGCTTTCGGGTTTTGTTTCCCACCCCCGATCATGGCAGGCCACATTGTGCAACATTTGGCGGAATGCGAAGCCCGCGCAGTGGTCCTTTTTCCGGATGTTAAGGCTTATTGGTTCCCTTTGGTGCATCTAGCCGCAGTGAGGTCGATCGAGGTGGCCGCGGTGGCGGCAGAAGGGTGCTTTCAGTGGCCCAGCCCAGATGGTGGACTCAAGAATTGGCGGTACCCGCGCTGGACGATGATAGCATACGCTTTAGGCTTCCGTACCAAAGAGTGACGGGGCCCAACTTCCAGCTACTATCGCGCGGGGGCGAGCGGCCATGCCATAGTAGCGTGAATATATTTCGTTGTTTCGGGCGTCGTCGAGCGCTCACCGAGGCCTACCTCCCCCCCTTTTTCTTTGGTGTCCTCGTTCACACAGAACCGCATGGGCGGGAGTCACTTTCAGGGTGGGCCACCTCTCGGTCGGGCGGCAACGGCTAGGGACTTGGTTTGGTTTGCGTTTTGCTCGACGTGTCATGAAGAAAACATTGCACAGTGTAATTTCTGCTGGAAGTGCGGTGCTCAGCCGGCTCGACTTTGCCGGCCCCGCGGTAACCGGAGCGGGTGCCTGTGGCGGTGGATGTTGATAAGATGCAAGCACGTCGACGCCAAGTACTGGCGGCGATGGAGGGGCGTCCCGGGCAAGTCCGAAAAAGCAGGGTGGCCGATGAGTTTGACGCGTTTGTGCTCGTGGTTTCGGCGGGGTCCCGGGGTTGGCTAACAGCTACCCCAGACGATGTTTTTAATTTCCTCTGCTTCCTTGACACGCAAGGAAAAGGCACCAAGATGGTGCACGAAGCGTCTTGCCCCGGGGTGGGCCACGCGGGCGACGATGCGTGCCTGACGGGGTCTTCGTGTGGTAAACGGTACGCGGCCGAATATATTCGAAAAGGTTTTGCGTCGAAGCTGAAAATGGCGATGAAAGAAAGCGGGCAAGGAGAGGATTGGGACCCCGTCCGCCGGGTAGGAAATCCGTGCCCGAGCTCGTTGGTAGATTCGTACCTTACCTTCGTATCTGAGGAACACTAGCAGGTCGGGGTTCAGGTCAATCATGCCACGCCGATGCTGGAACATACACTCATAGATCTGCTAAACGACATGCGGTTGCGCGCTCAGGTGGCCAGCTCTCTGGCCGAGCGTATTTCGCTCACTCGAGATATCGCCTTGTATTCTTTGGCTTTCTATTCGATGCGTAGGGGTTACGATCTTTCCTTTACCATGGGTTCGCACGTCTTGAGGCTCCCAGCGTCTAAGGGTTTGATCTTCAACTTCCAGTTTGGGATGACGCTGCGGGCCTCGAGTGAGGCAGTGGTAGTGTTAGCGGACCGGGACTGCCCGGCGATTTGCGCCTTTTGGGCAGTTACGGCGTACATCCCAGCCGCCCAGCAGATTGGTTGGGACTTAAGCACAGGGCACCTCTTCCCCGTTGCTACGGCAGAAGGGGGCCGGGGCCGCCTCTCTCTATCCGCGGCCCGTATGACGGCGAACCTGCAAAGCTATCTGCGAATGGCAGACCTGCTGAACCACTTCACGATGCACTCCTTTCGAGTGGGAGGCTCGCTCAGCAAATCCCTCGCCGGGACGGCGGTGGACGAGATCATGAAAATTGGTGGCTGGAAGACAGAGTCAGTTGCGAAGTACTACGTCGGGGCTACCTCGAGCGGACAAGTGCCGGGTAGTAAGAAGAAACGTGGTCAGAGCTACGCGGACGCTAGCGAGCTACCGTTGTTGCCGGAGTTCAGAAAGGACTTTGCGTCGTGTACGGGTAAGTACTGAGGTCAGGGGATTCAAGTTTGGGTGGGACAGTTCTGCCCCGGACCAGCGGTCAACATAACAAAGGCAATCTGAAAGGTGGCGTAACGAAGTATGGGCGGGACCACAGGCCGGCGCAGGAGGCCTCATCCAATCCAGTACTTACATTAAATGATCCACGGCAGAGAGCCAGAATACTACAGTAAAATGGAGATCCAATCCATGGACTCACATTTGGCACAAAAAATGGAACCATTGATTATATCGAAATGTCTCGGAATTTGTATCGAAGCGAGGTCACTTCTTCCTTTCGCTCCCGAGACCTCGGGAGTGGAGTTGGTCGTGCTATTTCTTGAGACCATCCCACCCACTCGGCAGTAGGGTTAGTAGTCTTGGGCTTGTATACCCAGATCATTTACAGGTACTAACCCCGCGCAGAGATTGTGATTCGCCACTTTACTTGGCGCGGGGGAAATACCAGACGGGACCTCCTGCCCGGCGCAGGAGGCCTCATCCAATCCAATACTTACATTAAATGATCCACGGCAGAGAGCCAGAATACTAAAGTATTTTCTGCTACAGGGATAAACTGTTCAGTGGGTGGTGTGGTAGGGTGGGTGCAGTCGCAACTCCATTTCGTATTCTTTGTTCGTGCGAAGAAGAAACAGGGCTTACCTTGAGTGGATCCCGAAAGCCCCAGACTGTGCCCGGATGAGGCGTTTCTCTAGACGAGGGTAGGGGACTGCTTTTAACTGTTGTTGGTATCTGTCGTCGGCGATCCGTTCGTATGTTGTCGACGGTTCTTCGTTTCAGATGGTATGGGAGAAAGGGTGGAAAACACTTCCCTACTGTAGGGGGTCTTTCTTCTATGGCTTGATTGGTCCTTATTTTTACTCTGGGAACAGACAAGGGTTGTGCATATCCCATACTTCATTCCTTCCGCGGTGTTCGATCGACTCTTATTCTAAGCCACCATCGGCGCGTTCCCGAACGCCTTCAACGACTTGTTCTGCTCCTTCATAAATGCAATGTGTTGACCAGCCTACACTGCTCTTCCGCAGCATGGGACCTTCAGTATCGCGTCGTTGCTCGTGAAAAAACTTTAGCAAGCCACATATGGCATACTCCCTTGCTGTTTTCGAAGCCGAATGGTAAACTTTGTATATTCGGTGAGCAGGAAAAATACTCACACAAAATACATGGCATTCTATGAGCCACTCCCTGCAGAACACACTCCCTCTCAGCATATCTCAGTTGGCTCCATCGACAGCAGGGAGAGAGCGTAAACACCGAGTGAAGTGTCTATGGAAATATCCCAATGAGATCCTAGGAAGCCATCATTTGCGTTTCGCGTGCCCCCCTCTTCCAGTAAAATCACGTCTAAGAAACCCACCCCAGCATGGTGTGTAATATCTCGCGAGTTACCATGCTGTTGTGAGAGATAATAACTACTATAGCAGTCGTCAGTTTCATTTAGTCGCTGCTTGATAACACAGGGGTATCTGGTACAAGGTAGTGTGTACTAAATTTTGTAGGCAGTACCCATCTAGGGGTAGTGATCTGTTCCGTATCACGGTTTCCATGGGATACAGTACCAGTACGCAACAGCAGGTCTCACTCTTGTGTACGCTCGTGCGCATAATGAGTTATTTCTGGTAGCATAACAATGCCACAGTACATATCGTAGGCAGAGAGCAGAATAGCACAACATAACTACTCGTAAGACAGGACAGTACGTAAAGTACACGCAGGTATACACCGGAGGTTATGCACTAGCCTAAGCTTTGTCATGAGTACCATGGAAGTATCTACGCACAAACATGTTTCGGATATTAAAACAGGACTGCTGGATTCGGTCGAATATATTACCCCGGAATACCAGCTACCCTGGAATACCAGTGGAATGTTCCGGGAAATAGCCTAGGGTCGTCATAGGTTCTTGGGGTGATATCCTTCATACATGTTTTCGGGGTTATTCCTCTTCTTGGGAGCTGCGAGCACACGAGCCCTGCTAGCTCACTCCTCTATTATCTCCTCCTTCTTTTCTTCATATCTTTCCTGCAACCTCTTCGAGAGCTCTGTTTGATGGACATACTCAGTATTGTGGCTTGGGGTCGCCGCACCATCTCGGCACCTTCTCTTCTATTGAAACTTGTCGTACAAGTTGACCTAAACGTGACTTCGCACTGGTCTCAATTTATAGACCGTGTATTATCGACAATCGGACTTAAGCGTACACGCCAGCTTCAAGCTGGTACAAACCCTAATCGCCAACCCGTAATATGTTATGAGCCTCGCCTTGCGTAAGCGCGATCAAAGCTATGGGCACGGCGTTCAAGATCGCCACCCCGAGCTTCTACTGGTGTCAGCAGGAAAACTGGACTTTATCGAAATAAAAAACTTCGGCGTGGCGCTTCAAATCTTCAAGTTTCTTGTAGAATCCCCTATGGTCGTTATTCACTAGGAATCGTTCGGTTTCGGCGAGGTTATCTTCAAAATACGTATCCAGTCCTGCGGCAATCGCCTCCTGCAGGTTCACACACACAGGTCTCAGCGTCTTCCAAGCGGTGCTATTCCAGGGGTGGGCACGTAACAATTGACGCGCATCCTCCCTTGCTGTTTGTGCTAGTATGAATGCGGCCAAGAGTTCGGCAGACTCACACTATCCATGTCTGCGGTGGCGACGTGGATGGGGTGGTACCTCTTTTTCGACCGCGTCAATAATATCGGTGGTGAAACCTCAACCATGCCAGACGTATTACGGGGCTGGATAAGCTCGTTGAGGGTGGAAATGACCCCCGCGACTACTCGCCGACGACGCTTTTCAACGGACATAAAAATATTTCTGTCGGACACTCGGTGTTTTGGGGTATTTCGTATTTGCGTGTTGGGCGCAAAGTGACTACTGAGTCGGACTTTCATATTCAAGATGTTATGGTCTCAGCCGGCCTTAACTGGGGGCGGAGACTGTGAGACGACTTCAACATCATGAGCTTGACAGGGTTGTGATGTTGTCGATCCGCTTACGGCCGTTCGGGCTGATGCCTGTTGTGTATATGTAATATTTCACCCATGCGTGTGCTGAGAACCATCTTGGTGAGATCTTACGTGCAACTGGTGGCGAATAACATAAATCATTTGCCATTATCGTTACGAACATCATGTCCGTATGCTCCAAACACTCTACTTTTATCATCATCGCATCCTTCCATCTTCTACCCAGTCTGCGCGTGGGCACCCATCAGTACGAACAAACACCCTTGTGTTGGAATTGGTTCCTCCAAGTCCTCCAGCTTCTGCCAGACAATACGCTTCAGTTCGGCGTCCTTGGTAAAATCAGTTGGAGTATACGCATTGACCAAATTAACTGCCTCGCGTTTACCAGCCAGCTCGAAGCGCCTAGACATAAGCCGTTCGCCAATGAAGTGTACACCGACTTCGTGCATACCGATTCCTTGATGACAGCTAGACCTACTCCATACAGCCTTTACCTGGCAGATGTGGTTTCTGACTGGGACAAAAACCGTGATACCCTGCCGCACGGAATGTCGTGCTGCCGGACCTCCGAGTTTCCTGCAGGCCAGCGAAGTCACAACCGAGTTGCTGGCCCTTCGCCACTACACACTGGTCATCTCCGTACCTGTTCTTCCCGTTTACAGCCAGGGTGAACATATTGCAGGTCGCTGCCGCCACAAGTGCTTCATCCTGTCTCTTGCGAGTCTCACGTGCTGGTTGCGTTACCAACCGACGTGAGGTTCGTCCCCGCCTCCTTTTTTGCTTATTCTTATTTTTTTGTTGTATGACGAATGCGGCCCTCCGTTTCGTAGCCCGGTACGCGCCTTGGCGTCCGTTGACTGGGTGAAACCGTCCCAGCCACGCCGAAACCACCATCCCTCCTATCGTACATGCGTACACACGCTGTGGCCAGCCTCACCACCCCCTCAGGTGCCTGTGTCGGGTTTTCTGCTGTGGTGATGCACCCGCCTCTGGGAAAAACTCTTCGGCGTCGGGGGTAAGAAGAATAAACATCACCACCACCCCATGTGGTCCTGCAAGTGAGCAGGCCACCAGCCAGACCGCGAAAGGTTTCATCTACCCAGCCCGAAGCCCGATGCCCGTATGACTGTCGCGAGACCGTTGCAGGTTCTGGCGAACTTCCTGGGTCCACCCCAACGACGGGGCAGCGCGAAGGAGAGTACTACCGGTACTCTTCAGTATCTTTGCGGCGTAGTTTTGTTTACCGCATACCTGCTAAGTTTTATCTTTCTAGGACTGAAGAATGGCAACGGACACTGGTTGTACGGGATATCGACGGGTGGAAAGAGTTGATGCGAAGAACACACACACCACAACTAACTGCCTTTAGTTGTAGTCGCTTTATTACTGGACCACCACGCCAAGCCAAGCGGTAAAAAATCACAACCTGCACAATAGGCAGCAGTCCCATAGTCTATTATTACCTTTCGAATGCAATTGACAGTTTGTGGTTCCTAATTCCAACTAGTTGAAAAGCACCGAGCTCTATTGTCCAGACGATTTCAATTGGATGGCCCCTACCTGGCCCTACTGTCCGAACAATTCCATTTTATAGACAATCTCCGTAATCAATGGTCCGGACAATTCAAATTAATGGACCCTCTCCTGAACTAATTGTCCAGCCAAGTTTAATTCATCTGAAAACCCATGGGTAGGGGTCGAGAAATATATATAGATTGTTCGCGCGAAAGCGAAAAATATATACCAGGTATAGGCGTTTTTCTTGGGCGACCACAAATACAAAACACTTAATAATAGTGAGAAATATAAGAAACAGGAATGCTGGTCTCGCCCGAATTTCTTATTCGGGAAAGGTACGTTCTATCCTGACTTCAGTGCAACTGCTGTCAAATGCGTAGTATCTCTAAGTTCACGTGAGATGCGTGTTTTGTTTACAACCGACGGAATTAATTATTTATAGTCATGGGCTCTACCGACGCAAACTAAATGGCTTAAATTGTTCAGAGGCAGAGAGAAAAGAAGAACAATCATACTCGTCCCGTGCCCCCTCCTAGCTTCTGGTGACAGGTGCACGAGTAGAGCACGGCACTGCTCGCTGACGATTGATAGGCCTAGAGGCTAGGCCTACTGTTGTGGTTTCTGTGGTGATTTCTCTGTTGCGGTTCCTCTTCACGTCAGCAGCAGGCAGCAGCAACAGCGGCGGTTGGCGAGCTGCAGCATCATGGAAAGGGAGGAGGATGAGCAGGGGCGACGCACGCTTTCCCGGTACGTGTGCGAGAGGCCTGCGAAAGAAGCGAGGGTCCGGGAATGTTCGGGGTTCTTAGACCTTGAACTCGAGCGCAATAATTAATTGGGCGTAGGGCTGTCGACTCTGATGCACAATGACTCACAAGCGTGCCTCATGCGCCAGCAAGCATCGTTACCTCGATCGCTCGGGACCGCCAGCCGTTTTTTTTTTCTTGGCCGGTTCGCTCCGGTGGTTTGGTAAGAGTTGCTTGCACACGCATGAAGGGTAATACGGGTAGACACTCGTATAAACTTTGGGTGTCCTTGCTAAACCCGCGAATTCGCGAATCGGCCGTTCGTAGGAGGGAACAACTGATGATGATATTCGCAACAGTATAGACAGGACTCGTACATCAGTAGAGATATTTGCTCGAGACGTACCCCCTCTGCAACGAGGCAACGAGCACAAAGTCTATACAGATATCATGATATATCCATGCCCAGGACGGGAGATAGATACCCGCACACAGCAGAGTATTTGACAACACTGATCACACCTGAACGGAGGGCATATGTGCTGTACGAGCACATACCAGGTTTATTTTTCTCCTCGCAGACATATTTCCTGCCATTTTCGTTTACAGTGGGCTCCTTTACCTGTGTTCTGGTAGAGGGCAAGATTCTGTTGTTTAATGTTAAGAGTCGACTTCAAGTAATAGTGCATATCTGCTCCAGATAAACTCCGATTGCGAAACGGGTTTTCACGTTGGATTACCTGGTACGTTTCGCATAGACTGGCAGTGCCGGTATATTTGATGCAGGTGAAGGGTTGTGGGGGTGTCGTCACAAAGATAGGCAACGACAAACTAGAAAAGACATTCCGTACGACTGCAGCTAGCTGCTGTAGAATTTTATCTCTGACGACACAGAACGATCACACGTACATATGAGACACTCACCGCAACGTGTCCGAAGGAAGTGGTATCTCGTAAAATGTACCACTACTGTATGTTAAAACATGGATACATGGAGAGTTGTCTGGTTGTGTATTGACGAAGTTCACCGCCCTTTAGACAACACACAACGCAGATCTACGTCGCCCTCGGCGTTCTCCAAGAACACATATTGCAATACACGGAAAACGCTGAGACGTGTCTTAAGACGTAGACGATTTCAATCGAAAAACGTATATTCAGCAGCAGCCAGAACTACACTAAATCCTGCACCTTAGCCCATGTTTAACGTCAGTGGCAACTGAAGAAAATCGCCTCTGCGACCACAACAGCCGTATTTGGATTCCTCGTACGACCCACGGACCAACGGGAACTTGCAAGGAGGAAACTCAATTTTCCTCTGCGTTCGTTTTCCGTCCCTGGGCGAGGGTCAGCAGGCACGATACTTCCTTGCTCGTCCAAATATAGGTCCAGGGTCAATATGAGACCATCCACCCTTGCGTTGTGCGCACACCTGGCAACTTCCGGATTTCTCCACCGGTGTACGACCGTCATTCCCTCCTCCCACTCCCCGCTGGTGATATCCACCCGCAATGCAAGGATTCCACACCTCGGACAGATCAGCTCACGGTAGCTCGAGCTAGCTCTTCATGGGTCTAGCTCACCGGTGAGCTACGTGAGCTATACATGTTTTCCTCGGCTTGAGCATAGACGGTAGCTCATCTGCATATGTTTTCGAAGTTTGAGCTATAGGCGGTAGCTCATCTGCAAATGTTTTCAAAGCTTGAGCTATAGGCGATAGCTCATCTGCACATGTTTCAAAGCTTGAGCTATAGGGGATATATGAGCTACTGCTGAAGTTCATGAGCTGTATAAATGACCTATACAAGTACACATAATATAACGATATCCACACAAACAACCATGTACGTTTTGTACGTACCAGGTACAGTATATGACAATGTATGAAATCGGATCTACTTCTGGTATGAAGATACCCGAGGATAGATCGACACCCAACAGAATTTGGATTTTCGTTTTTTGATAATAGTTATATGTAGTAGCTGTCAGCTGTCGCCATGCACACCACAAGAGGCGTCCGCACAGAACACAACACTGGCACCCCACACCAACACCCCTAGCATGCCCACGACCCGGGGCAGCAGCTCTAGCGGCGCTTTGGCCGCAGACCAGGATGGCGGCGGGCAGCAACCAGATCCATCGGTGGATGTGGACCCCACGAACAACGTCATCGATGTGGATGAGGACAACGATCAAACCCAGGTCGAACCCATATTATTATTATATTATTCCTATACATACGCAATTGTCTCGGAGGCATTTCAGCTACTTGTCTTACACGCATGAGTTGCCAAGAAAGAGCTACAATGAGCTGCGTGCATGAGGTATGATTACGTTTTCCGGGGGTGAGCTATAGGCGATAACTCATCTACACATACATGTTTCCCTTGCTTGAGCTATAGGCGGTAGCTCATCTGCGTTTGTTTTGAGGGCTTGAGCTATAGGTAGTACCTCATCTGCACATGTTTTGAAGGCTTGAGCTACAGACGATAGCTCACCTACACACATTTCCCCAGGCTGAGCTATAGGAGCTACATGAGCCAGCTAATCTGCGCCCGAGATGAGCTATAGCAGCTACATGAGCTACACATGTTTCCCCCGGCTTGAGCTATAGGCGGTAGCTCATCTGCACATGTTTTCGAAGCTTGAGCTATGCACAATAGATGAGCTAGATCATGAGCTGTCCGGGGTGTGGAGAATTCACATCTCCACCCCTGCCCCACCGTCCCTGCCGCGACGATGGGTGACGCCAACGAATCCGGCATTGAGGGGTTGGGAATAAACATTCGAGGCGTGACCACGGCAGTGCCTAAACTCTTGAGCGGGGCTTGCTGCATCATCCTCCTGACGACCCCGCGATAATTTCCATGATCGGGAGCCATGCGCGTTTCGCAGACACCGAAGCATAGCTTTGTAGTTGGCTGACGATCTTCCTGTTGATGGAAACGACGAAGAGGGTGAAAAGATACCGGCGGTAGCCCAGAATATGAGGGACGCAACAAGAAGGCAAGAATAGTGTTGCCGCGATAGCGGTGATTGGTTGTGGTCCGAAAACGACTTCGAAGCGTTTCCGCCGATTTAAGTGAGCAGTCAATCTTGTACATCCGAACGGTACGCGCATTTGACCCAGTTTACATGTCACATTATAGAAGTTATATTACTACATTAGTACCGCTATCTATTTTTTCAAGAAAGCTTGCTAGCCACCTCCCTGCCAACAAGAGTACTCCCCTTGCCTTAGCACGATTCGAAACCGCGAGTAGGCTGCCAACACACGCACCGAAGTGAACAAGCCTCTACATATCGTTTCGATAGTTGAACAAGCATCTACCCCTCCGCTCACCTTTATATCCCTGCCGCCTGGTCGCATTAGACCCGCGACTCTGTCGTACTGGCCAAGGGCGAGATCGATCCACTAGTTGCCTGCTCTGACTCCACCTGCGGAGTCGCCACCTCCGCATCAGAATTATCTGGCAAATGATTAGAAAATTATGCGGTCCACGCCAGATGGGCGTATAGAGCGTATAGGACAGTGAAACTGAAGTCTCAATCACATGCAAGGGCTACATAACATCAATCGCTAGCATCAGAAGTGTCAGACTCCACCATACGCAAAACAATTGGAATGTTCCGGCAGGAAGGTCCTCGTTGTTGAAGTCGCCATTGCCTCCGCACCATCGTCTAACGGTGGGTTGTAAGATTCCGCCTGCGGATGATATATACGCCCCGCAACGCTAAATCATCGAAAGAGGCAGGTTCAGCAGACTCTGGCCGTGTTTTGGCTTGGCGTACACCCCCCTCCCTCCCTCAACAAGCCCTCTTCGTTCCTGGGCAGCACGCTCGCCTCTAAGGCAGCATGAAACCTCTCGTCACCGTCTGCTGCGGTTTCCTGCAGGTGGGAGGTTGGGCGCCGTTTCGGGGCGCTGTGCCCTGGCCTACGGCAGTGGATACCGCACGTCGTTCCGTGCAACGCTTTCTCGTCGCTTGCCCGGCCTTTCATCACACAAGTATTGGCGGCGATCTGGCGTAACGGATGACAGCACCTAATAATGTTTCCCTCATGATCGTGACCGCTCCCCACACCCAGACCAGCTGCGTCCGAGCTTCCCCGTGATAGAGAGCCTCACTCGCGGAGAATAGCTGATGCTGTACAGGCACATCTGTTTCGCCGATAGGGCGTAGACGAGATCTGTTTCGCGGAGAGGGGCGTGGACGAGAGCGGGAAGGACGAGGGTACTTCTGTGTGTAGCACTTGAGGGGCACTGGGCGTTGCGGTTACGTATTGCAGTATCGACATATTCGATGATAGAGCTTTGACCGGCCACCGTAGTTTCTTCGATACATTTCAAACCAGGCGCCAGATCCGCAGGTTCAGGGAACGTAGAGACGAGGAGATGGCACACTTCGAGTCTACCATCGCTTTGCACAGAACGACCGATGTGATTGTATCGTGTAGCCTTAGTCCTGTTGTGTGTCGTTGAGACGAGCGCTCGTGCAGCGGGAAACGGACCAATTTCAACTTAGCGAGCGGGTGCAACTACAAGGCATTCGCCGCTTGTATGTCGCAGTTGTTGAAAACCTGCGCAGCATCCGTTATGATGGCGATACTAGTCATCGCAGGGGGTCCATCGAGCAGAAAGGCGGTCGCCGTGCAAGTTGGTGCAAAGGCTAAAAAAGAGTGCAGGTACTCTTGCCAAAAAAAAGGGAAACGGGAAAAAACGCACCCACATGTTATTTGTCATGGCACTCGTGGTTGGCTACGCTGACCTCGGTCGACCCTCGAGAGCAGTAGGGAACGGCTCCTTTGTGAACCCAGAAGCTATCCTCTGCAAGTGGAAGAGGAAGGCCGTTCCGTGCTGGGGGGAAGCATTGATGGCCGCCCCTTTTTACTTCCCGAATCGACCGTCTCCCACCCGCGTCTACGCCAAGAACCCCTTCTTTCCACCCGGCTGGTCGCGCTGACGAAGGGCATGAACAGCATCGGTGGCGGCGGGGGGGACGAACACGATACTCGGCAGGTTCTCCATCTCCAGCTTTGGAGAAGACGGGCCGGCTGGATCACGACGATCAGCTCGTTCTCCGTGTACTAGCTAATCCCCGTCGCCTCCGTTGCCTCCGTTGCCTCCTGAAGCATTGGGCGGTCAGCTCAGGAGTCATTTAGGGATGGGTTCAACAAGCGAGACGGACGACAGACGACCGGTAGAGGTGATGTAGAGTGTTGTAGATAGACAAACTACGTCACTGGTTCTGACGAAACAGGCAAGCCTGCTCTTGACCACCGTTATAACCCTGCTAAGTTGGTCGTTGTTTTGTTGTGCTCTGGATCAAGCGTGTATCATACGAACAGAGTAATACAAAGCGCAGTTCACTTGTGAATACAACAGAATGGGCGGCTTCAAGCCGTTGCCCCCGTAGATCCTGAGCCTGGTCTCGTAGGAGAGCTCGAGCTGTCTGGTCGGTTGCTTCCTGCTGCTACTGCAGCTGTCTGGTCTGCTGCTGTTGCTGCTGCTGATGTGGTTGTCGCTGTTGTTGTTGTTGGTGCCACTGCTGCCGCTGCTTGCTGTTGATGGTGCTGGCACTGGTGCTTCTCTCAGTAGCATGGCCTTCCCCTTGAAGACGACTGCTTTACGAGTGCTGCTGCTGGAGGCTGTTGGTACTCCTCCTGGCACTTCTCCTCTACGGCGTCTGAAGCCTGACAAGGAGAGCTCTGACTGCCTGGTCTGCTGCAGCTGCTGCTGCTGTTACTGATCTTCTGCTGATGATGTGCTGGCGCCGCGAGGACGGTGCCGCTCGTACAGGAAGCTTGACAGTCCAGTGATATCGGGGTGATTTCGGCCGCTTGGCCAATGACATGCGCCGACTTTAAAACCCGTATTTTTACGGGTAATACTATTTGCGACACCGGTGTCGTAATTTCGTATTTGCGACACCGCGTCACGTTCGCGGTACATACCTCACATTGGCACCGCACTGCCAGGGATGTGTTGGCATGGTGCAGGGTCATCATTGAAGTTATCGCATTGCCAAAACGGGCCAGGACTCGACGAGAGATCTGGCATCCTGGTGCACCCGCAAAAAGTCCAGATCAGTGTAGCAAATAAGCCGCGTGTTATAAATACCGTATTTACCGTGGTTGCCGCACACGCTCCGGATCGGCAAGTCACTATCATCATAGTCTCAGCACGGTGTAGGGCTACCATTGAAGCTATCGTGCAGCCAAAACAGGCGAGTACTCGAGGAGATATGGGATATCCTAGCACACCCGCAGAATATTCAATGTGGCTCTTCTACTGTGCTACAATACGGAGTAGACACAAAAATGCGATAGGCTAGGCGCGCGAAAACTATACATAGTCCACCAGACTGCCTCGCCGACCAGGGCATCCAAAGCAATCGGCAATTGACTGCGTAGCTGGACGAGGAGACTCGGCATGGTTTGAGCGGGGCAGATCAGTGCGCACACTCTGCTGGAGTTGCGGGATATTGGTGAGTCTTCCTTATTGCTTGGGATTCCCTCCGTATACATCTGCCTAAAGGTATTGAAACCCCAACCAGCACCCTTGTTTACAGCAGCACGGCGGGAACTCTGCACAATACCTCAGGGGAACGGAGGACACCTTCCAAGCAGCCTACGAACCTCACGACCTTCTACACGCGTTATACATACCGATTTCTTTGTCACCATGAACAAGATGGCTCACCCATCTGCTGCTAGCATTGAACTCATGCAGTCCGCTGTGGGTTTCTATTGTACGTTTCACCACCGTCAAAGATAAAACATCGGGTATCTGTTTACAAACTACGTGCTACGCATGTGCCCTAAGCTACCAGTAGAAGACTAGTGTATGTCAATACTACAGCAGTGCGGATACTGTGGACTGCTGTTGGTGCAACAACAAGCAGGATGATGTGTCGGAAAGAGCGCGCACAACGAACATGACGCAGAACTAGGGAAGCTGTAGCATGGCGCTCTCTCTCTCTGCATGTATGGGGTGTGTTCGTTGCCTGAACTATCCCGACGAAAACTGTGCACAGCGTTTCGAAAGTTTGTTCAGTTTTGTGCGCCAGAACGATATGCGCTTGTAAACGCCTGAGCGATAGGCGATTTTACACGGATATTCAAGGGCATTAAACAACCAGATTGGTGGGTGATGATGGTTGCACGGAACGAACGCGGATTTTACTGCGGTACTATGATCCTGTAGATGACATACACCCACCTATTTCGCTATAGTAGCATCCACTGACTAGTACAAAAAACGCACAATACAGAGCTTAGCATGCACAACATTACGTCTGTGCCCGTTATTTGTGCCCATGTCCATTGACGCGTAAACAGAGCACCCGACGCTTTGAATTATGCCAGCGCTTTCAGCTATATATAATGGTACGTACGACTTAGAACACGGCGCGGCAATAGCCAAGTTGATTTCAAATCCATCGATTCATTCAATACGGGATCATTGTAAAACTCTACCATAATATTACGCGATTGCCCGCCATTATCAGAACACACCATCACTATGTTATCACAAAATTCAGATAGGCTAGCTTATGGTCGGGAACGAGCGTCACGAGTCACGAGTCTCTTCAGCAGCTGAGCACGCCGGGTGACCAGGCAAAACCAAGCAAAGAAGACGGGGTCTTTGGTTTCGACCGAATCGGACGAGTCTACGCCACGGGAGGAGCGGTACAGTGGTGGAGATACAAACGGTGTCTACGATTTTGTTTTGTGTTTACACGCAGCAGGCAGCAGCATTGGCAATGATTGCCATAAATGGGAATGACTATATACAGTAGTCATTCCCATTAGGTGTTGCACAATGGCAATGCCGAGTATTGAGCAACAGTAGCACATACCACATGAGGCGTGGAGTTTCGGCTGTATTATGAAGGCGTTCTTTTTAATCGTGTAACCGCCAAGCAAAAATTAAAGTCATGAACATGAACGGTTAGGACGTTACGACGAGGTATGACGATGACGTCGTGCTTCTTCCTCCTCGTGCGCCACCGGGCTCCCCTGCCCCGACTGTTGTGCCAGGGGCAGCCTCGGGCCTGCATGGTGTGCTGCTGCTGCTGCTGCTGCTGCTGCTGTTGCCGCTGCTCATCCGCTGCTCCGGTTTTGCTACTTTGTATGTGCGGCTACTGCCCTGTTCTGCTGCTCCTGCTCCTACTCCTGCTACTGCTCCTGCTGCTGCTATGTCTGGAATATGTTTTTGATGCTAACCCCCATAAGAATGGTAAACATGCAAGTCAACCCCTCTCGGTGATGTGACTCCGCACTAAAGCTGAAATACGGACCCATCTGCTTCGGAATCCGTACGAGTACCGTCTCGCAATTGCAATTTGTTTGGTGTCTCGGCGAAGGTCTCGTGCCAGCGTAGTTTTCTCATGATACGTACCTGTACGCTATGGTTCTGGTGCTCGCTGCTGGTGCTTGCTACTGTGAGCTTGCTGCACCAACGTAGTTGCCAGCGCTTCGTACTGTCGATTAAACTCGATCGACTGCTGCCCGACTAATTGTTTTATATATATCTGCATACAGAATATACAGTACGGACGCCGACCGTCTCGTACGTACGAGTTGGGCCAGCAAAATGGATAAACCATCCGAAGGTCATATTTCGTGAACCACTGCGAATTAGGACTTGAAGTTCTGCAGGGTTTTCCTTGAGATTGTTCCCGTTGTGAACATACCGCGGGATTCCGCGGGCTATGGGATAATCCCGTGTTCGAACTTTGAAAATCCCGTTGCTGCCTAAACTGATCCCGTGGAAATGTCCCCGATCGCGATCCCGATCCCGTCCCGTGTTTGTTTTTTTCAAATCCCGATGCCTTTACGAACTAGTCCCGTGAAATATGAGGAAATCCTGTGAAATCCGTGCCCCGTCCCGTACAATCCCTTTGAAATGCTTTTCGCGCCCCGTCTGGGCACTGCGCGAGCGTGTAAAAGAGAAAAAAGAAAAACGTCCACCGGCAGTAGCAGCAGCAGCCCTCGGGCGTGCGTGGGGTGCTGCTGCTGCTGCTGCTGCTAATGCTGCTGCTGCTACTGCCGCTGCTCTGCTGCTGCTCTACTGCTGCTCTGCTGCTGCTGCTACGTGCAGCTGCTGTATTGTTTTGCTGATGCTGCTCACGCAGTCCCCTTCGCGGAGTAGGTCAGCCTAAGAAATACCAGGTATATCAGAAGAGGGTTTGACGGGCCAAAAGGTAAGCCTGACGGGGCAACGTTAGGCCGTCAACCAAACTTTTTGACCTCGAGACTTTGATAAATCAATTATCGACCACTCAACTTATCTTACGCACAGCTGACCTATTTGAAATGTTTTTGTAGAACCCGAGCAACAGCACACCCGGTCAGCCGGCAGTCCGGCAGCCAGGGCACGTCACGCTCTCACGCTTGCCGCTCGTCATTTTCTTACGCAAAAAAAAATCCTACGAGCACGAGCACGCACTCAGTGAGACTCGATCCCATAACTTGACTTTAGAGGGGACGAGATTCGCCAACTACAAAGTAACTCCATCGGGGACGCCATTATAGCTTCCTCGTCGTGCCCCACCGTGCTCCCCTGCCTCGAATGCTGTGCCGTGGGCGGTCGCGGGCGTGCGTGATGCGCTACTGCTGCTGCTACTACCACTACTCTGCTGCTGCTGCGGGGCAGCCGCTGTGTTGTTCTGCTGTTGCTACTGCTGCTGCTCACGCAGGCCCTCTCACGGAGTAGGTCGGCCTGAGACATATTATTGCGCCTTTCCTCCTCGTGCGCTATCGGGCTGCCCTGGCGCGACTGTTGTGCCAGGGGCAGCCTCGGTCCTGCGTGATGTGCTGCTGTTGCTGCTGCTTCTGCTGCTGCCACCGCTGTTCATCTGCTGCCCTGGTGCTACTGCTATGTGTGTCCTGTTGCTGTTCTGTTCTGCTATTAGTGCTGCTGCTTTGTCTGCGATATATTTTTGCCGCTGACCCTCGTGTGAGCATGGTTATAGTGCAAGTCAACTCCTCTCGGTGATGTGTCTCCGCATCTGAAAGCTGAAAGACGGACCCATCTGCTTCGGAAGCTGTACGAGTACCGTCTCGCAACTGACATTTATATGGAGGTCCGCCAGCGTAATTTTCGTATACTATGTAACTTTCCTGTACGCTCTGCTACTGCTGCTTGCTTCTGCCGAACTTGCTGCACCAACGTAACGCCGGCGCTTCGTACTGTGGATTAACTCGATCGACTGCTGCTCAACTAGTTGTTTAGTATCTATCTGTACAGGAAGTACACAGTGTCGAGCGTCTCGTACGTACAGCAGTACTTTGTAGTGTTGATTGCTGCTGTATATGAACGGGCAATGTGTTGTTGGGCCGGATGGCGGATGGCAATGTTTGTTTTCTCGTGTTTACAGCGTTTTCTGTCTCTTCACTCACAATGGTTTTTTGTTAATGCATCCGTTGGCAGTACTGTCGCACGAACAGCCTCTCGAGTGGCACACCGGTACGCCCTAAGCCAATACGGGCATGCGAGGAGCGGCAGTGGGGTTTCAGCCCGCCGCGGCGAAGCCCCCCTGGTAGAATGTACGATACAACAGTCACGCGCACACAGAAGAGCTCTGCTGGGGCCACACACGCACTCAGCAGAGCTGGGGTTAGAGGGGGCGAGAACACTGCTGACGACACGAAGGCAGCAGAGGCGATAGTGCTAGCAGCTGCACAGGAATGCCGGACTTTTCCGTGCTTGAAAGAAAGTGTTCAACAAGTGGAAGGAGGAGGGCGGCGAGGGAGGAGACAGAGGAGGATACGGCTGTGATAATAGGGGGGAGGGGTGTTAGATACATGTGCGGTGACTGAGTCCATCACTTCGCGAAAAAAATCGTTTTGGAGAGTCGAGAGGTAATTTGTTCCTGTTACTGGATGTGGTTTTGTCATGTAAAGAGGCCATGAGGTCTTCCTGTGGTTGGGTATGGATTTAACGTGAGTACAAAACAACACGTATGAATGTGGTGTGTTGCTTGAGTGAGGGCTTGCCCCTGGTATACACCATAACTGATTTACCAAAGCCGTGAGCATGCTGTGCGTGCGGGTGCCAATAGCGCCCACTTCGGGGTATGTAGGGGCAATTTCAGGATACTTTAGTCGAAAATGTTGCATTTAAATAAACAAAACTGCGCGGCTATCGACGTAGCTCGCGACGGCGGTCACGGCCATCGTTGTTTCGCGCTGCATATATTTTTCACAAAAAAACGTATGCGCTGAGAAGTGAATGGACAAATTGTCTTTCATGGACCGTATGTAGTCCCAGCAAGACATATTGTGATATGGGTGAAGTACTCATGGGCTATAGATATAGATAATATGTTGCAGTATTGTAGTCTCACGAATACGAGAATAATCCGAAGAACGAATTAACCCGGCGGATACTCCGTTAGTCGAGAGTAACCTTCTTTTAGGAATGTTCCCTAGGGCGGATAACCCGTTAGACGAGAGTAATGTTCCTTAACGCAGATAGGACCACGAAGTGACAAGTTCTTATATCAGCAGAAGAACGATCGGTCGCCATAGGAAAGTTCTGCAGGCGTAGATCAGACAAAAGGAATTGACGAGAGCTTGTGGCGTGGGGTGGGACGAGTATATCTGGGCGTCGAGTCCCTCCCCCCCTATCTCTCACTTCTCTACCAGAGCACCTCCTCAGCTCTCGCCATCAATAATAAGATCTAAATCAGTAGAAGCGGAGCACTGCTTTCCAGCTGCCAGAACCACCTGCGTCCCTTACCACTACCCTATAGCGGGCTCCGCTTCACAATATCATGGTATAACATTTCGCCTTCGGGACCTCAAACAATGACTGCGTTGTGATACCCGCCACAAATATTTATCCACATGACCGTATCAACAAGGGAAACGTATCGGTGAAGATTGTTCGTAAATCAGAGCTTAAAGTCTCGAGATATGGGCAATTGCTTGCACATCAACCAAAAAATCAGGATTTTAGACCTGACCTACAGTAGTGTTTTCTGTCTTTTTGGTGACCATAGGGCGCATTTCTTGCTCGGCTTAGGGGATTACGGCACCAGCACATTTAGTGATGGTTGATCTATTCGATGTGGTTGAAAAAAATATCATTCCTGCGATCGGCAAAATAGGCCTGCTCGAGGTCTGTTTTCGGTTCATTTTGGGCCTATTCGTGACCGAAAATATTGGTTTTGCTACACATTATATATACGTGTGGAAACAGGTTTTGGACAGAAAAATCGTTTTTGCGTCATGATTGAAGAAAAGGAAGTCGAGCTTTGGCAAGTGTGTCCTTCATGACCATACGAAAAAACGTCACCATGTTCTTTTCATCCGTATTTTAGGTTGCTGTTGCAACTTTGTTTTTCTTCTTAAACATCAAATTTGAATGTACCTGGGGCCTCGCCGGCCATATTTCACACAGAAATGCTGTTATATCGTTTTTTGTGCTAAACTTGTTTCTTCCGCAGCAACTACACCAATTCCGTTGCAATAGTGGCCTATGAAATATGCTTTCGGAAAATTGCATACCTACCCAACCAAACCTGGTTTGTCTTTGCAGCCTATCTTAGAGCAAAGCTTACGTTCACCCCCATAAGGACCCATCTTAACGGGGAAAGCTAAATTTCGTTATCTCGATTTTTCTATTTCAATGAATTTTAACTTGATATCCCCCAAAAAAAAGTGTTCGTATCCTATCGGGGAACAGCGTATCAAATATCAAACAAAACCGTTTTCGGAATAACCTGGGACAACGCACTGCGTCACACAATGCCCAGCTGACAAACCGCGATGAGCGTAGACGAGGCCGAAGGTTTGCGTTGTCGCGAGCGTGCCGCCGCCAGCCTCTTGTTATCCTTGGTGGCGTAGGATATGAAACTATCACTCTCAGGGTGTCTTGGGTGGGCGGAAGAGCCCTCAAGCGCCACGTGCGGAATAGCAATGGTAATGCAGCTATCGAGGTCTCGAGCGTATCCACTGTGTTTTTGCTCGTTTGTTCGGTTTTCGTGGTGGTTGGCCGATCGAGCAGGCCGAAAAATTGGGCTTGCAGCCGCCATGATTTTTTTTGAGGCGCCACCGCCGGGGTACGATGTGCTATGGTCTGTGACCGTGGGCGCGGCTATTGCTCCGGTCGCCTCTCGTTAAAGTTCGCGTTTATCGCCTCGATCGTGGTCACCGAAGTGGCCAAGAATCACCCTAGACTCCACCGGGTGTTGACCCACCATGAACATGCTACATCAAGGCTGATCAACTCCCCAATTCCAAACTGAAATTAAAAAAATCACACGAAAAAAGTCCCAAAAGACTCTTCACTCAAATTGATTCTTTTATTTGC
This sequence comes from Macrocystis pyrifera, assembly GCA_031763025.1. NCBI lineage: Eukaryota > Phaeophyceae > Laminariales > Laminariaceae > Macrocystis > Macrocystis pyrifera. The sequence goes on from JASSKH010000014.1 coordinate 3,952,411, forward strand.
CTTGAGAATGCCTGCCTGGTGATTCACTCTTCGGCCAATCAGATGCAAATCAACTTAGAAAAAATCAAATCAAATCAAATTGGAAAAAACAAGTCCTCGATAAGATGGGCCTTAAGACGCAGTTCTGATCAGGTTTGATATAATTTGGGACCAAATACCCCGAAACCTCCGTAAATATTAGCATAATCACCCAAAATATTATTACATAAGATTCGGCCACGTTATACGCCCGCAGAGTGACTGATTCGGCCAGGCACTTCTCGGAATGAGTCCATGTACTCTCCGATTGGTACGCAGCTCCAAAATCCGTTTCGTCGCCGGCGCAATTCAAATTATTCCGACTAGCCATAATTTTATAGAACCAATCTGAAGCACGAGCTCCAAATCCAAAAATAGGCCCGATTATGTTTCGTCGGACCGTGCGCACTGAGCAATAAAGGAGCTAGGCCTCTGGAGAAAGCGGATTTTTGAGCCGGGTTACCGTCGGGGAGACTCTGGAATTATTCCAAGAAGAGTATGGCTGGTTCCCTCAGTTTATCGGCCAAAAGCAAAAATAAACGTGAGAAAAGCTAAAATCGAACCGAAAATCTAGACGAAACGCACAAGAATACCGCTGCAAGAAATGGACTATCATATTCAAGACCAGGCTTCTGAACCTAAAATGCAAAGTGGCTCGGTCCGTCTTCTTTTCTTGGTTAGAGAGTCGGTCGCTTTCGGTCGTTTTTAATTCAACACCCGGAACCGAACCGAAACCGAACCGAACACTACGCGGTCGGTTTCTCCATCCTTTCTCGGCGAAGTCAGCGGAATGGTCAAAAACCAAACCGAGCCGAAACCGAAGCGAACACGGCTCGGTCTGTTTCTCCGTCGGTTGCTCGGCGAAGCCCACCTAATAGCCAAAACCCGGCGCCGAACCGAAACCGAACCGAACATTGCTCTGTTGGTTTCTCCGTCGGCTGCTCGGCGAAGTCAGCCAAATGGTCAACATTTCGAAGGACCCGGTGTGAATATGTTGGTATCATGTAACAACTGGATCGTCTGGTGTCATGGCGCCGCGTGGCAAGGGTTCCGAACCGATTCGAAAAGTGACTCGATCGGTGTTTCGGTATATTGCAGCAAGTGTCGGTCGGTTTCGATCGCATTGTCGAGTTTTCCATGCCGATACGTAGGCGTTTATGGTTTAGGGGACAACGGAAAATAATCCGACTGAATATGACCGAGTCGGTTTTTCGGTTTCGTTTTGTTTGGCACTCGAAAAAACGACTAAATAAAGTCGGTTGCCGGTCGAAAAAAAACTGATTAAAACCGACCGAAATAATTACTTTCGGTTTTTCGGTTCCCAACCCAGCTTCTGCTGGAAAATAGTATATGTTTATTCGAATGATCAACAAAACACAACAACAAAAGTACCCGGCGTCACTAAATCAAAAAGGCCAATGTTCCGCTTGTTTTGAATATATCGTCATGAAGAACAGATGCGGTTTCCCAACTCTTCTTCAGCCATGGCGGGCTGACCATTTGGCGCAAAAATAACAGTTTGAAGCGGAAAAGTGCCGTCTGTCGCTGGAACCAGCTCGTACCAGGGATACAAAACTAGCTGTTGCGCTATTGCGCTTGGGCAACAGTTTGGTCAGAATAGCCATTTTCCGCAACAGCCGCGGAGGGAGGGAGGGCTTGGTTGCGCGCAGCGCAACACGCGATTTTGGGTGCGCAACGTTTTTGGCCGCAGGCCCAAAAAATTGTTGCAACCGTTTTTGTTCACCGTAGGCGAAAAACAAGATTTACACACTGTTTTTCAATTCCGCCTTTGGCGAAAAAAGAACATGAGCCCCCTTTTTGAAGTTACCGCAGACGACCTTTTTTTAAGGCTCGTTTTCTATCCGCCCTACAAGTAAAGCAAAAGAAATCGGTTCCGACCCCCATACACGCCTTTTCGAGGTTCGGCAGGCTTTTAAACGCACTTTCTCACTTGGCTGTCGGGCATATATTTTTCGCAACACGCGTCGCTGCGCGCAACAGACACCGGACCACAAATTATATCCCTGGCTCGTACCACAGTACCGGTACTGCAGTACGACTCGAAGTCAGTAGGGCCTACTGTAAATCAGTACGAGTAGGGCTTATATTATGCATACTTGGTAACCATCCTGTGGAACTGCTTGTAGAGTAACGTATTTGTTATTATGCTTGCCATCCGACAATGTGTAGCGTGAGCTTCAACGTTGATCGCTCAAAACATTCCTGAAAGAAGAAGTCCCCGCAAACAAAGGAAACCTGTACACAATGCATATCTACCTTCCATGTCTACTCCCCGCAATGTTTTATCTACGATACTCTATTTGCTGTCTTGGTTCCCTCCTCCATCTCAATATGCACTCGTTACTTCATATTCTTGAATCCTAAGCCGCAATCCAAGCTCCATCCCCACGCCATCGGTGTGGGTCTGTCATCCCCCCCCCCCCCCTCCTAGTCAAAGAATACCTGTGTGACATAATAGAGGTGATCAAAGACACTAAATTCGACGAAAGCATATGGATTAAGATTCCAGGGGAGCGGGGAGCGAACGATTACTTCTTAGGAAACATATATATGCCCCCAGAGTCGAAGAATACGATAAACGATATACAGAGGAAGTTTGGAGAAGTAACAGTATATGTACAGAAGTATAAGAGGCAAGGAGAAGTAGTACTAGTGGGAGATTTTAACTCAAGAATTGGGAGGGCAAGCAAACTGAATGAGAACATTGGACAATATGGGGAAGTAACAAATAAGAAGAATGGGGAAAAGATGTTGAAGTTCCTCAAGCACAACGAGATGAAAACGTTGAACGACAGAGTAAAAAAAGGCAGAACCGGAATGGACTAGACAGTGCATACAAAAGGGAGAAAACTCTATCCTTGACTTGATAGTAGTAGAAAATGGAAGTGGTAAGGAAACGGAACTACATGTATGCGCAGCGGACATAGGAACTACGGATCACTGTCTAATAAGGACAGACAGTCAACAGACGAGAGTTATCAAACATAGAAGATGTAGGAAATTGTATCGATGGAGAATAGATAAACCAGAAGTAAAAGAGAAACGGGAAAAGTTCCAAGAAGAGTAAAACCAGAGCGGTAAAATGGTGGGATGAAGGAGTGAAAGAGGCTATAAGAGCAAGGAGAAAGGCACACGCAAGGTATACATCGGGTAAAACTCCGACAGGGTGGGAGGAATATGCTATAGCTAGAAAGAAAGTAAAAGAGATGGTAGAGAGGAAGAAGAAAGGGATATAGATTGACTTAGTAAATAAAACGAATGAAGACTTTGAGGGCGGGATGAAGCAGATGTGGGTAGGGATAAAAGGGATACTTGGCAAACAAGCAGGAGAGGCAGACACGGAAACAGCTACTCTAAGAGCACAGAACCGTATAATGGTTAGTAGTTCGAAGGGGAAAAGGGAGGTACTAGTAGAGCATTACCGAAAGCTAGGAACACCCACAGCCAACGAAACGTTCGATGTAGAATTCGAGCACGAAATCAACGCGTGGGCAGAGGCGAACGTAGATACATCAGAAAGGGAAGACAGTGGTTCGGGAGGGTTACAGAGATAATTCACAAGGGAAGAAGTAAAGAAGTGTGTAGCTAAACTTAAGATGGCCAAAAATGCAGAGAAACTTCCCGAGCTGTTGGAAAGAATAGGTACAACAAGGAACGATATAGAAAGGGAAGATGCAGGAGCTAGGATAATAGAAGGATGGGAGTAGTTGGTCAAGACCGCAGCAAGTAAAGTAATAGGGAAGAAGTTGATAGTATGCAACAGAGCGTTAAAATGGTGGGATGAAGAAGCGAAAGAGGCTATAAGAGCAAAGAGAAAGGCACACGCAAGGTATACATCGAGTAAAACTCCGACAGCGCGGGAGGAATATGCTATAGCTAGATAGAAGGTAAAAGAGATGGTAGAGAAGAAGAAAGGGATATAGATTGACTTAGTAAATAAAACGAATGAAGACTTTGGGGGCGGGATGAAGCAGATGTGGGTAGGGATAAAAGGGATACTTGGCAAACAAGCAGGAGAGGCAGACACGGGAAAAGCTACTCTAAGAGCACAGAACGGTATAATGATTAGTAGTTCGAAGGGGAAAAGGGAGGTGTAGAGCATTACCGAAAGCTAGGAACACCCACAGCCAACGAAACGTTCGATGCAGAAATCGAGAAGGAAATCAACGCGTGGGCAGAGGCGAACGTAGATACATCAGAAAGGGAAGACAGTGGTTCGGGAGGGTTACAGAGATAATTCACAAGGGAAGAAGTAAAGAAGTGTGTAGCTAAACTTAAGAATAGAAAAACAGCAGGGGCAGACCAAATAGTGAATGAATTTATGAAGTACGGGGGAGAAGGAATGCTTACCATGATGGTAATGTTGTATAACTGGATATGGAAAAACGAGTACGCACCTAGGAGGTGGAGGGAAGGAATAGTAGTAAATTCATTCAAGAAAGGAGATAAGGCTGACCCGGGGAACTATAGAGGGATAACGCTACTAAGCACAGTAGGCGAAACATTTAGTAAGATTTTGAACGAAAGCATGGGAACGATGATGGAGAAGGAAGACAAAATAAGCGAAGGACAAGAAGGGTTTAGGCCAAACCGTAGCTGCGTAGAGCATGTGTACACCTTAGGTAAGATTATTCAAGGTAGGAAAGACGCGGGACTAACAACGTACTGTTTCTTTCTAGATGTGCAGAAAGCCTACGACACAGTATGGAGAAATGGATTGTGGAAAAACTGTGGGAAATAGGAATCAGAGGAAAGATGTGGAGAATGATGAAAAAGATGACGGAATGTGCGAGAAGTGCTGTGATGCTGGACGGGGAAATATCGAAGTATGTTGATTTTTTACAAGGTGTTGCACAGGGATGTACGTTGTCACCTAACTTATTCAACATATATATTAACAACCTGATAGTAGCAGTCGAGGGAGCAAGGCAGGGAGTCACGGTAGGGGAAGATACGGTGTCGGGATTGATGTTTGCGGATGACTTCGTGGGGATCTCAGAAACACCCGAAGGATTGCAGAAACAAATAGAGAAAGCGTAGGAATACACCAGGAAATGGAGGGTGACGGCGAACGTCAAGAAATGCTCAGTAGTTGTTTGCAACGAAGATAAGGTAAACCCGGTAAATTTCAGTGGGAAGTGGGGAGAAGATGAATTGCCGATCGTAGACCAGTATACATACCTTGGCGTAGAGATCTCAAAAGACTGCTCTTGGGATACACATGTAGCAAAAGTAATAGGAAAGGGTAAGGCACAAGTAGGCAAGATGGATACGATCCTAACAGACACGAACCTTGACACTAGGATTAAGAGATGTATCTTGATGAATGTGATAGTACCAAAGCTAGAATATGCGGGAGAAGTATGGGAAGGGAACGCGAAACTCGTAAAACAGTTGGAAACAGTACCAATGACAGCAGCTAAAATTTCCTAAGATGCTCAAGTACGACTATTACGGGGGTCCATAGTTAACAGGACCTATGGTATACATAAAAACCTATATATTTACCTATTTTTACTAAAAAAATTGGTCCCGTTAACTACGGACCCCCGTAATAGTAATACAGTATTAAGAGCAGAACTGGGAATGCGCCCACTCAAGACAAACAGAGACATGAGAAAGTTGAACCGGCAATATAAAGTAAGGAACATGCCAAAAAAGAGGTTGCCAGCCATAGTTGATAGAGCTGTATGGGAGAAAGTATCAAAAGGGCGAGCTGGACTAAGGTGGGATGGCGTAGTTGAGAAAGTATGGAAGGATCTAGGGGGAAACCAAGTAGAGATGATGTCCGCCGAGAAGTATGGGAGGTACAAGGCAGAAGTAGAAGGAAGGATAGAAAGAAGGGAAAGGCTAGCGCTAAGAAACAAGGTGGAATCGGAAAAACACTTAAGAGATGTACGGGGGATTGAGAGAAGGAATAGGAATGAAAAAGTATTTGCATGGCCCAATGGACTTCGCGAAAACGCTGAAACTGCACTTTCGTGTAAGGGACCTGGACCTGCCAGAAAGAAGAAAGAGGTACACCAGTAGCCGGGAAGAGGAGGAAGTAGACGCACAGATTTGTCCATGTGGCAAAGCAATAGAGAGTAGAACTCGCATAGTAGGAGAATGTGAAATATACAAGGAGGAACGGGATGTGTTGGAAGAGGAGATGAGGAAAATAGACGAATGTGACATGGAGGAGTTTGATACAATGAATAGCAGCGAGAAAACGATCGCTATCCTAGGAGATAGATGGTAGCCACAGGAGGCCAAACAGGAAGGGGATAAGATTAGCAAAACGTTTCTATGTAATTTATGGAAACAACCTAGTGAGCGCCCAATTGTTGGAGGTGTCTCTATTCTCTATTAGGAGTAGGAACGGTGCTCCGTCTCGAAAGGGATGCGTGGTCAATGGTCAGATGACTAAGGCAAGCAACAAACGAGTACGCCCCCCCCCCCTTGCTCCTTCTCGATTCCTGACGACCCCTAAGCTGGAGTTTGAATCGCGACTCCTTCCTCGAAAGGGCGACCTGTGTAGTCACCGAGACGATTTAGAGTAGGCGTTCCTCGACCAATTATTTCCTTCCCATCGTCCCACTATCCCTCCCCCCCACGACACTAGCTGCCAGCTGGTCCGTGAACTTACTGCCCTCTACCCCGAGACGTCCAAAGCTTTCCACTGCTAAAGTGGCAAGTTTAGTGACTCCGTTCGTCAAAGGACACATGTCCCGGACGAGCGTGGTGTTGGCGCTTGCGCGCCTCGGAGGTAGAAGCAGATGGTGATTCATCGTGATCAGCACTGCCTCCTCGCAGATGTACCTGCGCTTGAGGGTCAGCATGGGTGACGTCCAGCACGATGGACTTTTCCCAATGCTCCCTGATAGGAGCGTCCCGTAGACCTCTTGTCCTGACGCCAATGTCCATCCGCAGATTTCGGTCAGAAGTGAACGATTCGCCGCTCTCCACTTGGCGTCGAATTCCTAGCCGCTTCAACGTACGGGACATCGCGTGAATAAGTGGTTGGTGCTGATTTACCTGCGCTCCTGCTCTGGGACAGATGCGCGCGTGGCGGGTACCTACATCAGTTGCATCGCAGCATGGGTGCCTCGCTGCCACGTTTTCCTCTATCCCCATGAACCGCCTTCCCATACTTAAGAACTCTGCTGCGGGTATGACCCGAAGTGTGTCCGTTGGTCTCGCCCGAAGGCATGCTGTGGTTTCTGGCCCCTGCAGGCTCCTAGGGTTTTGGTCTCAGTCCCACCCATCGGGTCGCCCGGTCCGGGGGGGCGTGCTGTCTCCGGGAGCTCCTCCAGCGAGGCAGCGTGAGCTGCGTGCCGACCTTGGTTCACTAGTTTGCCCTTCTGTTTGGCTTTGCGCGACTGGGTGGTCATGGCGTCATGTGCAGCCAGCATGTCGGCTTCTGGGGGTCTTGGGGCCTGGTCCCCCTCTGCGCCTAGACCTCACACCAGCCAAGATTCGGAGACGATGCCCTCCGTTGCTTCCTTCTCCACTCCCCATGTGTCCCGAATCTCCCGCAAGCTGTCTCCCAGCTGAGGGGTAATGCTCGATTCCGGGAGCCCCGCCGTCCTCAAATTATTGCCGAACGGGCCTGTGAGTTCTGCTAGTACCTCCGGCAAGGTCCCCACCCTGCTCCCGGTGGATGTTCACATTCTCCTTGCTTCTGTCGACGGCAGCCCGAACCCTCCCGCTCCCGTAGGAAGGCGTGCTTAGGCTTGCTGGTAAGGTTTGAGAGTCAGCCGATTATCCGGGCGACCCTCCTGGAAAAATGACTGTGCCTCCGCCGCTCCCGGTAGCTCGAGGAGTTTCTTGCACGCCCACTGCGCTCTTTTGTATGCTCTTTTATATACTTCGACGGACAGCCCCGGGTCCAGAGCCCTTCCGAGGTAACTCATCCGTTGCCCGAGAGATTCGACGGTGATGAGGGCCGCTTCTTGTTTGTCGGGCATGTTAGCGAGGCAACGCGCTAGGTGGTCCGCGACCCCTTCCCTCACTATTGCTCGCCCCCGCACGTATTATTCCGTGCCGATCGGGACACCCGCCACCGTCACCCCTCCTTCGTCAGCGGTGCGGACCTCAACGCTTTCAAGGAGCGAAATCTCCTCCGCCGTCGGGGCATGCCCTGTGGGTGGTAGTGCCACTGTTTTGGCGGCGTTGACCACATTGCCGATGTCCTCTAGCCATGCAGTCGAGCCTCCCCTGCGTCTTGGGAGATCCTCCTGCCGGAGCCTCGCCGTTTAGTGTCCGATGCCCCATGTTGGTCTCTGCTCCTCTCCTTCCGCTTCTCTGGTTCGCTGCTTTCCCTATGCGTCCCTCTCCACCACTAGTTTCCGTTCCTCGGGTTTCCGCTCCTCTTCTACCCTCCCTATACCACCCCCCCTCTCCGCCAGCTTCGCTCTTTGTATCCGTCCCCGTCCCTCCCGTCCTCTCCATCCCCGGTCCGCCTTGCTCTCTCCGCTCCCCGCTTTCTCCCCAATCCCCCCGTCCCCCTTGTTCTCTCGACGTATTCAAGCACTGCGTTTTTTTTTTTTTTATCGTCACTTTTACTTTCCGGCTTGACTCGTAGGAGGTTTTACCCTCAGCGGTCTTCTTCTGATCAAGCCGTAGTCACAGGTGTCATCCATTCTCCCCCCCGGTACGTGCCTTCAGTTTTTGCGGCCGGTATATCAAGCGTGTCCAGTCAATACCAAAGACGCACCATAGACCTACTGTTGTAATATTCACACTGGTAGCCAGGGTAGCATCGCATGTTCACTGGTGTAGCATTGTCGTACACTTCCGTATAGTCACCACTAATAGCTCGTCGAGCAGACTCTCTGCTCTTGGCATGGCCGCGCATATCACTCACGGTCTCGTCGTACTCGTATGATAGAACTCTACGTCCAAACACGTGGGGTCTTCGTCGTATACCGACGAAGTTTACGAGGAACTTGCGGTGTTCATGTAATAAGAATGAAAATTATGTGGTATACCGGGCATCCTCCATGGATGATACGATCTTACCTCTCGTGGTATTTTTGCATGCCCATCGACCGCACGGATGCCGTAGAAGCTACGAGATAAACTGTTTCAAGAGGATCGCGTCCGCTGCCGGCGCAGGCCATCCCGTGCTGTGTATATTGATACACGTCGGCCTCCCCTCTCAATTGACCCTTTCACGGTTCCCGGTGTTCTAGAGTGAGCGGGCTGTTGGGGTTTGCAGTTTGCTTTTACTGCTGTTGTTCGGGGTCTGGAGTCCGGCAAATGGATCAAGGTTCCGTTAGTGAAAGGTGCAAGCTTTGGTCGGTCTTGAGGGTGTGTCTAAACAGAATCGAAATCGAAAATCGAAAGTCGAAATGATAATAAACAAGGCGCTGATGTTTCTGGTCAAGACATGTTCCCCAAACCTTTGCAAGCTGCATAGTACGTCTCGTCTATATTCATTTTTACTGAATTTTACAAGTGTTATAAAAGCCGGACGTGCGTATTATTCTATACTTCGAAGTATTTTATAATTTTATGAAATACGTCAGCTATGAGTTCAACTGATCAAGTAGTTGATACTCAACTTTGCAAGCTGCGTAATGCGTCTCCCCGGTGGCTTGGTGGGAGGTCCGCGTGCCTATCAAGATCAATTTCGTGGGTTCAAGTCTCACCGAGTGCATGCTCGTAGGGACTTTTTCTTGAATAAAAAAATGATAAGCGGAAAGCGCGAGAGCGTGAGTTATTGATAGTACGGGGGTCCATAGTTAATAGGACCTATGGTATACGTAAGAACCTATTCATTTACCTATTTGTACAAACAAAATTTGATCCTATTTACTATGGTCCCCCGTAATAGCTACATTCGATGAAAATCGACGAGCAGAGGGAATGTTGAACTCTATGCGCGACAAAAAATAAAGGCACGTACCGGGCGGTAGAAGGGACGACACTTGTGAGTGACCACGGCTTGTCCAGAAGATCGCTGAGCGTGAGGATGAAACCTCCTACGAGTTAGGGCAACTCCTAACGAACAAAACAAATCACGATTCGTGAGATTTTTGTCGTGAATCGTGATTTTTTTGTCGTAAATCACGATTCATCACGCCAATTTTTCTAGCTTTTCCCTAATAAAAACAAAATCACGATTCGTGACATTTGTCGCGTCTCAAAAAAAAGCCTGATCAAGGTACTACGCAACCCACGCGCACCAACGATATCCGAAGGTCGGTATAGGGGCATAGTACTACGCAACCCACGCGCACCAACGGTATCCGAAGGTCGGTATAGGGGCATGGCAGACTCTGCTTCGTACGCCGCTTGTGGACTACGCGCGGCTGCCCAAAGACACCGCTGGGCGCGGGCTATTGAGGAAGTTGTGGCTTCGAAATTTCCAGGAGCGACTGCTGGAAGACAAACGCGAAAGTGACCTGAGGATGTCACAGGCCAGGCCTGGCAGACGGCCTGCGAGATGGAATCTTGCGAAACGAGCTTGGCCGACGGTCGGTGAAGTTGGAATCTCGCAGGCTGGGCCAGGCTTCGACCCGTGATTCCAATATGTCACGGGCTGGGCCAGGTGCGGACGGTCCAGCCTGGCGTGACCGTGCCCCACTCTCGAGAGTTGGCTCCACCCCCAAAAACATTGGGTTTGAAATATCAGAATTTTTACTGTTTGAAAATATCACGAAACGCGACGTTTTTTTCGGCTTTTTTCGTTAAAGATAAAATGTCACGGATCGTGATCTTTTCACAAAAATCGTGAATTATTTCGGGTTCGTTATAGGAGTGGCCCTTTAGGCTGGAAAGTAAAAGTAATGATTAAAACAAATATAAAAAATCCATCTTTACCGAATTAAAAAAAGTGTTTTGAAAAAAAACACACCTCGGATAGCGTAACACTTAACGTTTTATGTTATTGTTGGGCGTCAGCGAAAAAAAAACGAAACAATACGTTACTACGTCAACTACTTTCTGGATTTTGTGATAACGTAGTGTTAGTATGTTATGATATTAGCGGGCGTTCGCGTAACATTATGTTAGAGTGTCACCTTGATCTCGTACTGACCGCAGTACATGTGTTACGATGTTAGAGTATGCAGCCCATAGCGAGTAACACTATGTTAGCGTGTTAGCGGAATTCCTGGTGGCTATCGTAACACACGTTGAAGGGATAACGTACATGGTCAATTAAACGTTAACATTATGTTACCGTGTTAGCGACATCAGCCGTAGCGAGTAGCGTTATGTTAGTGTGTCAGCGGGAGTATTCGTGCTACCGTAACATCCTTCAGACGGATAACGTACACGGTCAAATAACCGCGTACATAACACCAGGTCAGTGTGTTAGTGAAATTCCTAGGTGCTAACGTAACACACGTTGGAGGGATGACGTATATATGGTCAATAAAACGTTAACATTATGTTACCGTATCAGGCGCAGCAGCAGTCCGTTTCGAGCGACGTTATGTGAGGGTATTACGGAAGTCTTGCTACCATACCAACATAATACACGCCAAACGGATAACGTACATGATCGATAAAACACTATTAATAGCAATATGTTGATGTTGTTAACTCGTATGCAATGTATGTAGTGACACAAGTTAGCAGATAACGTACACCCCCAATCTAAAGTCAACAATATGTTACTGCCGTGTTAACTCTTACGTGCGAGTGTGCAGATTACCTTATAGATGGATAACGCAACGTGTTATAGATGGATAACGTACTGGCGGGGTTTCCACAAAAAAAGGCATTTTTTGCGAGGATCCCTCCTAAATATCCCCTGTTTTGGGGCTTTAAAATATGGAGGTGTTTTTTTTTACCGGGGATGCCATGCTATCCCCCCCCCCCCCCGGGTATATGTTTGTAAGTATACCCTGGGATGTCGGCGAAAAATTGGATAAGACGGCTACGCTATGTTACTCACACACGCCCGATTTACCACTAACACAGGTAACACATGTTAGATCTCAGGAAGATCCAAAGGGTAACGTAGTAACATCACGTTAGAACGACTTCGGCCCCAATGGTAACCCAGTAACATAAAGTTAGATCCGGGGTGGTTTGTATGGTAACACGGTAACGAAATGTTACTATCAGAGCTTTACTGACGGTAACACCATGACAAAATGTTACAGAGACTTCCGCATTTAGGCTAGCATCCTAACATAATGTTACGTATGGGCCGGCTAAAACTGTAACGTATCTAACGTACGTTAAGTGTTACGTTATCCGACCCTAAGGCAATCAGATGGGGGATCAAGATAACGTAGTGTTAGTAGTGCTGGCCATTGCGTTATGTTACGTTAGTGTGTTATCTGTAACACAATGTTATGTGTTAGTAGTGCTGGCGAACATGATAGCGTTATGTCAGGGTGTTATGTATAACACTCCTCCTAAGGGTAACATATATAATGTTATTGTGTTACGTCTAACGCTGCGTCGACAATAACATTATGTTATCGTGTTAGGTCCGCTCCTAACGAACCGAAAAAAATCACGATTCGTGACTTTTTGGCATGCCAAAAGATCACGATCCGTGACATTTCAGTTCTAACGAAAAAAGCCGAAAAACGTCGCGTTTCGTGATATTTTCAAATAGTAAAAATTCTGATATTTCAAACCCATGTTTTTGGGGGCGGACCCAACTCTTGAGAGCACGCCGGGCTGGGCCGTCCGCACCTGGCCCAGCCCGTGATATATTTGAATAATCTCACAGGTCGTCTGCCAGGCCTGGCCTGTGACATCCTCAGGTCATTTTCGCGTTTGTCTTCCAGCAGTGGCTCCTCCTCCTGGAAATTTCGAGGCCACAACCTCCTCGTTAGCCCGCGCCCAGCGGTGTCTTTGGGTAGCCGCTCGTTGTCCACAAGCGACGTACCAAGCAGAGTCTGCCATGCCCCTATACCGACCCTCGGATACCGTTGGTGCGCGTGGGTTGCGTAGTGCCTTGATCAGGCGTATTTTGAGACACGACCAACGTCCCGAATCGTGATTTTGTTTTTTTAAGGGAAAAGCTAAAAAAATTGGCGTCATGAATCGTGAAAATCACGATTCACGACAAAAACCTCACGAAGCGTGATTTTTTTTGTTCGTCAGGAGTGGCCCTTAGTAAATACTGGTATGCGGATGTCGATCTGGGCATGTTAGAGTGATAACGTACGTGTTTGGTCCAAGCCTAACACTGTGTTACGGTGTTAGTTCAAGGACTGATCACGGCATAACATAATAATGTTACTGTACCAGAGCTGGACGAGACCGAGCAGCAACATAACACGTTAAGGCTCGTGCACGTTCGTGGGTTTCCAGTTAACACTGCTGTGTTACCGCGTTACCGTGATCGCTCCTCTAGTGCTAACACCATGTTAGTTAGTGCGTTACCACGTTCCTGTGTTAGGCCCCATAATGTAGATAAGTGTTATCCGAGTGTTACGCGAGGTGTGAAAAACTAAGAAAGCACGTCAGCTGTGAGTTCAACCGATCGGCAGATCGGTCGATACTCAACTTCGCAAGCTGCGTGAACCGCGCGCGTTTTCCATTATTACCCTAGCGATTGACTACTGGCCAGTGACTCCCCTGGATGCCACCAGGGTCAACGAGACGATAATACTTACAGGTGGTTCGATTTCCAAGTGATTTCGGCCAGTACCATTTCGCGCACTGAAACAGCAGATCGACACGTTAGGGCCGGGGTACACTCACAAGACAATCGAAAGTTGGTTTACAGCGGTTCACACGTGACATGCACACCAAGACACACTGGAAATTTTGAATACTCCCTGTATATGTTGCAGCAGGTCTTGACGTACAAGTACGTGTTTGTTGGGTCGTACATGTTCTTGGCCTCTTCTGCTCTTGATATATATATATATATATATATATATAAACCACAGCAAGCACACACCTACCTGTAAAATAACTGAAGAAGGTGATCCAACAGCGCAGGAGGTGATGTTCGTGTTTTCTGCAGAGGCAGGCTAGCGAGTGGCGCATTTCGATCCTTGTTCCATCTCAGACGTTCTACCAGTCAATACGATCACGAGAGCTGGATCCCAAAGCTCGCCCTGCACACGACGCCAAGAACATGGAAACAAAGGCTAAAACTGAACGCGAGCGTCAGTCTACAGCCTATCCTGTCGTGTTGATTATTTCGAAATTCTACGAAGTCCGGTCCTTGAATATGGTCCGGATCTTGATTGGAGGATTTTGTAATAAACCGAACGCGCGTGTTCTATATTGGATACGTTTTGAAATACGTCAGCGGTGAGTTCGACTGATTAAATAGTTGATACTCAACTTTGCAGGCTGCGTAATACGTCTCGTCTATATCCCATTTTTCCCGAATTTTACAAGTATTGTCATAAACCGGACGAGCGTATTCTATATGTAATTCCTTGTCGAAGATATATAGGCCTGCGGCTCCCCTGGATGCTGCCCGGGTCAACAGGACAATTTAAAATAATCATTCTGCGCACTGATACTATATAACCCGAACAAGGGATAATGATATGATGAAGCAACATGTTGAAACCTTTTCATTTCACAAATATTTATAGATTGATTGAGTGTTATTGATTTTTTGGGATGGTGTGGTTCTAAGTGTGAATAATTCTTCCGGAGATGAGCTGCTACTGTTCTTGCTGCTGCTGTTTTTGCTATACTTCTGTTGTTTTAATGGTATGGTTCTAAGTGTGAATAATGCTGCTGTTCTTGCTGCTGCTGTTTTTGTGTGGAATTTGCTCGTACCAAAGTCTGATTGAACTGACAGTGTGATTTATGTAACGGCAAATTGACCGACGGAAATATGCGGTGGGATTTATGTTTTCCCGAGTGGTTTGCATAAAAATATATTTGGATGGTTTTTTAGGGTCACGGGGAACAGGGACGAGAGCGCCCTTGTTCTCACAACCAACTACAATTCAATTCAACCACAACTACAACTATCAACAACAACAACATCATCTCTTCTTTTGCTCCCTCGCCTAATGGTAAGGTCGCGCGGCGCCACACCCGGTGTACGTGTTTTCCCCTTACGCTAGCGTTAGACTTGTAAGTCACGGTGGCTCGTACGCAGGGTGCGCCATGGATTTTTCCTCGTTCTCCTCGCTGTCTGTGGAACAACGTCCAACACTCGAAGAATACCTAATGGAGGTGGCTCGTGAAGCCCGAGAAGGAGAGCGCGCAGCGGCAAGGGAGACCGCCACCCTTGCAGAGGAAGAAGGCACGAAGGAGGGTACGCAGGCCCAGGGCAAGGAGCCCAGGAACAGCAAGAACCCATCCCAAGCCAACCCACTGCAGGTCCCGACAGCATCCCTCCCGCACCCCGCTACTTCTACTACACAGGCAGGCACGTTCCACATCAGTTATACTATAAATAATAACCCGGTAAGGCCACCAGGTTTTGACGGTTGTTTTAAGCAGGGAGAGGAAAGGCAGCACAAAGCTGGTTGTTTGAGAGGCAGATGAATGCTCATTTTTGGGAGATGGAGATGGATTGTCTAGAGGCAGTAGAGACTGCTAGACATACTAGAGTATGTCTGAAAGAATCGAGTCGAGAGGCGTTGATTGCGGAGTTTGGGAGAGATAGGGTGGAAAAGGCAAGCAGGGCTTGAGGCATTCTCCTTCGTTAGATAACATGCCCCGCAGTTGCACCTCTGGTAGCTGCAGCAGGTAGTCCGAGTGAGGCGTGGGCTGCTTTCAAGAGGCATTACCAGCCTCAGGCAGCCGCAGACAAGGCCAGGCTGACCCAGGCACGGTATAGTTTTCGCATGAAAGATGGGGAAACCCCCAATGAGTACTTTTCGAGGGGCTGCGTGCTCAGGAGCAGACGTTGTGCTGATGGAATGATTTTTCCCGATGTTGACGCTAATCAACATTTTGCCCGTAACATTTTCCCCGTTTTTGGAGTACAAAAGAGCATTTTGCTCACAAATCCAGATTTGACATATCAAGTCCTAGCAGATGTGGTGTTCTAAGGGTATGGGGAAATGGAGATGTCGAGGGAGCAGTAGCTGAAGAACGGGACGGGACACGCCCTCGTTGTTGCCAATGAGGCTCGGAGCAATGAGGGTAGTCAACATGGCGGGAGAGGTGGACGAGACGGACGGGGGAAGACCAGGAACAACGATAACAGAGGTGGACAGCGGCAGCAGCAGCAGCAGCATCGGCATCAGCCGTACCAGCAGCAACAGCAGCAGCCGCAGCAACGACAGCAGTACCAGTAGCATCAGCAGCCGTACCAGCAGCATCAGCAGCCGTACCAGCAGCAGCAGCAGCAGCAGCAGCAGCAGCAGCAGCAGCAGCATCCGCACCAGTACGCCAACGATCGGAGAGGACGCGGTTGGTGCAGAGCGTCACAGCAGTGGGGCACTGGAGGCAGAGGACCTGGCGGCAGGGGCGGCATAGGAAGGTATGGGGGCGGTCGCGCGCAAACGGTTGGGGGTAGGGGGAGAGGGTTGCCTTCGAACACCGAGAAGCGAAGGGCGTGCGGGTGGGAGTACCGCGGAGGACGACATCGCGCGCAAGGAGGCCTATGGAAACGGTGCACATCGACCTGGCCGGCCCCTACGAGGCGTCCATGGGCGGGTCTCATTATCTGATCATGTTCGTCGACAGCGCTCCGCGGTGGATGCGCGGCCGTACGGGATAGGGACCAAGTCGGAGATCACCGCGTACGTCCAGAAGTTCCTCGCCGACACCAACGCCATGGGGCGACCACTCTGCTTTCGCACGGACAACGGTGGGGAGTTCACCGACCGCAGCTTCATCGAGCTCTGCGACGCTGCTGGGATTCGACGTGAGTGCACGGCCCCGGGCAAGCCGCAGCAGAACGCCGTTGTCGAGAGCGCGATCTGGCGGACCATGAAGGGTGGCCATGCGGCTCGCCGCGAGATTCGACGGCTATTTCCGAGCGTCGACCTCGCCCGGATTCCCCATGTCGGGGCCGATGGCAACCGCCTGTGGCTGGAAGCTGTCCTTTGGGCCGCCGACTGTTTCAACCGGTCCGCGACCAAGGCCAACACCGGGTGGCGGTCACCATACGAGGTATTCTACTCGCGACTGCCGGATCTGCAGGTGGTGCTGTTTTTCCAAGAAGGCATGATGCGGGTGGACCGCAGGTCTAAATCCGACGTCCAGGCGGTACCATGCTACTTCCTGAACAACGGGTACAACCATCCGTCGTCCGCTGTGAAGGTCATCAAGGCCTCGACGGGCGGCATCTGCTACACCAGCGACGTGGTGTGGACGGTCCTGCGTGCGCCCATCATGCCCATGCCGGCGCCGCCGGACGCGGGGGGTTCAGAGTGCGCCGCCGCGCCGGCAATGCCGGGTTTCAGAATTACGTACGCGCCACCGCCGCTTCAGTCGACGCCACCGCTGCTTCAGTCGCCGCCACCGCCGCTTCAGTCGCCGCCAACGCCGCTTCAGTCGCCGCCACCGCCGCTTCAGTCGCCTCCACCGCTGCTTCATCCGCCGCCACCGCCGCTTCAGTCACTGCCGCCGGAGCCGCGACGGATATCCGGCCGTACCCCTTCGAAGACGGTTCAGTTCTCCGCCACACCGGACGTTCAGCGCTCAGCAACTCCAGAGGAGCCGTCCCCACCGTCGCCGCGACCAAAGCCTTCACCATAGCGTCGGACTTCTGTCAATGATGGATAAGACGGCGCTGTTGTCGATGTTCGATACACGGGAGGTCGTCGACGCAAGTCGCCGCAAGGAGCCGACGAGTGGAACCCGCGAGGAAACATCGCCAACAAGGGGGTCCGGGGGGATACCGTGTGCGTTCGCGACACGGCTTGCCGCTCGGGAGGACATCGACAACACCCTGAAGAACCAGCGGCCGCCCTACAAGCCTCCGGATTTGCCGTGATGCTACGCTTCTGACCTCAAGGTTCCACTGAGCCACAAGGAGGCCATGCGGTCGGAGTACGCTCATCTTTGGGAGGACTCGACGGGGCGGTAGGTTTTACGGATTGCTGGATGCGGGGACGTTTCAGCCAGTATAGCAACCAGTGGACAACTACATCAACGCAATGTGGGTGTTTCACTGGAAGGCTGATGAGTACGGTTGGGCCACAAAAACTAAGGCGAGACTATTAGCGCGGGGGGATGAGCAGAGAGCTATCATTGATTTCGGGGAATTGCGCCTACTGTTGCTGTTTCGAGTGTTCGGTTGTTGACAGCGATGGCGTGCGAACTGGATCTTGACTTGTGCCATTTTGACATTGAGCAGGCTTTCGTGCAATCTGACCTAGAGGAAAACGTATTCATGTGTTTGCCTCAGGGTTGCGGTGGACTGTCGGGGAAGATACTAAAACTGAACAAGGGTTTGTAAGGTTTGAAGCAGGCTTTAAGGGCAATGGCATGCACATCTTACTACTACGGGGGTATATAGTTAACAGGACCTATGGCATACTCAAAAACCTATATATTTAGGGATTTTGACTAACAATATTTGGTCCTGTTTACTATGGACCCCCGTAATAGGTGTCTGTTGACTTTAGGGTTTGTACAGGGCCTGGCAGATGTATGTGTGTTTCGTTTGATGGATGAGGGGAGAGCAGTGATGACTATAGTAGTGCATGTGGATGATATTTTTGCGGTAGGGGAGAGGGCAAGGTGTGACCAGTTCGGCAGGGACCTGGACCAAATGGTTCCGGTTAAGAACCTGGGAGAATTACGTTGGTATTCGGGGTATTTTTACGAGAGGGATTGGGAGAAGGGGGTGCTCAAGATTTCACAGCAGACATTCGCTGAACAATTGGCGGATGAGCACGGGATAGAGTTTGGCGAGCGTGTTCCGCTTCCTGTTGGCACGAAACTTGCAGAGTTGGACAAGAATGAAGCAACGGGAGACTGGCCGTTTCGCGAGTAGGTGGGCTCACTTATGTGGCTATCAACTCAGACTCGACCAGACATCTCCAATGCCGTAAGAGCAGTAGCAAGGTACTGCGCTGCACCAAAGTTGGTGCACTGGAGGGCAGCACTTGGTATTTTAGGGTATGTGAGACGGACTAGTTCCTTCGGCATTACTTTTCAGAGAGGTACAACCTGGGGACTGAGCTTGCAGGTGTTTGCTGACGCGGACTACGCAAGCAAGGCGACTGGCGGAAGGTCTGTTTCAGGAGGATTGGTGATGTGTGGGGGTGCCTGCGTGTCTTGGTTTTCTAGGACTCAGACGTGCGTCACACTCTCCACTACGGAGGAAGAGTACGTGGCGCTTGCTGACGTGATCAAGGAAGTGTTGTTTTTGAGGCAGGTTTGGCGTTTCATGTTGCCTGAGGTGGGAATGCCCTGCATACCGGTGTTCAAGGGTAATCAGGGTGCGGTGCAGCTTGCACAGAACCCCATTACTAACTCCAACTCCAAGCACATTGACGTGCGACACCACTTCCTCAGGGAACTGGTTGGGAGAAAAGAGATATCGATTATCCACGTACCATCCCCTTTGCAGCACGCGGATTTCCAGACCAAAGCGATATCGCGGGAATCTTTCGAGTTTCATCGTAGCCTTGCGATGAATTTATGGTGATCTCCCAGCTGGAAAGCAGAATGTGTGACACAGGGACTTAAGTTTTTATTTTTGGGTGATTGTTTGGTCCTTCGGATTTTGGTTCGATGGATTTTGTGTTTACTTTTCGGCACGGGTTTTTGGTTTTATCGGTTTTTGACCTTTCGGAACTGATTTTTGGCTATCTGGGTTTTAGGTCACTGAATTTTGACTATCTGAGATTTTGGTTCAACTGTTCTTTTTGAGTTCAGGTTTTTTGACCTTCAGGTTTTGATCGATTTTTTTGGACTCTTGGTTTTTTCTTTGCTATGAATGTAGGCAGATAATCATGACTGTGCAACGAGCAGGGGGAATGTGGAATTTGCTCGTACCAAAGTCTGATTGAACTGACAGTGTGATTTATGTAACGGCAAATTGACCGACGGAAATATGCGGTGGGATTTATGTTTTCCCGAGTGGTTTGCATAAAAATATATTTTGATGGTTTTTTAGAGTGACGGGGAACAGGGACGAGAGCGCCCTTGTTCTCACAACCAACTACAATTCAATTCAACCACAACTACAGCTATCAACAACAACAACATCATCTCTTCTTTTGCTCCCTCGCCTAATGGTAAGGTCGAGCGGCGCCACACCCGGTGTACGTGTTTTCCCCTTATTTGCTACTTCTGTTGTTTTAATGTCTCGATATTATTTTAGATGTTTTTTGTGTCGATTCGAAAGTAGTGTATACGAGATATGTATTTATGTACAAAGCGCTTCGCTCCGCGGGCGGCCTACGCCGCCCGCTACGCTCGCTCAGGAAGGAAACATCAAATTATGCGAAGCGGACAGAGGTCCACGATTGAATATTGTTTTTTTATGGCCCCTGTAGTTAGCTGCAAACTGGCGACTTGATAATGCCAAGAGTCTTGCTGCCATGCTTCAGGAGAAAACAGGTCGCACGCCACATATGCTTCGCGTCGCGGGCGGTTTCACACTACGCTCGTTCACACGTCGTACATACGTACATGCCCCAGGTAGGGTACTTATTTTCTTCGTTCGATATGCTCTGTGTCTGTGTACTCGTATGTACGAAAGATAAAACACAGAACGGCACAGCAACACAGCTAAAACAACGAAAATGAAACCGAAAAATTCTAAATGAAAAAAATCCCCGTCCCCTTTCGAGTAATAATTACTACTTGAGTGGAACACCTTACACAGTCAAAAAAAGAAAAAAATGAAAAAAAGAAAAACTCTTACAGCAGAGTTTCTCTCTCAGCTTCGTACGCCGCCCGCCCCTCTCGCGACCATCTCGCCACCGATTCAGTCCGGGTAAAGCTTCGCTCCCTCTCTGCCACAGTGAGCCCCGTCGCCCGCCTCGCGTGAAGCCCGGTGCTCACCGTGAACCTCGACGCAAGCTCGACAATGTTGGTGCTCATTCGGGGCACCACCCTCTTGTGACTCTCAGCCCGGTCGCGAAAATAAGCACCGCTTGAATATTATCTTACAATCTCGAACGCCCCTTAAATACTCGTACGTACTCTATCCAAAATCTTAAATGGAGGCCAGACAGAGCCCTATTGATGCATCCCTCGTGTCTCGAGGCACACGCGACGCCTAGGCACGAAAGCGGCGACCGCACTCCTTGCAACTCCCCCTCTACTCGCCAGCATCCGCTGACACCCGCGACGGCGCTTGGTTCGCCCGCGCAACTGTGCTCGGAGTACACGCACGCACACGAAACGAAAGAAGAAAAAAGGAAAGAAGGACTGAAAGTACGACGAGAAAAGGAGAAAACAACGACTCGCTGGAACGGTCCGGCAAGTAATGAAAGGAGGCGATTCCCAAGTGGGATCTCTGAGAGGCCAGGGATGTACCAACCGAGCACGCTCAGAGATCGAGATCTAAGTAAGTGTATCTATGCGTGAAGATGTGTCGAAGATCTACATATGTCAGGTCGTACAGGCGGGACTTATTTATTATATATATTTTTTGAAGAATTTTTAGCACCTGCTTTTTCAGCAAGAAATTATTTTGGTTCAGACATATGTGTGTATCTATTTTGCTTTCGGCACTGAGCGAAATGAGCATGTACAAGGATGTTTATATTGAATTCTCGTGTTATTACTGAGGCAAGGGTCGTGTTATTGTTGTTTACAAGGTACCTGGTACGTCGTGATAGATACGCAAAAGCGTTCTGTATGATGCCAGGTCATTGTGAAAATGTACGTAGTGGTACAGCAGTACAGCTGCATCATGGTCATAGGACACACGTATGGGGTATAGACGTTTCTTATGTCTTACATGTTGTTACTCGTGGTGCTTTGTTGATCATCAAGGCGTGGACGTATCAGTATTTTGCGTACAAATAAACCAGTACATTTATCACACGGGATGATAGGTGTCGGGGTAAGGTTTTGAGGGGTGTTGTTGCTCATAGGTATAAGTTGGTGTTGAATTTGCAGGAGTTATTACATGTCACATGATTGACATTTTTGCAGCAGGAGTATTTGGTACGGGATGATTTACACGGGATGATTGTGGTTTGGCTTTAAATTCAACCTGGTCCAAGTACGATGTGATTTCCAAGGATTTCGTTTATGAGGAGAGGTCTAATACCT
The DNA here is from genome assembly GCA_031763025.1 of Macrocystis pyrifera. Classification (NCBI taxonomy): domain Eukaryota; class Phaeophyceae; order Laminariales; family Laminariaceae; genus Macrocystis; species Macrocystis pyrifera. Next base: position 3,974,527 of record JASSKH010000014.1, read on the forward strand.
CCTCCGTACTCTGTTCTTATGTTATGTCATACTTCCTGTGCGTGTTGTATGTAGGCCCTCCGATGTTCTATATGTAATTCCTTGCTGCTTGTCAAAGATATAGGCCAGTGGCTCCCATATGTAATTCCTTGTCAATGATATAGGCCAGTGGCTCCCCTAGATTTCTATTTTCACTTTTCGATTCTGTTCGGACACCTTGGCTGATTTTTATCGAAATAAAAATGAATTCGATTTTCGATCGAGCTTTTCGATTCTGTTTTTATTTTATAAGATATGATAATATGAACTTTGCATGTACGGGAGAAGTTGATCAATCAGATCAACACGGGTTGTTGTACTCGGGACAGTCTGTAAGTGCACCTGGGACCAGCTCTGCTGTAGCAGCTGACTCGCGATCGAGAGGACGCAGCGAAGCAGGGTCGTCAAGACAGGTCCAAGGTGTGGTAAATACTGGTTTAGCTTCGCTTTAGGGCTAGGCAGCATCAGCGCCACGTGCACTACTACTTGATACATACTGCTGCTGTAGGTCGTGGCATTGTGAATGCAGGGTCGACGGAAAATTAGCGAGCCAGACGCTCGGCATATCTTGTGCGACGAGCTGATCGAGAGTTCTACTCAAGAGGAAGCTAAGAGGAAGCATCTCGCGTGTGAGGCGGCGGACCTCTCATGGATTACAGACCGGACACGGCTGCAGTGAATCACCAAGATTGGTATGCATGTCGTTTTACGCTAGGGAGCGTGTTTGCCTGTCTCTCTGACATTCGCGATCATGTGTGTGGGGCGATGGCTCGATGGCTGGAGCCTCCTGCGAGTCTCATTTCCTTACGAACCAACGTTTGTCTACAACTGCTTGTATTAACAGTCACTGGTCGTACTTCGTATTATTAATAATACAGCAAATTCGAATCGTACCGAATTCGAATCGTGCATATTTTATTAACACAACGAACATTCCCCGTTTCCTATACTAAGTCTTTGTCCCATATGTTAGTTTGGTCATCTGAAGAAGACTGATAGTGTTGTGTTTTTGTTGGTGTTTTTTTCATGTACTACTTTCTGTTGTTTTTCTTCGCAAGTGGTGTCAGGGTGTGTCTAAACCGAATCGAAAAGCTCAATAGAAATCGAATTTCGATTTCGATAAAAATTTGCTGAAGTTGCCCAACCAGAATCGAAAAGTGAGAATAGAAATCCAGGCGCAAAGCAACGGAGAGCACAACCTACTAGGCCGTTCGCATATGTGCACACATGCCGGCAATCTAGCGCTCGGTAACACAGAGATCCACCATACGAGCAGGCAAACGCGACGGCAATTCGATTCCGGGAGGTCGTTGGGCCTCCCATGGAGGTGGTGGCGCGCCAAACGTTGACGCCGCGAGATCAAACTTGAAATTATACTGAGAACGAACTTCCGGCCTCGTTCTTGAGGGCATCATCCTGAATTTTCCTCAAACTATGTTCGCTCTGGCTCGAACGCCGGGAAACAAAGGCCTGAGAACGTCGGGGCTGGTGTTGTGGTTCGCCTGCTGACTATTTACGGGAGGTCTGTGCGGCTATGTTGCCGTGCTAGCTGTGGGTTGGCTATGTGTACTGCGGTCCTGATGTGATATATTTTGACGTGGCTGCCCTGACCAGTAGGACGAGCTGAATTGTTGCTGTTTATACTTTCGATTTCCTTTTCGATTCCCAGCCGTCAACTTTTTGATTTTGGCATTGGGTTGTAAATAGAGGTCGGTATCACTTTTGAAAACGCTCTGGTATTATATATGATACATTCGTAAAAAAGAGAGGTACATGATATCATGTCATACGATATATATATGGTATATCATATATGATTATCATACGATATGATGATATGATAATAATTATATTTATCATACGATATCATATTTATATCATATCATATTATGATATGTATATGGTATGATATGACAGAAAACCCTCCCAGATACAGCATATTATATCGTATGGTATGATAAAATAATATATATGAAAGAAAACCCTCCCAAGCGCCAGAGAATTGTGATGTGTGATGTGGGAGAGCAGTAAGGGTTCCAAGGGAAGATGATCCACAGAAGAGGTGTGACACAGGTGTCTGTGCTTGGTCAAACTCAGACCTAGTTCTTATTGGAGTTTTCTTTTTTTATTGGTGCGAAGCTTGCTCAAAAGGGGCAAGTGAGAAGAGTGAGAAGGGAGGGGGGGGGGGGAAGCCGATGCTTTTCGAAGCCAGGAGTATCATCTGGCTTCAAACGGCTATAATCTACCGGCAAGGGTGCATGCTACATCCTCAACTTCAATAGTGCAACACCCCGTAAGGGTGTATGCGTTACCCTCGACTTCAACAGTACAACACCTCGTAGAACCTGACGTACGAACATACCACGTGCGTACATCTCTGTCTCCTCGGCTACTCAGATGTTAGTCTGCGTATCATGTCCGCGAATACAAATAGCTTAATCCAAACGGGATACGTACGTGTACGAGGGATACTAGCCTGCGTTCCGGATATTACAACTACGGAATACCTTATTCCAGACGGTAGAAGGGATACGTCTACGGAAGAATACTAATCTGCACACCGGTATTACAAATACAAGATATCATATTCCAGACGGCAAAAAGGAATAAGATCCAATCACTAGAATAATATCTAACGGTCCCTACTGATGGTTGGTCTATATGCTATAAACTAATGTACTCTATCACATTAGCCCACCCTGAAAAGCCGTAGATGCAGATCCCACGACGATACAGAGATGGCTACTTAGACATTAGAAATTCGGAAGAGGGGGTCGAAGATACTGCTATTCAAAACAAACGACAACCCAATGAGACCATAGACCAATTCACACCTCGTAAATGAGGCTAAGACGCCTCTGGTAGGCAGCATTCGTGCTAGAGAAGGAAAACGTGAAGGAAACGAAAGAGCAACGACAGAAAAGGATGTCGGCCGTGGTAGAATACGAGGAACGCCAAAGGGGTGGTCGGCTACTGTGGGCCCGATAGAAATAAAAATCGTGGCTATGCGCGTTGTAGGCCTATGAGAAAGGCGGGAGAGATCGAGCAAGGTAAGGCACGAACTAGGAAGCTAATGGAAAAGCCGGCAATAGACTTGATGCGGGACGAAGTCCACATGAAACTAGAGCGAGAAGGACATAACAAGGTCCCTAGCTAGGTGTGTTTACCAAAACAAAAAAAAAAACGAAGAAAAGGAACAAAGAAGAAAGGAAAGAAAGAAAAGAAAAAGAACGACAGATAACAAGGAAGGAAAAAGAAGAAAGAAGGAAAATAGAAAGACCAGAAGACCGAAAGACCACCCCTGAGGAAAGGCAAAAAGGAGGTGCAACAGAAAGGTAGACCCGGGAGGTACAATAACACTTTTTGTTGCGAATTGCGTCCTAGTGAAGCAAACGGAACGTGGGGTGCTAGATGGAACAAACACATAAGGCGAACGCGTGTCCCAGACAGCGATCGCACAGAACATCCCGGCCCGAACCTAGTATATGACAATCTAACGCATCCGCCGACCATTAGCTACGGTTAACTGGTCGGGCGGATGATTGGTAGGGGGGGTGCATTAGCATTTCGTAGCGCTCCGCGTGCTAGTCCTCTGGCCTGATGACGCTGAAGGCACCAGGATCCTTGAGTCGCACTCCGTGAAGTGGTGTTGAGGGACGGAAGGAGTGTGATCTTGATCGGGCCCGGGTCGTCGAGGAAGCGGACGATGTAGGAGTGAGCGGAGGAGGTGTCGGTTGAGGTGCGCGGCAACTTTGCCCAACCACCAGAGACCATCGCGGGCTTTGTACCAGAGGACTGATCGACCTCGAGGCGTTCGGGCGGTGGAGAGATGTCGTCGAAGGTGACGTGGAAGGGCGGGGACTTGGTGGAGAAGGAGCTGAGCACGTACTTAGTTAGGTCGGCCGGTAGGTGTTTGGGGAGATCGTCGATGTCGTCGGGGTTCCGGCAGGGCTTGCAGCGTAGAACGGAGACGCGGTGCTTGGATTCCCGCCCCGGCATGTCCGAGGGAAGGTCGAAGTAAAGGAGCTTGTCGTGAAGGGGCTGCCCATCCGCAACGGCTGAGGTTGGTGCTGGGCCCACGGCAAGAATCTTGAACGGGCCAATCCAGTTGAAGGAGAGTTTGGTCTTGAGACCTGTGGCGTCGGTGCCTTTCTTGGCGCCCTGGCGAATAGTGGCAGCGGTGTTGTAGATCCATGCCCAACCGCCGACAGAGAACGGAGTGGAAAGGCGGAGGGCGTCCATGATGGGGGCGTTGCGGCGGTCGAAGCGTGAGACGTAGACCGCGTGGAGTTCCCGGACGGCGCGATAGGCGCGTTGCTGGCGAGCAGTAGCGAGGTCAATGTAGGCGAGCTGGTCCCGGTTGAGCCTTTGATGTCCACCGATGTTGGGAGAGTCGAACACGCTGAGGGGAGGCGAGGTAGTCGGCCAATGTGTACTTCGTTGGGGACCAGTCCGGTGGCGGCGCTGACGGAGTTGTTGTAGGCGCTTTCGATATGAGGAAGATGCAAGTCCCAATCGTTTTGTAGTTCGTTGCCGACCATGGCGAGCATCAAGACCATGGTGTGGTTGACGCGTTCGAAGCCGCCGTTGGTGCAGGGGTGGTAGGAACTCGTGGAGATTTTGTTAATGCCGAGGCGTTCGTAGAGGGCGCGGGAGAGTTTGGCGCAGAATTGCAGGCCGTTGTCGGAAAGGAGAGTGACGGGGCATCCCCAGAGAGGGATGTAGCGATCGACGAGGATGTCGGTCGTGCCGGATGCTGTGAACTCGGCTTCAGTGGTGGCGTACATGTCGGCGCGGCGGCTGAAACGGTCGGTGAAAAGCAGGATGTAGGCGTTGCCCCGAGGCGTGATGGGTAAAGGCCCGAAATAGTCGACGCTGACGAGTATACCGGGGCCGTTTGGTAGCGGCACGGAGAGGGTGGGCCAACGAATTGTTTGGCCCGAAGACTTTCGCGCCTGGCACTTGAGGCAGCGGCGGAGCCACAAGCGGGTGGAGATGTCCATGCCGATCCACCAGTAGAACCGCATAAGCACGCTGAGTGTCCGAGAAACACCCAGGTGGCAAGAGGTGGTGGAGTGGCAAGTGTGTAAGACCCACGGTCGCATCAACATTGGGACGTAAATGCGAGGTGGCAATGTGAGGGGTTGCGGCGTAGTCGTACGAGGTTGGCCCAGGGGAGTCATGTGTGCTCGGTGAACGAGAAGGACTGTGTCGTCGTCGGTTGTGTGCAGCTGGCCTTTCGCGGCGAGGGCGAGGACCTCCGAGAGAAGTGGGCGACGGGTCGAGGGAATGTAGTCTAAGAGGTCGCCCGGTGTTGGTGAAGATGAGCCCAAGGAAATATATCATATAGTAGCTAAGCAAAGGGGTTCGGTGCGTTGTTCGCGCGCCCAATCGGTGGAGGTACAACGCTCAACACAGGAACTAAGGTGTGGGTCGTCAGCAGACCGGTTCAGGTAGTGGGAGTGGCTGAGTAGGGGAGGGAGGGGGAGAAGGCCCTGGGGCGGTGGATCGTGGTGGTGGCAGGGACATTAGTAGCGTAGCGCCGGCTGGAGTCGCTGATGAGGGCGAGTGTTGAGCGGCGCCGCGACGAGCTGCATCCGGTCGCCGAGGCAGTGGCCGGGGTGCGACGGCAGGTGAACGACGGTGGGTTGGTGAAGGTCTTGAGACTGCCGTAGTTGACGATCGACGGCCAAATCCGTAGTCCGTGGGAGCAAGGGGGGTCCCAGAAGGAGCGGCAGAACGGCGACGGGTCCGAGAAGAAATTAGGCCTGACGAGGTACGAGGAGTGGCCGAAGGTGAGACGCCCAAGGTGGGCGATGGGGATACGAAGGGTGGCCTGAAAGCCACACCAGCAGGAGCGCCAGCGGTCACGGCGGCTTTTTCGGAGCTGAAAGGCGATTCGTCGATGGAGTCGAGGATAGAGAGATGACCGACAAAGGCGTTGCGAAGCGAGTTGACGGTGGGGTCTTGGGCTAAGCGGGGGCCGGCGGGAAGGCTGCGTGGCGGTCCGGCGGCGGGGTCTTGAGCAAGGCGGGGGCCGGCGGGAGGGCTGAGAGGCGGTCCAGCAGCGGGATCTTGAGCAAGGCGGGGGCCGGCGGGAAGGCTGCGAGGCGGTCCAGCGGCGGGACCTTGAGCAAGGCGAGGGCCGGCAGGAGGGCTGCGAGGCGGTCCAGCGGCGGGATCTTAAGAAAGGCGGAGGCCGGTCGGAGGGCTGTGAGGCGATCCAGCTGCAGTGTCTTGGGCAAAGCGGGGGCCGGCGGGAAGGCTGCGAGGCGATCCAGCGGCAGTGTCTTGAACGGCGGTAGAAGTCACAGTAGAGCAGGGGGTAAGAACCAAGTCCGAGTTGTCCATACGTGGTCCGTGTCGGCGGAAATCGGTATAGTCGTTTTCGGTGCAGGGGAGTGATGGGATGGTGTCGCAGGGAGCGGTTGAGGGTGGGAGCCCACCCAAACCGATGCCCGGGGTGAAGGGGTCGATCGGAGTAAAACCGCAGGCTTGGAGAAGGTTTGATACCGTTGGTGTCGGGAGGGGTTAGGCGGTTGGGTCCGGTGCGGTCGAGATCGGTCGCTGGTTGTGGAAGTCGCGATAGGAAGTCGGCATTTCCATTAGCTGAGCCTTTTCGGTACTCCAAGGTGTAGGAGTAGGCGGAGAGGAATTCCAGCCAGCGTGGGACGCGAGCGTTGTGTTCACCGACTTTAGCGATACTCTCAAGCGCCTTGTGGTCAGAGTAGATGTGGAACTTGGTGGACCAGAGGTGGCCGCGGAGGGGTTTGATAGCCCAAACGAGGCTACCGGCTTCGAGGTCGAGGGGGGTCCAGGATCGTTCGTTGTCGAGAGTGGTGAGGCTGATAAAGACGATGGGACGGACGGAACCGTCGAGTTGTTCTTGTTCGAGAGTCTCGCCAAAGCCGTCGATGCTGGCGTCGCAGTAGAGGCGAAAAGGTCGAGAGTTGTCGGCAACGGCATCACAGTCTGGGTATACCAAGACCGGAGGGGTAGCGAGGTTGTGGAGGATCTGGCGAACGATAGTTTCCATTTCCGGGGTGAAAACGAACTTAACGCCTTGTTTGAACAGGGCGTTAATGGGTCGGAGCCTAGTGGAGAGGTTCTTCAGGATTTTACGATAGTATCCAATGCCTCCGAGGAGTGATCGCGCTTGCTTGGTGTTCGTAGGCATGGGCATCCGAGTTAGGGCGGCAACCTTGTCGGTGTTAGGCTTAACGCCGGAGGAGGAAATGGTGTGTCCCAAAACGTCGGCGCTGGTAGCGCAAAGCTTGGCTTCGGACGGGGATAGCTTGAGGTTGTGTTTTCGAAGGCGGAGCGGATATTGGCGACGTGGGCCGCGGGGTCGGGGTCGAAAACTATGACGTCGTCGAGGTAGGCCGCTACGCGGTCAAGGTCTTTGATTACCTCGTTGATGACCTTGACAAACCAGTCGGGCGCGGCGCTGCTGCCTTGGGGCATGACGAGCCACTCGAAGAGTCGGGTGGGCGTGCAGAAGGCGGTCAGGGGTATGGTGTCCTTGTCGATGGTGATTTGGTGGAACGAAGACACTAGATCGAACATGGAGAAGATGCGGCCTTTGCCGAGGGAGTCGAGAACCTCGTCGACGCGGGGGATGGGCAGTTAGCCCAGGGAGCTGATGGCGTTAAGCTTTATGTAGTTCACGGTTATCCGAACATTGCCGTCTTTCTTGGGAATGGCGACCATAGGGCTGGCGTACGGGGAAGTGGAGTGTTGGATCAGACCGGCAGCCAGATATTGGTCGAGCACAGCGTCGGCCTTTTTGGCGAGAATAGCGTTGATGCGGTAAGGGCGGGAAAAGACGGGGGCGCTATCCGGGGGGATGGAAAACTTGAACGGAATAGGGGAGAGCCGAGAAGTCGGTTTTGGACGTGGAGAATACGTCGGGAAACTCGCAAAGAATGTCCCCCAGAGCTGCGATGACCGAAGGGGACCAACCAGAACCGCGGAGGTCGAAGGAGATTTTGCGGAGGTGTAGCGGACGTCGGTCCCAGAGGCGGAGGAAGCTTATCCGTTGGTCGGCAGTTAGGCGTTCCAGGAGTTTGGGGCAAGGGGCCTTGGGGGGATCCGCGGGGGGTGTACCACGGGGATGTTGTCGTGCAGGGCGTGAACGTCGATAACAGCTGAGGCTGAAGGTGACGTTGCGGAGAGACCTTGCAGTGCTGATACCGTTTTTTTGTGTATGAGGGGAGAGGAGGAAGTCCCCAGAAGGTCGCCTGGTTCAATATCAATGAATCCCGAGAGCGGGATGTTTTGGTAGCCGTTGGCGACGAAGATTTCGGTTTCGGGGTCAAGGCCGTCGCGGGAAAGCATGTCAACGAGGTAGTGTCCGGTGGGGGCCGGAATGCTGGAGGGACGCACCAGATTTACCTGGACGAGAGACGGCGTAGCCGAAAGGGAGATTGCGTGAGCGCCCGCAAACTCGAGGTGTAGGGTGTCGGGAGAAGGTCGGTGGTCGTGGATGAAAGCGGAGAGACCATGCTTGTAAGAAGTGGTTAGGGAGAGCTCGCCAAAGAGCGGTCGCGAGGGGAGGCGAGGCAGGGTTACGTACGTGCGTTGTTCGAACCGCATCCAGCTATCTCGTCCCAGTAGAACGGGGTGTTGCATAGTCCCATGTGGCACTATGCACGCCCATACGGCGAGCTCGGCGGAGGGAGTGCTGTCGTGCAAGAACTAGATGCCGAGTCGGACGGAAATCGAAGTGAGGAGCGGAGCGGATTTACCAAAGCCGCCCCAGGAACGAGGAGGACCGTGTCGTTCGCAGATGTCCGACGCAGCGTTGTTGTGCTTCATACAGGCCCAAGCTTCAGCGGAGATGAAGGTCTGGGAGGAGCCGGTATCCAGGAAAGCTACTAGGCCGTAGCGGTTGGATGCGGAGGGTCCACTGTGTACTTTGGTCCTGGTCGTGAAGGAGGCGTCGTCGACGGTAACTATACCGCTCGAGAGCCCTGGTCCGTGTTCGGCAATGAGGGAGGAGAGCGCGGAAGGGAGAGCAGCTCCGGACGAAATGGCAGAGACCAATGCATGCGGAGGAGTGGCCTCAAGAAGGAAAGAGGGCAGTAGGTGGTCCAGCGTGGAGTGCGGTGTAGAAGCTGGAACGATTGCGCTGATCTCGTGGATCCCATTGTCGGAGGGTGACGCGAGAGGCGCGGGAGGCGGGCGGGAGCGGAGGGGGGGGGGAGGCAAGCTGGTGGCGGATCTTCATGAGGATGTCGCCCAACAGGTCGAGTCCCGGTCAGTGTGGAGGTTGTAAGGCTCGTGTATCGTCACATCTGAGGCCGATGCCCCAGACGAGGTCGTAAGGACTTGCTTCGGCGAGGAACTTGTCGCCGGTGTCTACGAGTTGTTGTAGTAAAGGGGGAACCGAAAATTTGGCGAGGTTGCCCTTGAAAACGATGTCGCACCGATGTTGTACCCAAAGCTCTTGATTAAAATTGGAGATCGAGCGGCCGAGGCGTTTTTGTTGTGCGGGATTCGGAGAGATCATGATCATCCGGCGAGTTGCTGTGTCGCCGAAAAGCTTGGCCTTTTCCGACATCCTGTACTGTTCCGCACAGTTGTAGTGCTCGTTGTCTACGGTGAACATCGAAGGATACCACTGGCAAAAAATCGAGAACTTGGGAGGGGCTCAGAGTCGAGGGGAGTGGAGAGGGGGACGTTGTGTGGGACGTTGTCGGGGAAGGCGTGGGTGAGACGGCTTCGCTCCCCGAAAACGTGTGGGGCAAGGTCGATAGTGATGAGGCCCCGGGAGGATGTACGTGACGGCGAGACGCTCGTGACAGAGCACCCTGAGAGTCCCTGCTAACAGCATTTAACGTATGTGGAGGAGGGAATAACTCGGAAGAACATGCGGTACCTGTAGTAGTCCGTGACCGGGGTGTGGGTGTCGGTACAGGTGGCTCCTGGCATAAACTTGTGACTTGGTCGAGTCTTCCGCGGGTGAATCCGCGGGAAAACCGTCCCTTGGGCCCAGGGAGAGTGGTGTGGTCAGCACGGGGCGGGTAGCTACGAGTCCGGGAGATCCTGCAGAACCAACGGAGGTCAAGTATGTGCTGTCCGGAATCGACGGACGCCGGTTGACGTGTGCCGCTAACATCGTTCGTCAGAGGACGTAGGTGAGTTGGGAGTCGATGGCCCTTGGGGGGGAGCAGAGCCGTAGAGGGAGTGGATACCGCTGTTGGCCGTTGTTGTCGTGTCGCCCACAAGATTGGTACGATCCGCAGACAGTTCGGCAATGTTGGGCAAGGCGCGGCGTCGCGCATCGACTGGAGACACCGAGGGGAGCGTTGAGGGAGTCCTCGGTATGCCCGCCTCCTCCTGCCCACACCTCAAACCAACCGCTTGAACAAGGAAGCCAACCCTAGATGGAGGGGTTGATATTGAAGATAGGTTAGAAGGGGGGGGGAAAGATGGGGAGAGGTCGGGAGAGTAAGTAGAGCCGGCGGCTCCTGTTCAATACGCTGCCCGAGGGTCCAGAGAGGTACCCGGCGTGGTGGCGTGTAGTGCCGCTGGTGAAGTCGCGAGCGGTTCTTCACCATCGGCTGGTCAGTTAGTACGGAAGGTGCCCGGTTGCCGGGAGTTTTGATTGCCTCCGTGTTGTGAAGGACCGAGGCGCATGTTAGCTGGGGTAGTGGGGGTCTGGGTTGAGGGACCAGTTACGGTGAGGGCAGATGAGGGAGGTCCTTGAGGGGAGGGGGGGGTGAGCTGTGGTGCCGAATTATCCCGGGAGTGGTGGTTGTTGGGAGAGTAGTTTGTCCACTGAGAGCCTGCAGTACGGTTGGAGTTGCCGTGGAAGCGCTCGTGTTTAGAATGGGAGTTGGACCGGCGGTTGTTATTGGAATTGCCGGCAGAGTTGTGTCCCCTCGAGTTAAAACGCTTGAAATAAGAGTTCGAGTTCCGATGAGCATGGCGTTCGTGTTGTCCCCGACGGTATGAGAGCATACGTCGTTGCCACTGTTGAAAAGCGTAGCCTCCGTCGTTGAGCTGGTCGAGTCGGGGATTCAGCACGCCTGACTTGTTTATGAAGGGACTCTGACACGTCTTTACGCAGTGGTCCTGTCCGCCACAGTTGAGGCATACGCCACGCCATGTGCGAAGAGCAGTCGCTCTGGCAGTAGCGCCAAGGAGAGGGCTCCAGAGGGGGGGGGGTCGGTGGTCGAAAACGTGGTAGACACCATGTACACTTCGTCGAAGTGTTCGAGAGGCCAGTGGGTGTAACCCAAAGTGAAAGGGTCAATGTCTGGGGACGTAGAGACGTTCATGACATAGGGGTTGCGTTGGGAGCCTTGTTGGTTTGGGTTGGAATAATTGCGCGAACGCGTCTGCTGAGCAGGATCCGATGACGGCGGGGAAGACGAAAACATCGTGTGGCCTCCTGGGGAGGTATAAGAAAAATATTTTTCGCCGTTTATGGCAGGTGTATTATTCGTAGCGTACACTTCATGAGCCTTCCACATGGCCGAGACCGAAGGAAAAGGTTCTACCGCAGTCATCAATTCACCCGGGTACAAAACCGGAGTCAACGCAGGAAACTGTCCACTAACACTGGTCCGCGCACTACCTCTAACACCATGGCGTCGCTAGGCTTAAATACCTTTTCAGAACCTTGTACCACCGGTGTCAACTCCCTCAAAGCCCGCAAATAAATCGATTTATTTGGGGTCGGGTGGTCCCGCCCGTGTCCCGTGTTGGAAGGAGGTATAGAGATACGACCTTGTAGACCCGTATGAAGAGAGAGTGCAGAGATACTTCTGCGGACTTGGCTGTAGTAACGGACTACGTTTGTTCGCAACAGTATCTTGAACGACGCTGGCTGGCCCGGGGCCGCGGGTTTCGTACTGCGAGGGTGGAAAAGGGACCCACGCCCGGGCTGTTTTGGGAGGGCGGGAGTCATATACCCGGGAGAGGAAGGGGAGGGAAAACCCGAAAAACAATAAAAAAGAATGCTAAAGTCCGGAGGAAGGTGGGCACGGGAAGGTGGTGTCTGTCGAACGGGTGGAAGAGGGTACCGTAGCAACCACGTACTTGACTCGCTTTGTGATTCAAAGACAAAGCTCTCGGCAAAATCATCCTCCAATTGTTGACTCTGTGTCTGAAGACCGCTGTCGGTTGCTGTCAGATTTAGAGACCGACTAATTGTACTGGTATTCGCGTCTTCTACGTCGCGAAGTGTGTTAGTAGTCGTCAAAAGTTCCGCTGAAATTTTATCCGCAAAAGAATTTCATCAATACGGCTCAAAATTTCTCTCTCATCGCCGAAGGTTCCACTATATTCATCCAAGACTGTACGAGTGCGTATTTCTGGAAAAAAATACGATTATGCCTGTCCAAAAGGAGTGGTGTAACGTTGAAATTTCGTCATAGGTTTCCCAAGCTGCAAAAGTTTGCAAATCTGGTGAAAAAATGCGATTAGGACGGCTGGAATTTACGTAAGGTTCGTCGAAAAGTACACCACTCGGGGGACCTGCATGTTTTGGCAAATCTGCAAAAAAATGCGATTACGACGGCCGGAATTTACGTATGTTTCGTCGAAAAGTACACCACTCGGGGGACCTGCGTGTTTTCGCAGATCTGAAAAAAAACGCGATTACGACGGCTGGAATTTACATATGTTTCGTCAAAATGTACATCACTCGGGGGACCTGCGTGTTTGGGCAAATCTGCAAAAAAAGTGCGATTGCGACGGCCGGAATTTACGTATGTTTCGTCGAAAAATTCGTCATTCGGGAGACTTGCATGTTTTGGCAAATAGATAAAAAAAATGCGATTAGGACGACTAGAATTTACGTGTGTTTCGTAAAAAAAAATCATCATTCAGGGGACCTGCGTATTTGGGCAAATCGGAAAAAAAGTGCGACTAGGACATGTAGAATTTACGTATTTTTCGTCAAAAAATTCATCACTCAGGGGACCTGCGTCCAAAAATATACTCTCCTTGCGAGTAGTATTTTGCGAAGGCGTCAGATGAGTCATCGGTGCAAAATATGCTCTCTAAAACGCCACGCTCGTGAGGTTCCACTAAGTTGGTGAGGGAGGCGGGGGGGCACTGCGTTCAGGGTTTCTCTGTGACGCGGTACGTACGAGGTCCAGATAATTTTCAAGCTCATCAGGGCTTATCGAAGACCAATGAACTGCGTGCTCTGTCTGAGGGAAGTCGGACAAAAATGTAGCATCATCAAACTGTGCGCTATCCAACTCATCATTCGTGGACGGAGCGACTAGGTTCGTGGGTGGAAGCGGGTGAGGTAACTGCAACCTGTCTATTACACGCGCAAAATGACTGGTGTGAAGAACGAGGTGCCGGGTGTTCGCAAACTTTTTTATACAAGGCAAGGCCTCATCGCGAGGATATGTTATATGAAAATCGTATGGGCTACAAGCGTCGGTCGGCTCTGTGGGGGTGTACGACTGAATATTTTTGGTCTTCAGCCGTGATATTACGGGGGTCCATAGTTAATAGGATCTATGGTATACATAAAAACCTATATATTTACCTATTTTTACTAAAAAAAAATGGTCCCGTTAATTATGGACCCCCGTGATAGTTGTTGTGAGTAAGCGTTCAACGCAGCGATAGTCGCTGTCGGTGTCGACATGAACTTATTTGCATCAGCAACAGAGATGTGCATTTCAGCGACGTCTGATTCGTCGTCGAAATCCAAACTAGAAATAGCTTCATGAAAAAGGATGATCTGAGGTGAGATCACTACGGAAAGCTCGTCAGACGGGTCGACCATTAGAAACGCACGGACGCGAAGGCGGAGGCTATTTAACAGGCGCAGGCGCGCGCGCTACGGCGGTTGTCTCTAGAAGCCGGCGTAACGCGTGCGCGTTGCGTTACCTTGTAGTGCTACCCAATGGAGAACATGAACGCTGGTAGACAGAAAGACAAATACAGAAAAAAAGGAAGAAAGACAAGGTACTCTAAATACAGTGACTCGACTCATGCCAACACAAAAAAAAGGAGGAAGGCTCACACTAACGGGAGAAGACTCGAACAACAGGTCGAAGCGGTGGCCACGAGCAGAGATGTAGTCCGTAAGACGCCGCCAAGTGTGATGTATGATGTGGGAGAGCAGTAAGGGTTCCAAGGGAAGATGATCCACAGAAGAGGTGTGACACAGGTGTCTGTGCTTGGTCAAACTCAGACCTAGTTCTTATTGGAGTTCTCTTTTTTTATTGGTGCGAAGCTTGCTCAAAAGGGGCAAGTGAGAAGAGTGAGAAGGGAGGGGGGGGGAAGCCGATGCTTTTTGAAGCCAGAAGTATCATCAGGCTTCAACCGGCTATAATCTCCTGGCAAGGGTGCATGCTATATCCTCAACTTCAATAGTGCAACACCCCGTAAGGGTGCATGCGTTACCCTCGACTTCAACAGTACAACACCTCGTAGAACCTGACGTACGAACATACCACGTGCGTACATCTCTGTCTCCTCGGCTACTCAGATGCTGGTCTGCGTATCATGTCCGCGAATACAAATATCTTAATCCAAACGGGATACGTACGTGTACGAGGAATACTAGCCTGCGTACCGGATACTACAACTACGAAATATCTTATTCCAGACGGTAGAAGGGATACGTGTAAGGAAGAATATACTAACCTGCGCACCGGTATTACAAATACAAGATATCATATTCCAGACGGTAAAAAGGAATAAGATCCAATTACTCGAATAATATCTAACGGTCCCTCCTGATGGTTGGTCTATATACTATAAGCCAGGGTACTCTATCGCAGAATCTCCCGAGATCCACTTTCTTCTTTGAGGACCACCGCCCCAACGGGTATAGGGTGGACCGTAACTGGACCAAGTCCGGCGGGAAGGCCTCATAGCCTCAGTTTTTGTTAGTGGGTGAGCTTGCGCAAGTCCCACACTACCCGGGAGAGATGACTCTCCCAGGTGGCTATCTCCAATGCACCTGCTCCTCTCGGGGGTCAGGTCGGGTCAACGTGCCCAAACTCCAGGGGTAACAACAGTGTGTTCTGATGTTACAACGGGAGCTATGGGCTAAATTGACACACGACACGAAGTTGGAACGTGGAAGTGTGGTGAGCTTAAGCTTTATTTTTACCAATCCGCCGGAGGATAAAAATAAAACAAAATCGTTCTTCGAAATAACCTGACATGATGGCTCTAGCTAGTAGTATAGCTCGCACACAAGGAGAGAGCCATCATAGCTTGTCTGCCGTAGTCTACAGCAGCAGTCATTATCATGGCATGGTCTTCTTTGTGGTTCGCGTTGAAGTTGGAGTTGTCATTGTTTAATCTTTTTGACGATGATTGTCGTATTTCGGCTTGCTTGTGTTTAAATAATGAGGCGCGCGAAGCGCGCAGCGCGGGCCTTTTTTTCCTTGGAAAAAAGAAAGAAAGAAAAAACGCCGCGCTGCGCGCTTCGCGCACACACCTCATTTTCTACCCGTCGACATCCAGCACAACCAATGTCCGTGTCGATTCTTCAATCGTAGAGAGATACAAAGTCCTGTGGTCCCGGCTATACTGCGCCACTTAGACACGTTGCCACGCATGCAATGCAATGTCATGGCATCATACTGTATACAAAAGGCACGACATTCTTTATATATTTTTGTATTTTTTTTCATCATCACTTTTACTTTCCAGCCCACTCGTAGGAAGTTTTACCCTCGACGATCTTCTGGACAAGCCGGGGTCACAGGTAGGTGTCGTCCCTTCTCCCCCCCGGTACGTGCCTTTATTTTTTGTCGCGCATAGAACAGGATATTTTCGGACTTCAGGATGAAAGATTACTTCAGGATGAAATGCGAAAAAAATTAAATTTCTAAAAAAATACCAAGGAAGCCAACTTTTTGTTTTTCGTTTCTGGGGTGGGTAGATATCACCACAAGGCACCACCTCACGGTTGTTTGGGGTCCCAGGACCCAGCGTCGCCGCTCGCTGTCACAAACGGATTTTCACCTATTTCCGCCGTTCTCGGTGCGGGTAAGAATTCGATTTTTTGTTTTGACGGTGGTGAGAGGCGATGCGAGATCGTGTGACACCGAAAATTCGCGACGTGGTGCTTTGTGGTGACTTCTACCCCCCCCTAGAAAAATGAAGACAAAAAATGTTTCCTTGGTATCTTTTCATCGATTTCTATATTTTTAAGTTTCATCCTGAAGTAATCTTTCATCCTTGAGTCCGAAAATATCCTAGGGTTCAGCATTCTCACTGCTCGTCGATTTTCATCGAATGTAGCTAACTCACGCTCTCTCTCGCGCTTTCCGCTTGTCAATTTTTCAAGCAAGAAAAAGTCCCTACGAGCATGCACTCGGTGAGATTTGAACCCACAAAATTGATCTTGATAGGCACGCGGACCACCTACCAAGCCACCGGGGATGCCGGCATACATGCCTTGGGCCCGAGGACCTAGGTATATAATTAATAATTTCTGATTGTTGCGTGCGTATGTGTACGTACCTAAATATAGCAATGTGCGCCTTGTTTATTCCGTGGAAGGAAGCGAAATATCCAAATCCAAATCACGAACCAAACGACGACTGGTTCGAGGAGATGGCACGCCTTGTCGCCCTTAGCTATGGCGGCGAGTCAGCGTCAGTCCCGGGCTGCTTGTGTGACGGTACAGGCATCCTTTACTACCTGTGCTCTGTGCCATGACCATTACCCTGAGCAGCTTGTTTGCTCAGGGTAAACCCCTGTTTTGCAGCCCGTAACCCTGAGCATCTGGAAAAAAAGAATCTGCTCAGGGAAAAAAATAGCCGTCAACGTCTTTTATGCGGACAGACTTCGACAAACCCTGAGCAACAATCACCCTGAGCACTTTCTTTTTTTTTCTTTTTTTTTTCCGAAACTCTCAAATATATATGTATGCTGCCGTTGTTGCACAGGACATACACGCTCCATGTATGTGTTGTTGTGTTGTTGTTGTTGTTGTTGTTGTTGTTTTTCACATTAAACCGTTCTTTCTACCCGTCGACATCCAGCACAACCAATGTCCGAGCCGATTCTTCTGAGAGATACAAGTTCTGTGGTCACAAAGCTACGCCACGGAGATACAACGTTGCCACGTATGCAATGCAATGCCATGTCATCACACGGCGTACGACAGGCACGACATACGCATTCCATGAGCTAGTGAAACGAAACGAAGCAAAGAGAAAAAAAAACAAAAACAAGAGACAATTCGAAAGAGAATGTGCAGGCGGGCCCAAGGTATGTAATTAATAATTCCTGATTGTTGCGTGCGTATACGGACCGGCGTCCCCGGTAGCTTGGTAGGTGGTCCGCGAGCCTATCAAGATCGCTTTCGTGAGTTTTCGTGAGTTCGAGTCTCACCGAGTGCATGCTCATAGGAACTTTTTCTTGCATAAAATTGATTGGCGGAAAGCGCGAGAGCGTGAGTTAGCTGTACATTCGATGAAAATCGACGAGCAGTGGGAATGCTGAACCCAATGCGCGATAAAAACTAAAGGCACGTACCGGGGGGGAGAAGGGACGACACCTGTGACCACGGCTTGTCCAGAAGATCGTCGAGGGTAAAACCTCCTACGAGTGGGCAGGTAAAAGTGATGATAAAAAAAACAAAAAAAAACAAAAAACAAAAAAAAAAAAACGTACCGCATTATAGCAATGTGCGCCTTGTTTATTCCGTGGAGCGGCATATAAATGCTGCTGTTGTTGTGCCACCAGGTATATACGTGGTACGTACGATGCCTTGTCGCTGGTATTGTATTAGCCTACCAGGTGCTGTATAGTAGGTGTTGTAGGCGAGTAGAGCGTTTGCCCACTACTGGTGGTAGAGCAGTTAAAATATAGTACTATTAATAATAATTAAAAAATGTAAAGAAAGGTTTCCAACAACTATAACTCGGCTTTAATACTATATGAATACAATACTGATGCTACTTAATATTGCTCTTCTCGCTGTCTTCGTGCATGATCACCCACCTTTCGTCCCAGAGTGTGCTCGAAACGTTATACGAGTATTATAATTTTACATACATACAAGGCTTTCCTTCGGAGTGGGTATTCCGTCGTTTCTTGTACATATAACTGCAATTAATTGGCGTCATAGCCCAAAGCCAACCAAACTAAATGTATTTGTGTAAGAAACGGTGAAGGATGTAATAATCGCCTTTATTTATGAATGAATGTAATGTGAAACGAAAGATCGGGTGACGCAAGAGTAAGAATGACATTCATTCGTCAAATAATAAGAATAAACATCTTTCATCAGTGTGGGGAGGGAGTAGTAGTGCTTGGCATGTGGATGATATGCAACATACAGGCTGTTGTTTAAAGGAAGGTTGGGGACAGGAGAGGAAGCAGCAGTGCCGGCAACGACAACGGTTATGGAAATAAATGGTGTATAGTTGCTGGGCGGCCGCGACATCGATGTAGCCAGGATAGGAGTTTGGATGAGACATGATATGTAAATAGTCTTCCAGGCTGCTGTAGTAACGAGGCGGGAGGCCCAGAATGTGCATATGTTCGCTGTTGAACCCGTTGGATTTGTGTAGGAAGAAATAATCGTGATTTTGGGAAATGTGGGAAACAATTTGTTTCCTTTCGTTCGTCCTGGATGGCGACAATCTGCTTGGCGTACTGCTTCGGAACACCGCGAAGCCCTGGAGCAGGCGAAATGGCAAGGAGTCTTTTTGCGCTTGATAATGTCTCCGTCTTTGATGGTGGAGTCCGTCAGGCGGCAGTTGTAGCACTTGCCACGGACCTGGTCGAAGTAAACATAGGGGGCGCGGGGCGGGAGTGGCGTGCAGGGAATGGCGGGGGAGGGGGAAATGGGGGGGGGGGGGGGGGCAGAGTTCATTATAGCCCACTTGCAATAAGACCGAAAAAAAAAAAAACGCTCTGGGGGGAAGCGATTTCTAGGTATGAAAAGCCGAATAGTTTAGATGAAACAGGATGAAATATCCAGTTCCTCCGTCTTGTTTTTTTTTTTGGAAATAGGGCGGGCATGTGGCATGCCAAAGCACAGCAGTACGAGGCTCTGGTCTACGGCAGAGCTGTTGACCAACACTGCGAGGGAATCACGGCGGCATCCCCGCCTGCTTCTGTAGTTTACTAGCATGCTGAGACGATGTCCTCGTGGCGTTGTTTGATTTGTTATTTGCTGTGTTCCGAGTGCTACTACTGCTGTGCTGCTGCTGCTGTATGTAGTAGAAGCTCACAGCCCAGCTTTGTGCTCGTACCTTTATTTTTGGTATATACTATTCTCGCACGAGAACTGGCTGTTGTACAGCAGCGGTATATTTTTTGTTGTTCACTCGATGCTCGTTCTCGCTATCGCATTCACCCACGAGCTTGCCGGGTCTCGATTCGGCGGCGTGCGACCGGTGAAGCGTCGATGCGCACAAAGATCGCCGGTGGCAGCGCGAAGTGCGTCGGTGGAGTCGCTGTTGTTGAGTGCGACTTTCCAAGATGGTGATAGAGGATGTGGCTGCACAAGGATGTATGTGTTGTGTCTTCTTCTTCATGTCTGCTTGGATTTTTTCGTGCGTGTTCGCCGTCTATTTCTGCTCCTGCCAGGCCTGTGTGACAGGTCATCATCCCTACATGCATTCCGGTTAGCGATAGTGCCTGCTGTTTCCAGCCGCGGAACACAACAACAAGCTGATGAGCGATGTTGCGTCGGCGACCTCGTGCTACTACTGCACTGCTGTAGTAGTAGACATGATGTGCTCGTGGCGCGCGACCTGGTGCGAGTTGTTGAAAGGTGCTGCTGCTGTTGTAATAGTAAATTAAGTTCAGGTCATCCTCGTTATTTTTTCCAACTTTCTGCTCCACACCATTTTTTTGTGTCACTTTGGTACCAGATTACGGGGCCATCTCGACACCTTGAGCAAAACTAGAGGGACGAGGAGCCGTGACCTTGACCTGTCTTTCCTATGGTGGACCCCCACGGCGCAAACATCAACAAATGCTTGTACCGTCGTGTCCGGGGCTAGAGGCAAAAATAGTTTATCGCCGATAGCCTGCTCCAAGTCCTTGCACAACACCCACACAGAGGCATACGAATAGACGCTCGTATTTGTATTAGACTACGTCATTCAGCTGTGAGTTTTTCGAACTTTATGCAAACTTCCTGCTCCACACCATTGTTTTGTGTCACTTTGGTACGAGATTACGGGGCCATCTCGACACCTTGAGCAAAACTAGAGGGACGAGGAGCCGTGACCTTGACCTGTCTTTCCTATGGTGGACTCCCACGGCGCAAACATCAACAAATGCTCGTACCGTCGTGTCCGGGGCTAGAGGCAAAAATAGTTTATCGCCGATAGCCTGCTCCAAGGCCATGCACAACAAGCACACACAGAGGCATACGAATAGACTAACTGCTCCAGTACTGATTGGCTGGTCAGTTGAATCGGTGGGATCAGGGAATCATGGTCGCAATGGGCAAGGCAGCAGTTAGACTATTCGTCTACCTCTCTGTGTGCTAGTTGTGCGTGGACTTGGAGCAGGCTATCGGCGATAAACTATTTTTGCCTCTAGCCCCGGACACGACGGTACTAGCATTTGTCGATGTTTGCGCCGTGGGGGTCCACCATAGGAAAGACAGGTCAAGGTCACGGCTCCTCGTCCCTCTCGTTTAGCTCAAGGTATCGAGATGGCCCCGTAATCTCGTACCAATGTGACACAAAAAAAAGGTTTGGAGCAGGAAGTTTGCAGAAAGTTGGAAAAACTCACAGCTGAATGACGTGGTCTATTAAAAATACGAGCACGATTCCATAGTCTATTCGTATGCCTCTGTGTGGGTTGTTGTGCAAGGACTTGGAGCAGGCTATCGGCGATAAACTATTTTTGCCTCTAGCCCCGGACACGACGGTACAAGCATTTGTTGATGTTTGCGCCGTGGGGGTCCACCAATGGAAAGACAGGTCAGGGTCACGGCTCCTTGTCCCTCTCGTTTTGCTCAAGGTGTCGAGATGGCCCCGTAATCTGGTACCAAAGTGACACAAAAAAATGGTGTGGAGCAGAAAGTTGGAAAAAATAACGAGGATGACCTGAACTTAATTTACTATTACAACAGCAGCAGCACCTTTCAACAACTCGCACCAGGTCGCGCGCCACGAGCACATCATGTCTACTACTACAGCAGTGCAGTAGTAGCACGAGGTCGCCGACGCAACATCGCTCATCAGCTTGTTGTTGTGTTCCGCGGCTGGAAACAGCAGGCACTATCGCTAACCGGAATGCATGTAGGGATGATGACCTGTCACACAGGCCTGGCAGGAGCAGAAATAGACGGCGAACACGCACGAAAAAATCCAAGCAGACATGAAGAAGAAGACACAACACATACATCCTTGTGCAGCCACATCCTCTATCACCATCTTGGAAAGTCGCACTCAACAACAGCGACTCCACCGACGCACTTCGCGCTGCCACCGGCGATCTTTGTGCGCATCGACGCTTCACCGGTCGCACGCCGCCGAATCGAGACCCGGCAAGCTCGTGGGTGAATGCGATAGCGAGAACGAGCATCGAGTGCACAACAAAAAATATACCGCTGCTGTACAACAGCCAGTTCTCGTGCGAGAATAGTATATACCAAAAATAAAGGTACGGGCACAAAGCTGGGCTGTGAGCTTCTACTACATACAGCAGCAGCAGCACAGCAGTAGTAGCACTCGGAACACAGCAAATAACAAATCAAACAACGCCACGAGGACATCGTCTCAGCATGCTAGTAAACTACAGAAGCAGGCGGGGATGCCGCCGTGATTCCCTCGCAGTGTTGGTCAAGAGCTCTGCCGTAGACCAGAGCCTCGTACTGCTGTGCTTCGGCATGCCACATGCCCGCCCTATTTCCCAAAAAAACAAGACGGAGGAAACTGGATATTGTTGATTCATCCTGTTTCATCTAAACTATTCGGCTTTTCATACCTAGAAATCGCTTCCCCCCCAGAGCGTTTTTTTTTTCGGTCTTATTGCAAGTGGTGTATTTTTTTTTTATAAATTTTGAAGTACGTCAGCTGTGAGTTCGACTGATTAAATAGTTGATACTCAACTTTGCAAGCTGCGTAATACGCCTCGTCTATATTCCATTTTTACCTAATTGTACTGCTCTACAGCGGCACAACAGCAGTACGTAATCTAGGTCATGGAATGGGTATGTCGTGCCTGTCGTACGCAGTATGATGACATGACATTGCATTGCATACGTGGCAACGTAGTATCTCTGTGGCGTAGCTTTGTGACCACATAACTTGTATCTCTCTAGGATTGAAGAATCGGCACGGACACTGGTTGTGCTGGATGTCGACGGGTAGAAAGAACGGTTGAATGTGAAGAAAACAACAACAACAACAACAATCGCTTGCTATACGACGGCAGCAGCAGCAGCAGCAGAAGCAGCCAGTACGTAATTTCGTTGACGATACAGAAATATGTACACACACAAGTGTAGTACAGTACACACACAAATCACGTCCAGCATGATGTGCGGCAACAACGCATCAGCACCACAAAAAAAATCATTGACGATACAGAAATATGTACACACGCACAAGTTTAAGTGTAATAGACACACAAAGCAAATCCAGCATGATGTACGGCAACAACGCAGCAGCGCCACAAAACGACCAGGAAACACAATTATCCGAGCACATACAAACACTCAGTGAATATTGCAGCACTAAAAGCAGATCGCCACAGCGTTGGCAGCAGCAGCATAGCAACGAAATGAAGTGAGGAAAAAAGTATGTACCCCGAGGCCGTCCGAAAAGTATTTTTGGTACCTCACTATAGACCCACCTCCGCATGCTGTACGGCAACAACGCAGCAGCAGCATAGCAACAATACGAAATACGAGAAAAAGTAGTACGTACGCAAAATGCGGGAGCAAAACGACCAAAATATTTTTTTTACGTATAAAAAAAAACCATTGGGTACAAAAACGGCCAATAAAAACAATAATCCGCGTTGGCAGCAGCAGCATAGCAACGATATGAAAATAAGGAAGAAAAAAAGTATGTACCCTGGTACCTGGTATGCCGCAATCCCAAAACCTACCGAATTTCATTGACGATACCGAAATATGTACACACACAAGTGCAGCATGATGAACGGCAACAACGCAGCAGCACCACAGCAGCACCATAGCAACGATATGAAAATAGCCAAGCCCAAAACGAGAAAAAACAGTACGTGCGCAAATGCAGGAGCAAAACGACAAAACTATTTTTTCACGTATCAAAAAAAACCATTTGGGTACAAAAACGACCAAGAAACACAGTAATCCGAGTACATACGAACAATCAGTGGATATGCGGCAGCATTAGCAGCAGCAGCAGCACAAGCAGCTACAGCATTAGCAGCAGTAGAAGCTGCAACGAATCGCCGTAGCGTTGGCAGCAGCAGCAGCAGGAGCATAGCAACGATAAGAAAATAAGGAAGAAAAAAAGCATGTACCCTGGTATGCCGCCATCGCAAAACCTACGGAATCAGATGCACAGCACGGCAACAACGCAGCAGCACTACAGCAGCAGCGAGTGCACAGGAGAAGCAGGTGCACAACAGCAGCAGTACTAATGGCGTGGCGCTGACAGCAGCAGCAGCAGCAGCAGCAGCAGCGGCAGCCGAAAACGAGCAAAATGAGTAGGTAGGGTCACCAAAACATGTACACACAGAAATCGTGTGCATGCACCGAAAATGCACCACAGTAACAGCAGCACTCACGTCGTTCCGTGCAGCGGTGACGGCGACAGCTGAATCCTCCGTTCCTTCGTTCACGTCCCGCAAACAGTTGTGCATGTGCGCGTTCGCGTGCACTGTGTGTAAGAGGAGCCGACGCAACGCACGAAGGGGAAAGAACGAGCATGGATGAGTAAAAAAAACAATAAATGCTTTGACGTAGGTTTGTATGCAAAAAGGTCATTATTGAAAACCCCCAAAAAACGTACTGGCAACATACAGCATGCACAATAGACATAAGACACTCACCACCGTCAGCAGTCTCGAGGGAGTACGAGACAGTCCCTTCCTTGATCGGGCGAGCACAGAACTCGCAGTCGGCTGCCCTGTCAGGATGATCCCGCCACCAGCGCACGTGAGACCCTTGCAGGTGGCGAAGGCCACGTTTTTGCCACCAGGCGCGGAGTTCTTGACCAAGTGCTGGTCCGTGCACCGGTCGCAAACAACAGCCGGCACCAGGTCGGTCTTTGTCGTTGCCGCTCTCTTGCCAGAGGGCGAGTACCACGCGCCTCTCGACGAGGGGAAGGTGAGCTTAGGGGGCGTGGAAAAGGGAGAGGCGGGGGTTGCAGCACCAGCAGGTTCGCCACCGACAGTAGGAGCTTGGCCGCTGACAGCTGCACCTACCTATCTACCAGGTTTGCCGTTCGTCGAAGGCGAGACGCCTCTTTTAGGCACCGTGCGAAGAGCTGTTTATTGGTTGGCAGTTTGCGGAAAAAGAAAGAAGAAAGGTTGTTTGGCTGTTTGGCTGTTCGGCTGTTTCAAAGAAGAAGGGCTGTTTGCGAAGAGCTGCTGTCTATCAGTTGGTCTGTTTGCCAAGAGCTAGCAAGTGACACCGACCCCAAAAATCGTAATCATAGTTCTGTTGTATTTATCACCAAAACATGTACACACAGAAATCGTGTGCATGCACCGAAAATGCACCACAGTAACAGCAGCACTCACGTCGTTCGGTGCAGCGGTGACGGCGACAGCTGAATCCTCCGTTCCTTCGTTCACGTCCCGCAAACAGTTGTGTATGTGCGCGTTCGCGTGCACTGTGTGTAAGAGGAGCCGACGCAACGCACGAAGGGGAAAGAACGAGCATGGATGAGTAAAAAAAACAATAAACGCTTTGACGTAGGTTTGTATGCAAAAAGGTCATTATTGAAAACCCCCAAAAAACGTACTGGCAACATACAGCATGCACAATAGACATAAGACACTCACCACCGTCAGCAGTCTCAAGGGAGTACGAGACAGTCCCTTCCTTGATCGGGCGAGCACAGAACTCGCAGTCGGCTGCCCTGTCAGGATGATCCCGCCACCAGCGCACGTGAGACCCTTGCAGGTGGCGAAGGCCACGTTTTTGCCACCAGGCGCGGAGGCCTTGACCAAGTGCTGGTCCGTGCACCGGTCGCAAACAACAGCCGGCACCAGGTCGGTCTTTGTCGTTGCCGCTCTCTTGCCAGAGGGCGAGTACCACGCACCTCTCGACGAGGGGGAGGTGAGCTTAGGGGGCGTGGAAAAGGGAGAGGCGGGGGTTGCAGCACCAGCAGGTTCGCCACCGACAGCAGCAGCTTGGCCGCCGACAGCTGCACCTACCTATCTACCAGGTTTGCCGTTCGTCGAAGGCGAGACGCCTCTTTTAGGCACCGTGCGAAGAGCTGTTTATTGGTTGGCAGTTTGTGGAAAAAGAAAGAAGAAAGGTGGTTTGGCTGTTTGGCTGTTCGGCTGTTTCAAAGAAGGGCTGTTTGCGAAGAGCTGCTGTCTATCAGTTGGTCTGTTTGCCAAGAGCTAGCAAGTGACACCGACCCCAAAAATCGTAGTCATAGTTGTTGTATTTATACGGTTCTCCCTACTATTAGTACTGACGCTGTGGACACGTGTCGGACTATTGAAATATCTGCTTACCAGCAGTGCAAGAGCATTACACCCCAACCCAAGAACGTCCTTGGCTTACTGCTGTCTGTGGCCTCGAAGAAAGCTGAAATCGTGGATTATTCCATATCATATGTATACGTATATTTGTCAATTTTTCGTACTTTTGCCAACTTTTCTCTTCGCACGAGCACTTTTAGGCAAAACAGTAAGAACACGGACACGGGAAGCCCTGCCGGACACATTGGTGTAGGTCTCGGCGCGATCCGTGCACTCTGAAGCGCGTGGCAGGCGCCCAAAGTTTTTTTTCCGGCGGGAGTGGATAAGACGATTTCCCTGGTTTCGGTACGAGAGGCCTTATTTTGTACGTACGTATCGGTACATGCTGTCTGTTTTCTCCCCCAAGCTGTCATGACCTGTGTGCACACAGCTCAGGCATATACCAGGTACACAACAGACAATATGCACAGATCCCATCGTTCCAACGCTGCCGCCCACACGCCGTGCGTGTTCGACACACACATATGCGCAGTGTTGCGGTGGTTTGTGTTTGTCGGAGCCTGCCGTCCGCATTCCATAGTCAGCCATATATTTTTTCATCGGTATGTGTGTGTGTGTTCTTCACATTAAACCGTTCTTCTACTCGTCGACATCCAGCAAGCCCAGTGTCCGTGCTGATTCTTCACCCTAGAAAGATACGAGCTCTGTGGTCACAGACTACGACACAGAGATAACACACCGTAATGCATTAATAGCCTACGCAATACCATGCCTTCGCACTAGGTATGTACCCAGGATGAAGTATAATATCCCTGTACATTTTTTTTTGGTTGTTGCGCGGACAGCACGGACCACCGCCTAGAGAACAATGCCCAGAGCAGTGCACAGAGCGTGCTTACCGCCAGCTTCCCACAGCACCACAACCCGGCTGCCCAGCAGCAGCAGTGGGCACACCTTGCGCGTACGGATGATCATACTGCGGCTATCAAAGTTGGTTTATCGGAGATTTCGATCGATCACTTGTGACCACGCCACGACCACACCACCTACCTGGTCCAGCATCATCATCACCTACCTCTCTCCCTGCTTATTTTGCTTATTGCTGTGTGTGATCCAACATTGCCGCTGCTCCGGCTGTGCTCAGCACAGTGCGCCAACAGCAGCAGCAGGCAGGGTACTATGCGCATGTGGAAGATCCGCGCTGTACCCTCAGTAGTACCAGTGTTCGTTGTTGTTGTCATCGGCACATTGGCCCCCTATGCACGTACCTTCCGCAATGTGTGACCGGCATTTTTTGCTCGGTACCGATTATCCCCGGATCGATATATTCGTCGACTCGAGTGCAACAAAAACAAATCGTTCGTACTACTGTAAAACACTGCTGTACGACAGCAGCGTTCGTACAAAACATGCTTTACAGCAGTAGTTCTGATTGCTGTGTGTCCTAAACACTGCTGACCGATAGATCCTAGAGCCAGCTGAAAGGGGATAAGTACACGTACGTTCCTCACGTGGCATTTTACATCAGTACTGCTCTATACGCAGTCGTACCTGTACAACCTACTCTACAGCAGGACTAACTGGTTGTAGGAGCTCGTGCAAAATGTGTTTCAGATTGCGGAAAAAGCACGACGTGCGAGTTGTACGAGCATACTGCGCTCGATAAAATTTTCGTTTCCGAGGTTCGACTCGCACCATCCACGCTTTTTTGTTTCAGTACTTTTTTTTTTGTTTTGTTTTTTTTCATCACTTTTACTTTCCAGCCCACTCGTAGGAAGTTTTTACCCTCGACGATCTTCTGGACAAGCCGTGGTCACAGGTGTCGTCCCTTCTCCCCCCCCGGTACGTGCCTTCATTTTTATCGCGCATAGGGTTCAGCACTCCCACTGCTCGTCGATTTTCATCGAATGTAGCTAACTGACGCTCTCGCGCTTTCCGCTTATCAATTTTTTATGCAAGAAAAAGTCCCTACGAGCATGCACTCGGTGAGATTTGAACCCACGAAATTGATCTTGATAGGCACGCGGGCCACCAAGCCACCGGTGACGCCAGCAGAGTACTACAACTTAACAGCAGTACATTCATTATTATTCATCTTTATTATTATGCTTGCCTTCCGACAATATAGCGCAGATGCCGTTCCTATATAAACCGAACATCCTTCCTTAAATCAGTAGTATCCCTCATACATACTCTTCCATTCCCCACATCATTTCAGTTTAGCTACCGGCATTCATCCACCTCGCTTTTCTGAACGTTTAGTATTACATAATACAAGTTGTGAGAGTTGTGTTTTCCACTTGTGACTTTTTTCGTACCAGTATTTCATCCACCTTGCTTTTCTGAACGATTAACTTTTTTGTACTTAAGAATTAATCGCCGCAAGTCAGCTGGATCAATATATCCACTTCCCGCTACCCTATTTTGTGTTATTGATTCCGCACTAATTCCGTGAACATTATTATATAAGCCTGTCCTCAAAATGAATATGTTGTGTGTGTTCTTCACATTAAAATGATGGGTGGATGCAGGTACTACTTCTACACAAACAAGTGTGCAGGTTTGGATGTTTCGCTCTTGCGCCACTCCCCTATTAATACGGCACCTCCCGGAGGGGAACCTTGTATCACATAGCATTTCATATCACGGGTTTTTTTTGTGATATTGATACGTACGCTTGTATTGATACGCAGATACAAGGTTCCCCTCCGGGAGGTGCCGTGTTAATGTATTAATAGGGGAGTGGCTCAAGAGCAAAATAATAATACTCGTATGAAACCCTGCACACTTGTTTAGAAGTAGCACCTGCACCCACCCATCATTTGAACGTGAAGAACACACACACAACATATTTTTGAAGACAGACTATATTATACTGCTGTTCGCGGAATTAGTGTGGGATCATTACTACAATAATATTGAACACAAGGTTCCCCTCCGGGAGGTGCCGTATTAGTAAGGGAGTGGCGCAAGATTGAAAAAATAATACCCGTATGAAACCCTGCACACTTTTTTAGAAGTAGCACCTGCACCAACCCATCATTTTAACGTGAAGAACACACACAGCATATTTTTGAGGACATACTGTATTTTGCTGCTGTTCGCGGAATTAGTGTGGGATCATTAATTACTACAATAATATATAATAGGATATCGGTAAGTTGAGATATATTGATCCAGCTGACTCGCGGCGATTAATTCGTAAGTACATACAAGTTGCGCGAGGTCGAGGTAGCGCCATAATACTTTGTGACCGGCTGAGTAACAAGGTGCAGCACATACATACACACATACTTTTTGGTACTACAATATATATGTTCCCCCAAAAGAAATGTTTCTTGGTGCTCAGGGTATAATATCAAGGTTTCACCGACAAATGCTCGAGAACAAATCGTAGTCCGAGTACTGAGAGTATTAGAATACAGGCAGCAAAACTACTGCGAGTACTGAGAAGGCCCAAATACTGAGAGTAATGAGAGTGTGAGCAGTACCGAACCCCGAGAATACAGGTTGCTTAAAGTATGTACCCGCAGTAGTATCGAAACACGACATAAACACTTGCCAAATTGGGGTAAAGGCAATATATGCGCACAGTAGTACAGAACCTCGAGATACTGAGAGCATTCGCAGTCATGCATAATATTATATCGAAATACTGGCAGACTGCTTTGAGAGTGCTCAAGTTGTCTCCAGCGAAAGTAGTTTGCTCCAACTCCCACTCGTGTGGGACTACCTGGGTGTGTTTTGTGCCGAACGCTGGGCCTGAGACTTGTCGACACGGCGCACAAACGGTTGAAGTATACTTCATACTCGAAGTATACTGGGCATATTGATGGTATTTCATTACTGCGAGTACTGAGTCTCGCAGAAGAAGCAGCAGTATACGAACACTACCAATCGACGAATACTGCTATAGACTAGTACTTACTGGTATACTTGTAGTACCCGCGGTACAGAACCCCGAGATACTTGAAGCACAACAGGCGGTATCCATGCCAGCAGCAGTAGCGAACCCCGCATTATAGTGCGAGCCCGAAGCGAACCCCGCATTAGTGCGAGCCCGAAGAAACTATACATACGCAGTAGTATCTACAGAACCTCAAAATACTGCGAGTACTCGCAGTAGATCGAGTACAAAAACCCCGAAATACTGCGGGTGTACGAAGTACCTACGGTAATAGCAGCAGTATTATCTCGAACATACTTTGCTTTACTCCCAAGTATTCGGAGTAGCTGTGAAATGTTGAGGTATGAACGGCACGCCACACGCAAGCGCGACGCCCAAACTCTTTAATTTGGGCTAAAACACACAAGTAACATGTACTCTATCACATTATACGTTCAAAAAAGCAAGGTGTGGACGAATGTATTATTAGAGTGTTTGCGATAGAGGTAAAAAAAAAAAAAACTTTACTTCCGCTAAAAAAAAGTGAATTTCCTTCCCTTCCTGATTTCGGTGTGTTTGCGAGTGAGGTAAATCAAATCCTGCAGGCGACGCCTCCGAAGATAAGAAGGGAAGTGGGGAGGTGAGGCAACGCGGCAAACAAAAAAGAACGAACGCTGTGAACAAAAAAACAGCGTGCGAGTAGCAACGGCAGCCCAGCAACGTTTCGGCGGCACAGTTGACCGCGAAGCCACCACAGCCATTCCACGACTACAAGCAGCAATAGCAGCTAGCTGGCGCTAGACGCAGCTAGGGGCAGCGCGAGCAACAAAAACAAACAGCGTCAGCACCAGCACCAGCACCAGCAAGCACCAGCACCAACCAGCTTCCATTTTTGGATTGCTGTTGCTGCTGCTGCTGCTGCTGCTGCTGCTGCTGCTGCTGCTGCGCTCGGCCTACGCACGCCACAGCGCCGGCGCGCTCCGCTCCGCCGCCGCCGTCGCCGCCACCGCTGCCGCTGCTGCCGCTGCTGCTGCTGCTGCTGCTGCTGCGGCCGTAGTATGGTGAAATCGAAATGATACACGAGCTGTCATGCTGTCGCGCTCTCTACGAGCACGAGTACGAGTACGAGTGTGAATACAGTACGAGTCCTTTTTTGGGACGACGCATCCTCCACGTCGTCACCAAGCGGGCGAAAGCGTGTACCGTAGCAGCGGCGGCGACCCGCTGGCACGATCCAACGCCGCTCGTGCGCGCTATACTCAAGCTACACCTCTCGAGCCTCTGTGCTCCCAGCGGTTGTCGTGATGTGTACGAGTAGCAGCATGGTGGCATGGAAGATGCTCGGTGTTTTGATCCTTCGAGATTTGAGTTGCGTTCTGCGTCGGGATAATGCTCGGTGCGTGTAGGCCAATGAAACAGAGAGCCAAAAGTTACCGTAACTTTCGCTGAAATCCTTACTTCGCTGAAGTCTTTTCCGGCCGTTTTTTCAGAAATTTACCTCAAAAATTTACCTCGGGAGAATTTTTAGAGAAGTAAAAGTAAAAAAAAAAAAAAAATCGCAAACACTCCATTGTTACTGTAGTACTCTGTTGTAGTTCTGGTACAAAAATAGTCAAAAGTGAGATTAAGAAAAAAAAACGTGAATGGTGCGAGTCGAACCTCGGAAACGAAAACGTTATCCAGCAAGACTTACGTGCAGTTTAAACCTACACGCTAGAACAGCGCTCGTACAACTGGCATGTCGTGTTTTTTACGCAATCTAAAACACTTTGCACTAGATCTCCTACAGCAGTAGAGTAGCTTGTACAGGTACGACTGCATATTCAGCAGTACTGCTGTAAAATGCAACGCGAGGAACGTACGTGTACTGATCCCCCCTTTCAGCTGGCTCTAGGATCTATCGATCAGCAATATAGAACACACTGCAATCAGAACTACTGTATGTATGTACTGCTGTGAGCATATTACAAACGCTGCTGTACGAATGAGCCGCAGTACGATCATCCATACGCGCAAGGTGTGCTCACTGCTGCTGCTGGGCAGCAGGGTTCGTTGTGGTGCTGTAGGAAGCTGGAGGTAAGCACGCTCTGTGCACTGCTCTGGGTATTGTTCTCTAGGCGGTGGTCCGTGCTCCGTGCAACGACCCAAAAAAAATGTATGTATGGGATATTTTTATATACGTCATCCTGCGTACATACGGATAAAGAAATATATGGCAGACGATGGAATGCGGACGACAGGCTCCGACAGACACAACCAACCACAGCAACACTGCGCATAGGGCGTGTCGAACACGCACGGCGTGTGGGCGGCAGCGTTGGAACGATGGGATCTGTGCATGTTGTCTGTTGTGTTCCTGGTATATGCCTGAGCTGTGTGCTCACAGCTCTCATGAGAGCCGGGGGGAGAAAACAGAGAGCATGACAATGTGTACCGATATACGTGTACGTACAAAATAAGGCCTCTTACCGAAACCAGGGAAATCGTCTTATCCACTCCCGCCGGAAAAAAAATTCAAGCGCCTGCCACGCGCTTCAGAGTGCAGGGATCGCGCCGAGATCTAGACCAATATGTCCGGCAGGGCTTCCCGTGTCCGTGTACTTGCTGGTTTGTCTAAAAGTTCTCGTGCGAAGAGAAAAGTTGGCAAAAGTACGAAAATTTGACAAATAAATATCGTATAATATATAATATTTTGTGATATGATACCGACCTCTACTTGTGAAACGTGCATTTTTTCGGAACCTAAAAAACGAAGGGGAACATGTTTTGACCAGGGACCAATCAGCAATCAACGCCTAGTTTATTATCAATTCGATTTTCGATTTTCGATTTCGATTCTGTTTAGACCCCCATCAGCAGGTACACGTATCTTGCTCGCTGCATAATTCTGTGCATGGTTGGTGTCAACTTCTACTCTGTGGTGCTCCCCTCAAGCCTCGTCAAGAGCGAGGCCGTCTTGTTGATCCACGTTGCCGGGTATCCCTCGAGCGTCTAGTCAGACTTCTGAGGCCTTGCGCGTGCTCATCTTGGAGAGGAGACCTCGCGGCAGGTGAGTCTCTTCTCCAACGCCAGCGAAATTGCTTACATTTATGAGGTATGTATGGTACGAGTACGTAATCATAGCAATAGAAAGTACCAGTGCCAGGTACCAGGTATGGTCACTGATCACTGCTGGGCGCGCCTGTATTGTTGGGGTAGGAGTTGGGACGACCGGTGCCTTTCGGAACAAGGGCTACATACTAATGGTATATGTAATCGGTCGAGTTTGATCGTTTTTGGTGTCCCTGTGATGTTTGCATTTCCCTGCGAAGTTGACCCCAGCAGTCATGGGTTCTCCAACTCGAACTCCAACAGAGCTGCGTGTACTTTTTATATTATTTATTACATATAGAATACGCGCGTTCGTCTTATTGTAACACTTGTGAAATTCAGTAAAAATGGACGATAGACGAGACGTACTGCGCAGCGACGTACTGCAGCTTGCAAAGTTGGGTATCAACTACTTAATCAGTCGAACTCACTAACTTTATAAAAACTTGATCAATCGAACTCACAGCTGACGTATTTCAAAATTTATATAAAACTTATATTACGGGGGTCCATAGTTAATAGGACCTATGGGGTGCAAAAAAACCTATATAATTACCTATTTATAATTCCCAACGTGAACGTTCACAACGTCCCCGGATTGTCGAATGTACGCGTCACAATATACTCGGAGTCGGAAACGTACCAGGTCAAGGTGCTGTGTTTTTTGTTATACGGCTGACAGCACAACAAAAATCAAAACCGAAGCGAGACACAAACCACCAAAATGAAAAACGACGAACACAAAGCAAAATCATGAAATCCGGACAGAAAAACGACACACGAAAAGACACCAAAATTGATCGGGAAAAAATGATACGTACACGAAATTAAAACTAAATTCGAGAAGACAACATGGTGCAGCGCTTGTTGCCCACGCAGGCAAAGTCTTGTTGAAAATCGTCGCGTCCCGCCTCAGCAACTACTGCGAGACCCTTGGAATTACTCCCGGAGGAACAGTGCGGCTTCCGCCCCGCACGATGAACGATTGATATGTTGTTCGTCGTGCGCCGGCTGCAAGAGCTTGGAAGACAGAGGAAAATCCCCCAGTACTTGTGCTTCATCGATCTGCAGAAAGCGTACGACTCTGTCGACCGAGCGCTGTTATGGGAAGTATTCACACGTTTTGGCGTACCAACCAAGATGTTGATAATTATCCGTAATTTCCACAATGGCATGCGGGCTCGCGTGCGTACGGATGACGGCGAGCACTCGGAATGGTTTGATGTCACGCAGGGGCTGCGGCAAGGCTGTGTGCTGTCACCGCTACTGTTCAACGTATTTTTCGCTGCTGCGTTGCACGTCGTACTAATACGCCTTAGCCATGACGAAGTCATCGTAAGGGATTTGGTCCAACTCAGTGTTGCTGGAGTAGTCGGAACGGAGGACCTGGAGCCGTTGGCGTGCGCGCGAAGGGCTGTATGGGGCATGTTGTACGCCGATGACGCAGGGATTGTCTCGAAGTCGGCTGAAGGGCTCGCGAAAATGATGACAGTCGTCGTGACTGTCTTCGAAGCAGCAGGCCTTACGGTGTCGGAAAAGAAGACAGAGACTATGCTCCTATAAACGCCAGACCAGAAAACCCTCGCACCACCGCTCGCTATCGAAGCAGCAGGTCAGAGGTATAAGCGGACGGCCCAGTTCTTATACCTAGGCGGCGTTATCCACGAAAACGCTGACCTCTCGCTCGAAATCGACCGACGGATCCGTCTCATGCGAGCATGCCTCAAACGGTTCGGCCCGGAGCTGTACGATAGGACGACCGCCCCCCTTAGCCTGAAAGTCCGAATGCTGAAGGCCGAGGTGATTGAGACCCTGCTCTACGGGTGTGTGACGTGGACCCTCAGAGCAGAAAATTTTGCAAAGCTTCGAACGGCTCACCACCAAGTCCTGTTGCGAGTCATTGGCTTCCAGCGCCGACTTCGCACTGGCCATACCACCCTCTCGTACGCGAAGGCCCTCAAGATGACACGTTGCGAGAGCATCGAAACGATCATCCGCAAACGGCGTCTCTTCTTCGCGGGGGGGGTGGCACGGCAAAGCAAGGATCGACTACCCAGTCGGGTAATGTTCGGGACGATTGCTAGTGGGGAGAACCCGAGACCTGGCGGACAGGTTAAGACTTGGCATAGATGCTTAGTCGAAGACCTTAGGGAGTTCCGAGCCACGGAAGGGTCAACGGAGCTTGCCCCCTTGGTGTTTGGAGTTGAGACCGCCCTGTGGCCCACTGCTGCAAAAAAGGCGGGGAAGTGGTACAGGGGGATCCTGGAAGCAGCTGAACGCTTCATGGTGAGGTGGCACGAGGCTGAGGCTGAGCTGAGCAGGCAGCGCCGCGCATCCGCCGTGGGTGGTGTCCAAGGGAATGGGGGGAGGAGGGGCAACAAGAGGAGTAGCAGAAAACCCGACAAACGGAATGCGGAGAGGGGGGGAAACAGGAGTAGAAGGGAAACTGCAGTGGACGAAAGTAGGAAGGAGATGGCAGACAGAGTAGCAAGGTACCGGGCAGACTAAGAAGTAGAACATGCCTATACTACTCGTACCACCAACTGGTGCAGCTGGTTCGAACGTGGTCTTCATTTGTCTTCCTTTTGTTTTTGTTTATTTTTGTTTCATTTTATTTTCTTCTTTTGCGCTAACCCTATTAATTTTCAGTTTATTTTGTTTTTCTTCCCTTCTCCGATTGATAAGCCTTATTGAAGGAGTCGTGTGGCGTGGGTGGATGACGAGCCTGCTTTGCTTGTTTCGTATTGTCTGACGCCGAGGGGCCTGGCATAGTTGGCGAACGCTGGACGAAGGTGGCAGACAGGGTAGCAAGGTACCAGGCGGGCCAGCAAGGAGGCCCTGGCTGTGCTACTCGTACCATAAACTGCTGCCGCTACCTGGAGGATGCTTTGTGCTTTGTTTGGTTTGCTTGTTATTTTCCCTTGGTTCTTGGTCTTACTCTGATGACGACTAGTGGTGTTTTCTTCTTTTCTTTTCTTTTTCCAGCTCGTTCTTTTCAAGTGTCTGCCAGATCCCCTTTTTTTTTTTTTTTTTTTTTTTTTAATCATCACTTTTACTTTCCAGCCCACTCGTAGGAGGTTTTACCCTCGACAATCTTCTGGACAAGCCGTGGTCACAGGTGTCGTCCCTTCTCCCCCCCGGTACGTGCCTTTAGTTTTTATCGCGCATAGGGTTCAGCATTCCCACTGCTCGTCGATTTTCATCGAATATACAGCTAACTCACGCTCTCGCGCTTTCCGCTAATCAATTTTATGCAAGAAAAAGTCCCTATGAGCATGCACTCGGTGAGACTCGAACTCACGAAATTGATCTTGATAGGCTCGCGGACCACCTACCAAGCCACCGGGGACGCCCCTGCGGAGGGGGCACGATGGTTTGTTGTTATATATACCAGGTATATATTTGTTTTTTTATTCTTGTTTCTTTTTCTCTTTCGAATTGTCTTCATTGTTTTTTGTTTTTTCTCTTTGTTTCGTTTCGTTTCACTAGGCCATGGAATGTGTGTGTCGTGCCTGTCGTACGCAGTATGATGACAATTGCATTGCATACCTGGTACGTGGCAACGTAGTACACACACAGTAGTAGTATATCTGTGGCGTAGCTTTGTGACCACAGAACTTGGATCTCCCTAGGATTGAAGAATCGAAACAGACACAGGTTGTGCTGGATGTCGACGGGTAGATAGAACGGTATAATGTGAAGAAAACAACAACAACAACAAAGTGCATATGCCCACAACAACACCAACTAACAACTTGTTTCATGGTCAACAAAGTGATCTTTTTTCCTGTATATACATTTTCTGGTCTCCCTCGCTGTTTTGCACTGCTTAATGTGAAGAACACACACACACTGCACACAACCGACACCATATGCGACACATGCTCTACACGCAAAAATCACCCAAAACGTACGTTGAAACTAAGCAAAACATATGAAACTTCGGCACATACCACGCTCGGGGAAGAAGGATGTTTTTTGTACTATCTTCGTACTTTTTAAATGACTTCCACGTATATTCTGCAATAAACGAAAAGTTGCCAAACATAACACTGAAAATATTTTGATTTAAAAATAATGCGATCGATGCAAAACTCACCTCTTGTACGATGCGAAAAATCATTTTAATATATACGTATCTGGTAGACGGTAGTTCGCAGTTTAACTGCACCCATTGTCAACTTCATGCCCCTCTTCCCCATCCCTTCTTCTCAAACCATGCCAACGATTCAGTACCCCTCCACAAGCCCCAGATTTACCTTGCTCAATATTACATGCTGTATTTCGTCAATATGCGTAGTATCTCTACGTTCACGAGAGATGCATGTTTTGTTCACAACCGACGGACTTAATTATTTATAGTCATGGACTCTAACGACGGAAACTATTAGCTGAAGTTACCCAGAGGCAGAGAGAAGAGAAGAACGGCCACACTCGTCCCGCGCCCCCGCCAAGCTTCTCGTGATAGGTGCACAAGCAGAGCACGGCACTGCTCGCTGCCGATTGATAGGCCTAGAGGCTAGGTCTACTGTTGTGTGGTTTCTCCCGCCCACCCGCCCCTTTCTTCTTTCGAAGGTGTGTGGAAAACGGAGCGGCCACAGGGTGTTGGCCACACCGTACTATACTTGAATTAGTATCTGTAGCGATTCGGGGCTCTCACCAGGAGCGCGGGGATCATTACTACAAAAATATAAAATAGGGTAGCGGTAAGAGGATATGTATTGATCCAGCCGACTCGCGGCGATTAATTCGTGAGTACAAAAAAGCGGCACGAGGTCGAGGTTGCGCCATAATACTTGGTGACCGGTTTTGAGTAAGGTACAGCACATTCATACATACTGGTACAAAATATATCTTGCCCCAAAATAAATGTTTCTTGGTTCTCAGGGTAACATCAAGGTTTCACAGATAAATGCTCGAGAACAAACTGTAGTCCGAGCACTGAGAGTATTGGAGTACTGGCGGCAAAAATATTGCCAGCACTGAGAAGTCCAAAATACTGAGAGTGATGAGAGTGTGAGCAGCATACCGAACCCCGAGAATACAGGAAAGTATGTACCCGCAGTAGTATCGAAGCACGAAATACTTGGAGTAAAGGCCACATGCGCAGTACAGAACCTCGAGATACTGAGAGTATTCGCAGTACATGCATGTATATATTATTCCTCGCAAAAGCGTATCTCGAAATACTGCCAGACTGCTTCAAGTACTCGAGTTGCCTCCAGAGAAAGTGGTTTGCTCCAACTCCCACTCGTGTGGGACAATCTGGGCGTGTTTTGTGCCGAACGCTGGGCCTGAGAATTGTCGACGCGGCGCACAGACGGTTGTAGTATACATCATAGTCCAAGTATACTGGGCATATCGAGGATATTTCATTACTGCGAGTACTGAGTCTCGCAGAAGCAGCGATACGAACACTACCAACGAACGAAATACTGCTACTGTAGACTAGAATAACACTTGTAGTACCCGCGGTACAGAACCCCGAGATTCTAGAAGCATAACAGGGGGTACCCACGCCAGCAGCAGTAGCGAACCCCGCATTAGTGCGAGCCCGAAAGTACACGAAGTAGTATCAACAGAACCTCAAGATACTGCGAGTACTCGCAGTAGTATCTCGTGTACAAAAACCCCGAAATACTGCGAGTGTACGAAGTACCTACGATGATAATAATTGCAGTATTTTCTCGAACATACTTTGCTTTACTCCCAACTGTTGGGAGTAGCTGTGAAATGTTGAGGTGTGAACGCGCGCCACACGTAAGCGCGCCCAAACTCTTTGCCTTGGGTAAAAACACAGGTGTAACTTGTATATCATATTATACGTTCAGAAAAGCAAGGTGGATGAATGTACTGGTTGGTACAAAAAAAGTCAGAAGTGGAAAATAAACACACAACTTATAGTACAGTATATCATACTATTGTGATATGAGTAGAGTACTCATGGGCTATAGATATATATATAATACGTTGCAGTCTTAATGTCTCACGAATACGAGAATAATCCAAAGAATGGATTAACCCGGCGGATATTCCGTTAGTCGAGAGTAATGTTCTTTTAGGAATGTTCCCTAGGGCGGATAACCCCCTAGACGAGAGTAATATTCCTTAACGCAGATAGGACCACGAAGTGAGAAGTTCTTATATTAGCAGAAGAACGACCGGTAGCCATAGGAAAGTTCTGTAGGCGTACATCAGATAAGAGGAATTTAGGAGAGCTTGTGGCGTGGGGTGGGACGAGTATATCTGGTCGTCGAGTCCCGCCCCCCTACCTCTCACTTCTCTACCAGAGCACCTCCTCAGCTCTCGCCATCAATAAGAAGACCTAAATCAGAAGAAGCGAAGCACTGCTTTCCAGCTGCCAGAACCACCTGCGTCCCTTACCACTACCCTTACCACTACCCTAGAGCGGTCACCGCATCACATCTGACGTCGTCGCATTCAACAAATGTTCTGGCCAATACGCTTGTACGTCCTTCTTTTGCCTTCACGTCGGTCTTCGTTTTCTTCTTAAGCCTTCGCTTCGGTTTATGTCTCCTTTTGCGTTCGTCTTTCTTTGTTTTCATTTTGGGTGATTTCTCCTTTCGCCTCTGCTTTGAGTTCTGTCTCTCTCTCTCCTTTAGTCTCCCTTTCAGTGGTTGTTCTCAGCGAACACCCCCTCGTCGTAGTATTTGGGTCTTATTACGAGGTGTGGGGGGATCTGTAGCCTCATTTCTTTTGTTTCGAATATCCGCATCTTCGACACCTTTTCCTGGCCGTTTGGGATGAACTTTGTCATCACCCTCCGACCATCTTGTGGTCTGCATATACGACTATTCAGGGTGGGCTAATGTGATGTGAGTAGAGTACTCATGGGCTATAGATATATATAATACGTTGCAGTCTTATAGTCTCAAGAATACGAGAATAATCCAAAGAATGGATTAACCCGGCGGATATTCCGTTAGTCGAGAGTAATGTTCTTTTAGGAATGTTCCCTAGGGCGGATAACCCCCTAGACGAGAGTAATATTCCTTAACGCAGATAGGACCACGAAGTGAGAAGTTCTTATATTAGCAGAAGAACGACCGGTAGCCGTAGGAAAGTTCTGTAGGCGTACATCAGATAAGAGGAATTTAGGAGAGCTTGTGGCGTGGGGTGGGACGAGTATATCTGGTCGTCGAGTCCCGCCCCCCTACCTCTCACTTCTCTACCAGAGCACCTCCTCAGCTCTCGCCATCAATAAGAAGATCTAAATCAGAAGAAGCGAAGCACTGCTTTCCAGCTGCCAGAACCACCTGCGTCCCTTACCACTACCCTTACCACTACCCTAGAGCGGTCACCGCATCACACTATACGCTCAGAAAAGCAAGGTGTGGACGAATGTATCATATTTGATAGTGCTGCTGTTGTAGTTCTGGTACAAAAAAAGTAAAAAGTGAATTTTAAAAAAAACGTGGATGGTGCGAGTCGAACCTCGGAAACGATTTTTTTGTTGCGCGCAGTATAAACGTCTACGCTAGAACAATAGTGCTCGTACAACCGGCACGTTGTGTGTTTTACGCAATCTAAAACACTCTGCACGATCTCCTACAGCAGTATGTAGAGTAGCTTATACAGGTACGACTGCATATACAGCGGTACTGCTGTAGAACGCCACGTGAGGAACGTACGTGTACTGACCCCCTTTCAGCTGGCTCTAGGGTCTACCAGGTATCGGTCAGCAATGTCGGACACACAGCAATGAGAATTACTGCTCTAAGTATGTTTTGTACGAACGCTGCTGTACAAATAATTTGTTGTACTCGAGACGACGAATATATTGATCCGGGGATAATGGGTCACACACTGCGGAAGGTACATGCGTCGGCCAATGCCGATGACAACAACAACGAACGACAGTAGTACTGAGCTTACAGCGCGGATCTTCCACATGCGCATAGTACCCTGCCTGCTACTGCTGTTGGCGCACTGTGCTGAGCACAGCTGGAGCAGTGACAATGTTGGATCACACACAGCAATACATAAGCAGAAAAAGAGGATTCTGAAGCAGGGAGAGAGGTGTGCATGATGCTGGTGGTGTGTTCGTGGCGTGGGTAAGTGATCGATCGAATAAACCAACTGTGATAGCCGCAGTGCGATCATCCATACGCGCAAGGTGTGCCCACTGCTGCTGATGCTGGGCAGCGGGGCGGGGCAGCAGGGTTGTGGTGCTGTAGGAAGCTGGAGGTAAGCACGCTCTGTGCACTGCTGTGGCTATTATTATTGTTTTCTACGCGGTGGTCTGTGCTCCGTGCAACACAAAAAATATGTACAGGGATATATACATACGTCATCCTGGGTATATACGGATCAAAAAGTATATGGCAGACGATGGAATGCGGACTGCAGGCTCCGACAAACGCAACCAACCACAGCAACACTGCGCTTATGGGTGTGCCGCACACGCACGGCGGGTGGGCGGGGGGGCGGCAGCGTTGAAACGTTGGGATCTGCGCATGCTGTCTGTTGTGTACCTGGTGAGAGCCTTGGGGAGAAAACAGACAGCATGATGTACGTATGTACCGATACGTACGTACAAAGTAAGGCCTCTTACTGAAACCAGGGAAATCGTCTTATCCACTCCCGCCGGAAAAAACACTTTGAGCGCCCGCCACGCGCTTCAGAGTGCGCGGATCGCGCCGAGACCTAGACTAATGTGTCGGGCAAGGCTTCCCGTGTCCGTGTACTTACTGTTTTGCCTAAAAGTGCTCGTGCGAAGAGAAAAGTTGGCAAAAGTACGAAAATTTGACAAATATACGTATATATACAAGGGGGCTTTCGCCGGCGGCGTGATGGCCGCCGTCGACGCTTAAGGCCCCACACTTCAAAATTAATGCCAGTTTTCGATGCCAAGGGCCCGTAACACATGTTCGACGAATCCCCGACGGCAATGAGTAGGGAAGAATAATGAGCGACAATAATGAGCGACAGACGCCTGGTGACCCGGGGCTCGGCTGATGGACATCGATACCTACACCAATGTGTCCGGCAGGGCTTCCCGTGTCCGTGTACTTACTGTTTTGCCTAAAAGTGCTCGTGCGAAGAGAAAAGTTGGCACAAGTACGAAAATTTGACAAATATACGTATACATATACAAGGGGGCTTTCGCTGGCGGCGTGATGGCCGCCGTCGACGCTTAAGGCCCCACACTTCAAATTTAATGCCAGTTTTCGATGCCAAGGGCCCGTAACACATGTTCGACGAATCCCCGACGGCAATGAGTAATAGTCAGAGGGAAGAATGATGAGCGACAATAATGAGCGACAGACGCCTGGTGACCCGGGGCTCGGCTGATGGGCATCGATACCAATTATTGCACTTATATTACTATCGCTGACGCACTTGAGTGATCAAACATCCACACCTCGGATAACGTAACACTCGGACAACACTTATCTACTTTATAGGGCCTAACACAGGAACGTGGTAACGTACTATTAATAACATAGTCTTAGCACTAGAGGAGCGA
This sequence comes from Macrocystis pyrifera, assembly GCA_031763025.1. Lineage (NCBI taxonomy): Eukaryota > Phaeophyceae > Laminariales > Laminariaceae > Macrocystis > Macrocystis pyrifera. Next base: position 4,016,583 of record JASSKH010000014.1, read on the forward strand.
TCACGGTAACGCGGTAACGCAGTGTTAACTGGAAAGCCACGAACGTGCACGAGCCTTGACGTTATGTTGCTTCTCGGTCTCGTCCAGCTCTAATACAGTAACACGATGTTATGCTGTGATCAGCCCTTGAACACCATAACACGGTGTTAAACACCGTAACACGGTGTTAGGCTGTGACCAAACACGTACGTTATCACTCTAACATGCCCAGATAGTTATCTGCATATATATTTACTATTACGGGGGACCACAGTTTATAGGACTTACTTACGGTACACACAAACACCCATATATTTCCCTATTTATACTAACAAAATTTGGTCCTATTTACTATGGCCCCCCGCAATAACACGATAACATAATGTTATTGTCGACGCAGCGTTAAGACTTAACACACTAACATATTGTTACCTCAGGAGGAATGTTATACGTAACACCCTAACATAACGTTACCATGTTCGCCAGCATTACCAACACATAACATCGTGTTACAGATAACACACTAACGGGACATACCGCAATGGCCAGCACTACTAACACTGCGTTATCTGGAACCCCCCATCTGATTGCCTCAGGGTCGGATAACGTAACACTTTTAACGTACGTTAGATACGCTACAGTCTTGTCCGGCCCATACGTAACATTGTGTTGGGATGATAGCCTTAATGCGGAAGTCTCTGCAACATTAAGTTACGGTGTTACCGTCAGTGAAGATCTGATGGTAACATTCCGTTACCGTGTTGCCATAAAAACCAATCCGGGTCTGACTCCATGTTACTGAGTTACCATTGGGGCCGAAGCCGTTCTAACGCAATGTTACTACGTTTCCCTTTGGATCTTCCCGAGATCTAACATGCATTACCTGTGTTAGTGGTAAAGCGGGCGTGTGGGAGTAACATAGCGTAGCCGTGTTATCCAATTTCGCCGACATCCCAGTAGGGGATACCTACAACATATCCCCGGGGGGGAGGATAGCATAAATTCCCCGTAATAAAAAACTATATATTTCATAACCCCGGAACAGGGGATATTTTGGAGGGATCCCCCGTAAAAACGCATCATTTTTTGTGGAGCCCCTAGGAATTTTACTAACACACTAACATAGTGTTATGTACGCGTTTTTTTGGCCGTGTACGTCGGCCGTCGAAAGGCTGCCACGGCGGTAGCACGAAGAATCCCGCTGGCACACTAACGTAAAGTTACTCGCGACGGGCTGATGCCGCTAACACGGTAACACGTTTAGGTGATTATGTAAGTTAACCCTTCAACGTGTGTTTCGATAGCCACCAGGAATGCCGCCAACACGCTAACATAGTGTTACTCGCTATGGGCTGCATACCGTAACACCGTAACATATACTGTATTTACATGATGTTAGCACAAAATCCGGAAAGTAGTTATCGTAGTAACGTAATGTTCCGTTTTTTTACGCTGACGCCCAACATTAACATAAAACGTTAAGTGTTACGTTATCCGAGGTGTTCAAACTTCACAACAGCGGGAAGGCGGGGGGAGAACCTGCTCTATGACCGACCCCGGATCTAGGTTATAAGACAGAGAGAGGCTTGAAAGGGTTGAAACATTGAGGAAGAAGACCGTGTACTCCTGCTGTATGTATAAATAGTACTCTTCATGGGTATACACACATATATATGTACTATACCCGGTACGTACATTTGCTGAACTCGGTGAGACGAAATGAAGAAAACAGAGTACCCGAGAATCACGCCACAATCTGTTCATATACTTTTAAAAATACATATATATATTGAATGGTAGGAATGTTATTTATTAATAGCAATGGCCATGAGAGTGATGACGCTTGACAACGTTATTGTGAGGAGGGAGGAGAAGAGCTTCCTCTGCGGCCACCCCGGATCTAGGTTATAAAACAGAGAGAGGCTTGAAAGGGTTGAAACAGTAGGTAGTGTGAGGAAGAAGACCACAACTACTACTATTAATACTTATTACTGCTGTATGTAGTGCTCTTCATGCGTATACCTACATACTTGGTGGTACGTAAAATTGCTGATTCCGGGGAGACGGAATCAAGAACACAAATAGCCGCGAAACACAGAATATACACTATACATTCTAATAAAATAACATGTATTACACTCCCAAAGCAACACGCAGGCATCAAAGAAAGGACCGCATGCTCGACAGCATAGTAGTGGGGAGGGAGGAGAAGAGCTTGCTCTATATGCACTCTAATGGAATAATATGTATTACTCTCCCAAAGCAACACGCAGGCATCAAACAAAGGACCACATGCTCGACAGTATAGTAGTGGGGAGGGAGGAGAAGAGCTTGCTCTATACGACCACCCTGGACCAAGGTTATAAGACAGAGACTTGAAAGGGTTGAAACATTGAGGAAGAAGACCGTGTACTCCTGCTGTATGTATTGATAGTACTCTTCATGGGTATACACACATACATACTATACCCGATACGCACATTTGCTGAACTCAGGGAGACGAAATGAAGAAAAAAGAGTACCCGAGAATCACACAACACTCTATTAATATAAAAATACTATTATATTAAGAATAATACATACATATGATAAATAGTAACAATGTTATATGTTAATAGCATAGCCATGAGAGTGATGACGCTTGTTGCCACGTACATACGAAAAAGAACGAAAAAGAAAACTCCGGTGGTGGCCAGGCAGTTTTTGACCACCGACCTTGTATCTCTCTAAGATTGAAGAATCGGCACGGACACTGGTTGTGCTGGATGTCGACGGGTAGAAAGAACGGTTTAATGTGTAGAAAACAACAACAGTGCGATAAAGAATATATAGTTTAGCTCGTTGGAGAATTTCAGTAATGGTGCTACGCCCGAAGCAACAAACACGCAAGCATCAAAGAAAGGACCGCATGCTCGACAGCATATTATAGAGCTTGCTCCACGACCACCCCGGATTTAGGTTATAAGACAGAGACTTGAAAGGCAATGGTGGGAAGAAACAGCATCACGAATGTGGCACGCAAAGACACGCACGACCGAAATACACAAATAGCCGAGAAACACAGAATATACACTATACACTCTAATAAAATAATATGTATTACTCCCCCAAAGCAACATGCAGGCATCAAAGAAAGGACCGCATGCTCGACAGCATAGAAGTGGGGAGGGAGGAGAAGAGCTTGCTCTATACGACCACCCCGGATCAAGGTTATAAGACAGAGACTTGAAAGGGTTGAAACATTGAGGAAGAAGACCGTGTACTCCTGCTGTGTGTATTGATAGTACTCTTCATGGGTATACACACATACCCGATACGTACATTTGCTGAACTCGGGCAGACGAAATGAAGAAAAAAGAGTACCCGAGAATCACACAACACTCTGACACAGAGTACCCGAGAATCACACAACACTCTATGAAAATACTATCATATTAATGATACATATAACCATCTTATATATTAGCAATAGCCATGAGAGTGATGACGCTTGTTGCCACCGTACATACGAAAAAAAAACTCCGGTGTTGGCCAGGCAGTTTGTGACCGCAGAACTTGTATCTCTCTAGGATTGAAGAATCGGCACGGACACTGGTTGTGCTGGATGTCGACGGGTGTGTGTGTGTGTGTGTGTTCTTCACTTTAAACCGTTCTTCTACTCGTCGACATCCAGCAAGCCCAGTGTCCGTGCTGATTCTTCACCCTAGAAAGATACGAGCTCTGTGGTCACAGACTACGACACAGAGATAACACACCGTAATGCATTAATAGCCTACGTAATACCATGCCTTCGCACTAGGTGCGGCCGACACAACATACATACATACGCCAGCAACCAAAATACACCATAAAGAAAGAGAAGCAACGAAAAAACCAAACCGAAAAAGAACAAGAAAAAGAAAAAGAAAAGGAGAAGAATCCCAAATAAATAAATAAAATGGGAAGCCAAAGCTCAGACACATACATACTTACCCCGAGCATGAGCCAAAAGGGACGTGCAAGGGGAAAGATACGAGAAGGAAAAAGGGGACTATGCATCCCGGTGAACACTTAACTAAGTAAAAAGAGCAATAGTGAGTGGGCCAAAATACGCTCGTCACCCACCCACTATGTAGTACTTCTTTCATAAGGATAAGAAGGGAAAAAAATCAAAATGCATACCGAACGGCCGCAGCAGTTGGCGGTACGAGTAGCAAAGAAACGTCCAACCTATTAGTCGGCCTGGTACCTTGCTACCCTATCTGCGGTCTCTCTGCTACTCTCTTCTACCGCGGTTTCCCTTCTACTCCTCCTGTTCCCCCCCCTGCCCCTATACACTTGTACGGTGTTCCCTCTACCCCTCCTGCTGTTACCCCTCCCCCCATTCCCTCTAACACTACCTGCAGCGGATGCACGGCGCTGTCTACTCAGCTTTGCCTCAGCCTCGTGCCACCTGCCCATGAACTGTTCAGCTGCTTCGAGGATTCCCCGGTACCACTTTCCCGTCTGTTTTGCTGCAGTGGGCCACAGTGCGGTCCCAACTCCAAAGACGAAGGGGGAGTCTTCCGTTGATCCCTCTGAGGCTTTGAACACTCTAAGGTCCTCAGCAATTGCCCTAGGCCAAGTCTTAGGCTGCCCGCCTGGTTTCGGGCTCCCCCCACCAGCGATCGTCCCGAACATCAACCGACTGGGCAATCGCCCCTCGTGTTGCCGCACCACAGCCCCCGCAAAGAAGAGTCGCCGTTTACGGATGGTCGTTTCGATACTTTCGCATCGTGTTATCCTGAGCGCCTTCGCATACGAGAGGGTGGTGTGGTCGGTGCGTAGTCGGCGCTGGAAACCAATGACTCGCAGAAGGACTTCGTGGTGGGCTGATCGAAGCTTGGCGAAGTGGTCCGCATTGAGGGTCCACGTCACGCAACCGTACAGCAAGGTCTCAATCACCTCGGCCTTCAGCATCCGGACTTTCAGACTAAGCGGTGCGTTCGTCCTATCGTACAGTTCCGGACCATACCGTTTGAGGCATGCCCGCATCAGACGGATTCGTCGCTCGATTTCGAAGGAGAGGTCAGCGTTCTCGTGGATAATGCCTCCTAGGTACAAAAACTGGGTCGTCTGTTTATACTTTTGGCCTGCAGCTTCGATCGCGAGCGGTGAGGTGGTAAACGTCTGATCCGGTGTTCGTAGGAGCATCGTCTCTGTCTTCTTCTCGGATACCGTGAGACCTACTGCTTCGAAGACAGTCACGATGACTGTCATCATTCTCGCAAGGCCTTCCGCCGACTTCGAGACTATTCCTGCATCGTCTGCATACAACATGCCCCACACAGCCCTTTGCACGCATGCCAACGGTTCCTCTTTTCCGACAACCCTGTCCTCTTCGAGATGAACCAAATCCCTTACGATGCATTCGTCTTTGCTGAAGCGTACCAGCACGATGTGTATCGCAGCGGCGAAGAACACGTTGAACAGTAACGGCGATAGTACGCAGCCTTGCCGCAGTCCCTGGGATACATTGAACCAGTCCGAGTGTTCACCGTCATCCGCACGCACGCGAGCCCGCATGCCTTCGTGAAAATTGCGAATGATTGTGAGCATCTTGGTTGGTACACCAAGGCGTGTGAGTACCTGCCACAACAGTTCTCGGTCGACAGAGTCGTACGCTTTCTGCAAGTCGATAAAGCACATGTACAGGGGGATTTTCTTCTGCCGCCCGAGCTGCTGCAACCGGCGCACGACAAACAGCATATCGACTGTTGACCGTGCGGGGCGGAAGCCACACTGTTCTTCAGGGAGTAAATGCTCGGTCTCGCAGTAGCTGCTTAGACGGGACGCAACGATTTTCAGCAACACCTTGCCTGCGTGAGCAACAAGCGAAATACCTCTGTAGTTGTTGCAATCAGTTCTATCCTTCTTTTTATGAAGGGTTTTTATGATCGCATCTTTCCATTGCTGGGGGACTTCTCCCGTTACCCAAACGTTAACAAGGATACTGTGAAAATACTGCACGAAAGCGGGGTGGTCAAGTTTCAGTACTTCGACCGGGAGACCATCTGGTCCAACGGCTTTCCAGTTTGACATACCCTTCACTGCTTCCATCATCTCGTCAATGGATGGTTCATTTCCAAGGGATAGTAGAAAGAACGGTTTAATGTGAAGAAAACAACAACAACAACAACAACAACAACAGTGCGATAAAGAATATACCTGGTATATGTTTAGCTCGTTAGAGAATTTCAGTAATGGTACGCGAAAATGATTCTGCGAGGACAACAGCATCACACCGAGAAGTCGGAAGAATCAGCATCACGCATGCGACAGGCGACGACACGCACGACCGAAATTCGTATAGAATATTAATAGCAATGGCCATGAGACAGAGTTGTGGCGCTTGGCTTGTTGTCACGTACATACGGAAAAAAACTCCGGTGTTGGCCAGGCAGTGCGATAAAGAATATATATGTTTAGCTCGTTGGAGAATTTCAGTAATGGTACGCGAAAATGATTTTGTGACGACAAGTTCTGTGGTCACAATCTGCAAAGCTACGCCATAGAGATACTTTTCTTTTGTTTTTCTTCATCACTTTTACTTTCCAGCCCACTCGTAGGAGGCTTTTACCCTCTACGATCTTCTGGACAAGCCGTGATCACAGGTGTCGTCCCTTCTCCCCCCCGGTACGTGCCTTTAGGTTTTGTCGCGCATAGGGTTCAGCATTCCCACTGCTCGTCGATTTTCATCGAATATAGCCAACTCACGCTTTCGCGCTTTCTGCTTATCAATTTTGTGCAAGAAAAAGTCCCTATGAGCATGCACTCGGTGAGACTTGAACCCACGAAATTGATCTTGACAGGCACGCCGACCACCTACCAAGTCACCGAATACTACGTTGCCACGTATGCAATGCAATGCCATGTCATCATACTGCGTACGACAGGCACGACATACCCATTCCATGACCTAGAGAAACAAAAACGAAAAAAAGAGAAAAAACAAAAACAAAAACAAAGACAATTCGAAAGAGAAAAGAAACAAAAAAATGAAACAAAAATATACCTGGTATATGTATATACTTCAGTATAGCAACAAACCATCGTACCCCCCCGTAGGGGACGTGGCAGACACTTGGAAAGAACGAGCTGGAAAAAAAAGAAAAAGAAGAAAACACCACTAGTCGTCAACAGAGTAAGACTAAGAACCAAGGGAAAAATAACAGGCAAACCAAACAAAGCACAAGGCATGCTCCAGGTAGCGGCAGCAGTTTATAGTACGAGTGGTACGCGAAAATGATTATGTGACGACAACAGCATCACACCGACATGTCGGAGGAATCAGCATCACGCATGTGACACGTAACGACACGCACGACCGAAATTCATATAGAATACTCGTCTGTTGTTGTTGTTGTTGTTGTTTTCTTCACATTAAACCGCTATTTCTACGCGTCGACATCCATCACAACCAGTGTCCGTGCCGATTCTTCAATCCTAGAGAGATCCAAGTTCTGTGGTCACAAAGCTACGCCACAGAGATATTACGTTGCCACGTACCAGGTACGCAATGCAATGCCATGTCGTCATACTGCGTACGACGGGCACAACATACCCATTCCATGACCTAGAGAAACAAAAACGAAACAAAGAGAAAGAGAAAAGAAACAAAAAAAAGAAACAAAAATATACCTGGTATATGTATATACTTCAGTATAGCAACAAACCATCGTATTCCCCCGTAGGGGACGTGGCAGACACTTGGAAAGAACGAGCTGGAAAAAAAAGAAAAAGAAGAAAACACCACTAGTCGTCAACAGAGTAAGACTAAGAACCAAGGGAAAAATAACAGGCAAACCAAACAAAGCACAAGGCATGCTCCAGGTAGCGGCAGCAGTTTATAGTACGAGTGGTACGCGAAAATGATTATGTGACGACAACAGCATCACACCGACATGTCGGAGGAAGCAGCATCACGCATGTGACACGCAACGACACGCACGACCGAAATTCATATAGAATACTCGCCTGTTGTTGTTGTTGTTGTTGTTGTAAGACTAAGAACCAAGGGAAAAATAACAGGCAAACCAAACAAAGCACAAGGCATGCTCCAGGTAGCGGCAGCAGTTTATGGTACGAGTAGCACAGCCAGGGTCTCCCTGCTGGCCCGCCTGGTACCTTGCTACCCTGTCTGCCACCATCGTCCAGCGTTCGTCAACTATGCCCGGCCCCTCGGCGTCAGACAGTACGAAACAAGCAAAGCAGGCTCGTCATCCATCCACGCCACACGACTCCTTCAATAAGGCTTATCAATCGGAGAAAGGAAGAGAAATGAAAATCACATAGGGTCACCGCAAAGAAGACATAAAATGAAATAAAAATGAACCAAAACAACAGGAAGACAAATGAAGACCACGTTCGAACCAGCTGCACCAGTTGGTGGTACGAGTAGTATAGGCATGTTCTACTTCTTAGTCTGCCCGGTACCTGGCTACCCTATCTGCCATCTCCTTCCTACTTTCGTCCACTGCAGTTTCCCTTCTACTCCTCTTCCCCCCCCTCTCCGCATTCCCTTGGTCGGGTTTTCTGCTACTCCTCTTGTTGCCCCTCCTCCCCCCATTCCCTTGGACACCACCCACGGCGGATGCGCGGCGCTGCCTGCTCAGCTCAGCCTCAGCCTCGTGCCACCTCACCATGAAGCGTTCGGCTGCTTCCAAGATCCCCCGGTACCACTTCCCCGCCTTTTTTGCAGCAGTGGGCCACAGCGCGGTCTCAACTCCAAACACCAAGGGAGCAAGTTCCGTTGACCCTTCGGTGGCGCGGAACTCCCTAAGGTCTTCGACTACGCATCTATGCCAAGTCTTAACCTGTCCGCCAGGTCTCGGGTTCTCCCCACCAGCAATCGTGCCGAACATCACCCGGCTGGGTAATCGATCCTTGCTTTGCCGTGCCACCCCCCCCGCGAAGAAGAGACGCCGATTGCGGATGGTCGTTTCGATGCTCTCGCAACGTGTCATCTTGAGGTCCTTCGCGTACGAGAGGGTGGCATGGTCAGTACGAAGTCGGCGCTGGAAGCCAATGACTCGCAACAGGACTTGGTGGTGAGCCGTTCGAAGCTTGGCAAAGTGTTCCGCTCTGAGGGTCCACGTCACACACCCGTAGAGCAGGGTCTCAATCACCTCGGCCTTCAGCATTCGGACTTTCTGGCTAAGGGGGGCGGTCGTCCTATCGTACAGCTCCGGGCCAAACCGTTTGAGGCATGCTCGCATGAGATGGATCCGTCGGTCGATTTCGAGCGAGAGGTCAGCGTTTTCGTGGATAATGCCGCCTAGGTACAAGAACTGGGCCGTCTGCTTATACCTCTGGCTTGCTGCTTCGATAACGAGCGGTGGTGCGAGGGTTTTCTGATCTGGCGCTTGTAGAAGCATAGTCTCTGTCTTCATTTCCGACACCGTAAGGCCTGCTGCTTCGAAGACAGTCACGACGACTGTCATCATTTTCGCGAGCCCTTCAGCCGACTTCGACACAATCCCTGCGTCATCGGCGTACAACATGCCCCATACAGCCCTTCGCACGCACGCCAACGGCTCCTGCTCCTTCGTTCCGACTACTCCAGCATCACTGAGTTGGACCAAATCCCTTACGATGGCTTCGTCATGGCTAAAGCGTACTAGTACGACGTGCAACGCAGCAGCGAAAAATACGTTGAACAGTAACGGTGACAGCACACAGCCTTGCCGCAGCCCCTGCGTGACATCAAACCATTCCGAGTGCTCGCCGTCATCCGTACGCACGCGAGCCCGCATGCCATCGTGGAAATTACGGATAATTCTCAGCATCTTGGTTGGTACGCCAAAACGTGTGAGTACTTCCCATAACAGCTCTCGGTCGACAGAGTCGTACGCTTTCTGCAGATCGACGAAGCACAAGTACAGGGGGATTTTCCTCTGTCTTCCAAGCTCTTGCAACCGGCGCACGACGGACAACATATCAATCGTTGATCGTGCGGGGCGGAAGCCGCACTGTTCCTCCGGGAGTAACTCCTCGGTCTCGCAGTAGTTACTGAGGCGCGACGCGACGATTTTCAACAAGCCTTTGCCTGCGTGGGCAACAAGCGAAATCCCTCTCTCTGTAGTTGTTGCAATCAGTTCGGTCCTTCTTTTTGTGAAGGATCTTGATGATCGCGTCTTTCCATTGCTGGGGGACTTCTCCTGTTACCCAAACATTGACAAGGATGTTGTGAAAGCACTGGGCGAATGCGGGGTGGTCGATTTTCAGGAGTTCGGCCGGGAGACCATCTGGCCCGACAGCTTTCCAGTTTGACATCCCCTTAAGTGCTTCCGTCATCTCGTCCATGGATGGTTCATCTCCGAGCGACGTGGTGAGCTGAGGTGAGCCGACTGACTGGAAGTAAGACTGGAGGCAAGAAACTACTCGCCTGTGCTGAGCCGCGGATGACTGGAAGTAAGAATGGAGAAAGAAATAGTCGCCTGTGGTGAGCCGCAACATAATCATAGTAATAGATATACATATATACGTATATATACACGCCGTGTACTTGGTGTTTGCCTAAAAGTGCTCGTGCGAAGAGAAAAGTTGGCAAAAGTACGAAAAATTGACAAATATGCGTATATTCAATACAACTATTTTTACGATTTTTGGGGTCTGTGTCACACTTGCTAGCTCTTGGCAAACAGACCAACTGATAGAGAGCTCTTCGCAAACAGCCCTTCTTCTTTGAAACAGCTAAACAGCCAAACAACCTTTCTTCTTTCTTCTTCCGCAAACTGCCAACCAATAGACAGCTCTTCGCACGGTGTCTAAAAGAGGCGTCTCGCCTTCGACGAACGGCATAGATAGGTAGGTGCAGCTGTCGGCGGCCAAGCTGCTGCTGTCGGTGGCGAACCTGCTGGTGCTGCAACCTCCGCCTCTCCCTTCTCCACGCCCCCTAAGCTCACCTCCCCCTCGTCGAGAGACGCGTGGTCCTCGCCCTCTGGCAAGAAAGCGGCAACGACAAAGACCGACCTGGTGCCGGCTGTTGTTTGCGACCACAGTGCACGGACCAGCACTTGGTCAAGAACTCCGCGCCTGGTGGCAAAAACGTGGCCTTCGCCACCTGCAAGGATCTCACGTGCGTGGTGGCGGGATCATCCTGACAGGGCAACCGACTGCGAGTTCTGTGCTCGCCCGATCAAGGAAGGGACTGTTTCGTACTCCCTCGAGACTGCTGACGGTGGTGAGTGTCTTATGTCTATTGTGCATGCTGTATGTTGCCAGTACGCTTTTTGGGGGTTTTCAATTGCCTTTTTGCATACAAACCTACGTCAAAGCGTTTATTTATTTTTTGCTCATCCATGCTCGTTCTTTCCCCTTCGTGCGTTGCGTCGGCTCCTCTTACACACAGTGCACGCGAACGCGCACATGCACAACTGTTTGCGGGACGTGAACGAAGGAACGGAGGATTCAGCTGTCGCCGTCACCGCTGCACCGAACGACGTGAGTGCTGCTGCTACTGTGGTGCATTTTCGGTGCATGCACACGATTTCTGTGTGTACATGTTTTGGTGACCCTGCGTACTCATTTTGCTCGTTTTCGTCTGCCGCTGCTGCTGCTGCTGCTGCCAGCGCCACGCCATGAGTGCTGCTGCTGCTGTGCACCTGCTTCTCCTGTGCACTCGCTGCTGCTGTAGTGCTGCTGCGTGGTTGCCGTGCTGTGCACCTGCTGCTCCTGTGCACTTGCTGCTGCTGCTGTATGTAGTGCTGCTGCGTTGTTGCCGTGCATCATGCTGGAAGCGTACATATTTTCGGATCGTCAATTCCGTAGGTTTTGCGATGGCGGCATACCAAGGGTACGTGCTTTTTTTCTCCCTTATTTTCCTATCGTTGCTATGCTGCTGCTGCTGCTGCTGCTGCTGCTGCCAACGCTGCGGCGATTCGTTGCAGCTTCTGCTGCTGCTAATGCTGCCGCAAAATCCACTGAATGTTCGTATGTACTCGGATTACTGTTTTTCTTGGTCGTTTTTGTACCCAAATGGTTTTTTTTGATACCTGAAAAAATATTTTTGTCGTTTTGCTCCTGCATTTTGCGTACGTACTGCAATTTCTCGTTTTTGGCTTGGTTATTTTCATATCGTTGCTATGCTGCTGCTGTCGTGCTGCTGCGTTGTTGCCGTACATCATGCTGCACTTGTGTGTGTACATATTTCGGTATCGTCAATGAAATTCCGTAGGTTTTGCGATTGCGGCATACCAGGGTACATACTTTTTTTCTTCCTTATTTTCATATCGTTGCTATCCTGCTGCTGCCAACGCGGATTATTGTTTTTATTAGCCGTTTTTGTACCCAAATGGTTTTTTTGATACGTAAAAAAAATATTTTGGCCGCTTTGCTACTGCATTTTGCGTACGTACTACTTTTTCTCGTATTTCGTATTGTTGCTATGCTGCTGCTGCGTTGTTACCGTACAGCATGCGAAGGTGGGTCTATGGTGAGGTACCAAAAATAGTAGTTTTCGGACGGCCTCGGGGTACATACTTTTTTTCTCCCTTCTTTTCATATCGTTGCTATGCTGCTGCTGCCAACGCTGTGGCGATCCGTTGCTGCTTCTGCTGCTGCTGCTGCTGCTGCTCTGCTTTTAGTGCTGCAATATTCACTGAATGCTTGTATGCACTCGGATAATTGTGTTTCCTGGTCGTTTTGTGGCGCTGCTGCGTTGTTGCCGCACATCATGCTGGACGTGATTTGTGTGTCTATTACACTTAAACTTGTGCGTGTGTACATATTTCTGTATCGTCAATGATTTTTTTGTGCTGCTGCTGCGTTGTTGCCGTACATCATGCTGGACGTGATTTGTGTGTGTACATATTTCTGTATCGTCAATGAAATTACGTACTTGCTGCTTCTGCTGCTGCTTCTGCTGCTGCTGCTGCTGTCGTCGTATAGCAAGCGACTACGTACTGCTGTTGTGCCGCTGTAGAGTAGTACAAATAATGAACTGAACTCTGCCCCCCCCCCCCCCCCCTTCCCCCCTCCCCCGCCATTCCCTGAACGCCACTCCCCCCCCGCGCACCCTATATGTGTACTTCGACCAGGTCGGTGGCAAGTGCTAAAACCGCCGCCTGACGGAATCCACCATCAAAGACGGAGACATCATCATCAAGCGCAAAGGACTCCCTTCCATTTCGCCTGCTCCAGGGCTTCGCGGAATTCCGAAGCAGTACGCCAAGCAGATTGTCGCCATCCAGAACGAACGAAAGGAAACAAATTGTTTCCCACATTTCCCATAATCACGATTATTTCTTCCTACACGTATCCAACGGGTTCAACAGCGAACAGATCCACATTCTGGGCCTCCCGCCTCGTTACTACAGCAGCCTGGAAGACTATTTACATATCATGCCTCATCCAAACTCCTATGCTGGCTACATCGAAATCGCGGCCGCCCAGCAACTATACAACATTTCCATAACCGTTGTCGTTGCCGGCACTGCTGCTTTCTCTCCTGTCCCAAACCTTCCTTTAAACAACAGCCTGTATGTTGTATATCATCCACATGCCAAGCACTACTCCACTCTCTCCCCACACTGATGAAATATGCTATTCTTATTATTAGACCAATGTCATTCTTACTCTTGCGTCACCCGATCTTACGTTTCACATTACATTCATAAATAAACGCGATTATTACTACATCCTTCACCGTTTCTTACACAAATACATTTAGTTTGGTTGGCTTTGGGCTATGTGACGCCAATTAATTTCAGTTATATGTACAAGAAACGACGGAATACCCACTCCGAAGGAAAGCCTTGTATCCCTGTACATATTTTTTGTGTTGCACCAAGCACGGACCACCGCCTAGAGAACAATAGCCACAGCAGCAGTGCACAGAGCGTGCTTACCTCCAGCTTCCTACAGCACCACGACCCTGCTGCCCACAGCAACAGCAGCAGTGGGCACACCTTGCGCGTATGGATTATCGTACTGCGGCTATCACAGTTGGTTTATTCGATCGATCACTTGACCACGCCACGAACACACCAACCAGTATAATAAGTTGTGTGCGTTTATTTTCCACTTCTGGTTTTTTTCGTACCGACCAGTACATTCATCCACCTTGCTTTTCTGAACGTATACTATGATATTGTAGTTACTTGTGTGTTTTTACCCAATAAGGTAAAGAGTTTAGGCGCGCTTACGTGTGGCGTGCGTTCACACCTCAACATTTTTCACAGCTACTCCCAATAGTTGGGAGTAAAGTAAAGTATGTTCGAGAAAATACTGCTCTTATTATCGTGGGTACTTCGTACACTCGCAGTATTTCGGGGGTTTTGCACTCGAGATACTGCGAGTACTCGTAGTGTTTTGAGGTTTTGTCGATACTACTTCGTATACGACCTTTCGGGTTCGCACTAATGCGGGGTTCGCTGCTGCTGCTGGCGTGGATACCCCCTGATGTGCTTCAAGTGTCTCGGGGTTCTGTACCGCGGGTACTACAAGTATTCTAGTCTACAGTAGCAGTATTTCGTCCGTTCGTAGTGTTCGTACTGCTATACTTCTGCGAGTCTCAGTGCACGCAGTAATGAAATACCCTCAATATGCCCAGTATACTTCGAGTGAGTAAGATGTATACTTCAAGCGTCTGTGCACCGCGTCGACAATTCTCAGGCCCAGCGTTCGGCACCAAACACACCTATTAATAGATATTCCCACACGAGTAGGAGTTGGAGCAAACCACTTTCGCTGGAGACAACTTGAGTACTTGAAGCAGTCTGGCAGTATTTCAAGATGCGCATGTGCGAGGAATATATATGCATGTACTGCGAATACTCTCAGTATCTCGAGGTTCTGTACTGCGCATATTGCCTTTACTCCAAGTATTTCGTGTTTCGATACTACTGCGGGTACATACTTCCCTGTATTCTCGGGGTTCGGTACTGCTCACACTCTCATTACTATCAGTATTTGGGCCTTCTCAGTGCTGGCAGTATTTTTGCCGCCAATACTCCAATATTCTTGGTGCTCGGACTACGATTTGTTCTCGCCGAGCATATATCTGTGAAAAACCTTGATGTTACCCTGAGCACCAAGAAACATTTATTTTGGGGGAACATATATATACATTGTACCAGTATGTATGTGCTGTACCTTACTCCACGAGTCACAAAAGTATTATGGCGCGACCTCGACCTCGCGCAACTTTTTTGTACGAATTGACTTAATCGCCGCGAGTCGGCTGGATCAGTATATCCACTTATCGCTACCCTATTATATATTATTATTGTAGTAATTGTCCCACACTAATTCCGCGAACAGTATAATGGTCCGTCCTCAAAAATATGTAGTGTGTGTTCTTCACGTTAAAATGATGGGTGGATGCAGGTACTACTTCTACACAACAAGTGTGCAGGGTTGCATACGAATATTTTTTCGCTCTTGCGCCACTCCCCTATTCATACGACACCTCCCGGAGGGGAACCTTGTATTATACGTATATTTGTCAATTTTTCGTACTTTTGCCAACTTTTCTCTTCGCACGAGCACTTTTAGGCAAAACACTAAGTACACGGACACGGGAAGCCCTGCCGGACACATTGGTCTAGGTCTCGGTGCGATCCGTGCACTCTGAAGCGCGTGGCAGGTGCTCATTTTTTTTTTTTTTTCCGGCGGGAACGGATAAGACGATTTTCCTGGTTTCGGTAAAGAGGCCTTATTTTGTAAGTACGTACCGGTACATTGTCATGCTCTCTATTTCCTCCCCCCGGCTCTCATGAGCTGTGAGCACACACTGAGCTGTGAGCACACACAGCTCAAGCATATACCAGGAACACAGCAGACAACATGCACAGATCCCATCGTTCCAACGCTGCCGCCCACACGCCGTGCGTGCTCGACACGCCCATATGCGCAGTGTTGCTGTGGTTGGTTGTGTCTGTCGGAGCCTGTCGTCCTCATTCCATCGTCTGCCATACATATAGATACAACTATAATTACGATTTTTGAGGTCGTTGTCACTTGCTAGCTCTTGGCAGACAGACCGACTGATAGACAGCTCTTCGCAAACAGCCCTTCTTCTTTCTTCTTCGCCAAACAGCCAAACAACCTTTCTTCTTTCTTCTTCCGCAAACTGCCAGCCACAATAGACAGCTCTTTGCACGGCGCCTAAACGAGGCGTCTCGCCTTCGACGAACGGCATAGATAGGTAGGTGCAGCTGTCGGCGGCCAAGCTGCAAGCTGCTGCTGTCGGTGGCGAACCTGCTGGTGCTGCAACCCCCGCCTCTCCCTTCTCCACGCCCCCTAAGCTCACCTCCCCCTCGTCGAGAGACGCGTGGTCCTCGCCCTCTGGCAAGAGAGTGGCAACGACAAAGACCGACCTTGTGCCGGCTGTTGTGTGCGACCAGTGCACGGACCAGCACTTGGTCAAGAACTCCGCGCCTGGTGGCAAAAACGTGGCCTTCGCCACCTGCAAGGATCTCACGTGCGCTGGTGGCGGGATCATCCTGACAGGGCAACCGACTGCGAGTTCTGTGCTCGCCCGATCAAGGAAGGGACTGTCTCGTACTCCCTCGAGACTGCTGACGGTGGTGAGTGTCTTATCTCTATTGTGCATGCTGTATGTTGCCAGTACGTTTTTTTGGGGTTTTAAATTGCCTTTTTGCATACAAACCTACGTCAAAGCGTTTATTTTTATTTTTTTTTGCTCATCCATGCTCGTTCTTTCCCCTTCGTGCGTTGCGTCGGCTCCTCTTACACACAGTGCACGCGAACGCGCACATGCACAACTGTTTGCGGGACGTGAACGAAGGAACGGAGGATTCAGCTGTCGCCGTCACCGCTGCACCGAACGACGTGAGTGCTGCTGCTCCTGTGGTGCATTTTCGGTGCATGCACACGATTTCTGTGTGTACATGTTTTGGTGACCCTGCGTACTCATTTTGCTCGTTTTCGGCTGCCGCTGCTGCTGCTGCTGCTGTCAGCGCCACGCCATGAGTGCTGCTGCTGCTGTGCACCTGCTTCTCCTGTGCACTCGCTGCTGCAGTAGTGCTGCTGCGTTGTTGCCGTGCTGTGCACGTGCTGCTCCTGTGCACTTGCTGCTGCTGTATGTAGTGCTGCTGCGTTGTTGCCGTGCATCATGCTGGAAGCGTACATATTTTCGGATCGTCAATTCCGTAGGTTTTGCGCTGGCGGCATACCAGGGTACATGCTTTTTTTCTTCCTTATTTTCATATCATTGCTATGCTGCTGCTGCTGCTGCTGCTGCTGCTGCCCAACGCTGCGGCGATTCGTTGCAGCTTCTGCTGCTACTAATGCTGCCGCAATATCCACTGAATGTTCGTAGGTACTTGGATTACTGTTTTTCTTGGTCGTTTTTGTACCCAAATGGTTCTTTTGATACGTGAAAAAATATTTTTGTCGTTTTGTTCCTGAATTTTGCGTACGTACTGCTTTTTCTCGTTTTTGGTTTGGTTATTTTCATATCGTTGCTATGGTGCTGCTGTGGTGCTGCTGCGTTGTTGCCGTACATCATGCTGCACATGCGTGTGTATATATTTCGGTATCGTCAATGAAATTCCGTAGGTTTTGCGATTGCGGCATACTAGGTACCAGGGTACATACTTTTTTTCTTCCTTATTTTCATATCGTTGCTATCCTGCTGCCAACGCGGAATATTGTTTTTATTGGCCGTTTTTGTACCCAAATGGTTTTTTTGATACGTAAAAAAAATATTTTGGTCGTTTTTTCTCCTGCATTTTGCGTACGTACTACTTTTTCTCGTACCTGGTATTTCGTATTGTTGCTATGCTGCTGTTGCTGCGTTATTGCCGTACAGCATGCGGAGGTGGGTCTATAGTGAAGTACCAAAAATACTTTTCGGACGGCCTCGGGGTACATACTTTTTTTCTCCCTTCTTTTCATATCGTTGCTATGCTGCTGCTGCCAACGCTGTGGCGATCCGTTGCTGCTTCTGCTGCTGCTGCTGCTGCTGCTGCTGCTGCTGCTGCTGCTCTGCTTTTAGTGCTGCCGCAATATTCACTGAATGTTTGTATGTACTCGGATACTCGTGTTTCCTGGTCGTTTTGTGGCGCTGCCGCGTTGTTGCCGTACATCATGCTGGACATGATTTGTGTGTCTATTACACTTAAACTTGTGCGTGTATACGTATATTTCTGTATCGTCAATGATTTTTTTTTGTGATGCTGCTGCGTTGTTGCCGTACATCATGCTGGACATGATTTGTGCGTGTACTGTACTACACTTGTGTGTGTAAATATTTCTGTATCGTCAATGAAATTACGTACTTGCTGCTTCTGCTGCTGCTGCTGCTGCCGTCGTATAGCAAGCGATTACGTACTGCTGTTGTGCAGCTGTAGAGCAGTACAAATCATGAACTCTGCCCCCCCCCCCCCCCCCCCCCCCTCCCCCGTCATTCCCTGCACGCCACTCCCGCCCCGCGCACCCTATGTTTACTTCGACCAGGTCGGTGGCAAGTGCTACAACTGCCGCCTGACGGACTCCACCATCAAAGACGGAGACATCATCATCAAGCGCAAAAATACTCCCTTCCATTTCGCCTGCTCCAGGGCTTCGCGGAATTCCGAAGCAATACGCCAAGCAGATTGTCGCCATCCAGGACGAACGAAAGGAAACAAATTGTTTCCTACATTTCCCAAAATCACGATTGTTTCTTCCTACACATATCCAGCGGGTTCAACAGCGAACAGATCCACATTCTGGGCCTCCCGCCTCGTTACTACAGCAGCCTGGAAGACTATTTACATATCATGTCTCATCCAAACTCCTATGCTGGCTACATCGAAATCGCGGCCGCCCAGCAACTATACAACATTTCCATAACCGTTGTCGTTGCCGGCACTGCTGCTTTCTCTCCTGTCCCAAACCTTCCTTTAAACAACAGCCTGTATGTTGTATATCATCCACATGCCAAGCACTACTCCACTCTCTCCCCACACTCATGAAAGATGTTTATTCTTATCATTGGACGAATGTCATTCTTACTCTTGCGTCACCCGATCTTACGTTTCACATTACATTCATAAATAAACGCGGTTATTTCATCCTTCACCGTTTCTTACGCAAATACATTTAGTTTGGTTGGCTTTGGGCTATGACGCCAATTAATTAATTGCAGTTATATGTACAAGAAACGACGGAATACCCACTCCGTAGGAAAGCCTTGTATTTTTTTATCCTGATGTACCCAGGATGACGTATAAAAATATCCAATACATTTTTTTGGGTTGTTGCACGGAGCACGGAGACCACTGCCTAGAGAACAATGCCCACCGCAATGCACGGAGAGTTCTTACCTCCAGTTCCCTACAGCACCACAACCAACCCTGCTGCCCAGCAGCAGCAGTGAGCACACCTTGCGCGTATGATGGATGATCGTACTGCGGCTCATTCGTACAGCAGCGTTCGTAATATACTTACAGCAGAGTACAGTAGTATAGTAGTTCTGATTGCAGTGTGTCCTACATTGATTGCTGACCGATAGATCCTAGAGCCAGCTGAAAGGGGATCAGTACACGTACGTTGCTCGCGTTGCACTTTACAGCAGTACTACTGCTGAATATGCAGTCGTACCTGTACAAGCTACTCAACTGCTGTAGGAGATCGTGCGAAGTGTTTTAGATTGCGTGAAAAACACGACATGCCAGTTGTACGAGCACCGTTGTAGCGTATACGTTTAAACTGCGCTGGATAACATTTTCGTTTTCGAGGTTCGACTCGCACCATCCACGTTTTTTTTCTTAATTTCACTTTTGACTATTTTTGTACCAGAACTACAACAGAGTACTACAGTAATAATAATTCATTCGTCCACACCTTGCTTTGCTGAACGTATAATATGATAGAGTACTTGTTACTTGTGTGTTTTAGCCCAAATTAAAGAGTTTGGGCGTGCTTGCGTGTGGCGTGCGTTCATACCTCACATTCCACAGCTACTCCGAAATACATGGGAGTAAAGCAAAGTATGTTCGAGAAAATACTGCTATTACCGTAGGTACTTCGTACGCTCGCAGTATTTCGGGGTTTTGTACTCGAGATACTTCGAGTATTCGCAGTATTTTGAGGTTCTGTAGATAGATACTACTGCGTATACTTTCTTCGGTCGCACTAATGCGGGGTTCGCTACTGCTGCTGGCATGGATACCGCCTGTTGTGCTTCAAGTATCTCGGGGTTCTGTACCGCGGGTACTACAAGTATACCAGTAAGTACTACCAGGTAGGTCTATAGCAGTATTTCGCCCATTGGTAGTGTTCGTAC
Source organism: Macrocystis pyrifera (assembly GCA_031763025.1). Lineage (NCBI taxonomy): Eukaryota > Phaeophyceae > Laminariales > Laminariaceae > Macrocystis > Macrocystis pyrifera. The sequence goes on from JASSKH010000014.1 coordinate 4,036,819, forward strand.
TGCTGCTTCTTCTGCGAGACTCAATACTCGCAGTAATGAAATACCCTCACTATGCCCAGTGTACTTCGAGTATGAAGTATACTTCAACCGTTTGTGCACCGTGTTGACAAGTCTCAGGCCCAGTGTTCGGCACAAAACACACCCAGATAGTCCCACACGAGTGGGAGTTGGAGCAAACTACTTTCGCTGGAGACAACTTGAGCACTCAAAGCAGTCTGCCAGTATTTCGACATAATATTATGCATGACTGCGAATGCTCTCAGTATCTCGAGGTTCTGTACTGCGCATATACTTCGAAGTATTGCCTTTACCCCAAGTATTTATGTCGTGTTTCGATGCTCCTGCGGGTACATTAAGCAACCTGTATTCTCGGGGTTCGGTACTGCTCACACTCATTACTCTCAGTATTTGGGCCTTCTCAGTACTCGCAGTAGTTTTGCCGCCAGTACTCCAATACTCTCAGTACTCGGACTACGATTTGTTCTCGAGCATTTACCTGTGACACCTTGATATTATACCCTGAGCACCTAGAAACATTTATTTTGGGGGAACATATATATTGTAGTATCAGTATGTATGTATGTATGTATGTATGTATGTATGTATGTATGTATGTATGTATGTATGTATGTATGTATGTATGTATGTATGTATGTATGTATGTATGTATGTATGTATGTATGTATGTATGTATGTATGTATGTATGTATGTATGTATGTATGTATGTATGTATGTATGTATGTATGTATGTATGTATGTATGTATGTATGTATGTATGTATGTCTGTATGTGCTGCACCTTATTACTCAGCCGGTCACAAAGTATTATGGCGCTACCTCGACCTCGCGCAACTTTTATGTACTTACGAATTAATCGCCGCGAGTCAGCTGGATCAATATATCTCAACTTACCGATATCCTATTATATATTATTGTAGTAATTAATGATCCCACACTAATTCCGCGAACAGCAGCATAATACAGTCTGTCCTCAAAAATATGCTGTGTGTGTTCTTTACGTTAAAATGATGGGTTGGTGCAGGTGCTAATTCTAAAAAAGTGTGCAGGGTTTCGTACGACGAGTATTATTATTTCGCTCTTGCGCCACTCCCCTATTAATACGGCACCTCCCGGAGGGGAACCTTGTATGATATACAAGTTACTTGTGTGTTTTTACTCAAGGTAAAGAGTTTGGGCGCGCTTAGGTGTGGCGTGCGTTCACACCTCTACATTTCACAGCTAGCTACTCCCAATAGTTGGGAGTAGAGCAAAGTATGTTCGGGAAAATACTGCTATTATTATTATCGTAGGTACTTCGTACGTTCGCAGTATTTCGGGGGTTTTGTACTCGAGATACTGCGAGTACTCGCAGTATATTGAGGTTCTGTCGATAGTACGTATATACTTTCGGACTCGCAATAGGTTCGCTATTGCTGCGGGCGTAGGTACCCCCTGTTGTGCTTCAAGTATCTCGGGGTTCTGCACCGCGGGTACTACAAGTATTCTAGTCTAGCAGTATTTCGTCCGTTGGTAGTGTTCGTACTGCTGCTTCTGCGAGACTCAGTACTCGCAGTAATGAAATACCCTCAATATGCCCAGTATACTTCGAGTATGTATACTTCAACCGTCTGTGCACCGCGTCGACAATTCTCAGGCCCAGCGTTCGGCACCAAACACACACCCAGATAGTCCCACACGAGTGGGAGTTGGAGCAAACTACTTTCGCTGGAGACAACTTGAGTACTTGAAGCAGTCTGGCAGGCAGTACTTCGAGATACGCATTCGCGAAGAACATATATATATACATGTACTGCGAATACTCTCAGTATATCTCGAGGATCTGTACTGCGCATATATATATTGCCTTTACTCCAAGTATTTCGTGTTCCGATGCTACTGCGGGTACATACTTTCCTGTATTCTCGGGGTTCGGTACTGCTCACACTCTCACTACTCTCAGTATTTGAGCCTTCTCAGTACATACCGGCAATATTTTTGCCGCCGGTACTCCAATACTCTCAGTGCTCGGACTACGATTTGTTCTCGAGCGTTTATCTGTGAAACCTTGATGTTACCCTGAGCACCAGGAAACATTTATTTTGGGGGAACATATATTGTACCAGAGCATGCATGTGCTGTACCTTACTCAAGCGGTCACAAAGTATTATGGCGGAACCTCGACCTCGCGCAACTTTTTTGTGTACTACTTTACGAATTAATCGCCGCGAGTCAGCTGGATCAATATATCCACGTACCGCTATGTTATGAGGCTTAGATTGGGTAGGCGATTGGTTAACCTTTTACCTTTAGCCCAACGGACTAAGACCTTAACAAATGGCGTCGACGGCAGGACACGAACCTGTGCGTGATTTTTTATATTATGGTAGTATCAATAATGATACCGCACTAAATCCGTGAACAGTATTGTAATAATCTGTCCTCAAAAATATGTTGTGTGTTCTTCACGTTAAAATGATGAGTAGATGCAGGTACTACTTCTACACAAGTGTGCAGGGTTGTATACGAATATTATTTCGCTCTTGCGCCACTCCCCCATTAATACGGCACCTCACGGAGGGGAACCTTGTACGGCGTATACATATATCATGTACCTTTTATATTGTGATATGTCACTGCATATCTGCCCTATATATCGTGCTTTCGTGTGCTATTATCACCTATCTATCTATATATGCGGTACTTGCTCGTGGTTGGGGCCTGTGCCACACACTGATGGTAAAGCACTGGCTCGGTACTTGGCGATCTGTGCCCGCTACGTACTACCCGGTACACCAATGCATGAATGATGATACAACAACCCCTTCTCCGCGAGGATATGTTGCATTTAGATGTGTGGCGGCGCTTGACGATGTCGAAGGCGACTGCTGTAAATGTGGTTCGCTTGTGGCCGCAATCGATGTCGCGTTCAACTCGCTCATCGCGGATCAAACCCACACGACAGGAAGACAGCAGCGGGCACAGACCCCTGGTACGTCCCCTTGTGTGTGCGTCACGCAACGTACTCGCACTCGAACATACGTACCAGGTATATACTGCACGTATATTCCGCCCAAAATGTACGCCCGAACGGTGCAAAATATATCGTCAAGAGAGCAAGTGGTCATATTATGTCACATATCGGATAGCTATGTCACGTATTTCACCTCATATAGGCCGATATATTATCTTATATCACCTTACATAGGCCGATATATCCCTTCATAGCGGACGTATATATCATATACCAAATGCCATATCACCTTTTAGTCACATCGTGCTGAAATCCCCTATATAGCGATGTAATACGATATGATATATATCGCACGTTCCGGCAAAAAAAACATGACCAAGTACTATGGAAATATCATATCATATATGGGGTATATATAGGGTAGCCCTATACTGATACCGGGCTCTACTATGGACCCCCGTAATAGGTGGTCCGCGAGCCTGTCAAGGGCAAATATTATACGTCACGGGACAGCTTACGCGGACGTTAATTGCGCGCCGCGCAATGTATGTGAAACCCCTGTTCTGGCAGATACTGGAGCAATGTATAGTCATTCCCATTGACTAGAGCCAACTTTTATGAGAATCTTCGGCAGACATCGATCGACAAAACCAACGACACCGTCATGAAATCTGAACGGAATGCGCTGGTGAAGGTCTCCGACCCAGCCTAGTGTCATAGTGCTCACACCTCGGTCGGTGAAATGTGGCGTGGGCTGACCAGGTGTCTGATAAAAAAAAACATTTTGGCACTGGTCTGTAGAAGACAGACGACAAAAAATCTCTACCCCTCTCCGATGGCAAAAAATAGACCATTTTTCAGGTTTGACATCGATCGACAAACCCAACGAATACGTCACGAACTCTGAACGAAGTGCGCTGGTTAGAGGTTCCGACCCACACTAGTATCACAGTTCTCACACCTCGATCGGTGATATGTGGCGTGGGTGGGCCAGGCGTCTACTAAAAGCATATTTGGCAGTTGGTGTGTAGAAAACAGACGACAAAAAACGCTCGATTCCTCTCCGTTGGCACGAAACAGAACTTTTTGAAAGCTTTGACGAAGAGCATAGGACGCCGCGGCCAACCTCTCGCCCCCTAGACGACGGATTCCAATTATACCTCCCAGGCCACAATTTATACTCATTGGGCTCGCCCGGTACCAAGCTCGTTGACCGTGGGTGGATTATTTGTCGAGATCGAAGGTCAATCGTCGAGTGACTGCGGGTGTGCGAGCTGCGAGCTGTGTATTTCTTCTTCTAGTTTGTGTGCGGCGTGATTGCACGTGGTTCCCGTGGTTCCCGTTAATACAGCGATTTTATTGGAAGATGGCTCCCGTCGTTCGCGTTATTTCAGCCATTTGGTTGGAAGATAGCTGGCGTCAACTGCCCCGTGTTATTTTAGACTTGCCCCTGTCGGCAAATATTATACGTCACGGGAAGATCAATTTCGTGGGTTCGAGTCTCACCGAGTGCATGCTCGTAGGGACTTTTTCTTGCTCAAAACTGATTAGCCGAAAGCACGAGAGCGTGAGTTAGCTGTACATTCGATGAAAATCGACGAGCAGCGGGAATGCTGAACCCTGTCCGCGACAAAAAATACAGGCACGTACCGGGGGGAAGGGACGACACCTTTGACCACGGCTTGTCCAGAAGATCGCTGAGGGTAAGTAAAAGTGATTATTACAAAAAAAAAAAAAACGTCTCCAGAAAAACTAAACTGCTGTGTATTCGATCCGACGGACGGTCAGAAGGGTAGCTATTCACAATCCAGTCGGAAACCTAACCGATCGGAAATCGGCTTTTTCAATCCTAGTTTCCGACTGGATAAGAATTGGCCTTACGATGACATCCGCACAGGTACACGTTTCGGAAAATAAAAATAAAAAACTTTGCTCAGGGTGCGTGCTCATGGTGGGTGCTTCCAGGATTTTATAAATTTTGAAATACGTCAGCTGTGAGTTCGACTGATTAAGTAGCTGATGCTCAACTTTGCAAGCTGCGTAATACACCTCGTTAATTTTCCATTTTTACCTAATTTTACAAGTATTGTGATAAGCCGAGCGCGCGTATTCTATATATGATTCCTTGTCAAAGATATAGGCCAGCGGCTCCCCTGGATGCTGCCCGGGTCAACAGGACAATTTATAATAAGCATTCTGCGCACTGATACTATATAACCCGAACAAGGGATATTGATAGGATGTTGCAAAATGTTGAAACCTTTTCATTTCTCAAATATTTTTAGATTGATTGAGTGTTGTTGATTTGGTTCTAAGTATGAATTTGGAAAAAAATCCACAAATAAAACGCTCAGCGTGGGACGAGGAATAAATATATCGTGGGCCTGCGTTTAAGCTTGCCGATTTTTCACAGCAAGCTTCGAGTATCGTGCAGTCGACCGCCGCGTGTTCCACCACCTTTCGCCCTGACTTGCCGCTCCCTCTCCTCCATCACTATAACACGATCTCAACCGTCGCTGTCCTCCAAGCCGCCACCCAGCTCGAGGTTGCGTGTCTTCGTTTTCGTGTGCAGCGTGATGTGCTTCTATTTATCGAGCTGCTCCTGCTCACTTCGCCTCGCCTGCTGCGGTTGCCTGCTATACAGCGACTATACAGCAGTACTTGTAGCCCCATCACAACCAAACGCCTACTGGCGGAGGAGGTTGTGCGCCCGGTTGCCCCAACGTTTTGGCGAGTGGTCGTCCGCCTCGCGTGCCTTCTACGCCATCACCGCCCTCCTCACCATCACGCGGCGTGAGGTTGCTAGGTCGCTTGTCTTCATTTTTTCTGAAGATAGAAGATGATGCATGCTCTATCCACCTTCTTGCCTGCTGAGACTGCCGAAGCTACTCTGTACTTACCTACTCGCCGCCAAAGAATCACGAACCAAAGGACGACTGGTTGGAGGAGATGGTGCGCCTTGTCGCCCAAAGCTATGCCGGCGAGTCAGTGTCAGTCCCGGGCTGCTTGTGTGACTACGGTACAAGCATCCTTTACTACCTGTGCCCTGTCCCATGACTATCACCCGGAGCAGAGCTTCTTTGCTCAGGGTAAAACCCCAACCCTGTTTTTTTTTAATTATGAAATACGTCAGCTGTGAGTTCGACTGAAGTTGATACTCAACTTTGCAAGCTCCGTGTCAGCGTAACCCTGAGCATCTGGAAAAACAAAAACGCTCAGGGAAAAAAGTGGGCGCCGACGTCTTTTATACGGCGAGACTTCGACAAACCCTGAGCAACAACCTGAGCACTCTTTGTTTTGTTTCGTTTTGGTTTTTTCCGAAACTCTCAATTGTTTAAGGATAGTTCCTTGTACGGGGGTCCATAGTAAATAGCACCAAATATTGTTAGTAAAAGAATATAACCCCGTAAATAGTGCTTCTACCACCTCTGGCAGGTGATACAGGTATGATAGCACTAGACCTATAGTGCAGAGTGGTATAATTGAAACATAAGAGTACGACCTGGTACAGCAGTAGTAACAAAAAAATATTTGACACTAATTGGATCTTTGTTATTGTAGTTTGTCGTCAACCAACTGCTGCGCCCCAACGAGTAGGGTGGACCGTTACTGGACCGAGTCCGGCGGGAAGGCCTTATAGCCTTGGTTTTTGTTAGTGGGTGAGCTCGCGCAAGTCCCACACTACCCGGGGGAGATGACTCTCCCGGGTGGCTATCTCCACCGCACCTGCTCCTCTCGGGGGTCAGGTTGGGTCAATGTGCCCAACTGGGCTAAATTGACACACGACACGAAATTGGGAACGTGGAAGTGTGGTGAGCTTAAGCTTTTTTTTTACCAATCCTCCGGAGGATAAAAACAAAAAAACAAAAAAAAAACTGCTGTGCAAAATGCAAATATTTTAGAAAAAACTAGGAAAGCACGTCAGCTGTGAGTTCAACCGATCGGCAGATCGATCGATACTCAACTTTGCAAGCTGCGTGAACCGCGCGCGTTTTCCATTATTTCCCTCGCGATTGACTAATATAACACGACAGGACGGAAATATAACGAATGCTTCGTCTTGATATTGATGAATAAACGCTCCTTGTATTTCCGTCCAAAGTTGGCATACAGCACAGATAGTACCTGGTGCCAGTAGGTATTTCTCACTACAAGCAGTAACAGAGAGCACTACCCGGACTCGTATAGCTATTAATAGTTCAAGATACAAAAAAATACGTTGTTCTATTAAATAACATTAACTTTCGAATGAAGGGGTCCCTCTTCACACAAAGGGGCTGGAGCCTTATTAGTAGGGAGATCTGAAAACTATTGAATAAAACAAAATCAAAATTCGGCTGGGAAACACGACTACGCTTCCCACCTAAAAATACACGAGACGAAGAAGGCTCATACAAATTTTTTGCTCGAATGAGTTTTGAGAAACCCGAAAAAACAGAAAAAAGGGGACGCCAGTAGGGTGGATCCCTTTTCGGGAAAGCCTCATTGTTGTATGGGGAGACAGTGATTGCGTATCACTCCGTGAGCGATATCGCAGCTTTACAACAGCACGATTCGGGGAGGACGAAATTTATTTTATACCAGGTATAAGTATGTATTTGTTTTATGAATTATTTATTTTCCGTATTCGGGGAGAACAAATGAAATCAATGTGCAAAATGAACCATTGATAACTAATAACATGGCCACGGCTATTCGTCAACAGCAGTATAGAGTTCCTCCCGTTCCCACGACAAACTATCTCGTAGCTACTGAGACCTATGCCAATGGAAACGCACAGTCCCCATAATAAAACGGAATTCCAAAGATATCCGTCAGAAAGTTTCAGGTACAGCTTGCTATGGGCACGTTCATTTAAACGGAAAGTTCCAAACTTTCGGAAAAGCCCGAAAAAAACTATTCTGGGGCCGATTTTAGGGCAAGATCGGCTTGAGAAAATCTCACGCGGATGCTTGGTTCGAAGCGGCGAGATTCCGAGTCCTCGACAGACATCGATCGACAAACCCGACGACTGCGCCATGAATTCTGAACTGAGTGCGCTCGTTTGGGGCTCCGACCTACCCTAGAGTCACCATCTTCACACAATGGCCGGTGACATGTGGCGGGCGCTGGCCAGACGTATGATAAAAAACCAATTGGCCGCTCGTGTGAACAAAACAGACAACAAAAATTCTCGATCCGTCTCGAATGGCAAAAATAGACTTTTTCTAAGGTTTGGGAGGATACCGTAGGACGCCGCCGGCAAGCTCTCGCCTCCTATTAATAGAACGTGGATCTACCTGATATCTTCGAGGCCGTCATCCATACTCGTTGGCCTTGCCTGTCACCAAGCGGGCTGGCCGTGGGCTGAGTCTGTCTCAAGATCGAGCGCCTATATCGTAGCACGAGCTTATTTTTATCAGCGTGTTGACAATTTGCAACGAGCAAAAACAAATTGCGCCACCTGCAGCCGTTGGAAAAAAAAGAAGCCAAAACCTAACATTTTTTTCCCTTTTTTCCCACAGCGGGGGTACGAGGATATTTTCGGCTGTTCTTTGAAAGCAATCTTGTTGAAAGAAATTGACTTCGCGTTTCCATTGGCATAGGTCTGACTACAGCGGCTCGTTGCTGTCTGGAGTGCTTCCTGCACATGACGTACGACACACGGTAGTCTTGAACACAGAGAGGAACACGCCTGATGTCTGGGGTGCTGTCAGAGTGACGACTCGCGGACATGCAATGAAAAAGAGCGATCAAAACGAAAACCACAAATATACAACATCAGCGACCGCCATGTCTTCCCGGACTGTCTGACAAAAGGTGCGACAGCCACAGCTATGATGCCACGTCCCTCATATCCGCGGGGGTCATTCCCCATGAAGGGAATACAACTCGCTAGCACTACAAAAACCAGTGACGTAACTAATAGGTATAAAATGTACTGCCTCGTAAAAAACAGAACAAGAAAAAAAATGATGACTGCTGCTCTCGCAATGGTGTGCGCGCCGGTCGCGGGTCTCCGTGTGCCGTCCTTCTGCCGTTCTCCATGGTCGCCTCATCGCCTCAGCCAAATCGGCCCGCTCCCTCGCACATGCTCTCGTTGCCACTCCCTTCCAGTCGATTCCCCTTCTCCCCCTTGCCGAATACAAAATGCTCCTCGCACTTGCGGTTCGGACCCGAAAAAACAAATTCTCGCACAGGGTGATTTCAATCCGCGTCTTTCCCTCTCGTCGGCGCAGTGTCTCCCTCCCCCTTCGTCGTCGAATCCAGCCTCCTAAAGGCGCAGTTAGAATGTGCCTAGTTTGGCCTGTGGTGGTGCCTGCCTCCGCGCACGGACATCCGGATTGACCGTTGCTGCTCTGCCGCTGCTACCTAAAAAAGACGCGCGAATCGCAGGTGTCCGTGCTTGACGCACCACGTACGACCTAACTCTACCGCCACGAGTAAGCCTCGCGGCCACACGCAGCAGCAAGAAGGTGTCACTCCATGAGCGTTAGTCCAGCCATACACCCGCCAGAAAGACCTACTCCACTCGCATAAACCTGATAGGGCATGCCTCGCAGCATGCCTTGCCGAGGCAGCGAGACGGTATCTTACCACGAGTATTTATATGTGCCCAATCGACATCCTGACACTGGACACCAATTGCAGCACATACTCGTAGCACTCCAGCGTCCGTGCTGATTCTCCATCCGAAAAAACACTTGGGAAAGGTTAAGTTGCGCGGCGGGAGAAACAAGTGTTAATTAACCAAGTAAAAAAGGGCTCCGGACATCTCAAAATCGGCAGGCGCCGTCAAAGTTCGAAGCTCGCCTTTTCTACTAAATATACAGCAGTAGCAGTATATATTTTATACCCGGTAGTAAATTAGGTAGCAGCAGCAGGACCAAGTTCTTCTGCGGGACTGTCGTCAGAGACTGGAAACTGGAGGTTTGTTCAGGGAGCAGGAGCAATGAATACATAGGCACTGCGGGCACTATGATATGCTATTACAAGGCGCTTCGCGTAGCGGGCGGTTCCGCACGCTACGCTTGCTCACGAAGAAAAAAAAAAACAGATCAGACAGTTAATTGCAGGCGCGAAGAGGCGATTTGCAAATGCCAAGAGGTTCATGCTCCATCCAGGAAAACAGCGCGGAGGCCGCATGCATGCTCGTTTTTTTTTTTACACGTACGAAAGAGAATGCACAGGACGGAACAGCACCGCAAAAGAAATGGGAATTAAAACATAAAGTTGAAAAAACATCAATTAAATCCCCGTCCCCTCTGATGTAATTATGTCCCGCCTCACTGAAACACCGTGCACCGGTCTGGATAAAAAATCGAACAGCAGAGCTTCTCTCACAGCCTCGTACACCGCCCGCTCCTCGCGCCGCCACCTCTTCACCGATGCGGTCCGGGTAAAGCTTTCCCCCCTATCTGCCACAGTGAGCCCCTTCGCCCGCCTCGCGTGAAGTCCGGTGCTCACCGTGGCCCTCGTTCGCCAGCTCGATAATGTTGATGTTTAAACTACGGAACTCTCTCTGCGAACTTTAGCTTGGACGCCAAAATAAGAGCTGCTTGAATTTTATTTCGCAGGCAAAAAAGTACCCTTATAGACTCGTAGCTATCATGTCCACCCCCACACCAGGAGAGGCCAGACAGATCCGAGCGTTGATGCTTCCCTCGTGTCTCCACGGACACACGATGCGTAGAGACGAAAACGGCGATCGCGCTCCGTCCAATCCCCCCTCGACCAGCCAGCGCCCGCTGACACCCGCGACGTCGCCGGGCTCGCCCGTGGTGCCGTGCTCTGGGTACACGCACGCACACAAACCAAAAAAAAGAGAAAAAAAGGGCTCTCGCCGGTAAGAAATAGAAGGAGGCGGTGTCCAAGTGGGAGCTCTGATATGCCAGGGATGTACCAACCGGGCACGCTCAGGAGAAATGTATCTATACGTATGTCCACATGTGAAGTACCAGTGTGCGGAGACGTGGACACACACTGATACCTGGTATTAATAGCGAATATTCACGAGGGTTTTGTGCTCGTCACCTGAAGGCAACCCTCCGACCCGAACCCTGTGCCAGTGCGATCAGCCCTTAAATGCTGTGCTTTGTAAGACTCTACGCTAGGTTGACCCAGCCTCCTTGGATGCTGTGCTCGGAAATACTCTAAGTAAGTTGATTCGGCCGACTCGGCATGCTGTGGCTCGGAAAGACCCAGGCTGATTGAGCCACTTCTAATTTACCCCCTAGGCGACCAATTTGCATAAATAGCTACCGTAGGAAGCCTAGAGGTCCACGAATATAGCTTTCGGTTTTTGGTGGTGTTTCGATGTTTCGGCGTATGGAACGGGGCATGAACAACAAATACACGAATCTTTGGGGAGCGTGGTCTCCTGTCACAGCCTTTCAGGGCATCATCTCTTATGGAAGGGTTCTGAGAACCCAAAATGAACGTTTTCGGGTGCAAAACCTATATTCAACCTTAGACGCACAAAAGTATAAAATCCGATATCAGTTTCCGGACGCCATCCAACCGGAAATGGGGTTCCATGTCAACATCCGCGTCCCAAACTGGCCGCTGGATTTGCATGGTGATGCGTTTCCACACATCGTGGGAGGCAACATGCGCCCAAATATCATGCCGAAAACAGCAGTACCGAGGGGTCGCATCTATCTGTCAAGCAAGGAATAGGACCTGTGCTCTTTGCCGTGTCCCGCTACCCACCCCCGCGTACCTCACAGGCATCACCAAGAGCCAATGGGATCGGTTTTTGATGGTGTCGACTGCAAGAGCCTTGCCACTCTCTGCTAGCGCCTGCGATGTTGAACAACAACATCTTGTATCGTCTAGGACGAGGGTAGTCGCCGTCTGAGAGATAGATGTGATGAACGAGAGCAACGCAGGCAGCGACGAGGAAACCATGACGAGTTCTGACGACAGTCCTCCCTCCAACTGCTTGTAGTGCGTGTTTCCCTCGTCGCGAGTACCAGGTCTCATGCTTCTGCGTGGCGTGAGATGCCCCGATGTGACGGGCCCCATGTAGTCTACTAGGGAAGAAGCGAAACTCTCTCGGTGGCGCTTTCGCGTACATGACGCTGCAGCAGCTGTCTTCATCCCGCTGTTGGCTGTTGAATACCTTGGTATATGTGATAATTTGTTTTTCTGTTCCAGAACAACCTGAAAAATTCTGGGGCACGATAAATAAGGTTGTCGGCCAATTCTGCGTGTCTGGTTTTGAGTGTCGAAAAAATCACTACTTTTTTCATCTCTCTAATACCTTTCCTAACAGATGTCCTCAGCGCTATTTTTATGCATAGGAGTGGGCACCGGGTACCGAATGGGAGACGTTATTCCCAGGGAAGCCCGAAACGGGATTAATCAGATACAACCGGCTGGACGGCACGGGGTTATATATCCGAAAATAATCAGTATTACCGGTTTATGCGCTGTAAAAACACCTCCAAATCAGTGAAACCGCAACGCATACTCGTACTTTTCTGTCGTGAATACGAATGTTGTATTACGGGGGACCACAGTGAATAGGACCTTTGGTATGCTCAAAAACCTGTATATTTCGCGAGTTTTGCCAACAATATTTAGTCCTATGTACTATGGCCCCCCGTAATAGGGGACTTGTAATGCGTGCACTGTGAGTGCTCGGAGTAACTTGACGTTGCGTCAGATTGTGTCAATGTCATTTGGAGATCGGGATACTCCCTCCTGTAAAGTTGATGGAATAGCTGGCGGCACGACACGATATGGAAACCCGAGGTACGGTCGGGCTACAGCGGTTACATCAGTAGTTCTTGCATTGTTGTGGGGGCACCGTGAATGATCAGCGTGAATGAACGTGAACGCGCAAGCTCTTCAGACATTGCAACAGAAACCAATGTACACGATCAGGCAGTTCGTTGCCCAGAAGAGGTGGGGGGGAAACGTTGACGGTCCATGTGTGTGGGCGTTTTTATTTTTGTGACGTCACTTTTACTTTTCACCCCCACAAGTAGGGTCTCCAGTGCTGTACTGCCAGTACGACTTACTAACATTCATTTTGTGTAGCCGAATAGTGTCGATGGCTATGGTTAAAACGTTGGCTGAAATATGGGATAATTGAGAGGTCGTCACCGTTTTGTTGGGCCAGGAATGGTCCTGCTCCTGCCTCACTAGCATCGACATGAATTATAAATTTCTTGGAAATGTCCGGAAAGTGCGGTACAGGGGATTCAGTGAGTAGTTGTTTAACTCGCGCGAAAGCTCTGTCGTGCTCGGGATTCCAACGTTTAGCAATTTGTTTTATTGCGTCCTTTTTGGTGAGATCAACCAAGGGTGCTATTACTGCGGCCAGGTTTGGGATGGATTTTCTCACAAAGTTAACCATGCCAAGTACTGATCGTAGTTCCTTTATATTTGTAGGCGTTGGCAAATCTAGTATAGCTTTTATTCGGTTTTCACTTACTCGGATTCCGTCAGCAGACAAGATGTGACCCAAGTATTTCACTTCTTTAGGTCCAAATTGCATTGTTGTCGGTTTGAGGGTTAGACCTGCTACTTGCAGAGCTTTGAACATGTCTTCTATTAGTGTCAGGTGGCTTTCCCAAGTGGAAGAACAACAGATGCAGTCGTCCATATAGACGAGGAGACCACTTTTAGGACCAAAGTGTGCAAATGCTAATGACATCATTCGTGCGAAGAGAGAAGGCGCATTGGCAATGCCAAAAGGGAGTCTTTTGAAGACCCATTTACCATTCTGCGTCACGAAAGCGGTTTGGTCTTGATCAGCTTCTGCTACCGGAATTTGGTGGTAAGCATTTTGCACGTCGCAGACCGTAATAAACTTGGCGCCTGCTACCGTATCTATGTGTGCATTCATGTCAGGCATAGGCCATGACTTACGCACGAGGTTTTTGTTGATGGTAGATCGATAGTCCACGCAGAACCGAGTTCCGTCAGGTTTTGCAATTATGGTTACGCTTGACCCCCTTGGACTCGGGCGTTGTTCAATAATTCCGGCTCTTTCCATCTGTTTGACACATTTGTCGATTACTTGTTGTACACGTAGGTTTGTGCGATACGCTGATCGATCGACAGGTTGTGTTCCTGGTTGTAAGGGGAAGTTATCCTCTGCGATTGTACACCTGCCTAGTTCCTGTGGCGACAGGGAAAATACCGACCGATATTTCGTGCACAACTCCAGTAGTTGTGAACATTGATCTGCGTAAAAGGTGGTGTTTTTTTTTAAACGAGTTTTTCAATGCGGTACGTAATTCTTCGCGACCACAGTCAGACTTGGCGCAGCCATTTTTCATGGTACTGACATTCTGGGCCAAGACTGATTTTACTGGCGGGATATAACCTAAAATTATTTTTCGTTTCAGGTGGACGTGTCTGCCGGACGGGTTTGCGACTTGAGCCGTGGCGGTTTTATTGACGGATGACCATTGGCATACCGTGCGCGCTACTACGATTCTGTGGAAAGCGTCGGGTACGTCCATTGATTGCGCGTCATCGCATGTCACGATGAGCGGATCGATTAGCGCCGCAGTTGTTTCATCTGGTGCGCTAGCTGTTTCTACTTCGATGTGTCATTTCGTGTTGCGGAGGTATACAGCATATTTTCACTCAAAAAAACTGACACCGGGTTATTTTCTCCAGTCAGTCGTACCACTGAGCATTGTGTTGCGTCAGTGTCTTCTTGAGAGGGGCGAACATAGCGATGCGTTGCTTTTATTTTTATCTGAGACGTTTTGAAGGAGATTTATTCCCTGTGCCAATCAAGCACAGCGCCAAAGGCTCCCATGATGCTATTGTCGAGCAACATTTTATCTGGGCCCAAGGAAGGCAACACAACGGCCTCTACGAGCAAGGCAATGTCTCCTAGCGTGAGGTGGAAGCGGATATATCCTACTATCTTAAGCGGAGATCCATCGGCGCTATTCAAATTGATCGCGCCGGGTGGGATCTGACGAAGTTCAGATTCGTCCAAAGTTGGGTGAGCACGCACAAATTTTTCAGCAATGCATGGAATATCAGAGGCTGTGTCGACCGTTATGTCATCCACAAGCCGCTGGTTTACTCTGGCTGGAACGCGTGCACGTTTTGTAGAGGCGTTCAGAGCAGAGGGGTACTTTGGATACCCACTTAAAGATGATGCATGGAAAGCAGCAAACTGACTCTCATTTCGAGCCTTGGTCGCACATGTCGACCGTTGTTTCATATTATGTTCGGACACCATGGACACGTACAAGGCTTGTGGCGCTACAGGGGAAAAAAAAGCATCCATTCAGCTTCTCTCTTTCCTTAGCTACACACTTGCTTCTTCCTGTCCAAGAAATCGTGCGTTTATGACGCCTAGTACTTCCTTGGGCTCTGCCCTGGTTTCCTAACATTGCTCTTGCTGTGGTGGTGTGCTGAGCTACCTGGGGTTCTATATCTAGTACTCCTAGGTCTGCTCTAGCTTGTCTCGAATTATCTGCTTTCTCATGGTTGCTCATTGCCAGAGGTTCGGCAATCGTCGTACGACTCCGTTTTTCCCTCGTACCAAACTGGGCTACTTGCATAGCTACGGCTGCAGATCCGTCGACATTGATTGTCTGATGACGGTTCTACGATTCCCGCTACATAACCCTTTGGTTGACAACCACTACCAGGTGAGGGGGGTTTGGTTCCGGCCGCCGTGTACAGCAGAGGTAGTGGACTGGTGTTCAGTCGTGTTGCCGTGTATTGCGTTTCTTTCATGTTTTTTCGCGCGTGTTCGAGATGCTTGAAATGATGGTGCCGCGTCTTCGCGAATCATTTCGATGCGAAGGTGGGGGGGCAGACCATTTTCAAACGATGCAATCGTGGATTTGTGCCATGCGTGCTCATATGCTGTCGTGTTCGTCGGGGCGGTGCGTTGAGCTTCAGCGAGCATGCGCGCGTACGCTTGTGTTACACGCAGGCTGAATGTGTCAACTGACTCGCCTTCAACCCACTGTAGTGACGCAATTGTACGCGCTAATAGTGAGATGCGGTTTGCCGGCGAAAAAAGGTTGGTGAATGCCGTCACCCATTCGTTCCAACTAATCGGAGATCGAATTTTTGTGTCCGCGATTTGTGACCTGAGGGTTGCAAGTTGTCCCTCTGTTCTCCACTCTAGTGTCTCTGAAAGTAGGTGCTGCTACTTGCTGTAGTTTTCTTTACCAAGAGAGGTAGGTGTCTGATTGCTCGTCGATCGATCACCTCTTCTGGTGATCCATCTAGGAAGTGCAATCGTACTCGGGATCGGAATTCTTGTATAATCTCGGGTATGTCTTCGCTGGGACCACCAGTGAGTTGGCGAGAGGCTGGCACATCAGATGCTTTCATCGAACATTTCGATTCAGTCAGTCGTGGCGCAAACGGGTTACTCGTAGTAAAACCCGGGTTAGTCACGGTGCCTGTGCTATTCGTAATAGCGGGGGTCACAGTGGAGCTACACGTAATAGCTGGGGTCACAGCAGTTGCGCTATTCGTAATAGCAGGGGTCACAGCAATTGGGCTACTCGTAGTAGTATGGGTCGCAGCAATTGGGCTACTCGTAGTAGTTGGGTTGCTCGCGGGCGGAGCTGGGAATGCATTGTTAGCGGTGCTGGGATTAGTCTCGAGTGACTCTGGGGACAGCGGTTCCAAAGTCATGTCTGAGAGCAACGCGCGCGGTTGCACCTGTGGGTAGTCCGGTGGTGTCCCCCCAAACCGTCCCATCGCCAAGTTTATTACCCATTGCTGGGGTGTCGTTCCGGCCCTCGCGTGTTCTTGGAGGTGCTCCCAGACTCATGCTCCTTCCATCCCCGTCGAGCTGGTTGTCGTTGTCTTTTCCCCAGTGGTCTGGGGTGTCTCGTTGACCTCCCCCTCCTCTTCCTCCTCGTTTCTGATGTCGTCGTCCTGACTGTTTTCCGACGTCGATTCGCCGTCGAGGAGTTGGTCTTCCTCCGCGATCGTGGCGAATCGGTTGGACGACGTAGACTGGTCCGGGCGCGCGGCCGGGGTGCGGGTGGCTGGGGTTCCCCTCCCCTGCGTCGGAGCCGGGGTGCTCGAGGTCCGGGTGGGGGGCGGGGTGCTGGGCGAGGCGAAGTCGGAGGGCGCTCCCTGGTCGGACACTACAGTTTTACGGCCCGCCGAAGCTACCGCTGCGGCGTACGATTTACTGCTTTTTTCTTGCCCATTTTCCTTTTTTTTTTTATGTTTTATCAGAGTTATGTACTCATCGACGCCAATATGAAGGGTGGCTCCGTTGCCGGTGTCGGCCTTGTCTTCGTCTTTGACGGGGTTGGCCGAGGCCTTGACGTGCACGTTTTCTTGCGTGATATGTTGCAAGGAGGTTCCTGCACAAGCCTCCCTCGCGTCTCGCAAGGAGAGAACTTATAGAAATTGTCAGAGTGCGGGTCCTTCTCCGAAGGACCCTTTTCACCCTGGCGCGTTCGGACTTCACGGCCTGAACGTCAACCATTATGAAGGTTCATGAGTGATGGCGGATCTCATAGACCGGACGATGGTTAACGTATCTTCATGGTTGGCATTTGTGATCGGAGATTGACGGTATCTACGTACCCTGGCCTCCACAAAACAAACCATCGTGCCCCCCCCGCAGGGGATCTGGCAGACACTTGAAAGGAACTGGAAAAAAAAAAAGAAAAAGAAGAAAACAGCACAAGTCGTCGTCAACAGATTAAGACTAAGAACCAAGGGAAAATAACAGGCAAACCACACAAAGCACAAAGCATCCTCCAGGTAGCGGCAGCAGTTTATGTTACGAGTAGCACAGTCAGGGTCTCCCTGCTGGTCCGCCTGGTACCGCGCTACCCTGTTTGCCACCTCTGTCCAGCGTTCGTCAACTATGCCCGGCTCCTCGGCGTCAGACAGTTCGAAACAAGCAAAGCAGGCTCGTGGTCCACCCACGCCACACGACTCCTTCAATAAGGCTTATCAATCGGAGAAAGGAAGAGAAAGAAAATATGATGAAAAATACGTAGGGTCAGGACAAAAGAAAAAAATGAAGAACAAATAAACAAAAACAAAAGGAAGACAAGGGAAGACCACGTTCGAACCAGCTGCACCAGTTGGTGGTACGAGTAGCATAGGCATGTTCTACTTCTTAGTCTACCCGGTGCCTTGCTACCCTGTCTGCCATCTCCTTTCCTGCTTTCGTCCACTGCAGTTTCCCTTCTACTCCTGTTCCCGCCCCTCTCCGCATTCCCTTCGTCGGGTTTTCTGCTACTCCTCTTGTTGCCCCTCCTCCCCCCATTCCCTTGGGCACCACCCACGGCGGATGCGCGGCGCTGCCTACTCAGCTCAGCCTCAGCCTCGTGCCACCTCGCCATGAACCGTTCGGCTGCTTCCTGGATCCCCCGGTACCACTTCCCCGCCTTTTTTGCAGCAGTGGGCCACAGCGCGGTCTCAATTCCAAACACCAAGGGGGCAAGTTCCGTTGATCCTTCGGTGGCTCGGAACTCCCTAAGGTCTTCGTCTATGCATCTATGCCAAGTCTTGAACTGTCCGCCAGGTCTCGGGTTCTCCCCACCAGCCATCGTCCCGAACATTACCCGACTGGGTAATCGATCTTTGCTTTGCCGTGCCACCCCCCCCGTGAAGAAGAGACGCCGTTTGCGGATGGTCGTTTCGATGCTCTCGCAACGTGTCATCTTGAGGGCCTTCGCGTACTAGAGGGTGGTATGGTCAGTGCGAAGTCGGCGCTGGAAGCCAATGACTCGCAACAGGACTTGGTGGTGATTCGTTCGAAGCTTGGCAAAGTGTTCCGCTCTGAGGGTCCACGTCACACCCGTAGAGCAGGGTCTCAATCACCTCGGCCTTCAGCATTCGGACTTTCAGGCTAAGGGGGGCGGTCGTATCATAAAGTGGCAAGTGCTGAAACCTTTCGTTTCACGTCGTCGTACTACAGCAGTAGTAATTCAATTCTATATACTGTACGACCCACCACCAGACGGCTTGAAATTTTATGGTCCTCGATCTCCCTGCTCAGCAAGTGTGTTATAATTCTTTTAAACATACCTGTACAGTAGTACCAGGTATGAATTAGAAGACTCAGCAAAACAACATCAAACAAAATGGATAGAAACATGGAGAAGAGAATAATATTGATAGTAACATTACGGGGGGCCATAGTAAATAGGACCGAATATTGTTGGTAAAAATATGGAAATATATGGGTGTTTGTGTGCACAGTAGGTCCTATTAACCATGGTCCCCCGTAGTAGTAACATTATACCTCGTCGGTGAGGGGTCAATAGAGTCCATTCACTCATTGCCCTTTCAGGACGGCACACTCATTGTGCTTGTGTGCGGACAAATCGCTTGGATTTAGAGTCAAGGTTCGGTGCGGTTATGTGTCGTGCGGTACTATTTACGGGGGGCCATAGTAAACAGGACCAAATATTGTTAGTAAAAATAGGGAAATATATAGGTTTTTGTGTGTACCGTAGGTCCTACCAGGTATTTACTAGGTGGTCCTCCGTACTAAAAGATACCTGGTAAGGGCACTGCGTTATTGGTATAATTTTTGTCAAGTATGCAGGTCTGATTGGTTGATAGCGACAGCACCTTCTAGTAATAGGCTTGAAGCCATTGGATTCTGCTGTGTGTAGTTTGCTTCCTGTTTGTATGATTGGAGCAAGCGCTGCACATTGTCAAATATGCCAGGAGACAGCACTTTACCCCTAGACAGACAACGTCTAGTAAAACGCCTGTTAGACAGGCAGCCTAGACAGCAAAAACCGGGGACACGATCGAATAGTCACCGGTTTTTTTTTCAAGCCTGACCATATCATTATTGAACGATAACTTATATATATATGTAGCGAGAGATATGTGCGCCTTGTTTCGCTTTTAAAAACAGTTCGAGTTATTAAGATCTTCAACAAAAAGTATATTATAACGCTTCATGATTAAAAATATTCATAGAACCGAGTAACCGGCAACCGGTGCCGCAAAAAAGCATGGATTCCCACAGATGTATGAGGCTTTTTCTACCAGGGGGGTAGGGAGGATATGTCGAGACAGACGTTTTCTTCTAGACAAACAGCTTAGACAGACAGACGGCTAGACGTAGACATGTCTCCTGACATTTTTGTTGTCAGAATCGATGGCGAATGCGGCGCTAATATCTCAACAGGGCTCGGCGGATGTGTTATATGTTTTTGATAAGAACTGGCGAAAAAAAGTGAAAGGAACCATGGAAGATGTATCATATTATGATAGTACAATCAACTGGACAAAATGAGAGTGACAACAGATGAAGTAGACCTGGAGAGGAAGTGCTGCACGAAATTAGGCGGCCTGCAGGCTCCAGTGAGGGCAAGAAACAGGAGGGATGGGGTTAAGGCCGGGGATGGAGAAAAAATAAAAACATTGAAAGGCAGAAAGATGCCTGGTATCGTATCATGTTAATACCAGCATACTGTTCATAGATAGGACACACACTAATGACTGCTGTTGAAGCGCAGAGACCACTCGTACTTTTTATGCTATTCGCGAGACAAGGCCATTTTGTATAAACAGTCACTTCTGCTGTTGTTGTTGGGCCACTGTGAAGAGCACGCGGTAGCCGTATTCCTCCTACTATCGACTTTTGTTCCGGTTCGATTGCCGGAAAATTACCTCCTGGCCTCCACTGCCGCCGCGTGCAGAATGTTTTCTACAAGCAGTATGATTTTGCAGGCAGTGCGTTTTTTTTCAGGCAGTACGGTTTCACAGGAAGTGTTTTTCTGCAGGCGGTGTGACTACTCGTACCGACGATTCTACCGACAGTATGTTTCTCTAAGCACCGTGATTCTGCAGACAGCAGTATGTTTCTTCAGGCAGTATACAGCAAAAGTCTGCAGGGACTGTTGATGTTCGGGTTGAAATATTGATAAATATATTGTGTGTGTGTGCTGTGCCCTCTCATCGCCACGACGATCAACAACGGCGTTTATCCTGAAGTGCAGCAGTGCAGTAATCACATTATCTCGTGGTCATTGTTTTTGTTCATGGTCTGTGGTCACAAGACTCCGGTCACTCTGGGATGGAATACCCTCGGGAACAATACAAAAATACCAGAAGATGGCTGCCTTTTGCTACGTACTGGTACGTACCAACATTTGAATACACCAGGCGCCATCGTTTCTTCTTTGGTGGTACCACCGTCGGTGTTAGTCGATGTTGGTGCTTGCGCTTGTGCTTATGTTGGCGTTGATGTTGATGTTGACGTCATTCTCGCACTTTTGCGGGGGACCATAGTAAATAGGACCAGATATTGTTGGTAAAAATAGGTAAATATAAAGGTTTTCATGTATACCATACTACCAGGTATTAACTATCGACTCCCGTAATAGTACAATTATTCTGTGTCGAAAAGTTACGAAGTGGACCAAACGGTAGGCCGTGATCGCAAGCAAGACAGGCATACCCCACGTTAAGAGTTAAGACGGGCCGCGCAGCTGAAGGAGAGAGACGTAATAACAACCCTTTTCGGCTAGGGTTAAATCCGTTTTCGTAGAGTTAAGGTTTCAGGCTGGTTCAATCTGAATCCACTAAAAAGTTAAGAGTCGGAAGTTCACGTCGTTTTTTGTATAAATTCCTGACATTTTGCGTACGTGTTATATGAGCCCGTAATCCGTTGGTGAACGGTGGTTTTCAGGGGGGGATTGTTTTCGTCAGATATTTGGTTATTTGTGGTTTTGGGTTGATTGGCTTTGAGAACCCCCAAATTCCAGACGAAAAAAAAAAAAAAAGTTCGTCAAGGCGTCAACAGGGGCTCAAAGAGCATGAGCACAAAATTTCAGGATGCGTCTCTTAAAATGCGTGATCATGTGGACTTTTGTGCGGGAAAAACACGCGTATTTGCGCAGTTGCCTTACAGTTACCTAGTTATCGGGTCAACTTCAGGCGTCACAATTGACTTGATCGGCCCTACGCAGTCAGATCTTCGGATATTTGTGCGACCTTTCTGCAGGCATGCACGCCTTGAAGTACCTGGAATCGGCTCGTTCAGAACAAAATTGAAAAAAAAAAAAAAAAAAAAAAAAAAAAAAAACTTCCTACGGAAACACCTGAGTTCTACTGAGCTTTTCTCAAGACCCGTGATTTGCCGGGACACAAGTTTTGCTGCTAACGCGCCAACCCTAGGGCCTCAACTAAAGAAAAGAAGTGGTCGTGTATGTCAACCTCTTCCCTCTTCCGCTGTTCTTGTCGGTCGGTATGATACCAGAAGCTGGTATGTGACATTCGAGTGGGTATTGCCAGCGGCATTCGTGGCTGACAAAAATTAGGGCGTTTAGCTTGAACCAGCTCGTAACTCTTTCGGTCAAGCTTAACCCTTTTCGTTTAAGGTTAGCCCTTTCCGGTCAAGTTTGACCCTTTTCGATTAAGGTTGGCCCTTTTCGGTATAGGTTAGGATTAGGGTTAACCCCTTTCGGTTAACGTCAACCCTTTTCGGTCAAAGTTAGCCCCTTTCGGTTAACGTTAACCCTTTTCGGTCAAGGTTGACCCTAACCCTTTTCGGTTAAGGGTAACCCTGTTCGTGTAAGGTTAACCCCTTTCGGTTAACGTTAACCCTTTTCGGTTAAGGTTAACCCCTTTCCTTTAACGTTATCTCTTTTCGATTAGGATTAGGGCTGGAATATCATAGCGACCGAATAAGTTTTACGTTTGGTGTAACCAACCGTCTGCTGTTGACTGTTGTACCACGATTCATAGTGCGAGAGTTGGGGTTAGGACTGGAATATTGTATCTATCATATCGATCGAAGAAGGTTTTATTCCTTCGGCGTAATCAATCGGCTATGTACTGCTGTGCCACTCACGAGAGCGCGCAGCAGTACCAGCAGTAGTACAATGCATCATGCTGCCGTACGTCCGAGTCATACATAAGCCTCTTTGCATTGTACTCACGACATAATTAAAGCAACATTCCCCTACCGAGCGGTGGCCGATGCTGTAATATCACTTTGCTATCGTCACCTTTTTTTTCTATACTATTCTATTCAGTATTCAACATTCAAGTTTCAAGGCATAACAGCGTTGGTAAGGTACACATCATCAAAATAAGCGCTGAATCCCCTCTCCCCCCCCTTTCCTTTTTCTGGCGTCTTGTCCGTTCCTGTCTTAATTTGACCGAATCCCAACGGCAACAATCAAACCCGCAGGTGTAGCGGCTTTCAACAGAGGACTTCCCGATCGTGCAAGACAGGCACACGCAGCCGAGGCACAGAGAGAACTGCAAAGCCGCTGGTTGCGCCGAGGTTCATCGACGATCGACGGCTAGCTGGTCGCAAGACAGCAGCAGCTGTGGTGTTCGGCGGCCGGTGCAAGGTGTACATCAGCCTCCGCCTGTATCTGCTGCTGTGGTGGCGGGGTAGATATCGTGTTTGTTCCTCTAGCCTGCGAAGAGAAGAGGTCTCTCGGTCTTGCCCGTAAAGAGCTCCTATTCCTCAAGCAAGCACTTCGGACAGGACTGGAGAGCCTCCACATTGCCCGTGAAGACCCCCTCTATATCCAAGCAAGCCCTGGCGAAACAGGAGCGGCCTCTCTAGAGGGGTGGGGGGCAGAAGCGTACGATGATGATGTACCGCTCCAGTACCAGGGGCAAGGCTGGCGTCGGCGAGAG
Source organism: Macrocystis pyrifera (assembly GCA_031763025.1). Classification (NCBI taxonomy): domain Eukaryota; class Phaeophyceae; order Laminariales; family Laminariaceae; genus Macrocystis; species Macrocystis pyrifera. The sequence continues at coordinate 4,060,373 of JASSKH010000014.1, forward strand.
CGCCAGAGGAAGAAACTTGCGCGCTTGGGCGCAAGTCTTAGCCGTGGCGTGTCTCGCTTTCCCGTTGCACGTTAGCCTTGCCGAGGGCAAGCCGTCCGCCACGGTCACCATGGTGGACGGAGAAAGTTTCGTGACTGGAGGGGCGCAGAACGGTTCGACGGCGAATGAGACCGCTGTGGCCGCGGATCCAGCAGGGACAGGGCCACCATCGTTGTTTTCGCCGGAATGGGAGAAGGCTTATTCTTCAGAGAGGATCGGATGCCACCTGGGGAGGAAGCGCTATGTTTGGCGGCCACACGGGTTCGGCAGCAATATTATTCGTGAGTGAGGCTTGTTGTCTTCCGTAGAGACGTTTTGTTTTCCTACAGTAGCCTCTGCTTGGTTGCCACGGGCTTGATACTAATACTGTAAGGAATTGAGCTGCGATAATGTGAGAACATCGTCATGAGCATCATCAGAGGGGGTAGCTAAATGTTTCTCTCGTCGGACGTAGCGATCTAAATGGTCTAGATCATCTAGATCGTGTTGATCCGGTGTAACCTGCCGTTGTGTCTTGTTATGCAGAGTCTATACAGTACAGCTCCAACCCACGAAACCTGCCCTAGATCATGCAAATCATACGGCTCCCTCGTAACAAGACGGACTGGACCAATCAGGTCAGGAATGTACCTTCCCCGAAATATATAGATCATGAAATGGGAACGATCTATCTGACCATCTCTCCAATGTGTGAAATGTTTCTCTGGTCAAGTGGGCTAGACCCCAGGGAATTTCGCAACTGTGAGAACATGACCATCATGAGAAGGGGTAGCTACTTTGCAACGTGGGGAAGTGTTTCCGCCTATTCTAGCCGCTTTTCCTTTCTGTCTCTGTCGAACGAAGTGCCGGTAAAACAATTGCAGCTGGCTTGTTTCGGCCGTTGTCCACGTATCGGTAAAAACGCCAACACGGGATGGGGAGCATGTATGTATCATGCACACCGAGCTGGCGGGGTTGAGGAGGGGGGAGGCATTGTCAGAGTGGCTCATTCATAAGCTATGGTTGAGTTCCGCTACTACCATCTCCGTCATTGAGCATATAGAGATAGTTGTGCTGTCCTAGATGTTTTGAAACGCGTTCGTGTACGGGCTGCTGGAGGAGGGCGTATTTATCAGTCGTTCATCCGTAAGCCTGTCCGCAATCCGCCCCAAACGTATCTTGTGCATACCCCCCCCCCCCCCCCTCCCTCCTTGCGTGCCGCGCTCCCTCTTGCTTCGTGTTTGCTTTGGCATCTCACAGACTTGTTGAACGCCTTCGTCTATGGGCTGTCCGTGAAGAATTGGGTAGATGTCGCGGTCATCTCCCCGCCGGGGCAGCTGCGTTTTCTCGAGTGCAAGGGAGATGACGGCGTTGCTCTGTCGGGGTTCGCCTGCCTGTTTCAGCCGATGCCGCACGTGTGCACGTTTGACTCCGTCGCTGTGAGCATTATCTTGGACTCAGTCTTCAGTATGTGTGTGTGTTTTTTTTTTAAACAGAGTACCGGGTATAAAGCATCAGCTGTGAGATCGAAGTTTTCGTCGACGTTCACATTGTTGCAAGCTGTGCGTGACTATGATCGTGTAATGCCTTGATCGCGTGTACTACGGGTTTATGTGGTGATACGGAAGATCAGCCGTTACTAAAATCACCCCTCGCGCAATTAGCGCGCAGCGCGACATCTAAGTGCCGTATCGACAGTAGCTTGCAATTGCAAACATGTTGACGAGAGTGTCAATCTCACAGGTGAACTGTTGTTTTACCTGTCGGTTTTTCAAGAGAAGAATACGAAGTTCGCACGTACGTGGGTTATATTTATTGTATATAGGTAAGTGGAAACTTCGATATCTTGAAACATCAAACGTCCGATATATCGAACGTCGATACTTGGATAGATTGAAACATCCATACTTGGATAAATCGAACGTTTGATACGTCGATGAACCATACTTCTGTAGACCGAAAGCTCGAGACTTCGATGCATATCGAAGTTTGTAAGATATTAACATTATATTCTACGAATGTCGAATTTTACTAAAGTTCGATACTCTGATACAATAGTCTATGATATGATATATCATACCAGGTATATCGAAAAATGCTCGCTACGATAGGGCTTGCACGTTTTGGACCAAATTATTCATGGCTGATCTTTATTAGTATTAGACTGAAGAACCAACTACCCACGCAAACATATCGTTGGAGTACGATGTTTGGGTTTTACTGTGTTTTGGATGCATGCCATTCGACTATTCGCCTGGTTGCACTCAGAGGTTCTCGGGTAGGGGGACTCACAAAAATGGGTGCTACAGATATATATTTAGTGGGTACCACCATTAATATCCAAACACGCTTCGAAAGTTCCATACTATTACGCGTAGTAGCATAATTCTAAAGTTCAAAGTGCGATCTACGGAAGGTATATAGAAAGTTCGATACTGAGATATACCAGGTACCGAAATTTCTACACTAAAATAATATCGAATGTACGATACTAAAATGTATCGAATTTTTTACACTGCGATATGTCGAAAATTCCAAGGGGTGTTAGGTGAGGTATGTCTATACCCGGGTAAGTTTTTTTAGGGAATACCTAACATACCTCAAACTTGGGTAATGTCTGGTAAGGTAGTGCGGTGCGTATAGTACCTAACCTACCTGAACCCGGGTATTTCGTCGACGGGTATACGCGATACCAGGATAGGTATTGGAGCGACGTACGTATCGTACCTAAAACTTGGGTAAGGTATTGTAGTCCGTACTTAACGTACCAAACACTCGAGTAAGGTATCGGGGTTCTGTACGTAATGCACCTAAGACTTAGGAAGGTATTGAAGTCGTCCCCAGACGGGTACATAAACACGGGTATTTCCTTGACGGGTTATGATTGCCTCACCTAACGTACCTAAGCTTTGGATACGGTTTTTTAGGCCGTGTCTGAATACCGGTACGCGCACATACCCGCGTAAGTACCCGGGTACATGTGTGTAACAAAAAACGTTAAATGGACGGGGCTGCGCATTAGGACAGTACATACTGATGGCCGTACTAATCTATAGGCAGCAGCTATCTACTGCCTACCGACTGGGCCTACCCGTAGATGTTGTAACTGCAGTATGTTTGATCTCACGTGCATTCAAGAATCACGCCAATTTTCCTTCAAACACAATACCGGTACGTACGTGTTTTGCTGAGTGAGAGCTTTTCCTACAATACCACCCTGTACCTCAAGGGCTAGAGCGATGGAGTAGCATATACTCAGTTGACTTCAAGTCTACAGCTGTCGTTGTGCTTGCTTTATATGAAAATGCCGGAGTTGTTTGATACACCTGCCCCAAATAAGCAGTCCTAAGTACCTCGTATTACGTCCGTATTTCGGGTAAGGTATTTTGTGCTCGTGCCGATACACGGGTATTTTTTCGTATTTGCACCCGGGTCAGCATTGCAGCGACGTACCTTTCGCATCTGAAACTTGGGCGAGATATCGAGGTCCGTACCTATCGTACCTGGCACTTAGGTAAATATCGGGGTCCGTATCGAACATACAGTACCTAAAACTTAGATAAGGTATTGAGATCGTCCCCAGGCTCGTACCTTCACCCGGGTATTTCGTCGACGGGTGTACCCGATACCCGGGTAAGTATTTGAGCGGCGTACGTATCATTCCTAAACTTAGGTAAGGTGTCGTGGTCCGTAACTAAGGTACGTAACATTTGAGTAATATGTCGAGGCCCGTACCCAACGTACCTGAGAGTCGGGCACGGGTACATACCCGGGTATTTTACCCGGCTATACCTAAGCACGTACATACCCTTGGAAATTTCAATACTAAGATGTATCGAAGCCTCAACGTTCGATACTGCAGTAAGCTACCTGATATACGGTATTGAACCTTCGACATATCGACATTTTGGTATTATTAATGAGATATATCGAAAGATCGATACCATACCCAACACCTCACACTACGGACAGCCTTTACTAGTAGCGGTTACAAGTGATGGCATCATGCCGCTGCCGCTGTTCTTCGTTGTCCAGGAGTGGACGACGTACATGAGCAAGAACGGTGTTCGGAAGAGGGTACGGAAGGAATCAAACGAACTCCATTGGGATTACATCCGGATGCAGGAGGGGCGGGTGCAGACAGAAGCCCTGAAACCCTTTGGCGTCGACGACTTCGGCGCTTTGGCGGTGAGCTTTGTTTCCACGCAGTGGTTTGTTGCTGTTGGTGGTGGTGGTGGTGCAGTTGTTGTCATTGTTGGTGTTGTTGTTTTGTTGTTTTGTTGTTGTTGGTGGTGTTGTTATTGTCAAGCCAGAGGTCGCAAGCCACAGGGCAGACTCCAACATCTCCGGACTGGAAGCGTATCTCAAATTTCTGGGATCGGTTCCGATGTCTATTATTACGGGGAACCATAGTAAATAGGACCTGTGGTACACACAAAAAACCTATACATTTCGCTATTTATACCCAGAAATATTTGGTCCTATTTACTATGGTTCTCCTTAATAATATTACCATGTTATCTTGGGCCAAACTCGAAGATTTGCTGGACCACAATCGCTTTTTTCCTGTCGGCATACTATAGTCAAGCCACCGAAGGTTCACTACAACATGCAGTAAGACAACGCCTAGAAACGAGAATTGGCCATCAGCTATAGCTGTTGTAGCGTCAGAATGGGACCGTCTCCTCGAACCCCCCGCATAAATCTGACAGATCGTGATCCACAGCAGCAATCAGTAGATATACTGTGCCAATGTATGTTGTGTTAGCTGGCATGATGCCATGGTATGTTGGGCAGGAGTGATACCAATCAGACCCTACTCGGGCAACACGTATCCGAGAGCCGTGCCACACAGATCATACAGGCCCCACCCGGCGGACAAGATGTACTGTTAATAAATAAGTCATGCAGGTCGTGCACGTCAGGGATGCGTCTGCCGCGAAAGATCTAGATCGCGTAGTGGGGATCTGATATGATATGATCTGTGCAATGTGTGAATGCCAACGATAGATCATGGACTGCGGGTCTGATCTGCCCGATGTGCTATCGATCTAGATTATGAAATTAATGTATGATCTGCTATGATCTCTCCGGTGTGTGCAGTTTCTAGGAATTTGAATGGAGACCTCATACGGTCTGTACAATCTCCGAAATATGTAGGTGGTTCTCCGGGGATCTCATGTGCCCGACGTGCGATCGGTCTATTAACAGATCATGAAACGAATATCTGATATGATATGTGATGTGCCCGATGTGCTAACGATGTGCTATCGATCTACAGTAGATCATGAAATGAAGACAAGATCTGACATGATCTATCTGTCTGATGCGCTATCGATCTGCTGGAGATCATGAGATGGGGACGTGGCATGACCTGACCTGATCTTAATATGATGTGTGACCAATCTCTGTATCGGGGCAGGTGATGGCTCGGTATATGTGGGCAAATATTGAGCCGGCGCTTCAGGAGCATGTTCGCAAGGCAGTCGAGAGTCCTGATCTGGAGATGTTCCGCCAATCCCCGTATATAGGACTGCATATTCGACGGGGAGATAAGATTACTGAGGGCGAGATGGAGATGGTAGAGACGAAGGTGCGATGCAGACGATTGAGATCCGAATGGTTGATATGAAAATGGTTGAAATACAGATGGTTGTGTTTAGGTTGCTATGCATATGGTTGAGATGCCGAGGTAGGCACATCTTTGGTAGATCATATAGATAATCTATGTCCTCATCTGCCATTGGGAACGAGTATGCAAGATCTGTATCGTACAGAACCGACCCAGGAAAACGTGATAGATCATGTAGATTGGACGAGTATGCAATATCTGTATCGTACAGAACCGACCCAGGAAAATGTGATAGATCATGTAGATTGTATGCTCCCGCGTGAGGCAGTTCATACAGATCGTACAGGTCAGGAATTTATCTTCCCTGAAACATATAGCTCAAGTGGGATCCGATGATGAGTCCGAGGTGTGGATGATTGAGAAGAAACGGTTGAGATACAGATTGTTGAACTATGGCTTCTGAGGGCGAGATGGAGATGGTTGAGACTAACGAAGGGCATCGTTTTGTGTTGTACCGGCCGGTCCCGATCGCTTTGCGGCATTCATGTTCGGGGGACTAGGCCCGTTTCTTTTTGTGTGTTAACTATGTTGTGTTTTTGTTCGTTGTGCGATTTTGTTGTATGTAATTTTGTGCCGTGTAATAGTAATTTCATCTTTTTTATTATTGTTGTGCTGTTATGTTTGCTTTTTTTTTGTTTTTTCGTTTGTGTTTTCCGTGGATGTGTTTTTGTTTACGCCCCTTTAGTGTGTTAGAGTTCCCTCGGGTCCGACGCGCGCGTCTTCTGTTGCCGTAGAAGGTTGACAATCAAGGGGAATCACAACTATTACGGGGGACCATAGTAAATAGGACCTACGGTACATACGAAAACCTATGTAAATGCCCATTTTTACTGACAATACTTGGTCCTATTTACTATGGTCCCCCGTCATAGTGTTTGATTGGTGCCAAGCCGTGCTTCCCCCCCTCGATCGGGCCTCGCCTGACTTTTCTGGTCCAAGGGCTGGGAGGGCTGGTAGGGCTCGGCAGACCTCGATCCAACTTGGACAAAGTGCTTAAAATTTGGCATGGTCCTTTGATCCACACCCTAAACTTTACCGTACGAATTATAAGGAGCGCTCAGGCATTCATATCAAGACCAAATACTCCTTGAAAAATTCCTTCCGGAGTGTTACATGCGATATTTTAGGGGTATAGGGATAATGCGCTTTTTAGTCTAATCGTTCATGGCTAATGGATAATTGCTGATGGCGGTTGTCAACTGAGGGACTACTGGTAGTTACTCGCTGCGACTACCACTACCACCACCACTAGAGTGCTACAATCAGTTCAGTTCGTAATACCAACAGTTGGTTAGTAGTGCAATCACCTCGTACCACTATTATTTTTGTTTTACAATAGTTTTCGTTGTAGACGTACCAGGTACGTGAGCCGTGGGACCGCTCATGGGCTTGAGCGTGCAATTTCTCTCAAAACCGTTGTCGAGTGAGAGGGTGAGAGATACAAGTGGGACCCTCATAAAAATGACAGTGCTATAGTGTATCTGGTATAGTGAGGTATATACCCCTACCGTAGCATGTGCCAACACTTATCGACCACCTTGCAAAATTCTTGGAAACTTGTTGGAAATTCCTTGGAAACTTCTTGGAAGTTTCTTGGAAAGTTCTTGGAAATACCTCAGAAATTTCCGGGAAATTTCTAGGAATGAACACGTAGTGAGGCGTTCAGCTGATGTGGACTTTTGACATTTACGTCGTACGTAGTTTGACCAAGCCCCTCTATTGCCCGTGTGCACTATCTGCTGGATTTGTGTTTGCGCTGCCAACCATTTTGTGAGTTCCTCGAGTAGATTTAGCAATCTGGGAGAAGGGATCTTTAGGGGTGTTTTTGACTTTAAAGTTGCGTAGCGCGGTCTGCACTTCGGAATCATCGTCTGCAATTCAGAAATTTCCTGGTTCGATGCAAACGCGGCGCAGCCGCGTTTATGGCCAGTTTTGGTCCGTGTTGGCTGCGGTTTGGGGTCAGGGTTAGGGTTGGGGTTAGGGTTAGGGTTAGGGTCAGGGGTTGGGTTGGGGTCTTCGCCCGTACCTTGATCCAAACAGGGACCAAAATACCTGAACAGCCTACCAACTCAAAGATCCCTTCTCCCAGATTGCTAGGGGACCTCCATTTTGTCCACCAACTAGTTTATAAATTTGTTACCAATACGTCAGCTTGTACGACGGATTTAGTGGTTGATACTAAAATTCGCAAGCTTCGTCGGAGCCGGGTACAGCGGTGAATAAAAAGCACTACGTGTGTCTGACGCTGCGCTCCTCTCCTGCTGAATACAACGCAGGCCTACTTGGAAGCGGCCAGGAAGCATCTCGAGGATGACACAGCTACAGGCCGCGCTTCGGTGGACGACATCAAGTCGATATTTGTGGCTTCTAATGATGACAATGCTGTCAACGAGGTCCGCGTCCTCGTATCGGATTTTTTTTCCGAATATCCAACCTCAAGACATCGCTTGGATCTCTGGCGAAGGCACAAACGGGACTGTGCAAACAAGGTCAGAGCTGGAGGTGAGGAAGCAACGTACCGTATGCAGTACCACGTACCTCAGGTATGCAGTAATAGCCCTAGTATACAGTATGTTGAGCAGGGCAAGGGTTGCCCTGCTGTTCCCTGGGTGTTACCATTTAGTACAAGGTTGGACTGAGGTATGGAAATTCTCTCGCGACGTAGGTAAGTCTTGCTACGTAGGTAGAATTTTAATTGTTTGAAGATGCCAGAAACTGTTGTTGACGCTATGTATTGTCCATTGCGTGGCTTTTCAGAAGAAGTAATAACAGCAGGCGATACCAGGCATGCTTCTACAGTAGTGCGGTAAACGCTGATCACCCGACCCGAACTCTAACCCTAACCCGAACGCTATGGGTGGGGTGACCTCTGTGCTGCAAAATAGGCACCGCGGGTTGTGGGTATGGAGACGTCACAGTAGTATCACTGCTGTTGTAGTCTCGTTTCGACCTGGTGTAGAAGGTAGGCTGATCCGTAATTTGTTCTGCGCAATGCCATTGCCCATCTGCACTTTGGCTCGCTCATCGTTTAGAAAGCTTGAATAGACCGACATACTTCGATTGGCTACAAGTGATCAACGTTGGAGCTCATGCTGCGGCGAAGCCCCGTTTGCTATGTGCAGGATCGCACTGGGATCCGCGTGCAGTATATTCGTACGAACAAGTACGAAAAAGCGCGGAAAGAAAAAATATCCCCGTCCCCTCTCATGAACTAGTTTTCTGCCTGATTGGAATACCTTGCACCGGTCACAAGAAAAAAAAAAAAAACGCGCCGGAGCTTCTCTCTTAGCCTGGTACGCCGCCCGCCGTCTCACGACCACCTCACCACCGATTCGGTCCGGGTACAGCTTTCCTCCCTCTCTGCCACAGTAAGCCCCGTCGCTCGCCTCGCGTGATGCCCGGTGCTCACCGTGGCCCTTGTTCGCCAGCTCGACAAAGTTGGTGTTCAGACTGCATCACTCTCTGTTTGAACTTTGGTTTGGTCGCAGAAATAGGCACCGCTTAAATATCATTTTGCATATCAAAACGACCCTTACTTATATATCGTATATATGGTACAAGCGGAGCCTCACAAGGAGGCCAGGCAGAGCCCATTCGTGCTTCCCACGTGTCTCGAGGCACACACGACGCCTAGCCACGAAAACGGCGACCGCGCTCCTTGCAACCCCCCCTCTACCCGCCAGCACTCGCTGACACCCGCGACGGCGCAGGGCTCGCCCGTGGTGCCGTGCTCTGAGTACACGCACGCGCATGAAACGAAATAAAAAGTCTTCAGAAATATGAGCTACGTGTGACTCGTACCTGGTTTGTTCATATGAACACGAGTACAAAAAGGCGCTTGTCTTCACGAACGCAATTTTGTTCGTAATTAAAGCTATACTGATGGGACATTGCTTTTTTACCAGAAAATGGTATACCTTGACAGAAAACGTTATATAACTAGGGTTTGGTGTGCCCTGATCGCCTCGTTCTACGTTTTCGTACCGTAAACTGGCAAAAATACGATGGTGTACCGTTTTTGTCATTTTGGCAAGTGAGACGGACGGACATGGATGTTTCCCCATAACACGGTATACCTTGAAAAAAACCTCATCTAACTTGGGTTTAATGTGCCCTGATTCCCTGGTTTGATTTTTTTGTACCGTAAACTGGCACAAAATCACTGGTGTACCGTTTTTCTTCTAGATAACCCCAGGTAACCTAGGGAAAACCTAGGGTTTGGGGGTGGGGCGTACTTCCATGAAGCTAGAGCCACGCTAGGGTACAAGTAGCCGGTCGCGTCGGTGATGTACTTGCAGGTGTTACCCTCCAATGCTGCTAGAGCTATTATTACGGGGGTCCATAGTTAACGGGACCAAATTTTGTTAGTAAAAATAGGCAAATATATAGGTTTTATGTACACCATAGGTCCTGTTAACTATGGACCCCCGTAATAGTAGTCCTGGTGTTCGAATCCTACTGTGGTGAAATTGTGAGTTTTTGTGCCAAACTCAACGGGATCAACTGCTGAGAGCACATGAAGAAGAACTCCATTTCGCTAAAAGCAAAAATGATCATGGCACATATGCTCAATAATTGGCTCAAAAAAAGGTCGAGAGAAATGTCGTACATACACTATGTCCGCACTAAGTCGACGAGCAATTCCATGAGCTAGGCATATAAAAGTACCGAAATTCGATACTTGGTATATCGGTATACTGTATGTACGCATGATATTTCGATATATGTACGATACATCGAAACTTTCTATACGCTATGCAACACTACAAATGTTATTCCCCCTGACTGACCATGGTTGATGCACCGGGTCGCGCCCTCCCCCCCCCCTCCTCTTCCCACTCTGTCGTAGTCGTGCAAGGGGTACATTTTCATCCTTGCGGACTTGGAGCTGCTGGCGGCTGGAAAAATATCGATGTTCGATAGAGTATTCAATATGTCGGTATCTCGAAGCTTTCGATGCGATATATTTCGATATATCAAGACTTTCGGTACGATATATTGATGCTTGTTATCCAACAAATGAAAACGATATCCCACGTTACACTGTAAACCCCCTCGATACCTGTGTCGTCCCCACCCTGTTTTAGTCGTACAAGGGGCTCATCTTGATCTTGGCCAACCTGCAGCTATACTTCCGACTGCAGATATATCGAAGTTGGATATCATCTTTTTCGATAGGTGATAGATCGAAACTTTTGAAACGATATGCAACACTACATACAAGTGCTTTTCCCCCCCGACCGACCATCGATGTATTATATTAATACTCGTGTATCGAAAGTCCCGATAAGATATTCAACACAACGTTTATAGTGCATTTTCCCCCCTGACCAACCATGTACCATGCGTACGATGCATACGTGTCCCCCCCACCCTTCCCGTACACGGGGTTCATTTTCGTTCGACGTTCGATGTTTGATATTTTGATATATTATATGAATACATGTATATCGAAACTTTCGGTACGATATACAAATGTGATATGATATACCAGTAGTATCGGGCTATAGAAGTGGTTATGAGATACCAGGTAGCCTGTAGTATTAAAGCCATGCATACGCTAAGAGTATACCTGGGGCTGTGAAGTTCTCCCTTGGCAAATAAGAATCAAAGCGCTGAATGCCTTAAAAATATCTCCGGAGCTCTGGAGTTTTTCCTTGCAGTACAATGGTTAGGATAGCCGATAGGAGAAGAGTACAAGCGCCAGAGGAAAGTTTCTTGGACAGGTGTCTTTACCCGTCTAGCGTGTTAAAATTTCTAGAAGGAGGGCAGAGTGGACTTGATGCCTTGAATCAAGCCCCTATCGAATCACTCACAAACTGCTCCCTTTTCTCTCGCCATAAAGGGGAATAACACGACAACCAAAGAAATAAGTCTCCTGAACAAGAGAAGCTAGCTGCGCACCTTCCTAGCCAGTTCAGATAGTAGGTACCAGCATTCCATTCCCTTACCACGACACTCGGGCACTACTATACTACTAACAGTGTACCTACCCCCGACTATCAATGTGCCATGCTTACGTCCCCCCCTGCATCCCCTTATTACACCCTGTTGTAGGCTTTCACGGGGTTTATTTTCATTTTGGCTGACCTGCAGCTTGCTACTTATCGACTGCGGAAAAATCGAAGTTTGATATTTTCGATATATGATATATCGAAACTTTCGATACGATATGCAACTCGTTGTACATAGAAGTTCGAGTGCATTTCCCCCCGACCAACCATCCACCGTGTGTGCGTGTCCCCCCCTCCTCTTTTGCCACCCTGTTGTAGTCGTACTCAGGATTCATTTTCATTTTGGTGGACTTGCAGATGCTGGCGAGCGCGGACGTGTTCGTCGGGACATACACCTCTAACGTGTCGAGGCTAGTGGCGTTGCTGAGGGAAAGCATCCATGGGAAAGCGAGAGACACGTGCATCAGCCTCGACAAGGAGCAGTTCGGTCTCAACTACCGAATGTTGCACAACTCGAGTAGGTCGGGTCCCCATGATATAGATCCTCTGGGGGAGATAGATCCCTGGTTTGTTTGATCTGCACAGATGTATATCTTGTTTGCCTTTCGAGGCATGCTTTGTATGGTCAGCACGAAACACATCTTACTTGTAGTCTAGGATCTGTGTGACACAGCTCTTGCGCACACGTTTGCCGGGTGGGATCTGTGTGCCACAGCTCTTGCGCGCGCCAATGCTGGGTAAGATTTGTAGGGCACAGCCCCCTACACTAAAACTATTAATAGTATACCAAGGTCAAAAGAGGCGCCCAAAGCGGCCGGTCTCGTTATACAGCATACCGTATTGGTCCACAAATAGGGAAGAGCCGAATAAGAAAATAAGGTTCGCTTTGTGGAGGACGCTAAGAAAACGGGATCAAGAAGTCGGGCTCGCGCTGCAATAGATCCTCTATAATATCCTGAACTCAAGGTTCGTGCCGTGTTTGGTTTTTCGTTGTTCACTTTCTCTATTCGAAGTCTCAAAAAGGTTAAGGTCGATGCTGTAGAGGTATTCGTCTGTCTCGAGTCTGGAAAAGGCTGAAGCCGCCTTTCACGTCCTCAGCGCCACTGGTGCATTCACTAATCCAATCAATGCATGCAACGCATTCAGCTATAACAGCAATGAATTGCGAGTGGAAGGAGTATTTTTGGGGTGTTTTCGCGCCCAAGCGTCCAGTGGCGCGGTGCAATATTATATCGAGTACGAACATGGGTTCATGGTATTCCAAAGTGGGATACGATTGCTCGGGTGCGTTTCAGGTCCGGCGGCGCATTGACCTACTATGATCGTACTGTTTTTACACAGTCGATCCATCGTATAATATATATGTTTTTCGCCGATGGTTAATTGAAAATATGTGATTTTGTGTGTTTCTGACGCACTCGGTTTGGCGCATTTTTGCCTACTATTATACGCTATGACAAAGTGAAACTGCTCACGGCAAAATAAGTGGAAGCATGTCATTTGTTATCTGGTATTTTTTTGATGCGCTCGGTCCCAGCGGCGATGAATTGAAATATCGTATTTTTGCACAATCATGCACAACAGGTACCCATGAACTGCGCTAGGGCGTTGTTTCCCATTGTGTTTTTCTCTTTCTTGAGGAAGTACTGTATTGTATTTTATTGCGCAACGCACAACAATGAAATTAATTCATTTCGCGGACGTACTTTTCTCTTCGTGTTTAAAAAATGTTTTTTAATATCTAGAAACTGAACGTCCCCAAAACATCTGGATTTATTTCTTTGAAACTCATCTTTGCATCCTGCACGTGACGACTATTGTTTTGAGTAGTGTGACTATTAGTATTAATTGTGACATACTTCGATCGTGTTGCACTTTACTATGTGATCAAAAACCTTTGAAATGCATTATGTTTGCACGCTCTGTCCCACCACTGTGCTGCTCGTTTTCTTTTGGATATTCCACAAGTGGTACACTTACTTGTGGTCTCTCGTGGACGGATTCAGAAGACTTGTCTGTCTGTCTGTCTGCTCGCATGAGGGTCACTCTGTGGTCACCTACGGACAAATTTATTTCGAAACGGCTACGCCCATGCCGCACGCATCGGAACGAATCCCTCGCGGAGGCGATCGTCATGGTTCAAACCACACCTCATCGAGTGCCCTGTGTGTGCAGGCATCAGAGTCGACTTCCACCATCCCACAACAGGGTGACGGGAAAAGCAGCAGCAATCGCTCGCACGAGGCCAGCGGAAAAATTAAGTAACTCTTAATATTGGGTGCACCACGTACCTGGTATGTCATATCGTAGGAAGTACACTATAGTAGCATTGTGCGCCATCGAAAGGCATCGCGTGCATTTATTTCGGCGGTGTGCCTCCGATTTTCTTTTTGTTTTTAGCAGACGGGACGGTCAGACGATATATCAGCAAACCGTTTTTTTTGTTCGGACACAGAGACAGTCAGACAACATTCACCGCACCGATTTAGTTTACCGCCGGGGTTTGGTCTAAATTGCAAATCGAATCCTTGTCCGGTGGAGAGTTTCACTGGAAAACTACAGCACGTACTCTGCCCACGATACTTACTCGTATTCTCCTAGTATCATACGAATGTGTGTTCCCGAATACCAGTACCACAGATACCCCAGTTGGCAGGTGCGATGGGAATCCGTACTCGTACCGTACGTCAAGAAAAAGATGCTTTCCGAAACTCGATTGCAACACGTATGTACAAGCATGTTATTTTCTTATTGTTTTTCATCGTTATTTTTACTTTCCAGCCTAACTCGGAGGTTTTACCCCGCCAAGGTATAATAATACGACCTTCAGAGGGTAAAAAAGTATCGCCCCCGTGAAAGGTGCGCATAAGTCGCCTTGTAAAAGATGATCAGCCTGGCAAGGTAAAGGAAAAATACCCCAGCAGGATCAGATGTTAGTCGGGCTCGTGCAAGGAACCCATGAACTCACGTCAAACTTTGAGTGAGGAATCTCAGAGGTACTCGCCCGAGCGACCTGAATGCGGTGCGGGTACTGTAAACATACTGGACCTACCCCCCCGACTGTAGCGCAGCATCTACTAGTAATAGTACTATTAGTAATACTTTTCCGGGGGACCATAGTAAATAGGACCTACGGTGTGCACATAAAACTATATACTTGCCTATTTTACTAACAATATTTGGTCCTATTTACTGTAGTCCCCCGTAACAGTAGGGCCGGGGGGCGATACACTGTACATACATAGTGGTACAATTGTCTACCTGGGTCCCCAGAAAATGGAATTGCTTGGCTTTTTTTCTTTTTAGCGCCCCGGAGAGCGAGAGAGGAAACCCCTGTCCACACTTATTCATTCGGTATTTCTCAAGTTTTACTGCTTGGCTTTTGACACGTCGACCCGTATACCCGGCCGGCCGACCTGAATGCCCGGCCGTTCCAGGCGGGGAGAGTTAATAACATGAAAGCTAAAAGGTTTAGACTCGTTTTCTGCGCAAAATATAAGTCCACTCTAGGATAGAGTAAGTAGAACTGAAGCGGTGTAAAAAAAAAACAGGTGGGCTCCTCTCTCCATAGTTCCGTTCGCCCCGCGCCTGCTTGCCCTATTCTTTTAGTCGTCAGTAAGATGGTATAATATGAGCTACTGTGCATTATGAACACTGCCCATAAAGCGAAGCTCCACCCCTTGGATGTGCTGCCTGCGACGAGACCGCTTCTAAAGGATATAGAGTACTGGTATGGTATCCCCTCTCCCCTGTTGCGGCGTTCTGGTTTGTAGCAATCGTCCCCTCATCATACATGGCAGGCGTTGTCGCCTGCTTTTCTGAGGAGCGCCTCGCCCCTTCGTTCAGAAGACATCCGTGGCGAGGCAAACGGCAACAAATACAAGAGCACATACCATCCTCAAGCACCTCGTGTGAGTGACCAGAGCAGAGCCAAAGGCATCAACCTGCTATTACGGGGGTCCCTAGGTCAATACTGCTTTACACTTAACACTGGCGTCGTCGACTAGACGCTATTGGTATCTGTTCAAGGTCTGATTTTTTTTCCCCGCGGACAATCTGGCTTTTCGCTCTTGTAGCCTGTTTTTTTCGGCTTCTTGCTGTTTATTTGATGTCTTCTCCTTTTGGCGATTGCGTTCGAGAGTATGATATCCGCCGCCTCCCCAGCGCGTCGCGCGATGAGACTGATGCAACAGCTGCAATAGGTTCACGCGCTGTTGGTCCGCGCGACGCAGGGAATTTTTCGTATTCTCCCGGTCTGCCTGTTTTCTTGCTTGTTGACAACTCGAGCACCTGTGTCACTCCTACCAATTTTGGCCGTGCCACAGCCCCTCTGGCACTGCTTGCAACAGGTAGATCCTCGTTCCTTTCGCCCATGCTTGTCGCTGATCCTCCGCAGCCTGCCAGACCGGACACAGCGACAAGCGCGCTGGCCCCAGAACGGCACTCCGGGCAGCTGGTTCCGTGCTGGGCGCAGCAGGATAGTCGGCCGAGCCTCTCTCGGGTGTGTGATGTCCGTCACATTAAAAATCCGCCTAATTGTTTTCGTGATCGGCTCGGCCCCCCTCCTTCTTCCCATGCCCTGCAGAGAGCGCCTTTTATTTTCAGTATGAACACGGATAATTTCGATGCGCGTTTATATGTTAGTGAGGTGGGACCCGGGGACATTCGGTCCTCGTGCTCACCTCTCTCCTCTGCTCATGGCACCCGAGCCCGGCACAGTTGTTCCCCCTGTACCCACGCTTGGCCCTCGTACCCGCTCACAGACAAGACGCGCTGCCGCGCTTTTGCAGTCACACAATATGCATCCCTCAGGCGACTGCTTGCCGCCTGACTCGTCTCACATCGACCGCTCCGTTGGTTGTGAGGCTGATGCGATTCTCCCTGAACCTTCGTCCGCGCGAGATGTACGACGTGCCCGACGCGCAGCTCGTGCGTCAGCACCAGCTCCGCCTACTGACAGTTTTTTTTTTATGTTGTGCCTGAAGAACAACTTGATTTCGCTATGCCCTCGTATGACGATCTTTCGGTTGCGCCTATTAGCCGTAATAATAGTGGAGTTGTTGATCCTGCTCTAGACGTTCTGGACGTTCAGCCAGCCACGGTTGTGCCGCCGTATAGCAGTGATCATCTTCATGCCACAGCAGAAAGCGACATTTTTGATACAGCAGCAGGGCTTTCAGCTTTTTTTTTTCCTGACCCTCCGTGTAGTCATTTTCATATTGCACCAAGTATCGACTTGTTTGGTACCGTTTCCCCTGCACGACACGTCCATCAAACCGCAGACGTGCTTTCGTACAGCAGTGATTGTTTTCATGTTTCCCTTGCACGACACGTCCATCAAACCGCAGACGCGCTGTCGTACAGCAGTGATTTTTTTCATTCCACAGCGAACCGCGATAATTTTGATACGGCAGCAGGACTCTCAGCTTTTCCTCCTGACCCACCGTTCAGCCATTTTCGTGTTGCACCGGCTATCGACTGTTTTAGTGCAGTTCCCCCTGCCTTTCACGTCCATCAAATCGCAGACGTGCCGCCATACAGCAGTGATTATTTTCATACCACAGCAGACAGCGACAGTTTTGGTACGGCAGCGGGACTCTCAGCTTTTATCCCTGACCCGCCGTGCAGTCATTTTCATGTCGCGCAGAGTACCGATTTTTCTGTTGCACTGAGTACCGATATTTTTGTTGACGATTGTTTTGTTACTACCAACGGTCGAAGGGAGCGTATGAACCCGCCGGGCCCCTTGTTTGTGCCTAGCGCCGGGTCCGGGCCTTACGTGTCGATAGCAGCGAACAGCGAGAACGTTCGATTCGAGGTAGCACCTACGTACGAGTCTGTAGACCCTCGTTTTTCGCCCCCCGAGCTTTTGCCAGTGCCTAGCGAGCACGGCCTCTTGATATCCCTCGCTGACGTACGCGCGCATTTTATCCCCCTGCGTTCTATCCGTGACGTTTGGGATGTGCCATACGTCCCCCTGCTCGACCGGGAGCACGACAATCTGGGGAATTCCAATGTGCCGACCATATTATTTTCACCCGCACAAGTGGCTTCGTCATCCATTGCGACCATAGATTTATCAAGTGACATTGGTTATAACTCGACGCGCGGCGATTTCCTACGGTTGATTGGTTGGTTTCACGTACACATATTCCTACCTACTATATTGTTGTTCATCGTGTTCTACAAGTATTCCTCTCCGGCCTGCCCCGTCCTTGGGGTGGGCCGAGGAAGACCGCAAGGACTTACAGCGGTCTACCAGCAGCCACACGGGCATCGAGCCTCGGGCTGGGTAGAGAGGGAACCTCTCGCGGTCTGGGGAGTGAACTGTTCACTCTAAGGACCGCGCGGGGTGGTGGTGATGAGTTTTATTTTTTAACCCGGATGCCGAAGAGTTCATCCCCAAGGCAGGACGGGTACATCACCACAGCAGAGAGCGCTGCGTGGGCAACCTGGGGAGAAGAGAGGCTGGCCACCGCGTGGGTACGCAAGCGCGACAGGAAGGATTGGGGTGTCGGAGTTGACTGGGACGGCTGCACCCAACTAACGGAAACCAAGGCGCGAACCGGGCTACAAAGCGGAGAGTCAATATTATCATAGAGAAAAGAAGAGACAAAAAAAAGCAAAAAAGGAAGAGGGGACGAGCCTCTCGTCGGCTGGCAAAAAAAGCAGCACGCGAGGCTCGTAAGAGACGGAAGGTGGCATTTGTGGTGGTAGCGACCTACAATGTGCGTACCCTGGCCGTAAAGGGGAAGAACGGGTGCGGGCATGACGAGTGCGTAACGGCGACTCTTCTTTGCGGGGACTCTGGTGCGGCAACACGAGGGGCGATTGCCCAGTCGGTTGATGTTCGGGACGATCGCTGGTGGGGGGAGCCCGAAACCAGGCGGGCAGCCCAAGACTTGGCCTAGGGCTATTGCTGAGACCTTAGAGTGTTCAAAGCCACGGAGGAATCAACGGAAGATTCCCCCTTAGTCTTTGGAGTTGGGACCGCACTGTGGCCCACTGCAGCAAAGCAGACGGGAAAGTGGTACCGGGGAATCCTCGAAGCAGCTGAACACAGTTCATGGGCAGGTGGCACGTGGCTGAGGCAAAGCTGAGTAGACAGCGCCGTGCACCCGCTGCAGGTAGTGTTAGAGGGAATGGGGGGAGGGGTAACAGCAGGAGGGGTAGAAGGAACACCGTACAAGTGTATGGGGGCAGGGGGGGGAACAGGAGGAGTAGAAGGCAAACCGCGGTAGAAGAGAGTAGCAGAGAGACCGCAGATAGGGTAGCAAGGTACCAGGCCGACTAATAGGTTGGACGTTTCTTTGCTACTCGTATCGCCAACTGCTGCGGCCGTTCGGTATGTATTGGCTTGGTGCTTTGATTTTTTCCATGACTTAACTTCTTCCTATATTTTCCCCTTCTTATCCTTATGAAAGAAGTACTACATAGTGGGTGGGTGACGAGCGTATTTTGGCCCACTCATTATTTCTCTTTTTACTTAGTTAAGTGTTCACCGGGATGCTTAGTCCCCTTTTTCCTTCTCGTTTCTTCCCCCTTGCGCGTCCCGTTTGGCTCATGCTCGGGGTAAGTATGTGTCTGAGCTTTGGCTTCCCATTTTATTTATTTATTTGGGATTCTTCTCCTTTTCTTTTCCTTTTTCGGTTTGGTTTCTTCGTTGCTTCTCTTTCTATATGGTGTATTTTGGTTGCTGGTGTATGTATGTATATTGTATCGGCCGCACCTAGTGCGAAAGCATAGTATTGCGTAGGCTATTATTGCATTACGGTGTGTTATCTCTGTGTCGTAGTCTGTGACCACAGAGCTCGTATCTTTCTAAGGTGAAGAACCAGCGCGGACACTGGGCTTGCTGGATGTCGACGAGTAGAAGAACGGTTTAATGTGAAGAACACACACACACATTCCCCTTTTTCACCCCACGGGGCCGGCCCCCCCGACTGTCGTTCGCATATTCCCTTCTCGCCGGGTATTTACGACCACAGTCCTGGCGTGCTATTTTTCCGACGACGGTATATCCGCTTTCGGTCTGCCACCCACTGCTGTATACGACTTGAATATGCCTCGCTCGCAAGTGCTTGGTAATTCTCTTCTACAACAGAATCCGTCACTTCTCGTATTTTTCGAGAGAGACGTCGGTTTGCGACTGAAATCTGCCTCGCTCGAAAGAGCTCTGTGATTCACTTCGGCTACGAACAACGGTTTCCGAATTGGATCTACCTCGCTCGGAAGAGCTTGGAAATTCTCTTCTGCGCCGGAATTTGTCACTCCTCGAGAGAGACGTCGACCCACCAACCACGGTTTGCGACTGGAATCTGCCTCGCTCGAAAGAGCTTTGTGGTTCTTTTCGGCTACGAACCACGGTTTCCCGCCCCACTATATCACGAAAAACCTTTTCCTCGGTCGCCTTTTCGGCGGCAGCGTCCGCGGCGTCGGCGGCCTTACAGGCTCACCGAGTTGCTGTCTCGGTGGCAAGGAAGTTGTCCCGCACGTGGCCCAGGTCTCCGGGGTCATGGAGGCTTGAAATATGATCGGTATGGGGGGCAGATCAGATTGGCTCCGGGCGCCGCCTGCCGTAGATGGACTCGCGAAATTCCCCGCCGTTGTGCGAGAAGGCGCGGGAGGGCCGTCGATGGCTGGAACTGG
Organism: Macrocystis pyrifera; assembly: GCA_031763025.1. Lineage (NCBI taxonomy): Eukaryota > Phaeophyceae > Laminariales > Laminariaceae > Macrocystis > Macrocystis pyrifera. The sequence continues at coordinate 4,080,626 of JASSKH010000014.1, forward strand.
TGTCGATGTGACATCAGGCAGCACCATTTGTTAAGGTCTTAGTCCGTTGGGCTAAAGGTAAAAGGTTAACCAATTGCCTACCCAATCTAAGCCTCATAACACTCTCCCCCCCTGGAACGGACCGGATATACGGGTCGACGCGTGACACCAACACGCGGTTGCATTTCTGGGGATCCAGAAGTATTTTTTTAAGTTCTTGACATGAGGAAATTCACTTTTCTTTATTTGAAAAGCGATTTCATGGTGGACGTGAGATTCGAACTTACGACCAATTACACATGTCCTGCCGTCGACGCCATTTGTTAAGGTCTTAGTCCGTTGGGCTAAAGGTAAAAGGGTAACCAATTGCCTACCCAATCTAAGCCTCATAACAAGAATACGTTTGGAAGCACAAAAACTGTCTGAACTGGACCACCGTTCACACACCCCAGCACGCCGTTTGTGACAAACTTGGTAACAAACGGCCAACACTATTTCGGAGGGGGGCATAGTATAATACATAGCGATACATAGCGATACATAGTGATACATAGTGATACATAGTGATACATAGTGATACATAGTGATACATAGCGATACATAGCGATACATAGTGATGCAAGCAATACATCGCAATGCATAGTATTATACGTATGAGAGTACTACACAGTAGGTACTAATACGGGGGGCCATACTAAATAGGACCAAACAAAAACCTATGTTTCCCTATTTTTACCATCAATATTTGGTCCTATTTACTACGGTCCCCCGTAATATTAATATATTAACGAAGTTCACACACCATGTTCGTTTAACATTACTACCGTTACTATTATCACGGTGTTCCCCCGTAATACGCGTGGTTTTGTGCTGTTTTTTTGTTTGGGCCGCCGCTCGCACCGTGCGTTGCCAATGCGTACGTACAGTAGCTCTGTAAGTTTCCAGCAGTCAGCAGTAGGATTAATGAATAAGTTTCTACTGACGTTAATTGAGACCCGGGCTGAAAAGAGACGAAAATAAGAGTTGGAAGCTTATTGCAGTTGCTGTAGTCTACTATATATATTCATATCAGTAGTCTACTATCAAGATGAACGACAAATGGTGTAAGTATGAACGAAGCGTAACGCCAGCCGGCGACGTGGAGATCATCAATTCCGTCGCCCGCCTGCTCCTCTAAAAGCGCCACCTCCAAAATCAGTGTAGCGAACGCGCCAGCAGCAGAGGTATAGCGCAGAGGTCTTCTACGATAGAAGTACCGTACTTTTTTTGGGGGGAAACCCTGTCTGAGCCACCACCACACGACCTCCTTGCCGGGCGGCAGTCGAAGGATGGCTACCTTGTTGAGCATAATGGGTACGTACACGAACGAGATGCGCGTGGGCGGTCGTATTGATACATGTGTTTGTACCCGGTGAGTTACGCATTATGCTTTGGGGGAAGATACGAGCCTCAGAAAAAATGTAGTGAACCTCTGTGTGGTAGAACGCCTCCGCACCAAGTGAAAGCGACTCCCGGGGACAAGTTACGACATTGCAGACCGTGCGCAGAAGAAGCCGGAAACCGTCTAAAACCGCTGAAAGAACTAAGCACTCTACCGTACACTCCTGTTGCACTGTATTGTGTACAGTGGTACCTGAAACGTATGTACACATGTTGTTCAGGGCTACTACTGGCTGTGCGTGCTTTTCTGCTGCTGCTGCTGTTGCTGCTGCTGCTGCTGCTGTTGCTGTTGCAGCCTGATGAGGTCAAACATCACCCTCGTCACGGGCGGCAGTTGCATGAATGTTTCCTCTCGAGGAGCGGCCATCCTTTCCGTACCGACTTCGATATGCCCGATTAATACCACACCGTGCTGTCTTGTCCTATATTCGATTCCATTTCCGGAGGAATGCAAAAAAGTCGTGGTATCGACCAACCTTTCTTTGGAGCGCCTACCGGCCATAAATTTCATGACCAGGTAACATGGTGATCAAATATGACCACGTAACATGGTGATAATATATGATGATGTGACCGAGCGATTAAATCACTCATCTCACGAAGGAAACCGGTCTTTTAGTACGCGCCAAGGCCTCTTATGGTGATCATACATGATCATGTAACGTGGTGATTAAATAAGTCATCTTACGTATGAGACCGATCTGTCTTTGTGTGCGCGCCAAGGCCTCTTTTGCTCTCAGCCCTTTCACCGCTGAAAAACTATAATCCGACACCAACTCGACACCCCCCCCTAAACGTTACAGGCGATTTTGTGAAGGTTTCACTCCTACTGTACGACAGATTATCGACAGATAGATCGGCTAGACCATCTAGATCATCTGGTTCACCATTTACCGTTGTCAGAGTTTCGCAGAACCTGCGTAGCACAGATCCAACCCAGCAATCATGTATTATTAATAGATCATATTGCAGAATAAACGGCTCCCACTCGGCAACATGAACTACACCTCAAAATGAACTACAGCAGTAGTTCATACATATCAAACGAAATCGGGGATATATTATCTATCTGCCTTGAATTATTTACGGTAGATCATCAATCGGGAATCAGTGATCGGCCCAAGGTGTGAAACGTTGTGGTTGAAGGAGGGGGTCAGTCACAAGGGCTCTCTGTCCCCACGAAAAGCGATTTCGGGTCACCTCAGCTTGCGCAGTCAGTGACATCCTTTGGGTTCGGTCTTTTAGCCGTTTGGTCTCATTGAAAATTGATACAAGTCTACTGTTATCATAGTCCCAAGTAATTTGTCCTCAACAACCAAAACCGGGCATCTGATTGGGTGAGTCGCCATCCGTGCTTCGACAAAAATAACCAACCCTGTCGCCGGATTATTCGTAGAAAATTCTGACAAGCGTCTTGAAGAGCATGGTTTTGCCGTCAAATAAAGTGGTCTCGATCGTCATCCGCTCACTGCACCAAAAAGAAGAGGGAAAAAACGGCGTAAACGGCCCAAGAAGCGATGTATGTAGCGCTCAGGGCAGTAGGAGGAGTAAGCATATTTAGGCGGGAGGTACATGGACAGTGTCAACGAAAATCATGTGCATAGAGTCTACTAATAGTAGCTCAAGCGACTAGCGTGTCATGTTGATAGTTAGATTCTTGTTTGATACTGGTATGGTGCGCATTATGCTGCCTTTTTTTCTTCCTGCCGGCTTGAAGGAATCGATATAATTCAGCTGGTCATTGTCGGAGGTCCAATATCGTACTATGGTCCTGCCAGAACATGATAATATTCCCTACAGACGCTCCTTGGGCGCTTGTCATTCCTTCTCCAACCGGTGGTCGATAATTGTTAAAATCAAACGCCAAACACCCAACGAAACGGGAGTGGGCGTTGCCGTGCAAAGCTACCACCACCGTATAACACTATAACACTACACTGCGACCGGTATGGTAGTAGCGCACTCTCTGACGAATTTCGAAGGTGGTCTCCTCGACAACGAGAAAGGTGCGAACGCCGAGCAATGCGTCCGTACGTAGAAAATCTCGTGGAGATATTTTCAAAGCCACCATTTAGGTGGTATGTGCCCCCCCTATGGCATGGTTGGGATAAACGCCCTTCAGAAATTCGTCCCAGGGGGTGTGCTATATTATCACCCGGGTGACGGTCTTATAGTCATATATTACTAGTGTTATAGGGTACATTGTTGGGGCCATTCCAAACGAACACAACCATGTCGCAAATCGTGACCAAAACAAAAACGTATCAGCTACAGCTTCAGCATCAGCCACTCAGCAAAGGTTACAGCAGGGCTGCTAGGCCTGGAGCCAGTGTGCATGCATCCTTGCACACCTCAGGCAGATCAGCTCCTTTACGCATCATTTTTACAGTATATTGTTATCTAGATATTTCAAGGCAGGTACAGTACATTCATCATCTGTATGGATCTATCTCCTGATGCCGGGCTGGAGCCGTATCATCTGTATGCGCTAGCGCATGTTTCCTGGGTTGGGTCTGTATACTATAATACGCAGATCCGATGCACATGCAGGCACAACGGCAGATGAGGAAGGAGATGACCTAAAACACTACCTGTCGGCGGAGTTAAGGAAGAATTTTTCGAACGGTCGCCCAACGGAACGACAGCAATATGCATGCGTAGCGCACACAGAGATACTAGGCGACTGTTAATCCGTTTACCTGGCTGTACCTTAGATCCTCGGCAGCCAGCATGCGATCTTCTCCGACTGACTCGATCGTCTGCTGCCAGGAGTTCGTGGAGCCCGGGATTACGAAGCCGAAGTCGAACAATACCCTGCCGAAACGGGACGAAGGAAAACAGCTAGACTATGAGTGCGAGCTGGTTCCAGCAAGATGTATAACAGGTCTCCTTCGGTCCCTCAAACAATGAACACGTTGGATTGCTCGACACTGCTGAATAATATATCCACATGACCGCATCAAACGCCGCCCATATAGCTACTTGATACCCTGCTACCTTTGCATTAGTTTTTTACCTGACACCTGATGCTTGATCAGCTGCTTTGCAACAATTCTACGGCCGATCGTCGTGCAGACCGTAACATCTTATACGGTGCGCACAACGCGGCCATTTCCCCTACTGTATCGTGCGTTGCGGTGAAACTACACTTTATTCAACAGTGCGGCTGGCGCCAATGAGCACCGCAAGAAACGCCTGTTCTACAGGCCTACACCGTACTCTACATCGCGGTGGGGTGCGGTGGGGTGCGGTGAGGTGGTTTTGTTAAGGACGACATCTAACGGGCGGTGGGCGGTCGGCGGTAGAGTTCGTTAAAACCATACAAAATTACGTACGCGAACCGCACCGTATAGCACCGCACAGCAGCATACCCTACGCGCGCCCCACAGCACAGCACAGTACAGCACCGCACCACGAAAAGCCCGGCATTTTGCGTGCGTATCATCCACTTTCAAGTGCCGTCGTGCACTATAGTGTACCGAGGGCAGCAGATATTTCAGAATTACTACTGTAGGTGTTTCGGAGTGTTCCGTTGTACAGGATATAAGGTAATCAGGTAATATACGCTCGTGCACACATTGGGCAGATCCCTACCAATAGCAATAGTGAGAATGGTGAGAGACTATTACGGGGGTCCGGCGTCCCCGGTGGCTTGGTAGGTGGTCCGCGAGCCTATCAAGATCAATTTCGTGAGTTCGAGTCTCACCGACTGCATGCTCGTGGAGACTTTTTCTTGCATAAAATTGATTAGCGGAAAGCGCGAGAGCGTGAGTTAGCTGTACACTCGATGAAAGTCGACGAGCAGTGGGAATGCTGAACCCTATGCGCGATAAAAACTAAAGGTACGTACCGGGGGGGAGAAGGGACGACACCTCTTGTCCAGAAGATCGTCGAGGATAAAACCTCCTGCGAGTGGGCTGGAAAGTAAAAGTGATGACGAAAATATATATATAGTTAATAGGACCTATCGTATACATAAAAACATATATATTTACCTATTTTTACTGATAATATTTGGTCTATTTACTATGGTCCCTCGTAATGGTGTAAGGATATACTGTACATCGTAGACAACATACGTAGTTTTTTTTACGTGTTTGGCATTGTACACTGTGCAGTATGACAGTCAGTGATACAGTAGTAGAATACATCATGACACACTAACATTTCCAGGAAGAAGAAGCAAAACAAGGGAATCCGGTATTGGCCGTTGTGAGATAGCAGGCATTGGGCGAGACCCGCACCATGCATTGCTACGTTCATACATTTCCCACCCGGCCACAAGACAAACGTGTCGGCTTAAGAACCGTGCCATGGATATCATCTCCGTTAGAACGAACAGATCCCACCTGGCAAACACAATCAAATGGGGATCTGCTCTGATCTGATCTGCACAATTTGTGCCTTAAAAAAATGCCTCACCTTCAATGCACGTCCCTCCCTAAAAGACCCGTTGCTCAAACCGGAAACTCCGGATCTCCTGTTTCGACGTGAAGTTGATTTCCCTTGACACCGCGGAACATTCCAGGATTTCTCGAGGAACGGTCGCCTTGAGTTCGTGGTGGTACATGTCCTTGCCCCTGCCCAGCAGGAATACAGTGGCGAACAGATTCCAAGCACAGAGTATTGCATGGCCAATTGATGAAAATTATAATGTATTGCCGACCTTCCGCGAACCACCGCGGGATCAAGAAACGCCTCCGTCGCGGCAAAAGCAGGAGAGGGTGTGGGCGTGGAGGGGAAAAAACGACGCCCACGGTAACTTTTCTGAGAGAACCCGAAGCGTGTGTCGACGACGTCAAGGTTTGCATCCCTGCGCATATCACGAGTGTACGTTTCTCAATTCAGTACCTGTCAATGCGTGATCGACACCGACTCTTATTTGCTGCACATTGTCGGATGTCAATCAACGAAATAGCTGTTAATACCATGTGTGTATACTGGTATGTATACCTGAGAAATACTTGAGAGGCTCAGTGTAACGCTCGGCATCTCGACAGACTAACATGTCAGGAGACTTGGGGTTAGGGAGCCTTTCGTCCCACCGTTTGGACCTCCCACACTACAACACTACAACACTTCAACACTACAACACCTAGAAGACTATAACACCATATCACTGTATTGGAAATAGCAGGGCTGCTGTTCACGGGGCAAGCCTCTCGGGTCGGGTCGGGTCGGGTAACGGTGACGGAACCGGATTCTTGACAATAAAAAAAGTGCCCGAGCTACTGAAGGACCAGTCCTGTAACCATACATGGTGGATAAAGTTGCACTATCGTGCAAACAGGTCACGATCAACGATTGTTGCAGCACTCAAGTGGGCCCCCGCACTAATGATGGGTACCGCACTACTACTGGACCACGCTGTTTCAACTCCCATCTTCCAACTTCCTACGGTTCCAGTACGCGAGAAACCTCACTTGATTACACAGTTAACGTGTACGGAATACGCACAAACGCATTGATAGAAACGAAGCTATTAATAACACGGATAGCAAGCGTTCCGTCCCCCGTCCCCACAACGCGGCTGTAGCGCTGAAGAGGTTGAGACACACTTTAAGACCCCCACATCCCAGATACTAGATCCCCCAACTCATCTGATAAACCGATCATCCCATCACCTCTCTATCGCCGCGGAACCTACAATCAACAGAGGAAGCACGAAGTTCGTCAGGCACGTAGCCATGAGGCACAACGGGCAGCGTACGCTGACCCTTCTTGTGCCTTCGGCGACGAACGGCCGTATCGCGGCGCCCCCCCCCCCCCCATCGCGCGAGCCTTCTCTTCGCTCCGGAAGCAACGCAACGTCGTCTCTGGCAAGGCCGCCACCGCCACCGCCACCGCGCAAACGGGAACAAGAGCGGCGCAAACCGAGCACCACTCGCTTCGAGGGCTCTCGAATGGATGCCCCTCGATGGGGGGCAGAGGGTGTGCCACCGACGGTCCGCTCAACATTGCAAGCAGACGCGCGCCGTCGTCCGTTTCACTGGCTCGCGAAGGCGGGGACGTCTCGGTCTTCGAAGACGGAACGGAGAGGTTCCTCGTCGCTCATCGAAACCTGGTGGCCGGAGACGTGCTGTTCGATTGTACCCCGGGCACGCTATCCACCGAGAGGTCCAGGCACAGCGTCCAGGTCACCGCGGACCTAAACTTGACCGTCCGGGATGACTTGCAGCTGATGGACCACGGGTGCGCTCCTAATTGTCAGCTTATTCGAGCGCTGTTTTCAGTTTGCTTGTCTCTCTTTTTGTGACGTCGCAGGTGGAGTTGTTGAGAGTGGCGGGAGAGGCCAGTCCGGACCAGCACAGACGGAACCCCAGAGTGCTGTGTTTGGCTCAGGCAGAGCGTCTACTTGTTGATTATCGATACCACTGGTTATAGCACTCAGCGGGGACATATACCCAGCAGCAGCACACGAAGACGGAACGAGCACCCGCACCAGTACCACAGCAATGGGATCGATATCATTGAGGTGTAATTGGGGTTGCAGGGCTAAAATGTAAGACTGTTGGCCAACGAAAAACGAAACATGAACGGGGAGAGATATCCAACAATCAGTCAGAAAGCTGACAACGCTCTCTTGGCCAAACCAAAACATGTCGGTTGTTTATTACAAGAAGTAAACGGCAGATTGACAAGAGATATCTGTACCGCGAAATAGTTGTTGTTGGCGAAATGAGAACTGAGGTGGATGCATGCTCTAGGGGGCAAGAGCTTGCAGCCGGCATCCTAAGGTATCCTCCCAAACCTGAAAAAAGCCCATTTTTCGTTGTGTGTTGTTACATATCTGTACTAGTTGATCTTGCCCGCCACCGCGCGGATTGCCCGTGGGCTGAGTCTCTGTCGAGATCGATCGTCTATCGTGTATCGTCGCACCAGCTGAAATAATACTTTTTTGGTGTACTTCTCGTTTTCATTCCCATACCATAACAGGTATTTTACAGTACAACAGGAGTGGGTTACTCTTTGCTACTTTTTTGTGCCACAGCAAAAATATCTACGAGTACTACTGTATGCATTTCATCGACGGCAATAACAATGCCGGTGGGCTGAGTCTCTGTCGAGATCGAGCCTCTATCGTCTATGGTCGCAGGTCTTTTGGTGGATTGCTTTCTACTTTTCGCCTTTATTTGTTTGCGATCCTCATCGCATGTTTCGGTACTCGCAAATAATAACCCGCCAGTTGAAAATGCATGTCAATCTGTCGAATGTGTAACAACCCACAAAATGTTTCTTTCATTGGCCAACAAAGCGTCGTCATTCGCATACTATAGCAGAAGAGTCTGGTATCAGTATAGGGCTACCCTATATGCATAGAGTAGTACTCGTCGATAATTTTGCTGTGGCACAAAAAGTAACCCACTCCTGTTGTACTGTAAAAGACCTGCTATAGTATGCGAATGGAAACGCGAAGTACACCAAAAAAGTACTATTTTAGCTGGTGCGACGATACACGATAGACGGTTGATCTCGACAGAGACTCAGTCCACGGACAACCCGCGCGGTGGCGGGCAAAATCAACTAGTATAGATGACGGGCTCGACGAAATGTGGTGGATGCATGCTGTAGAGGGCAAGAGCTTGCCGGCGGCGTCCTGCGGTATCCTCCCAAACCTGAAAAAAAGTCCATTTTTTTTACATTTGAGACGGATACAGCAGTAGTAGTACTCGTAGATATTGTTTTTCATCTATTTCGTGCTCACCAGGACCCAAGCGTCTGAGCCAACTCTTGTATTCATCGCCACCCTTGCACAACAAGACGGCACTACAGCAATAGCAGGCACCTGGTCTAGTGTATAGACGTCTCCCCAACTCGGTATGGGATATGGGATATGTTGGCGGTATGGTATATGGGAATATGGGATATGGGAATATGGGATATGGGATATGTCGGTAGTATGGTATATGGGAATATGGGGTATGTTGGTGGTATGGTATATGGGAATATGATAAAATCCACCGTATGTGGTATGGTATGTGTTGACGGTATGGTACGGGAAAAACACAGTATATGGTATGGTACGTTTGCGGTATGGTACCATGGTACGATGTCGTGGATATATTATATAGCTAAATTTGCTTGGTGGTATGGTATTTTTCAGTATATAAGGTCCGTAAGGGTCGAATACGTCGCACGAATATCATCTGTAACGAGCTTATATATCGGCCATTGGAACGTGTTCGAAAATATGAGCCTTGCGGACAGACAGACAGAAAGACAGACAGACAGGTTTGCATTTACCAAAACAGAGACTCAGTTCTACAAACTGAGAATTAGAGAGTTGTTTTGCTGGAATTAGTAGATAACGCGCCCCCCTTGTCAAGTAGCCCGTGGGCCAGGCTTCTTGTTCATATTACGTCTCCTGCCTATACTGTACGAGTACATTGATTCCGGTAAACTACTTCTGGTGTTGTATTTACCAGTATATGTGTATGTTTTGTTGTATTTACATTGTTATTGCCCTCGATGAAATGCATTCGAGCACTGTTCTCAGTTTGCTTGTCTCTTTGTTTGTGAAGTTGCAGGTGGAGTTGTTGAGAGTGACGGGAGAGGCCAGTCGGGACCAGCACAGACGGAACCCCAGAGTGCTGTGTTTGGCTAAGGCAGAGCGTCTACCTGTTGACTATCGATACCACTTGTTATAGTACTCGGCGGGGACATATATCCAGCAGCAGCACACGAAGATGGCACGAGCACCCGTACCAATACCACAGCAATGGGATCGATATCATTGAGGTGTAATTGGGGTTGCAGGGCTAAATACAAGACTGTGGTCAATGAAAAACAAAACATGAACGGGGAGAGATCTCCAACAATCGATCAGAAAGCTGACAACGCTCTCTTGGCCAAAGCAAAACATGTCGGTTGTTTAGAAACAGCAAGTAAACGACATATTGACAAGAGATATCTGTACCGCGAAATAGTTGTTGTTGGCGAAATGAGAACAGAGGTGGATGCATGCTCTAGGGGGCAAGAGCTTGCCGCCGGCGTCCTACGGTACCCTCCCAAACCTGACAAAAACCCATTATTAGTTGTGTGTTGTTACACATTCGACAGATTGACGTATTTTCAACTGCCGGGTTATTATTTTAGCCGGTACCGAAACAGACGACGAGGATAGCAAAATACAAATGAAGGCCAAAATTAAAAAGTAATCAACTATCTGCTCTCGTAAAAGATCTACGATCATACGCAATTGTGAGTCATCCTTTTTGCGAGTACCGAAACATACGACGAGGATCGCAAAATACAAATAAAGGCGAAAACTAGAAAGTAATCAACTAAACTGCTCTCGTAGATATTTTTGTTGTCGCACAAGAAGTAATCCACGCCTGTTGTGGTAATGTAAAATAACTGCTTGTGCTATAGTGTGCGAAGTTGTTGTTGGTGAAATGAGAAATGAGGTGGATTCATGCTCTAGGGGGAACAAACATGACTAAGTACTATGGAAATATCATCTCGTAGGGGATATATAGGGTAGCCCTACACTAATACCAGGCTCTACTGCTATAGGATGTGAATGGCGACGCTTTGTTGGCCAATGAAAAACATTTTTGTGGGTTGTTACACATTCGACAGATTGACATGTATTTTCAACTGGCGGGTTATTATTTGCGAGTACCGAATCATACGATGAGGATCGCAAACCAAATATAGGCGACAAGTAGAAAGTAATCCACTGCTGCCGGCGGCGTCCTACGGTATCCTCCCAAAACCTGAACAAAACCCCATTTTTTGCCTTTCGCTGCTGTAAAAGATCTGCGATAGTATGCATATTTTTGCCATTCGAGACGGATACAGCAGTACAGTAGTACTCGTAGAGAACTTCGCTGTGGCGCAAGAAGTAACCTATTCGTACTGTAAAAGACCTGCTATAGTATGCGAATGGAAACGCGAAATACACCAAAAACGTATTATTTCAGCTGGTGTGACGATACACGATAGGCGCTCGATCTCGGCAGAGACTCAGCCCACGGGCAACCCGTACGGTGGCGGGAACGATCAACTAGTATAGATGACGAGCTCGAAGAAATGAGGTGGATGCATGCTCTAGGTGGCAAGAGCTTGCCGGCGGCATCCTACGGTATCCTCCCAAACCTGAAAAAAAAACATTGTTTGGCATTCGAGACGGATACAGCAGTAGTAGTACTCGTACGAGTCGACGAGGAAAACGTATGGCTCGAGCTGTTTGCTGCCGCTTTGACAGTTGCCGCTGTTGCCTGTTTGATAATTTACTCTGATTTACTGTAGAGCAGGAAGCGACCCTGTCGAAAAACGCTACATAATATATTACAAGCTCCAAGGGGCCAAGACTTTGCCGCCAGCAGCGACCTTGCACGGCCGTTTGCGAGCGGCAGGCAACGACCTTATTAACACCGTTAACCAAACGCGCTAAGCGAGCAATGCTTCTGCATGGTGATCCCACTTTTGTTATGATCGATGCGCTGTAGCCAATTTGCGAAGATTTCGCTGCTCGTGCCGACTCTGGCACAAGCGATTGTCCGCAAGTAGTTGCCCCCCCGGTGAGGCTGGGTCGCGTAGCTCAAGGCGCAGGGTTCCGTTGAATCCGAAAGTTGGTTCAGGCTGCTTATATGTGTGTACGCTATCGATTCGCGCGGTATGCAACTCAACGTCGGGAGCCGCTTGGGACCAGATTTTGCGAGGATTGGAGTTTCCTTGTGACTGCGGACAGACAGACAGACAAGACCGTCAGACATTCAGACAAAATTGCAATTACCGAAACTGAGACGCAGTTTTACAAACTGAGAATATAGTGCGATAATCAGCTGAGCTACACCTACAGCAGTAGTATATACATATGTAGTTGTGCGGATACAGCAGTACAGGATGCCTATTAAGAAAACGAGCACTGAGAATGGCAGGTTGAGAATAACAAGAAAAAATGAAATTAGGCATTCGATACTATTATATACACACTGAAATGAGTGTATAACGCACTCATTCTCATTGAAGAAATCTATCTTGGGCCGGCTTTCCTGTTTCTTATTAAAGGTTAAGTGGTTGCACTTTGGATATGTAAATGAAGCAAAACGAAATTACGATTAGTGGATAGTGGTGTCATCTTATGCATGTGCAACAAGGTACACGGTGTGGGGTGCAGAGGGAATACGGCTACAGAGGAAGCAGGACGGTGTGGGAAGACGCTCGTACAACAGCTGCACCGCCCAATCGTCTGCGCGTTGCAGTCAAACCCCGGCCAATTTTTGGAACAGCGAACTGTCGTTCGACGTTTTTGGTTTATTAATTTGAGTGAAGAAAACTTGGCTCTTGCAGCAGAAGGTATCAGGATGGTAGGTGCAGGGGAGTGGTGAAACTTTCAGGCGAATTTGGAGTGGGCGGGTAGAAGTGATTGCAGTAGATGTGTTCATCCGGGGGTTAGGTTTGTTTTTGATCTGTTTTCGTCAAATGTTCAGATCTGGTTGGTCATTTCTGAAGTGATTGAATTATTATCATGCTTGCCATCCGACAATGCATGTGCAGCATGAGCTTGAAGGTTGATCACACTCAAAACATTCCTGAAAGAAGTTCCCGGAAACAAAAAGGAGACCTATGCCCAAGGTCTATCTATCTGCCTTCTATGCCTTCTTTCTCCTATGCCAAATTTTGATTCCCTTCCTACACTATGTGGACAGTGTGATTGGAATAAGCGCTATACACTGTTAGATTGCAAGTAAATAATAATGGAACAAAGTAGCCGGTGCCACATACCAGTAGCATACACGGCAGTGCCGACGTCTCATACCAGTACCACTGCTGCAGTTAGAGCAGTAGGAACTTGTTTTTTACCATGTTTCTAGTGGTGTCTTACCTGCTAGCTCTGTGTAAGTAGTGCAGAGATATGAGCTGACAAGAGACACGGGGATGTCGATCTTGGATAGGGCACGCTGCTTGTAGTTTACGATCTTCTTGTTACTGCTAACAAATGGCACCCGACAAAAACTTTCAAACAAGTAAGAGTTGTCATGGATTTTAACCTCCGAAGTGTTCGTTATGAAACACAGGGAAACAATGCTATTACGAGTGTTGATCTCCCTGATCTCTTATTTATTTTTACCTACTCGTAGACTAAAGTATATCTATGGGATTATTTACAGAACGATTCTACATTTATTTGATATCGTAACTACCCTTTCTAAAACAAATACAAAATAACACGCCCACGACGCGAGCACGGCCGGCGTAGCTATCCCCCGCAGAGACGGGGGGAGCGAGCAAAGTGAGGCACGAACAGGAAACAGCGCATCGATAGGTAGAACTCATAGCGAGCTACCAGCTAGCTCCTAAACGACTGAAAAAACAGAAATAGAAAGCATCTTCCAAGTTTTCGCTCCCGACCTCAATCAACTTGATATCTGTACGAGCTTTTGGCCAGCCGAAAAATGGGTGAACCATCCGAAGGTCGTATCTCGTGAACCATCACTGTGAATTAGGACTTGAAAACTAAAGGTACTAACTCCGACACAGCACTGCTGCATCTCTCAAAAAAAAGTATCTGAACGATTTCGGGTGCTGGTCCAATAATTGAATTGTCCAGACAATTGATTAAGGGTGTTGTCCACCAATTGTTTTTATAAAAACAAATTTTGAAATACGTCAGCTGTGAGTTCGACTGAATAAATTGTTGATACTCAACTTTGCAAGCTGCGTAGTACGTCTCGTCTATATTCCATTTTTACCGAATTTTACAAGTATTGTGTTGATTGATCTCTAAAGGTATAGGCGCAGCTGGCACGGGAACGCGTGGTTGACTCCAGACAGTAACACGGAACTCCTCTTATATTATATCCGAGCTGTCGAGTGACAGCTCATGCATCGTATGCAGGTCATTATCCAACATGATGCGGGAATAAACCTCCCGTTTATCCCCCCGAATACCCGACTAAATATCCCTCTCCTACAATCCTATATCAATACATGGAACTCCATAATATTAGATGTAACGTCTCCGTCGTGTTTCTGAGCACAATCAATATCCCCCCTGCTCATTATACACGACCATACTTAAATATCCCCCCAGCTTTGTACACTACAATGTACGACTCCGTTGGGTGGAAATATCTCAATATTATGACCAACTCATACGAAATTCAGAAACATAATTTCACTCAGAACCAAAAATCAAACTCTCAATTTCCAAAATACTATCCAAACTCTCCAACTCAGAAAACATTTTCTATGGACCGCACACGCCCACAGGCGCTTCATAGTCTCTCTTCTACCTTATAAAAAAAACCTCCCTCTATTTCATGAGGAATTAATGCAAATCATATAAAATAGCACAGTAGTCATGCTCATCAAAATAAAAATTAATCCAAGAAAATAAATGCCAGAGATCGCAAGGAACCCCGTTCCCCCGGACAAGAGTCTCCCCTTGTCCCCTACTCCCGCCATAGATACACAGATCGCGACGGTAATGCGAGATAGCATACATTCCTTCACTTGAATTTTATTTGACGTTGGGACTACTCGAAAACACCAAAAACTCTCGAAATCCATCACCAGGAACGAAATGGTATCATCCTCGGAGTTAGCCAGGGAAAAAACGGCAGCATCTTCGGATTTATACGTAGTTCAGACCAATCCTTCGCTCAAAAATAACATAAAACTTTCCACCTCGGAAAAACCGCGTCAAATATTCATCAGAAAATCCCGGTGGTAACGAAACACCGTGTTGTTGAGCGGCTTTGTCAAGAAGTCTGCATGCTGTTTGTCTGACTCTACATGGGTAATAACAAACTCCCCCTTAAAAATGAGCTCCCGCAAAAAGTGGTGTCGTACGTCGATGTGCTTCGAATTCGACGTGCACACTGAATTTTGTGCCAGGTGCCTTGCCCCCTCGTTATCCTCGAAAACCGTAATGCATCTCTCCCCAAACCCCTGAAAAATAAAACACCATACATAGCGCATGAACATTGCCTCCTTGATAGTGTCTGCCAGTGCTACATATTCGGCCTCAGTGGTTGAGAGCGTGACGCATTTCTGCGTCCTAGAAAACCAGCACACACGCCCCAGCACACACGATAGCCCCACCGGAAACTGACCTCCTGTCAGTGACTTTGTTGGCATAGTCTGCATCTGCAAACGCTACCAGCTCAAGCCCGCTACCCTTCTGGAACGTAATGCCGAAATCACTCGTAGAAAATACATACTCTAAAATACCGCCTGCTGTGTTCCAGTGTACTTCCCTCGGCCTATTCGTGTACCTCGCTATCGTCCTTACCGCGTTCGCAAAATTCGGTCGTGTTTGGTTCGCAAGCCACATCAAGCACCCCACCAACTCGCGGAAAGGCCAATCACCCACGGGTTCATTATCGTTAAACTCCTCGAGTTTCACACCAGTCGAAAGCGGGTTATCCCTCCTAGAACTAACACCAAACCTCGCGGCGGTATTGTCAGCGAACGCCTGCTGGGAAATCGTTAAAGTACCCGCATCCCAATCCCTCGAAAAACAACAACCAGAATACCACCGTAACTCACCCAGATTGTTGATCGGCAAAAGGTTGTTCAGGTCTTCACATAATTGATCGCACCTAGCCTTGAGTCCTACAACAAAAATATCATCCACATGAACTACTGTTACAATGGAGACAGATCCCGACTCTAGCAACCTAAAGACACACGCATCAGCGGGGCTCTGCTCAAATCCTAGACTCTTCATGTGAGTGAGAAGGTGGTTGTGCGACGACGTCGACGCTTGCTTCAAGCCGTAGAGACTGCGATTCAACCTGACTACCTTACCAGACATTTCGCCGCAGCCGGGGGGTAGTCGCATCAATACATCCCCATCTAAACTCGACTGCACGAACGCCTGCTCAGCATCAAAATGACACAAATCCAAACCCAACTCGCACGCAATAGCACCCAACAAACGGAAACAAGATGCTGCAGGCGTCGGAGCAAAAGTCTCAAAGAAATCAATACCCTCACGCTGCTTGAAACCCAGTGCCACGAGCCTTGCGTTCGCCCGCACCACGTCACCATGCTCGTTGGACTTCCAGGCGAACACCCAGTTCGCCGAGATGGCGTTGAGCACCTCTGGTTGCTACGTCGCTCCAAACGTCCCCGCGTCCGTCAGCCCATGGTACTCCTTGTCCATCGCCTGTATCCAGATGGCCGAATACTCGTCCGCACACGCTTCAGCCTACGAGTTCGGCGTCGAACACTCGCTCGCCGGGCGTGTGGGAAGGGGAGGGTACTCGCGCGGTGGGGCTTGGTGGAAATGTACATGGCCTATACCTTCCCGTGCTGCCATCAACGACAGCAGCCCATGCCCCATAGCCTCGGCTCGGTCTTCAGGGCCCTCCTGACGTGGTGGAAGCCCGGCTTCAGAAGCGGGAGCAGCCGCGCAAACGGTGGTCTCCCGTAGAATTTGCGGTACGGCGAGAGCATGTCCGGCTTGTCCCTTACCCTCGCCGTCATGTTGATTACATCGTTCGCGTACACGCATGACTCAGCCCAGAGGGGCTGCGTCGCCGGCATCCTTGCATCGCCGAACAGGCGGTTGGTCTCCAGACGGGACGCCATTGCAAGCTCCAGGGTCATGGCGATCCGTCGCTCGACCACCCCGTCATGCTTCGGACAATCGACGGCAGTGTACTCGCGGCGGATGCCGTGGTGGTTGAGCAACTCCACGAACTCCGCCTTGGTCAACTCGGTGCTGTTGTCCGAGCGAAGGCACTCCACGATGGACGACACACCCTTCGCGTTGATGTCGGCCAGGAAACCAGCGAAGACCTTCGGGACGTCGGACTTCCGCTTCAAGAAATACGGCCACCCCAGTCGCGAGTAGTCGTCGACGATCATCATCAAGTACTGCGCACCGCCAGCAGACGTAGGCTGTTGTTCAGACAGATGCACGAACAGACGCTCCAGGGGCCTGGTAGAACGGCACTCGGTCGTCCACGGCACCGCCATCCTCCTTCCTTTCGCCTCAGAACACCCAGCACACGGAACCATCTCCCCAAAAACCTTAATGCCCATCTGGCGTGCCGTCTCACGGAGAGTGTCAGCATGGGAGTGGGCAAGGGCCACGTGAAGGTCGTTAATATCGATCCTCCTGATTTTTCCAGGACCCAAAACAACGGCAGCAATCGGGGTCTCTACAATCCGCGTGGCGTCTACGTATGAACCCGCGTCCCTACGCACGAAAGACAGCTGTCCATTCAACGTGTGAGCTCCCTGAGCATCAAGTGTCACCGGCCATTTCAACATTACTGCATGAAGCGAAAATAAGTTGAAGCGAACACCGGGTACGTATGCTACGTCCATCAGCCTAACTTGAACGCCACCCTGAGAGCTGTGCATCACAATTGGAATCTGGCCGAAGTGCTCTATCTTCAGTGACCTCATGTCACCGACCACCAAACGGCTCTTACCACGGGGAGGGGGAGTACAGTTTACCATACCAAAATGATTACCAGTCACATGAAAGGTTGCTACCGAATCCGCTAACCCCTCTTCTCTCCCATTAACCAAAACAAATCATCAGTCGCCTTGCCTTGGTGTGCAAACTGCGCGGTCAGGAGGTGCGGATCGAACGTAGGCGTAGGGTTGCCGTTGTTCGCTGGGCCAGGGGAGGGGGAAGTGCTGTAGGAGGGTTGTTGTGGCGGGGAAGCTCCGGCCGAGGTATACCCACCACTGCCGTAGGGCGTCTCCTGCAGCCACCCACCTCCGTAGTATGGTTGTTGGGCGGGTTGAGGAGAAGCGGCACCCGGGAAAGCGACATTCATTTGCGCGGGAGCTGCCTGGCATTCCGCGGCGTGGTGGCCCGGTCTGCCGCACCGGAAGCAGGGCCCCTTGCGTCTCCATGTGTTATTCGGTGGGGGACCCCAGCCTGATGGAGTCGCTGCGGGCGGCGGGGGCATCGGCGGCAGCGTCCTTGGTGGTGGGTCAGTAGGTACCCAACCCATGGGGGGGACTACTCCACCCGTACCGAAGGGGTCTGGGGCTGAGTCATCCCAACGGTACCTGCAGGCCACGGCATCCCAACGCCATTCGGGCCGGTTATCCCCCCCGACGAAGCTCCTCCCCGGTTGCCACGTTGTTGATGGGGACGGTGCTGCTGCTGCCGTTGCTGGGGCTGCTGCTGCTGCCGTTGGTGCTGCTGCTGCTGCTGGGGCTGTTGCTGCTGACACTGCTGGTGCTGCTGCTGCTGCTGATACTGTCGCTGGAGCTGCTGCTGCTGCTGCTGATACTGCCGCTGCTGCTGCTGCTGCTGCTGTTGCCCATCCTTGAACCTCCCGCCTCTCCTGTTCCTCCTTCCCCCTCCTGGACCCGCACCTCCGGCGTACAAGGCATGCTGATCTACCACTCCCTTCACGCCCAACGCCCTAGAAACCATCTCCTCCTCTACCTTGTCGTTTGCATACGCGTCACGGATGATCTCATCGATCTCGTAACGGGAGATGGAAGGGCGGGAAATAATTGACTTGCTTTGAATAGTATACAAAGTTGAGAGGTTGGTAACAATGTGGCGGTTCACTTCCTCTGCACTCTTACCACATCCTAACATCGCCTGCTCATCTGCTGCCTTGTCCACCCTTCCTAGGAACAGCAAGGGGTTCTCGTCTTCAGCCATTCGGATGGTATCAAACTCCCTCCTCAATCTATGTGTTGCTGATATCGTCTTAGGCATGTAATAGTCCTCTGACTCCTTCCAAGCACCACTCGGAGACATTGCCTTTTGCATTCTAAACTCAGCCATATCGTATCCTGTCATGGCCTCCATCATCAATCCATACACCAATCTCGCGTCCCTAATCTCCTGGGGGGAATGTCTGGAGGCTAATTCCTCCGGCGAAGCTCTCATGTCACCTACCATAACTGGGTTTGCTGTGCTACTGAGCACATGCAAGCACCCAAGCGATGATAGGTACGGCAAAAACATACTACGCGACATGCTAAAGTGGGCCTCTACATTGTCGAACTTTGGGGGTCACGACTGGGACAAAGTTGGGCGATAAAAAGAAGGTAATGACATGTCTGATTGGGCCTCCAGCCCAGGTGTCGGCACAGTCGACGCTGCTTCTTGTCTTCTAGCGGTTCCTTCTCCTCTCGTCCCCCCCCATCGCCCCCCCCTTCCTTTTCTGCTCCCTGCGCGTCCCTCTCGGCGCGCAGTCTCTGTTCCTCCATCGTCCTTTCCAGGACCTCTATTTTCTTCCTCATCTCCTCTATGATCTTTTCACTCTCCACGCTGGCTTCTTGACTGGGCACATCCTCGAAACTAGGCATGCTGAAGCAGGTTCCCACCACTCTAGGTTGGCCTTGGCTGCGCTTGCCAATAGAAGATCGCCGGACTCACTAGTGTGTTGATTGATCTCTAAAGGTATAGACGCAGCTGGCACGGGAACGCGTGGTTGACTCCAGACAGTAACACGGAACTCCTCTTATATTATATCCGAGCTGTCGAGTGACAGCTCATGCATCGTATGCAGGTTATTATCCAACATGACGCGGGAATAAACCTCCCGTTTATCCCCCCGAATACCCGACTAAATATCCCTCTCCTATAATCCTATATCAATATATCGAACTCCATAATATTAGATGTAACGTCTCCGTCGTGTTTCTGAGCACAATCCATATATTGTGATAAACCCAACGCGCGTATTCTATATGTAATTCCTTGTCAAAGATATAGGCCAGCGGCTCCCCTGGATGCTACCCGGGTCAACAGGACAATTTCAAATAATCATTCTGCGCACTGATACTAGATAACCCGAAATTGATATTGTCTAGACAATTTTGTTCGAGAGCTGTCCATGAAGAGATTTTTCTGAATTATTGATTTTGGCTGATGCATATGAAATGGAATTGTCAAAACAATTGATTTCGGGTGCTGTGAATTAAATAGAATTGTCCAAACGGACTTCGGCGATCGGAAAGTAGTTGGATTTGTCGGCGCAATCCATTTCAGATGCCGCCCAAGAAATCAATTGCTCGAGAAATTTCGTGGCCTTTACCTATTTATTGTATTGTGATAGACACACCCCGTTGAACCGGTACTACTCGTAATATGACACAACATTGCACCTTGCAAATGATTGGGTGTGCAGGGCAGTTCCCGATCCTGTTGCAGAGGCAACAATATCGTGGTATTGTTGTGTACTGACAAAATCAACTGCAGTTAGTTCTACAAGTAACTGCTAGGTTTAAACTATCAGAGCCCTCTAAAACTCGATTGTCATGACAATTCTATGTAGTAGATCGCTTCCGAAACCAGTTGTCCGGACAATTTTCTTCTCATTTCTGGGGTGGGTAGAAGTCACCACAAAGCACCACCTCGCGACTTCTGGTGGCCTACGATCGATCTCGCATCCCCTCTCAACACCGCAAAAAAGAAAAATCGAGCTCTTGCCCGCACCGGTGCGGGCCGAAATAGGCGAAAACCCGTATGCGACAGTGAGCGGCGACGCAGGGTCCTAGGACCCAACAAAACCGTGAGGTGGTGCCTTGTGGTGATATTTACCCATCTCAGAAACGAAAAAAAAAAAAAAAGCTTGGCTTCCTTGGTCAGTGGTATCTTTCGAGCAATTTCTATGTTTTTCGCATTTCATTCTGAAGTAATATTTCATCCTGACGCCCGAAAATATCCTGTAAAGTTTAAAATAGAGTCTGCACCATTATTTGTCCGGATAATTCCAATTGTTATTCTGTATGAGTTATCAATTGTCCAAACAATCCAATTAATAGACAGTATCCAAGATCAAATATCTAGACAGTTTCAATTTCTAGACATTCTTTGACATCATTTGTCAGGGCAATCCCAATTGATAGACAACTTCGTGGCTCTGCTGCAGGGGCAAGATTCTATTGATAGGTCTATTGTCCAAGGCATGAACAGAAAAAGGGCGGGACACCTCAACTTTCGTTGTTTTTGTATGTCCGTACGTGCGACGTTTTTTGATACCCCCTAGTCAATGTGATCAGATGTAAATCATTTACTAAACGTTTCACGAAACAAAACAATCAGTATGCACTGATATTTTGGAATGTAGAGGGTATTGATTTAGGAGGCTGCCTACCAACAGCACTGCCTGAGTAAGTGATCTTGGAGATTTTGTGTTCGCTGAAATTGTCCGGATGATGTGTTTTTGTATACTATATTTTGGGATTGCCCAGACAATTGGTTGAGAAGGCAATCTGGAAATTGAAATTGTCCGAACACATATTTTTTTTTAAGACTGTATAATTTAGAATTGTCGGGCAAACTGATTTGGACGACCGTGTATTAATTATAATTGACGGGACAATTAATTTTGGCGGCAGTCTATTGCTTGAAATTGTCGGGACAAGTAATTCGGGGGGCTGTCTATTAATTGAAATTGTAGGGCCAATTGATTTAGGAGACGATCTGTTAATTGGAATTGTCGAGACAATTGATTCAATAGACGGTCCATTCAATAAAATTGGGCGGACAATTTATTAAGAAGATGGTCCATTGATCGGAATAGTCCGGACCATTGTTTACGGAGACTGTCTGTAAAATGTAATTATGCGTGTGGACAATAAGACCAGGTAGGTAGGGGTCATTTAATAGAAATTGTCCGAACAACAGAGCTCGATGTGTTTCTACTAATTAGCTGGAATTAGGGATCTCGTTTGACAACCAATTGCAATAGGAAGCTACTAGTAAAATAAAATTCGACTATTGTCTGTTGTGAAGGGTGTGGCTTTTACGTGATACACCTGTATGAGGGAGGAGTTGTTGTTGTTTGCTTCACATTAAACCGCCCTTTCTACCTGTCGACATCCAGCACAACCAGTGTCCGTGTCGATTCTTCAATCCTAGAGAAATATAAGTTCTGTGGTCACAAAGCTACGCCACATCTGTAGAGATACTACCTTGCCACGTATGCAATGCAATGCTATGTCATCATACTGCGTACAACAGACACGACATACACATTCCATGACCTGGAGAAACGAACTGAAACAAATAAAAAAAAAAACAGAAACAAAGAAGACAATTCGAAAGAGAACAAGAAACAAGAAATATATATATTATCAGAAACAAACCATCGTGCCCCCCCCGGAGGGGATCTGGCAGACACTTGAAAAGAACGAACTGGAAAAAAAAAAAAAAAAAAAAAGAAAAAAAAAACTAGTCGTCGTCAACCGAGTAAGACTAAGAACCAAGGGAAAATAACAGGCAAATCAAACAAAGCACAAAGCATCCTCCAGGTAGCGGCAGCACTTTATGGTACGAGTCGCACAGCCAGGGTCTCCCTGTCGGTCCGCCTAGTACCTTGCCACCCTGTCTGCCGCCTCCGTCCAGCGTTCGTCAACTATGCCCGGCTCCTCGGCGTCAGACAATACGAAACAAGCAAAGCAGGCTCGTCATCCACCCACGCCACACGACTCCTTCAATAAGGCTTACCAATCGGAGAAAGGAGGAGAAAGAAGTGAAATGAAAATCACATAGGGTCAGCGCAAAAAAAAAAGACAATAAAGTGAAATATAAATAAACAAAAACAAAAGGAAGACAAAGGAAAACTAC
The DNA here is from genome assembly GCA_031763025.1 of Macrocystis pyrifera. Taxonomy (NCBI): domain Eukaryota; class Phaeophyceae; order Laminariales; family Laminariaceae; genus Macrocystis; species Macrocystis pyrifera. Next base: position 4,103,568 of record JASSKH010000014.1, read on the forward strand.
GTTCGAACCAGCTGCACCAGTTGGTGATACGAATAGTGTAGGCATGTTCTACTTTCAAGGCTGCCCGGTACCTTTCTACCCTGTCTGCCATCTCCGTTCACTGCAGTTTCCCTTCTACTCCTCTTCCCCCCCCTCTCCGCATTCCCTTGGTCGGGTTTTCTGCTACTCCTCTTGTTGCCGCCCCTCCCCACATTCCCTTGGACACCACCCACGGCGGATGCGCGGCGCTGCCTACTCAGCTTGGCCCCATTCTCGTGCCACCTCACCATGAACCGTTCGGCTGCCTCGAGGATCCCCCTGTACCACTTCCCCGCCTTTTTTGCAGATGTGGGCCACAGCGCGGTCTCAACTCCAAACACCAAGGGGGCAAGTTCCGTTGAACCTTCATAGGTTGTTCAAATATCCGAAGAGACCGATAAAACGACGTCCACCTCAAGGCGCAATGCAATCCTTCATTTTGACACATTTCGATTACTTTTATTTTCGATCGTTTTTTTTTTTGTTCCCTCTTTCATGCGAACAACGCACATATCTTGTGTTTCACTAACTGATGTTGTTTTTCCGTAAAACAGCAGTATGTATTAATAGTGATCCCGCAAGTCGAGGTGAACTCTTATTTAGTATTTTCGACTGGGCTGTCTATCCGACTTCGCCCTGACGATTACGCGCTGAGCTGTGGGGCCATGGACGTCGTCGTGTTCAACGTCACCCCTTTTGGCGAAAGTAACTGATTATTGATGCGCACTGGTGTAGAAGCTATTTATTAATATAACGGGGGGAATCTGGTGTTTGTGGAGAGGTTTTGAATCGTTGGTATGTTGAAAAGAGGGGATGTGCAAGAAGAGAACCATAGAAGAGCTAAAGACGGGTGGGTGGGGTTGGTTGGACTGGGAAGAGAGAAGCTGGGAAGGGTTGGTATTATAGAAAGAAATAAGACCATCTACAGGAGTACGGGGCTTTATTACTCGTGGGTGTGTGGACAAGCAGGGGTCTGACGTTGGGTAGGAGGTCGGCGAGTGTAAAGACAAAATTCTCACATGAAGTCAATACATTTTATCTGCCAGTGTCGAAAGTAAAATCCGCAGTACGCACGATTTATTTGTCACAAACGGCTTAGAAACGTAAGGTTGGACGAAATCACTGTAAACTAGTTAATCAGCATCGTGTCTGCTTTTGGCCGGAAAAAGCAATGCACGTTAACTCAAAGTCACAGATTTGTTAATTACTATATGCGGTACCTGGTAATAATTACCAGATACTGTAGATAAAGGATAGCGGAAAGTAGACATAGAAGGTAGCTAGACCTCAGCACAGTAGTATTGAGGTTGCCTTTATTTCCGTCGTTTCCTTCTTTCAGGAATGTTTTGAGTGATCAATGTTGAAGTTCATGCTGCACATTGTCGGATGGCGCACAGTAATAATTACAGGGTACATCTCTCCACCTGCCTCGTGAGTGGAATTTCGTCCGCGCGCGCCCCTTTAGTTTTCTTCTCTCCAGTATACACACATACATCAATCAATCAATGCTGGGTAGGAGTGATGATAATCCAAAGGGTGTCCAAATACATATTTAGGAAACAGCATTAATACCGGATAAAATACACACAGGGAAAAGTTACTAGAAGTGTCACGGTACTGCGTTGAATGAGGCTGAAAAGCTGGTAATTACCTGGGTCCAGGTATCGAGATCGTATTTGTATTGATAAATAGTACTTGGGAGGCGTATCATAGATGGAAACCAGGGCTCGCCCAGCGAGGTACAGTACGAGCCTTCCTCTCAGTCCCCACCGTGCACGCACTAAAAAATATTGAAGCCTTTCTTATATCTCTAAGCAAACGTCACACGTGAGTCCCAACGAGTACCTGCTCAATAATAGGTAACCCTAACAAGGTACCTTTGACGTTAACAAGTGGCGTCTTCCGCTAAGGACTTTCCTCATTTTTGTTGGTATGCGTTAACCTTCCCGACTCGTGGTAAGCTACGCGCAACCTTGTTATTTTTGCTATTATTTCCCCAAACATAGGCATACCCACTCCTCGAATTCTGCAGCTAGCTTCAGATTTATTGTCTTCCTCATATATATACGGACTGTATTTCCTGCATGAGGCAATAAAAAACCCGTATTACGCGCGATCGAAGTATCACACACAGCCTGCAAAGACTAGTTTTGACGTAATCCTCGATCTCGCAGCTGTTGTTTTTTAGTCTCATAGACAGCAGTGACAATGAGCTGCTACATGGAATAGACTACTACGCATCGATCAGCCGACAGGGCGTGTTTTAGGGATTGTCAGGAAAACGAAAATATTCAAGATATTAATCATTTTTCCCTGAACAACTGATTTCGGCCGATTAACAGATGATGGTCTAGTCCTTTTTCTTGGTATATAGCAGGTTTGCATTATTAATAGTCTATATAGTCTATTAATAGTTGCGTAACTACTTGAACTTCGTGTTTCAACGTATTTTCTCTCTTTCGCTCAGCATCGATCATGTTGTTGTTGTCTTGGCAGTCACGAATGAAGGCGGACCAATTATTGCATCATAAAATATCGTACTTGAGACAGGCCAATACTGTAAAAAAGCAACCATTCACCGGAATACTGATGGCCCATGATAGGATACGTGTAATTCGCGCTGAGCTCAGAGGTACCCGAATGCAAAACCTGATTGTTTTGGTCATCCTCGGTTATGCTCCCGGGCACCTCCTCGAAAGACGAAAATGGACGAAGAAACTGGAGGTACTGATGATGACGCTGGCTATGACGTGGGGGGTTGGACATTGACGAGGAGAAGGTAAGGGAGGGTTTGTCAAGACAAGGAGGTTTGAGTGAAGGCTCCAAGAAGGGAAAGTGCGATATACGCGCAATGATTCAGAGTGGTAGGAGAGAGACCACTACAGATACTAGTACACAGGTGGCCACTTGGGTACGTTGCGGGACGTTGTGGTGAAACCACAACCTTACGACGTTGCGGCGACAGGAAAAACGTATACCGCAACGCTTGCGTAACGTACAAAATGCACCTCGATTGTGAGACGTCCTGTCGAGAAGTTTTAATAACGTGTGACGGTGTCATTAGGTTTGTGGATGTTCTTGCAACGATTTCTAGTTTTTTTCTCCAACACACCTTTAGCGACAAATTGTATACCTGTTGGTATATACAATATATTGACGAAGTATAACATGGAATATTCAACGAAGGAATCTGGGGCTTGTTGTGGAGGGGTACTGAATCGTTGGCATGTTTGAGAAGAAGGGACGGGGAAGAGAGGCATGAACTTGGCAATGGGTGCGAATTGCCGTCTACCAGGTGTCTGCAGTCATCATCGTGTTTGCATCGTACAAGAAGTGAGTTTGTGTCGATCGCATTTTTTTTATCAAAATATTTGTCGTTTTATTTCTGGCAATTTTTCGTTTATTATTGCAGAATAGACGCAGAATTCATGAAAAAGTATGAAAATAGTACGAAACGTTCTTCTTCCCCGAACGTGCTATGTGCCGACGTTTCACACGTTTTACTTAATTTTAACGGCGTTTTTGGTGTGTTTGCTTTAAGGGGATAACACGTACACCGGTTGTGGGGCCACTCAACCTCACCATGAGGCGAGGGAAGAAAAGAAGAGATGGTGTTGTTGTTGCTGTAGATATTTTTGTCGTCGATGAGTTGTGAGAACAAGGGGGCTCTCATCCCTCTTTCCCGCGACCCTAAAAAACCATCCAAATCTATTTTTTTGCAACCCATTCGGGCGAACATAAATCTCACCGCATATTTCTGTTTGTCAATTTCCCGTTACATAAATCACACTGTCAGTTCGATCAGACTTTGGTGCGAGCAAATCTCACATTCCCCCTGCTCGTTGCACATTACTCATAATTATCTCCCTACATTCATAACTAAAAAAAAAAAACAAAGTAAAAAAATTCAATCAAAACCTGAAGGTAAAAAAAAAAACTAAATACCAAAAGAACAGTTGAACGAAAATCTCACTTAGCCAAAATTCAGTTTACCTAAAACCCAGATAGCCAAAACGCAGTGTCGAAAGGTAAAAAAACCGATGATGAAACCAAAACCCCGTGCCCAAAAGTAAACACAAAAATCCCGTCGAACCAAAACTCCGAAGGTTAAAAATAAATCACCCAAAAATTAAAACTTAGTCCCTGTGTCACACATTCAGCTTTCCGACAGGAAGATCGCCATAAATTCATCGCAAGGCTAAGATGAAACTCGAAAGGCTCTCGCGATATCGCCTTGGTCAGGAAATCCGCATGCTGAAAAGGGGATGGTACGTGGATAATCGATATCTCTTTTCTCCCAACCAGTTCCCTGAGGAAGTGGTGTCGCACGTCATTGTGCTTAGAGTTGGAGTTAGTAATGGGGTTCTGCGCAAGCTGCACCGCACCCTGATTATCCTCGAACACCGGTATCCAGGGCATTCCCACCTCAGGCAACATGAAACGTCAAACCCACCTCATAAACAACACTTGCTTGATCATGTCAGTAAGCGCCACGTACTCTGCCTCCGTAGTGGAGAGTGTGACGCACTTCAAAGTCCTAGAAAACCAAGACTCGCAGGCACCCCCACACATCACCAATCCTCCTGAAACTGACCTTCTGCCAGTCGCCTTGCTTGCGTAGTCTGCGTCAGCAAACACCTGCAAGCTCAGTCCCCAGGTAGTACCTCTCTGAAAAGTAACGCCGAAGGAACTAGTCCGTCTCACATACCCTAAAATGCCAAGTGCTGCCCTCCAGTGCACCAAATTTGGTGCAGCGCAGTACCTTGCTACTGCTCTTACGGCATTGGAGATGTCTGGTCGAGTCTGGGTTGATAGCCACATAAGTGAGCCTACCAACTCGCGAAACGGCCAGTCTCCCGGTGCTTCATTCTTGTCCAATTCCGCAAGTTTCGTGCCAACAGGAAGCGGAACACGCTCGCCAAACTCTATCCCGTACTCATCCGCCAATTGTTCAGCGAATGTCTGCTGTGAAATCTTGAGCACCCCCTTCTCCCAATCCCTCTCGTAGAAACACCCCAAATACCAACCTAATTCTCTCAGGTTCTCAACCGGAACCATTTGGTCCATGTCCCTGCCAAACTGGTCACACCTTGCCCTCTCCCCTACTGCACAAATATCATCCACATGCACTACTATAGTCATCACTACTCTCCCCTCATCCATCAAACGAAACACGCATACATCTGCCAGGCCCTGTGCAAACCCTAAAGTCAACAGACACCTAGTAAGATGTGCATGCCATTGCCCTTAAAGCCTGCTTCAAACCGTACAAACTCTTGTTCAGTTTTACTATCTTCCCCGAAAGTCCACCGCAACCCTGAGGCAAACACATGAATGCGTTTTTCCTCCAGGTCAGATTGCACGAAAGCCTGCTCAATGGCAAAATGGCACAAATCAAGATCCAGTTCCCACGCCATCGCTGTCAACAACCGAACACTCGAAACAGCAACAGTAGGCGCAAGCAACTCCCCGAAATCAATGTTAGCTGTCTGCTCATCGCCCCGCGCTACTAGTTTCGCCTTAGTTTTTGTGGGCCACCCGCACTCATCAGCCTTCCAGTCCAACGCCCACATTGCGTTGATGTAGTTGTCCACTGGTTGCTATACTGGCTCAAACGTCCCCGCATCCAGCAATCCGTAAAACTCCCACCCTGTCGAGTCCTCCCAAAGATGAGCGTACTCCGACCGCATGGTCTCCTTGTGGCTCCGTGGGTCCTTGAGGTCAGAGGCGTAACATTGCGGCAAATCCGGAGGCTTGTAGGGCGGCCGCTGATTCCTCAGGGCGTTGTCGATGTCCTCCCGAGTGGCAAGCCGTGTCGCGAACGCACACGGTATCCCCCCGGGCCCCCCTGATGTCCTCGCGGTTTCCACTCGTCGGCTCCTTGCGGCGACTTGCGTCGACGGCCTCCCGTGTATCCAACATCGACAACAGCGCCGTCTTGTCCATCATTGACAGAAGTCCGACGCTATGGTGAAGGCCTTGGTCGCGGCTTACTGGCGACGGCGGGGGCGGCTCTTCTTGAGTTGCTGAGCGCTGAACGTCCGGTGTGGCGGAGAACCGAACCGTCTTCGAACGGGTACGGCCGGATATCCGTTGCCGCTCCGGCGGCGGTGGCTGAAGCGGCGGTGGCGGCGACCGAAGCGGCGGTTGCGGCGACTGAAGCGGCGGTGGCTCGTACGTAATTCTAAAAACTTGTATTGTCGGCGCGGCGACGTACCCTGAACCCCTCGCGTCCGGCGGCACCGGCACGGGCATGATGGGCGCACGCGGGACCGTCCTTGCCACGTCGCTGGTGTAGCAGATGCCGCCCGTCGAGGCCTTGATGACCTTCACATCGGACGACGGATGGTTGTACCCGTTGTTCAGGAAGTAGCATGGTACCTCTTGGACGTCGGATTTAGACCTACGGTCCTCCCGCATCATGCCTTCTTGGAAGAACGGCACCACCTGCGGATCCGGCAGTCGCGAGTAGATTACCTCGTATGGTGACCGCCACCCGGTGTTGGCCGTAGTCGCGGACCGGTTGAAACGGTCGGCGGCTCAACGGACAGCTTCCAGCCACAGGCGGTTGCCATCGGCCCCGATGTGGGGAATCCGAGCGAGGTCGACGCTCGGAAATAACCGTCGAATCTCGCGGTGAGCCGCATGACCGCCCTTCATGGCCCGCCAGATCGCGCTCTCGACAACGGCGTTCTGCTGCGGCTTTCTCGGGGCCGTGCACTCTCGTCGAATCCCAGCAGCGTCGCAGAGCTCGATGAAGCTGCGGTCGGTGAACTCCCCACCGTTGTCCGTGCGAAAGCAGAGTGGTCGCCCTATGGCGTTGGTGTCGGCGAGGAACTCCTGGACGTACGCGGTGGTCTCCGACTTGGTCCTCATCCTCTACGGCCGCATCCACCGCGAAGCGCTGTCGACGAACATGATCAGATAATGAGACCCGCCCATGGACGCGTCGTAGGGGCCGGCCAGGTCAATGTGCACCGTCTCCATACGCCTCCGTGAGCGCTATGTCATCCTCCGCGGTACTCCCGCCTACACGCCCTTCGCTTCCGAACATCCACCACACGGTTGCAGCACTCCCGTGAGGGTGATACCGTGCTGCCAAGCCGTTTCCCTCAACAGACGTTCGTTCAGGTGGCCGGAGGAGACGTGAAAGTGGTTAATATCAATAAACCTCTCACGTTTCCCAACAGTGAATGGACGCCTACCCGGAGCAAGTACAGGTGCATCAGTCATGCCTACGAGCCTAACATCAACGTCCGTCCGATCCGACTCTGTAAGGGCTTGAACGGCGGCCTCATAAAGAGGGGTTGGAAAAAAATCGGTAGACAAAGTGTCATCCTCATCGTCCATGAGCCGAGTATCGGTGAACACGCTCATGTCTGGCTCCTGCATCCCGGGGGCGGGGACCAGGAGTCTAGTCTTCATCACGAGATCCTCTATTCTTACGGCCGATCCTACATCTGCTTCGCCAGGAGCCGGGGGGGTAAACAAGAAGCCATAGGCACTACACCGCTGTCGGTGGGCTGGAAACTTGAATCCTGAGGTACTACGCCGTTCAAAGCGGGCGGGAAACCATCATCCGCAGTCACTACCCCTTCTACACTATGGTGAGACAGGGGGTGGGAGTCAGACGCCGAGGGTCCTGCCCTATCTACGTTAAAGAGGGGCGGGGGGGGCAAGGGGGGGGCAAGTGAGACACCAGATGCTGAAGTATACCCGGGCTTACCAAGCGACGAGCCTGAAACACCAGACATGGCAGGTACAGCAGCAAGTCCTGCAGTGGGGTTCGGGTAAGTCTGCTGCATGCGAGTTGCGTGCAAACGTGATCCGACAGAATCACGGAAGAAGGCCAGACGGTTATCGAACAAGTGTACACCATCCTCGTCCATGACGATTCTCTGCCGGCCCTGGGCCTCGTGTAAGGAAATAAGGTTGTACTGGATACCCTCTGTCCAATTCACTCTCGTCAACTTCACATTAAAGTCTGTCTTCGAGTGCAGCTTCAGGTTGAGGCTACCTATTCCTAGCACATTCATCTCCTCCCATCACCAATCAGAACATTCTCCTAGCCAAGGGGAATCTCTACCAAGTCGTACATGCACCGAGGGTCACTGGTAACGTAGTTGGTGGCCCCGTTGTCGGAAACCCACATCTCTACCGGGTGGACGTCTGCCACGTCCCTCAACCGTCTCATTATCAGTCTGGCCTACGAGCGCCATCCCAGCTCCTCCTACGCTATCAACATTCGAATCCGACTCGCCTTTGGGCACTGAACGTGCCATCAGAAGATGTAGGGCGCTCGGGGGAGATGAAGCTGCTCCGGGAGGAGGTGCGGAGGAAGAGGGCGGGACATGGCTGGGAGGTTGCTGAGGATGCTGTGGCGGCGGTGGCGGTGGTTGGTACTGCTGCGAAGGCCGGTGCTGCTGCGAAGGCTGGTACTGCTGCGAAGGCGATTGTTGGTACTGCTCCGAAGGCTCTTCCTCGTTGTAGTGCCCGTGGTCATCGTCGTAGTAGCTGCCGTCCCCGGCAGTGGCGGCAGCGTCAGGATCATCAGCATACGGGGCGTCGTCGTAAGCGGTGGCGACGGCGGCAGTGGCGGCAGTGGCGGTGATACTTGCTTGACGGTATGAGTGCGCCCACGGTTGCCGCCGACTCCTGGGATCAGCCCCCTGCACCGGCGGCTGATTTCCGGTTGGACGGGGGTACCGGGAATAGTCGTAGCCACCGGGTGGAGCGGGGTTCGAAGGCAAACCTCTCCCCCTCCCCCAACTGTTTGCGGACGACCGCCCTCATACCTTCTTATGCCGCCCCTGCCGGCAGGTTCTCTGCCTCGAGTGCCCGACTGCTGTGACGCTCCACTCCAACCGCGTCCTCCCCGATCGTTGGCGTACTGGTGCTGATGGTGGTGGTGGTACTGTTACTGCTGCTGTTGGTACGGCTGCTGATGGTGCTGGTACGGCTGCTGATGCTGCTGGTACTGCTGTTACTGCTGCGGCTGCTGCTGTTGCTGCTGGTACGGCTGCCGACACTGCGGTTGCCGCTGTTGCTGCTGGTACGGCTGATGCCGCTGCTGCTGCTGCTGCTGCTGCTGCTGTTGCTGCTGCTGCTGCTGCCGCGGTCCACCTCTGTTATCGTTCTTCCTGTTCTTCCCCCGCCCGTCTCGTCCACCTCTCCCGCCATATGGACTACCCTCATTGCTCCGAGCCTCATTGGCAACAACGAGGGCGTGTCTTGTCCCGTTCCTCAGCTCCTGCTCCCTCGACATCTCCATTTCCCCGTACGCGCTGAGCACCACATCTTCTTGGACTTGATTGGTCAATTCTGCATTGGTGAGCAAATTGCTTTTTTTTGGATTCCAAAAGCGGGGGAAATGTTACGCGCGCAAAGTGTTGATTATCGTCAACATCGGGAAAAACCATTCCATGAGCACAAAGTCTGCTCCTGAGCACACAGCCCCTCGAAAAGTACTCATTGGGGGTTTCCCCATCCTTCATGCGAAAATTAATCCATGCCTGGGTCAGCCTGGCCTTGTCGGCGGCTGCCTGAGGCTGGTAATGCATCTTGAAAGCAGTCCACGCCTCACTCGGACTACCTGCTGCAGTTACCAGAGGTGCAACTGCGGGGCTTGCTATCTGACGAAGGAGAATGCCCCAAGCCCTGCATGCCTTTTCCACCATCTCTCTCCCAAACTCTGCAATCAACGCCTCTCGACTCGATTCTTTCAGACCTACTCTAATAGGTCTAGCAGTTTCTACTGCCTCTAGACAATTCATCTCCCAAAAATTAGCATTCGTCTGCTTCTCAAACAACAGCACTTTTTGCTGTCTCTCCTTGTCCCTGCTTAAACCAACCGTCAAAAACTGGTGGCCTTACGGGGCTACTAGTATGGCTGATGTAGAACGTGCCTGTCTGTGTAGTAGAGGTAGCGGGGTGCGGGTGGAATGCTGTGGGTACCTGCAGTCGATTGGCTTGGGATAGGTTCTTGCTGCTCCTGGGCTCCTTGCCCTGGGCTTGCACCCTCCTTCGTGCCTTCTTCCTCTTCTGGGGTCGCGGTATCCCCTACCGCTGCGCGCTCTTCTTCTCGGGCTTCACGGGCCACCTTCATGACGAATTCTTCGATTGTTTGACGTTCTTCCACAGACAGCGACGAGAACGAGGAAAAATTCATGGCACACCCTGCTCACGAGCCACCGTGACTTACAAGTCTACGCTAGCGTAAGGGGATAACACGTACACCGGGTGTGGCGCCGCTCAACCTTACCATGAGACGAGGGTGAAAAACAAGAGATGGTGTTGTTGTTGTTGCTGTTGCTGATATTTTTGTCTTCGATGAGTTGTGAGAACAAGGGGGCTCTCGTCCCTCTTCCCCGTGACCCTAGAAAACCATCCAAATATATTTTTGTGCAACCCATTCGGGCAAACATATATCCCACCGCACATTTCCGTCGGTCAATTTCCCGTTACATAAATCACATTGTCAGTTCAATCAGACTTTGGTACGAGCGAATCCCACATCCCACATGCTTATGGTGTCGGTTTTGTGAAGTGCAAAACAGCGAGTGAGACCAGAAAAGGTATATACACAAGACATTGTTGACCATACAACAAGTGAGTTGGTGTTGTGGGCGTATGCACTGTGCACGATGTTGTCTTCTCCAATTTAATTAGTACGTTTTTTTCGTGTACAAGGCATTTTTTGCCGATTACTTCAAATTTTGTTCTAATTTCGTGTTTCGTTTGTTTTTCCGAACTGCATGATTTTGCTTTGTTGTTGTCGTTTTTCATTTTGTTGTTTGTTTCTCGATTCGTTTTTTCGATTTTTGTTGTGCTGTCAAATACTGCAGTCGTAACAAAAAACACAGCAACTTGACCTGGTACGTTTCCGAACCTGAGTACGTAGTGACGCGTACATTCGACAATCCGGGGACGTTGTGAACATTTACGTTGGGCAATGATCGATTTTTATCTTTGTGGCTCAAGGTGTTCTTACCTTGGCCCGCCAGAGTACGCTCTCAAGGTACTCCAGTGGCCACCTGTGTAGTACTACAGCAGTGCGCTGCCGGTTTTGAGAAACGTCAATGGAGTGTCCAGGCTCAAATGTCTCTTTTTTGTTTCGGACGTTGATCTAACTCTGTTGTGCAGGATTTAGACTGGATTCAGCTGTTGAGCTGCGTTTCTTACCCCATTTTTTATTATTCGTGTCAATCTGAGCCTACTCTTCTTTCCACGCAGTTTCAATAACTGCGGGCGCCCACCTTTTCATTTTTTTCGGTTCCCACAAAAAAACAGCAAGACGTTTCGGTTTTTCTATGCCCGCCGAACTTGTAAAAGGTCTGTTTTCGGCTCATTTCGGGTCGCTGAAAAAATACTTATCCACTAAAAGGAAATGTGTTTTCCGCTGATTTCGCCTGGGTTATGAAAAATCGTATGCATGTACAAGGCGCTTCGCTCCGCGGGCGGCCTACGCCGCCCGCTACGCTCGCTCAGGAAGGAAACATCAAATTATGCGAAGCGGACAGAGGTCCATGATTGAATTTTGTTTTTTTTATGGCCCCTGTAGATAGCTGCAAACTGGTGACTTGATAATGCCAAGAGTCTTGCCGCCATGCTTCAGGAGAAAACAGCTCGGACGCCACATATGCTTCGCGTTGCGGGCGGTTTTCCGCTACGCTCGCTCACACGTCGTACCTACGTACATACCCCAGGGAGGGTACTTATTTTCTTCTTTCGATATGCTCTGTGTCTGTGTACTCGTGTGTACGAAAGATAAAGCACAGAACGGCACAGCAGCAACACAGCAAAAACAACGAAAATGAAACCGAAAAATTCTAAAAGAAAAAAAAATCCCCGTCCCCTTTCGTGTAATAATTTACTACCTGAGTGGAACACCTTACACCAGTAAAAAAAAAAAAAATTAAAAAAAAAAAAAAATCTTACAGCAGAGCTTCTCTCTCAGCTTCGTACGCCGCCCACCCCTCTCGTGACCATCTCGTCACCGATTCAGTCCGGGTAAAGCTTCCCTCCCTCTCTTTCACAGTGAGCCCCGTCGCCCGCCTCGCGTGAAGCCGGTGCTCACCGTGGACCTCGACGCCAGCTCGACAATGTTGGTGCTCATTCGGGGTACCTCCCTCTTGTGACTCTCAGTCCGGTCGAAAAAATAAGCACCGCTTGAATATTATCTTACAATCCCGAACGGCCCTTAAATACTCGTACGTACTCTATCCAAAATCACAAACAGAGGCCAGACAGAGCCTATTGATGCATCCCTCGTGTCTCGAGGCACACGCGACGCCTAGGCACGAAAGCGGCGACCGCGCTCCTTGCAACTCCCCCTCTACTCGCCAGCATCCGCTGACACCCGCGACGGTGCCGGGTTCGCCCGCGCAACCGTGCTCGGAGTACACGCACGCACACGAAACGAAAGAAGAAAAAAGGAAAAAAGGACTGAAAGTACGACGAGAAATGGAAAAAAAAAACAAAGACTCGTATGTATGTATGTAGTATGTATGTATATATGTATGTGTATGTTGTATGTATGTATGTATGTATGTATGTATGTATGTATTTAATGTATGTATGGATGTATGTATGTATTAGGGTGTCGACAGGATCGAGAGAAGGTGAGGGCGGGGGGGGGGGATGACAGAACACCACCGATGGCGTGGGGATGAGCTTGGATGCGGCTTAGGTTTAGAATAGACGTAAACGAGTACGTTATTGAGATACAGGAAGAGCAAACACATTCATCGAGTTTTATCGAAGATAGTGCATAGGTAGGAAGTAGACATAGGGAAGGCAGGAATATACAGTTAGTGCTAAGCATGCATACCTTGAATGAAAAAATTATGTTTATGGTTTAATTTATTTGGGGGATTGGTGTAAAAGGGGCATTAAAATTGACATATGGTGTGGGTAAGGGGCTGTTGATTTTTGAAAAGATGGGAATACGTTTTTGATGTGGAATGAATTAAGTGGATGTAGGTTGGTCGGGATTCTGGCTAATGGGGTAATAAATATATTTTGGATGGTTCTATGTCACCACATAAGATTTATTGTGGTAAGATTATTAATTGTGTGAAGATAAAATTTGATTGTTGGGTAACATATGGTTTAAGATCGCATTGATAAAAATTGGAATTATGATTTTGGTTATTGGAAGGGATGTATATTGTTTTTAATTAATTGAGGGGATTCGACTCTAGGATTTTGGATCAGATTTTAAAATAAGTTCATGCTTTTAGGGGAGTGTAGATGGGATGATTGGGGCTGTTTCGGTTGATATGGGGTATTTTGTTTTTAAAGTGTGGCTGTTATTGGGACCTTCTGTTTGGAAATTTGGGCTGTGGAGGGGGGTGTGTGTCGTCGGGTGGTGGGTTATTTGGTTGGAGGAGGGAGGGTGTGTAGGGTTTGGGTGTTGTTGGGTGTGTTGTTGTGGGTAGTGGGGAGATTGAGTGAGGGGTTTTTGAGGTGGGTGGTGTAGGGTTTGGGGTTAGGGGGGGTTTGTTGTGGGTGGGGGTTATGTGGTTTGGGGTTGGGTGGTAGTGGGGGGATGGTGGTTTTTGTAGGGGGGTGGTGGTGTTTGTGTGGGAGTTGTGTAGTTTGGTTTGGTGTGGTCTGGGTGGGGGGTGGGGGGGTGTTTATTTTATTGGGGAGATATAGTCTGTTGGTCATTTGTGTTGTTGGGGGTCGGGGGTTGTGTTTATTTTAGGGGGTGGGAGGGCTTTTGGGGTGTGGTGATGGGTGTTTTTTGTTGTATTTGTATTGTCTTGGTGATTGGGGGGCTGTGGTGGTTGGGGGGATTGTGGGGGGTCGGGGTTGGGTTTGGGGGATAGGGGTGTTATGGGGTGGGGGCTCTGGGGTGGGGGCGAGTGTGGTTTGGGGTTGTGGGTGGGTTGGTGGGTAATGTTGTTGGAGGTTGGGGTTGTATTGTGGTGGGGGGTTTTGATGGGAGTTGTGGGGTGTGGGGGAAGTTGGAGTTTTGGTTTTGTGGTGGGTGTTTTGTATAGATGTTTTTGGTGTTGGGTGTTGGTGGGGGGGTGATGCTTTATGGGGGGGTTTGGGTTGGTTGTTGATTTTTGTGGTTGTTGGTTATGTGGTGGTTTTCAATTTAGTGGTGTTTGTGTGGGAGAGTTATTTAAAATGAACTTAATGGTGTGTTTGGGTTTGGGATGTTGTTTATGGGGTGTCGTTGTTGGGGGGTTTGGTGGGGTTTTATGGTGCTTGTTTGTGTCTTCGGTGGGGTAGTTGGGGGTTGTGGTGGGGGTGTGGGGGGTTTTGGGGGGTGGTATGGGTTGTTGGGGGTGAGTAGGAGGTGTTGGCTTGGGAGTGGGTGGGGTGGTGTATGGGAAGTTGGCTTGATTGTTTCGGGGAGTGCTTGTGTGGTGGGGTGGTTGGTTGGGCTTGTTTGTTATGATGGGAATTTGGGGATTTTGGGGGGTGTTAGTGGGTGATATTGGATTTTGAGTATTGCATAGGGGGTTTTATGTTGGTTTGTTTCTGGGTTTGTTGGGTTGGTTGTTGTGTGTGGGAGGGTGGTGGTGGGGGGGGTGGGGTGTGGTTGTTGGGTTGGGTTGTGGGGGGGTGGTGGGGGAGGGGGAGGGGGCTGTGGGGGAGTTGTGATGGTTGTGGGTCTGGAGTTTGTTGTTGTTTTGGTGGTCGGTTTTATGGGGTCTGGGTCGGGGGGGGGTGGAACGGTCCGGCAAGTAATAAACGGAGGCGATTCCCAAGTGGGAGCTCTGAGAGGCCAGGGATGTACCAACCGAGCACGCTCAGAGATCGAGATCTAAGTAAGTATATCTATGTATGTATGTATGTATGTATGTATGTATGTATATATATGTATGTGTATGTATGTATGTATGTATGTATGTATGTATGTATGTATGTATGTATGTATGTATGGATGTATGTATGTATTAGGGGTCGACAGGAATCGAGAAGGAGCAGGGGGGGGGGGATGACAGACCCACACCGATGGCGTGGGGATGGAGCTTGGATGCGGCTTAGGATTTAAGAATAGAACGTAACGAGTACGTATTGAGATACAGGAAGGAGCAAACACAATTCATCGAGTATTATCGTAGATAGAGCATAGGAGGAAGTAGACATAGAAGGCAGAAAAACATTGTGCATGGGTTTCTGTCGTTTCCAGGGATTTTCTTTCAGGAATGTTTCGAGTGATCGACGTTTAAGCATAATAATATTGGTTGCGAGATTGAGGATTTCGTCGTAACTCGTCGTCGCGAGCTGTGTGCCATCCTATTACGGGTGTCCATAGTAAATAGGACCAAATATTCTCAGTAAAAATATGGAAATACAAGGCGCTTCGCTCCGCGGGCGGCCTAAGCCGCCCGCTACGCTCGCTCAGGAAGGGAAAGTACATTAAATTAGATTATGCGAAGCGGAAAGAATATTGCTTGTTGCAAACTGGCGACTTGATAATGCCAAGAGTCCCGCCGCCATGCTTCAGGAGAAAACAGCTCGGACGCCACATATGCTTCGCGTCGCGGGAGGTTTTCCGCTACTCTCGCTCACATGTCGTACATACATACGTACATACCCCAGGTAGGGTACTTGTTTTCTTCTTTCGATATGCTCTGCGTCTGTACTCGTATGTACGAAAGATAAAGCACAGCACGTCACAGCAACACAAAAACAATGAAAATGAACCCAAAAATATCTGAAAGAAAAAAAATCCCCGTCTCCTTTCGTACAGTAATTTCCTGCCTGATTGGAACACCTTACACCAGTCAAGAAGAAAAAAAGAAAAAAAGAAAAATCAAACAGCATAGCTTCTCTCTCAGCCCCGTGCGCCGCCCGCTGCTCTCGCGACCATCTCGTCACCGATTCAGTCCGGGTAAAGCTTTCCTCGCTCTCTTCCACACTAGTGAGCCCCGTCGCCTGCCTGGCGTGAAGCCCGATGCTCACCGTGGACCTCGACGCTAGCTAGACAATGTTGGTGCTCATTCGGGGTACCTCCCTCTTGTGACTTTCAGTCCGGTCGCAAAAATAAGCACCGCTTGAATATTTTCTCACAACCCCGAACGGCCTTTAAATACTCGTACGTACTCTATCCAAAATCACACATGGAGGCCAGACAGAGCCTATTGATGCAACCCTCGTGGCTCGAGGCACACGCGACGCCTAGGCACGAAAGCGGCGGCCGCGCTCCTTGCAACTTCCCCTCTACCCGCCAGCATCCGCTGACACCCGCGACGGTGCCGGGTTCGCCCGCGCAACCGTGCTCGGAGTACACGCACGCACACGAAACGAAAGAAGAAAAAAGGAAAGAAGGACCGAAAGTACGACGAGAAATAGATAAAACAAAGACCCGCTGGAAGGGTTCGGCAAGTAATAAACGGAGGCGATTTCCAAGTGGGAGCTCTGAGAGGCCAGGGATGTACCAACCGAGCACGCTCAAGTATCCAGATATCTATAAGTAGTTCTATGTATGTATGTATGTATGTATATGCTACGGTTAGATCATGCAAATTCTACGGCTCCCACACGGACAAAATGAGCCAAAACATGCAAAATTCGGGGTTTTATCTGCCTGGAAAGATCTGAATTATCGAGTGGACAGCGATGATCACTCCGAGATCGTCAACTGTAGCAGTCAGTTTGGGGCAAACAGCTTGGAAGTAGTTCGGGATTTGCTTTCGAGAGCTCTCCATACGTTTGGTACGATCTGGCAAAAAAACTAATCGACGTGCTTTTCGGGCGTATTTTCACGCACTGTGCATGACAAAGTTTCGTCTCCGACGCACAACACGTGCCTCCGGCCTACAGAGAGCCTTGCCTGACGCATACGTTGTACCTACCAAAATATGTGACGCGTGCTGCGATAGAGACGATACATACATAGTGACCAAAACATTTTCTCAATGACGGGGCTCCTTAACCCAAAATCGTCGGAATTGTATTCTTGTTTTGGCTTTTAAACTATTTTTTTGTGTTTAGGCCATGGGATTCTCATTCTGGTTGCCACTTGAGTTTCTGAGAGTCAGCTTTTGGGTGAGAGGTATAAGAGCTCCTCCAGCGGGGAAGTCCGGAAAAAAAAACGGTGCACCTCGTGCGTAGCATGCGTCATTCGTACCCGGGTCCTCCCAGAATATGTACTTTGTTGCTCCCAAACCATGTACCGGGGTACTTCCGGAGTATGTCCCCGAGTACTTCCAGAGTATGTAACTGGGTACTCCCAGAGTACGTACCCGGGTACTACCAGAGTATGTACACGGGTACTCCCAGAGTATGCACCCGGGTACCCGACGTGTGCTCAGGTAAGAGTCGTATCACCTATGTTTTCTACGTGTCCCCTAAAAAACGATTCTGAGAAAAAAATGAACGTTTTTTTTTTTAGGCCGGTTCTTATGCAGTCGGAAAGATGGATGAAAAAGCCGGCTTTCGATCGGAGGCAAGAATTGCATTATGATACAGTTGAATTCGCGCCTCTTCAATCCAAGATGTTTCGATTATGATTTCCAACTGGACCAAACAGTCGGAAAAGCTGAGATTTTCGATCCAACTCGCCAGTCGGATTCATGTATCGGAAATGTTAGAAAGTCCCGCTGCAATCTCGTACGAGTATCACACACCCACACCACGACATACGACACGACCCCACACCACAACATCGGCGACGCTGGCTTGGCTGTTGTCGCTTCTGCTGCTGCTCGGCGCGAATCAACGTGATACATACTTATTCAAGCCCGTCAGCAGCACGTGACAGCACCCGATGGCCGTAGTGCGTAGCATCGATGACCGTTTGCCAACTATTGCGCTGGCAATAAATTCACACGCTGCTCGAGGAAGAAGCGAGACATGAGCAAGTATGTGTGGTTGGGCGCAGCTGCTTGGAAGACGAAGACCCCCGACCCCACGAGCATTACGCCGAAGCAGTTTCGAACCGACTTCCGTCTGCCCTACCCATTTTTCTTGTAGCTATTATTTGTTGGTCAATCTTTTGAAGGTCACTCCCTTACATCAAACTTCCCCAGAAAAAACAAAGCCCTCATTGACATTCTTACTCACGACAACAAGGCCCGCGAGCGATACGTGCCTGCCTCCCTGGCTGCCGCCAGACTGAGATCGACCAATTTAGGGTCTGTTCGTGACGGCGTGTTTAGTACAGCTGACTCCACGATATTGCTGGGCGTATAAAGGTTGTAGATGGCGCGTGATACGTTAGACGTGGCGTCTTTTTTCTAAACTAATTTCCGAATGACGGGGCTCCTCAACCCAAAATCGTCCGAATTACATCGTTATTCACAGCAAAATGTTTTTTTCTTAAACCTAGACCATGGAACTGTTCATCCGGTTACCCTTTCATTTTTCGTTTACAACCAGCTCTTGAGTGGGGTGCAAGAACTCCCCAAGCGGGGAGCCTCAAAACAACTGGTGCATCTCCACCGTAGCGCGCGTCATAGACTTACATCCCGTATTGTGTGTCCGTGTTTGTGGCGGTGTATTGCATGTAATCCATATATCCCTCCGCACTCGCCCCTGGGCACCTCAGGACCCGTGCCTTCGCGTCCTCGTGATAAAGCCTGACATTGCCGCGGGCGAGAAGTTGACCATAGACTACAATGCGTTCGAGGTGGAAATGGTCAGCTGCTTCGACTGCCTGTGCGGCGCCGTGAACTGCCGCGGCCACATCTCGGGCTTCTCGAATCTCCCGCCCACCGCGCAGGAAGAGTACTTCCAGGGGTGCTGGTCGACGTCGGAGGTGGACGCAGGCGAGTTAGGTGCCCCTCCGCTCCTTACCAAGGTCGTGAGGGATTGGGCGACGACTAGGACCGCCTGAAGTTGGTGTATTGTGGGTTGGTGGAGCGGCCGCCAAAGAGCTACGCCACGACAGGCGGCGGTAACGTTAGAGCGACTGACAGGGCTCCCGTTTCAGAAGCGTGTGTCCACTAACTTTGCTGTCCCTATTTGCTGTATCCCTCCTTTTTAGAAACATACTCGTTCAAATAGGGGTGTTTTTATGGGGTTGCCCGCCCAACGTTCCCCCGTATGCGAGGGTAAGACCCCTTCCTGTTCGGAACAGAGGAATACCAGGTACTACAACAAGTAACCCCTTTACGCTGGCATACTTCCAGCCTCGTAGAATAGCCCTGTCAGATCACGATGTCGGTGCTTGCGTCTAGACCTGCCTCGGGTGGGGCCGACGCAAACGAAGGTGGGCGTAGACGCACCTGCTTTTCTCTTCGTGCCTCCGAGTGCGTCTAGTGCAGGTAGGAGTGGTGGGATTTACGGGTTTATGGTGGAGCGGTGCAGCAGTCGGGGCCGGGAACCACCCGGTATTGGAACTGAATCTCGTTCATAGTCTACAGCACTGTTATTTAGTACGCCTTGGTCATGGTATTGTCCATCTTGCTTTTATATGTCGTCAGGTTTTACGTGAGGTAGAGATCTCTTCAAGTGACGGAACTCAGGAGTTTCAAGAGCTGAACGCACCGTAGCACACGGGTTGGCTTATCGGTGAAAAATAGGGCTCCTCCAGCGAGGAGATTTGCACGGTTTGGGTGCTACTCTAATCGAAGCACGTGTCGGTGGGGGAGAAGGAGGGCCGGCGGTGAATCAAGGGTGTTTTCACGGGGAAGCCTATGATATTGCCTTGCTCGGTCGGAGGGATAGAACGAGGGGGAGGACGACTCCTTCAGGTGGAGAAGAATTGGCCGTTTGGCGGTGATCGACAGGATAGACCATTGCCCCAGCCTAGTGTGGGTGTTGGTTGCACTCGGCAGGCGAGGTATTTGCGTAACGGCCGGGGGGAGGCAGTACGTAGAGTGGCTTTTTCGCTTTAAAAGTGCAACGCTCGGGAGTTGTCGACGCGAATGCAACGTTCAGTTTTCTCCCTATCACTCGATAAATAATGCCTTGTGCTGAGATATACTTTAAATTGTATCCATTGTGTTCTACCAAATATATGTGCTTGCTACGAACCCATCCCGACCTGCCTCGTCACACCAGAGGTGTATCGAGCACGCTAGCTTGTCGATCCAAGCGCTTGCATCATTATCTCGACGGCCGATAATTCGATCTCCACTCAAAGAATGGTGTGACGGTCGAGCTGCCATACTGTCCTCCCTGTCTCCGTCGCTTGCTGTAGCGAGCCCATGAGGATGCTCTGAATACTATAAACTGGGGCGAATATCCCTCTGCACTCGCGCCCGCTCACGTATCCCTATACCTGCACGGCCACGCGCCCCGTACATGAATATACACATCGCGAGCTGATCGTGTTCTGCCCTAGCGTTTTAAGCGTGATTTCGACGAGTTCGTGGACCTTATGGGCTCGCAGACTCCCCATTTCGTTCTCTATTGCTGCCTTTCTAACGATCGGCTTCGGAAGCGCCACAGCCTCCTTGAATGTGTCTGGAACTTGAGTACCGTACTTGCTGCCTCACCAACCGTTGTAGCAGCGCGGTGGTAGCGGCGTAGGCACACTCAGCGTATGCCAACATTTCTACAGAGTGTGTCGTATCCTGCCATGCCGTATTGGTGAAAATACGAGATTTTTCATGTACAGTAGTCCCCGCAGGGTGGTTGCAGTTAAACGCCCTTAAGCACGCCTGCAACTGGTCCGTGTGGCTGTTGCTGCGGTAGAGGGGCTAACTCTATGATCACCACCTTGTTTAGGATAGCCTTTTGTCATGCGGGAGAATTCTTCTATACCTGAATAAAAAGATACCGCAGTTTTGCTTCGCCGGCGTGGTATCATACCTAAGATTTTTCACGAATGGTTGTATAGCTTTTTAGAGTAGAACAGAAGTGAAATAGTAGTCAATACATTGAAACACGCCGCGTAAAACAACGGGAGAACCTATTGAAACACGCCGCCGGGAAAACATTATGCAAAACATTCGAACAAGGTTTAACACCAGGCCACAATCCACTTGCCCCATGCCCGACTCACGCACGTTTTGAACGAATCGGCGGGGCATTTGCTTCGATGTTACCGCCACGGGCAGCGGTGGTTGACACGGGGACAACCCGATTGCGCCAAGTCCCACCTTTGCGGGTATCGTGTGAACCAATCGTGATTTCGCTGAAGTGTTGTGTTTTAAATCAACACAGTCTGAAGAAATACGGTAAGACTTGAAACTTGGAGGCACTATCCCTGACGCAACACTGCATGTGCTACAAAAGGGTATATGAAATTTAGGACATGTTTGAAATCGACTCGATCTCGACAAGATAACGTCGAACACCCAAAAACACAGCAACTTTTCAACACAGAGTTCGTGATTTGTTCGTCGATCCCGATCAAGGCGAAACTTGATGGTGACGTACCGTAGCTTAACACCCTACGAGAAGACCTATATTAGTTACATTGCCTAATTCGCGAACCATCAAGAAATATAGGCAAAACACGATTTTCATACATAAAATAAGTAATTACGATAATGTTGTATTTTCTGCGGTGCCCTGTTCATTTTTTGCGAGTTTCGATCTGAACGTGTTCCCTCGTATTGCACGGCATATGCAGACAAACGGAAAGCGAGCTATTGTTGTTTGGCAGACAAGTTACGGTCGCTTTTGTATTTGTCTTGATATTAGTATCGGTCATGTCTGCCGAACAAACGAAAGGGCTTGCTTTCCATTCGTGGGTTGGTACATGATCGACACCGTGTAAAAATATCGCATCCAAATACATAGTATAAAGCAGGGCGTGGTCCATCAACCGCTCTGGCAGCACCTTCGCTGGCCCAGCTCGTGCCTGTTTTGAACCTCGTCGTAAACGTCTGGGTGGCGAGCGGAGGAAGTAGTTCGCGTTGATGTTAATGTCCACGTTCCTCGATATAGTAGGTCAGACACACCGCTCTCATAAACAATGACAAAGACACTCACTGCTACTGTACCCGGTATACGTCGCATGCAACATTTTCTGCTGCCGTTGCTGCTGCTGCCATACAGTACAAAAAGGCTTCGCGTAGCGGGCGGTCCCGCCCGCTACGCTCGCTCACTAGATTATTGAGACGCAACAGACTACGCGAACAATAAGGTGGAAACAGGCGACTTGCGAAAGGCAAGAGCTCCATGCTCCATCCCGGAAAACAACCTGGACGCCGCATGCATACGCGTACGTGCATACTTCATTTTTTCTTTCGACATGTACGAAATAGAAAGCACAGCACCGCAAGGGCAATGAAAGTGAAAACGAACGCTTAAAGGAGCAAACGAAATCCCCTGATGTAATTATTTCCCGCCTGAGTGAAACACCTCGCGCTGGTCAGAACAACAACGAACATCGGAGCTTCTCACCTTCTCTCAGCCTTGTACGCTGCCTGGTCCTCTCGTGACCGCTTCGCCACCGATTCGGTCGGGGCGAATATTTTCTCCCTCTCTGCCCCAGTGAGTCCCATCGCGCGCCTCGCGTAAATCCCGGTGCTCACCGTGGCCCTCGTTCGCCAGCTCGACAATTTTGGTGCTCAGACGGCGATGATCTATGTCTGAAATTCATCTTGGTCGAAAAAATAAGCACCGCTTCAATAACTTCATGTAATTATTTCCCGCCTGAGTGAAACACCTCGCGCTGGTCAAAACAAAAGCGAACAGCGGGGCTTCTCAGCTTCTCCCAACCTTGTATGCTGCCCGGTCCTCTCGTGACCACTTCGCCACCGATTCGGTCGGGGCGAATATTTTCTCCCTCTCTGCCCCAGTGTGCCCCGTCGCGCGCCTCGCGTAAATCCCGGTGCTCACCGTGGCCCTCGTTCGCCAGCTCGACAATGTTCGTGCTCAGATGGCGATGATCTATCTCCGAAATTCATCTTGGTCGCAAAAAATCAGCACCGTTTGAATAATTCTTTGTGAACCAAGACGACCCCTATACAGTCGCACATATTATCTTCAACCCGACATCAGAAGGCCAGACAGAGCTCATTCATGCTTCTCTCGTGTCTCGATGTACACGCGACGCCTAACCACGAAAACGGCGTCCGTGCTCTTTCCACCCCACCTTCTACCCGTCAGCGCACGCTAACTCCCGCGATGGCGCCGCGCTCGCCCGCGGTGCCGTGTTCTCGGTACAGGGACACATGCAGAAAAAATGAAGGAAAAAAGCTATCGCCGGGAAGTAATAGAAGGAGGCGGTGTTCAAGTGGGAGCACTAAGATGCTAGGGATGTACCAACCGAGCACGCTCAGGAAAGTATGTATATATCTATAAGCATGTCTGGCAGCTATGCGTGGTTGCTACTGTGGTGTACGTACTGCTGCCGTGTGCGGTGAGAAGTATGATGAGCCCATAGAGCGTTGCTTCTGGGATATCGTACGGGCGGGCGCCGAGAAGCAAAGGAGTGGGGGAGGGGGGGGCGTGACGATTGCGCCTACGCGTTGAATGATCACCTAAGGGAAAACGCTCAGATGTTGGATGCGGGCGTCGCTGCTTAGACAAGGACGTGCTGCGCGAATATTATTTTGGGTTCCGCTTTCGTGTGTCGTTGTGTTTTTGTTTGCCACAGCGGCCATGCTTTTCTGCTAAACAGGTAGTGCGCACTCTGCTGCTGCCTGCAGCAGGAGCTCGTCCGACACAAAATGAAGGCCGCGAGAGGTTTCCTGTATTCCGCTGCGATGTAGGGCTGCGATCGGGGCGCGGTGCGCCTGGACGACTCGCTACAGCGCGTAGCAACACACACGATTAGGACGACGTCAACAATATTTTGGGTGCAACGTACCCCTTGGTATCATGTCATACAACGTACAAGGTTCCCCTTCGGGATGTAGATAACGTGAAATCCAGGGGGTGTCACAAGACGAAAAGAGAGTCACAGGTAACACACGTATAGCTGCTCTTGGCGGAAACATGAGCCATGGGTTAGCGTGTCGCTCGAAGGAAAGAGCTCGCTCGAAGGAAAGAGCAATCGTGGTCAGCAGGAACTGAGCTCTTCTTTCTGTGGTAATTACTACCTTACATGCACGCGGTACCATGGGTTGACTACTATACTGCTACACACCACTACCACTACTACGCAGATGTAATACAGGTAGAAGCAGCATGCTCTCTACAAAATACTACCTGGTACACAACAACTACGACTATTATTATTAACTACTAACTATGCTACCAAGTACTACTGCTTGCTCATACAACACAGACAACCTCATGGTAAACAGAGAGGTCAAGTAACCACGCGGTACAATGGGTTAGGGCATGACTACTATACTGTTACACTATACACCACTGCGTAGATGCAGTACAAGTAGAAGCAGCACGAATAAATATTACACTAGTACCTACTTCTACGACTGCTACTAATAATTACTATTTGTAAATGTATAGGCCACGTATTACATACGGTTGAGGGCATCTACTGCTATTGGTCAGGTAGACGAACAGCATGCAGACGGCAACAACAACAATAGCGGACACCACAACGACTACGACTATTAATATTGCTACTACTTATAGTACAGGTAGTATTGCTGATATTGGACGGGTTCCAATAGAAACAGCACGCACTCGGTACCGTGGGCTACTATTAATATTGTATTGGTTAGTACCAAATGGTCGTTTTTTTCGTAGTATTTCACTTTATAGTTTAGTCGCGGGTCTTTTCTCGTGACTCCTGCTGCGGGGCCCGCAGGGGGGCGGCGTGGGCAGTACGGTGCAAGCGTTGACCTGCTACTACTACTACTACTACTACTACTACTACTACTACTACTACTACTACTACTACTACTACTACTACTACTACTACTACTACTACTACTACTACTACTACCACTACTACCACTACTACCACTACTACTACTACTACTACTACTACTACTACTACTACTACTACTACTACTACTACTACTACTTCTACTACTATTACGGGGGACCATAGTACATAGGACCAAATTTTGGTGGAAAATATATATAAATATATAGGTTTTTGTGTGTACCGTAGGTCCTACTAAGTATGGACCACCGTAATACTACTATCACTACTACTACTGCTGCTACTTCTACTCTTCCTATTCCGATACTACTACTATTATATTACTACAACCACTATTGATGCACACCGAGACAGGGGGGGTAGAGGGAGAGGGGCGGCAGAATAAGCCGGGCTCTGTGGCTCTTGCCCGGTTCAACTACCTGCGGCTGAGAGCGTGCGACTACACACCTCCTTAAGTATGATACCTACGTATACACTAGATACCTGCCACCAATTTCCCCCAGGTAGGCGGGCCGAGGGAGCCAGGTTTGTGGTCACGTACGTGCTCGGTGTGAGGTGTGTGGTTTACGTCAAAATACTAGATGAATCATACATGACGCTCGACAGACGTTTACTGCTGCTGCTGTATCTACTGCTGCTGCTGAGGTTGAACAAAAAGTAAACTGGACAAGGGGTCATTTCAAAATTGTTGATGTTTTTAACACAGAGAAAATTCAGCGTAAAATTCTTTGTTGTTGAAAGTACATACAGCTCGTCGTATCATACGGGAATTCTACTACAAATAGAATATCCAGCCAGTCGGGCAGTGTGGGCCATGCCCAGTGCCACACACCGTGGCAGTACAGCGCGACGGGAGGCAGTACGGACTTCTGGCTCTTGCCCATTACGATTACCTGCTACTGAGAGCGTGGGACTGGACAACTAGCTAGGCATGACAGCAATATCTGGCACCAAAAAATTCTACCAGGTAGACGAACCCTTGTGGTCCCGAACGTGCTTGGTGTTAGGTGTACACCACCCGTCAAAGGGCTTGATGCAACAGATACGACAGCCGACAGGTGTGTACTGCTGTTGCTGCTGTATGTCTGCTTCTGCTGTTGCTTGCTGGTGCTGCTTCTTTTGCTGAGGTTGGAAACATATGTACAGCAGAGGGAGTGTGCGAGGGTGGCGGGATTTTTACGAAAAAAAAAAACGAAAAACATGTGGGGTTTTCCATGTCACCTACTCGGCTCGGCGAGGCGGAAAGCATTCTCTTGTTTTTTAGAGCCAACTCAGCGGCATTCTATGACCCAAGCACCGCCACGGTGCTCGGCTGGGGTCCAGACATGCGTCGTAATGTACCCACGGCCCCTTTGCTTGCCCCGCAGCTGAACGTGCGAGAAAGAACCCTCGGCCGTCGGAGAAATAAAAGTGCATCTTATACTTATACATATCAGTCCGCACGGCCATCTAGCGGGCAAAGAAGATCTACGAGCATATGTTACCCAATTTCCATAATGTGGTTCATGCACACCGGAGAAACTTACTTTGATGCAAATTACCGACATCCATCTACTTTCGAGTATTTGGTTCGCGCAAACAGTCTACTGGGGGTACAATTTGTTTTCCAAGTACGACTCAACGACTGGATGACGATAATATGCTTGCAATCAATCCTGGTTTAATGTCGCGTAGCTCGACTTTTCGAGTACCAAATATTCGTTTGACAGCGGGGCATATTATTTGAATAGTATAAGAATGCTTCCCCTGCTGTCTCGCATGTGAGACCGCTCCCGGTGCTGCTGCTGCTACTGTTGCTGCTGTTTGTTGCTACTACTTTGCTGCTGCTGTGATGTGGTACCACCGCTGCTGCCGAGCTTGCCAAAACGCTGCTGCTGCACAAACAAGTCCGACACAGCCACTAACCACGGAGCCACGCAATGAAAAGCCCTAGTCCCGGGTAAAGAAGATCCTTATCACCGTTTCTTGTATGTGCACCGTGTGACGGTGATAATGCTTATATTCCTGGCTTATTGTCGCGTGAACTGGGGTTCTCGAATAATACTGCTGTGAACAGGAGGCAGTAGTTGTGCCTTTTCTGCTGCTGTTGTTGCATCATTTGTCCTTCGCGGCCTCCTCTTACCCTTTCCGACCGCCTCTAGCTTTCAAACACGTGCTCTTTGAACACTGTACGGGGCTGAGGCCGTCCACTGCCTATAATAAATGCCATGTCGGTGAATATCGTGCACTTTCGAAAGCAATATAGCCTGAGACTGCACAGGAAGAGGGTAGTAGAGACGACGGATTGGCTCGGAGCAGCCGAAAAATTGGAGATATACGAGACCCCCTACTGCAATAGAACTTTAGCAGCTGCAAGGGTTACTTGGTTATGAGGTACCGCTCCCCCAACGTTGGAGGCCATTCCGTAAGCAAGTCCCCCTTGCTGCCCGCTTCCACCATCTGCCGCCGATTGCTGTTCCCGCCGTTGTCCATTGGTGATTATCGTCCGCCGACGTGGTCCGCTGGGGATTCCAGTATCTCTTCTCCGGCAAGCACATCCCCTTGAGTTGTTCAACATATTTTTGTCTGGATCTCGGTTATCGCCACATATCTTGGTTGCACGATGGGGATGGTGTGATCGTACGTCAATTCACTGTTGAAGGAGATGCGCATGTGTAGTCTCGTACATCTCGCTGTATGTCGTCGTGCTCTGGCCCATGGTGAAAACTGATTTTGCAGGCGTTGCTCATCTCGTCGATGTTGCCTGCCTAGTTGATCGGTGGTGATAGCACTTCCGACGGGGTCTCGATGGACACGACGTTCCTGCTCTCCGCCACGTCGTATGTGTTTGCGCTGTAGATGTCGTACGCTTGGTGCCTTGGCTCTACACACAGAAGCTTCGCTCCCACGACCTGGCCTCCCGCTTATTCCTGCACGTTTTGATGTGTACGAAAGTACTAAAGCCAATGGTTCTGAATTGTTGCAGTGTCGCCTCCTTCCCACGAAGGGCCTTGTACGGAGTCCTCATGTTGAGCGATGAGTGGGGTGTCCAGTTCGCCAGGTACGCCGCGGTGAAGATCAGCGCTCGCCAAGTAGGTATTTCGTTGTTCCAGCCAACGTCTTTCCACCGTGCTTGGACACCCCTAACTGCCAACGTGTGTTGACCGCCGCGTAGTGGAGGTTGGTCTCAGCTTGGCGACAGACCTTTCGTAAAGCTTTCCTTGTATGCTCTGTCTCACCGTCAGCGCGAAGGCCCAAACTGTACTCCTTCCGGTGTAGCTGGATGCTCTTCCCGAGGGAGCAGACGTTGCAAGGCGATACTACCCTGCTGAAACCCACGCCGATAGTATTTGTTTTGTTGAGAGGCTCTAGACCCCTGGCGTCAAAGTAGCCCATGCTACGGCGCCAATGGTCTGTGTTTTCTTCCGCAAGCAGTGCCAAGTCTACCTCGCCTAGCTCGATGTTGAACTTGTACAGGTCGCCGCGCCCACCTACTTGCTGTAGCGAGATGATGAAACCATTGGTGTCACCCGCGATTCCAACAGGTTTGCAGCTCCCTTTATTCGTTGCGCTTGGAACTGAGACGATAATGCGCCCCATGTCAGCCATCACCTCCGTCGGTACTTACACCCACCTAACCGCCATGCGGTCGATGATACAGCCGCTGATGATCCCTGTGGCGATCGTTTCGAGATCGTGGCTCCCGGCTGGGGCAATCTCGCTTGCCGTACGTAATCCGGTAGCCACCCCCGTAATCCGTCGTGGCCATCGAGATAGTGCTCAGATGCTCCTCTGTTTTCCAGCGGTTTGGTAGAACCTCAATTGTTGCCGAAACCGCCGTCGCCCTCGTACCCTTCTGCGATGGCCCTCAGGGGCGTCGATTCATTGCCTCCCCCACAAGCTCCGAACATTACAAGTTTTCGATCAACTGAATGCTCGCTTGTTTCCGTCGGTCTCTCGTGGGGTGCTGGCTTGGCGACCGTGCTTGCAATGAACGAACATTCTACCATGTAATCCCCCGTTACCTCCGATGCAGTTGCCACGGTTGCATTCGCTGGTGACTAGGAGTGATGGGAGGGTTCATGTTGCCGTAGTTGGTGCAGAAGGTGCTGGCGGTGATCTTCCCCTAGAGGCACTCTTGGCCGCTGCGGTGGATGGGTTGTGAAGGGGGCGTAAATTTCCTCCACCATGGCATCCATGGCACCCTGCACCCCCGCGCCGATCCCTTCGTCCATCGTTCGTGTCTCCAATGGGGTCACGACCCCATCTAGCATCGTTCGTGCCTGCACCGCCGCCAGTATTCTTCCAGTGCGGTTTCTCCCCGTTGCACCCGCACTTCTGCGTGTCGTTGTTCTTGACACTAGTACCTTTGGCCGCCCTCATTGCAGTTAGAACCCAGTCCGTACTCCACTGGAATTACCTTGCGCATGCACGACAATCGCACGGCTCACACTTGATTTTCCGCGAGGTGAGGAGCAAGTATCGGCGTCCGCGAAGATGTTCCTCAGTGTCCGCTTGGTATCCTCCAGCTCGAAGTCATGCTGGCTACAGATGCACATTCCCACGTACTCGCCTCGTCCGGGTGGCCCTTCAAGAGTGAGTCTCCTAGATGCTGGTTGGTGATGACCTCCCCCTGTTCATGGTGTCCGACCCCCGCTCCATTCATCGCATACAGTCGGATTTCGGGATCCTGTGCGAGCTACAGCTTGACGTTTTGTAATATTTTAGTTGCTGGCCACGCGACCCGCGTTGAACGTGTCACTACATTTGTTCACCAGCTCTACTTGCGCTGCTCTTCCGTCGCCGCTGCCGTCGTTGATAGAACTATCCTCGACCCACTCGACTAGCTTCTGGGAGCCCATTGTTGTTGCGAGGAAGATGACAGAATAAAAATAGTTGCTGGCGATCTTCCACCGTTCTGTGAATCTAATACTGTCTGCTCTGTCCCCGGCGGTGTCGGCATCCCAGATGGTTTGGGCACCCCCGCACCCTGTTATGTTGACAACTCCTAGGACACCCCCCTGCCAGGCGCATGTTCCGTCTTTCAATGTCATACACCCTCCGTAAGACACTGGTCCCGACGACCGTCGTGCATCCCAGTATCCTGCTGCCCACCCCACTGCAATACCTCTCCCTGCCTCACGCATAACTAACGTCAGTACGATGCCTGCATCCCCGTCAAAGTCCATTGACAGTGTGGGCGCTCTACTTCTCGGCTTCGCGTCGCTGCAGCACACCCCCAGCTAGGCGCATGTTGCGCGCCGGGGCTAAGCCTCCCTGTTCACTTAAACCTCTACGTGTGAGTCTCGGGCCTGGTTCTCAATAGACAGATGCACAGAGGGTTCCTAGTCCCTGGTTGGCGTGTAGAAGGTATCCGCTTAATTTTTGTAGTGATCTTGTGGCAGTTGGTTTCTTTTGATTTACTGGGGAGTATATGTTACGGCAAGCTCCCCGGCGTCAGCTGTCAACGCTCACCTAACTCGTCGCCTCCGTTCGTACGTTGATTCCGTGGGCAGATACAGTGACTCCAGTGCTTTGCTCAGGCGAGAGCGAAACAAACGACGACAAAAACCCCATTTGCGAGCGATGCAGATACTCGAATGAGCACATGGAACGATGCATTTATGCGAGCGGACGGTTGATCTAGCTTTTGATTCCTCAGCACTTCGTCCTTTAGTTCACATCTTAAATTTTTCACGTTTCTCTTGCTTGCCTTCGTGGCGTCTAAAGGCACTCGGTGTTGGCCCACGCGCTGCATGCGCTATACACCTTGTTCAGGCGTTTTTCATTCAGCAGGTTGGGAATGTCTGTAGAATAAAACACCTATCCCACACCCATAGAGTAATTCGCCTCAACTCTGCGCGCTACGACTCGTGGCTGCATGCCTCGACTCGTCGTACTTTTGGTTGCTCCCACGTCCCTCCACCGCAACATATATGGAGATGCCGGGTAGAATGCTTGAACCCATATCGGAGTTCCACACTCACGGGGGAGCCTTCCTCACCGGTGACGCTCGTCTTTCTTGGTTAATGTTGCCACGGGAAGCTTCACGACAGCTAAATTCCCGCCTAAATATTATAGACCGTCCGCGCGACGCTGGTCTCGACAACTGCCGTGCATCTCAGTATCCTAGTGTCCGCTCCACTGCATCACCCCGCCGCGCCTAACGCAAACCTAATCGCCGTCGCGAAGCGGGCATCCTTGTCGTAGTCCAGTGACAGCGAGGGCGTTGTCCTCCTCAGCTTCCCGCCGCTGCAACTAGACAGGGGCGTGTGAGCCCCGGTGCTAAGCCTCTGTTCGCTTGAGCCTCTACGTATGAATATCTGGTCTGGTTCTCAGGTAGACAGATGCAAACAGGATTCTGAGCCCCTTGTTGGTGTGTTAACGAATCTGCTTGTTTTTTTTTATTGATCGTGTGGCGCTTGATTCCTCATGGTCTACTGGGTGGTATGGGCAGGTGCCGAGTAGGCTGCTTCGACGTAGGCCGGATCTTATGCAATATTAATTTGGGTGACTGTATTATTTTCACGAAGGTGTCGGGGTATTTGATCCCAAATTATGTAAAAACTGATCAGAAGTGCGTCTTATGGGGCCTGTTTATTGAAACAGTTGTTCCTTCTTCATTTTATCGATGATATCATTTGGCGAAAAGGTGTTTTTGACGACCTTTTTCAACTACATGATATTATTTGAGAAGGTCATTGAAAACATTTTGGTTCAAGACTTCGGAGGCATTTTACATTTTTGTATGCATTATAGACTGGGCTCATGACGGGTCACGACGCTACATGCTTGGTTACGCTTGTACACAGCTGGGACTCAGCACTCGGCACATCGACCACCACGGAGAGGGAGGTCATCCGTACCTTTGCCGGCATCGCGTGCGTTGCGGCCACCCAACTGCGGCTGCTCTAGGGATAGCGATTTAATGGACAAATCGGACGAAAATGCAGCAGTATGAAAACAATCTCGGATATTTTTTCCTGACCTTCGCCGCCCCAAGCAGCTCGTGCTCCGTGAGAGCGAGAGCTCCTTGCTGGTCCAGCGACCAGGAATTCTCTTAGGCAGCTCCCGAGGAGGTGCCACGTTCCGTTCCTTCCTTCAAGGGGCTGGTGGTGAAGGTTGATCGCCCAACCCGGCGTGAATACCTCGTTCGCATCGTGGACTTTAAAATCTCGGTTATGTTCTGTTTTTTAACCCCATGAAAAAAAACAAAATCTCCATGAAATGGCACATCGAATAACGATGTGATGGGATTTGTTGCCTTTGAAAAATCCGACTTCTCTCCGATTTCAAGTCCAAAAATAATATTTCATAAGATCTGGCCTTATACCGGAGTTCCACACTCACGGGGGAGCCTTTCTCGCTGTGGACGATCGTCTTACCTCGTAAACATTGCCACGAGGAGCTTCACGACACTCCCGCCTATATCCGATAGACCCTCGGCGATACGCTGGTCCGGACAGCCGTTATACATCTCAGTATGTTGATATTCACCTGCCTGTAACACTCCCCCTACCTGACGTATAACTATCGTCGGCACAAAGTGGATATCCCGGCCATAGCCTGGTACATTGTGGGCGCTGTGCTTTTCGACTTGCCGTCGCTGCAAACCCCCCCCCAACCAAGCGCATGTGCCCGCCGGGCCTGAGCCTCCCTGTTTGCTTGAGCTTTTTAGTGTGGGGATCTAGGCTGGTTGTCGGACACGCAGATACCCAGAGGGGGCCCCTGGTTGATGTGTCGAACAGAATATGTATTTTTTGTATTGATCGTGTGGCACTCGATTACCTTTGGTCCACTGGGTGGTATAAACAGATGCCGAGTAGAATGCTTCCACTCCCACCGGAGTTCCACACACACGGGAGAGCCTTAGTCAACGGGAACACTTGTCTTTCCTCGTAACTGTTGTGGCGGGGAGCTTCACGACAGCTAAATCCCCGCCTATATCAGGTAGACCCTCCGCGCGACGCTGATTCCGACGACCGTCGTGCTTCCCGAGATCCTAGCGTCCACTCCACTGCTGCATCCCGATCATAGCCTGGTGACAACGTGGGCGCTTTCTTCCTCGACTTCCAGTCGCTTCACCCCCCCCCCAGCCAGGAGCACGTACACGCCGGAGCTAAGCCTTTCCGTTCGCTTGAGTCTCAACGTGCGAGTCTCTGGCCTGATCCTGAGATAGATAGATACACAGCGGGCTCTGGGCCTCTGGTTGGCGTGTTAAGAATTTGCTTGTTTACACAGGTCCGTGTCTAGTCTTGACTGCAAATGAATTGCATGCAGGCACGTTCGCGGCCCTTGTTCTGCCCGTCTGCTATCCGTCGCATCTGTACGCATGCCGGTTGTTCTTAATTACCTGCGTGCTCGCTGTTCTCCTGATCGCATCCATGCTCGCTCGTTCATAAATCAATACCCGTATGCCTCATTAGCAATGGTAGTCTTATTTCAAACACATTCGGATTGTGGTGAACACCAGCAATCAAGGGATCCAGTTTTCTTGAACTTTCCCCTCAATCATTCCGGGACTTTGCGGCCACAACGTGAAGGTACCAACACGTTCGCTTCGGCATCGGAGCAAGTGTTGACCAACTGTAGTCTATTTTCAAATGCATTTGGATATAGAGAACACCAGCAGCCAGGAGAGCCATTCTCCTTGAGCTCCCTCTCCTATCTGTCCGGATTTTCGCGGACTTCAATCGATCGCCATCGGCGATACAGTGATGCATGTCATTGGACGAATATATAGCATTTTAGGTTTTGGTACTATAGGCGCGTAGATATCAACCAGTACTATTAACAATAGATACGGTAGAAGGTTGGACGAAACTATATAGGGTGGGTTACGAGACCGACCGTAAATCGTTCGGACTGTCTCACCAAAACGTTGACTCCAAGGCACTATCCGACTACCAGTGCTATTCGGCTACGTAGATTGGCTCACCGTGAGCGTCCTTACATGTACAGAAGAACCGCACAACCGTTTACCGTCCGACGCTAGTTTCGTGCTAAGTCCCTGATCACCGGTGACGCTTGTGGCGTTAGGGAATAGGTATTTTAACGTCTACAAAATAGAACGAGGTGCCCTTTGGAATATTACATGTTGCCGCCAGAAGGATCGGATAGCCCATTCGAATAAAAATTACATATATGATACCAGTTCCAGGTATCATAGTATCTCATTCACTCGTTTACTATTAATACGTACCAGGTATTAGTGATGAAACCTTTCACTTCGTTATCAGCAGGCTCCAAAAATTTTCAATAATATTTTCACGATCACTTCCGTTCGAAATATCTAGAGATATTCGCTATTTGCCGTTATTGTCAATAAACAAATGCATGTGTTTGGCACCGAGAGATGACCATACCTCCAGACGTCGCACTCGCGAGTGGTGATAGGACAGCGAAGGTGCTCTGCTCTTGTGTGCAACAGACGATATTCTGCAAGAACAAGCACGGACACGAACGTGAAGACAATATGTTGAGCTCACAGAGAAACTTCGTAGTACGTATTTAACCCTCCAGCTGACGGGGCATACTACGATCGTCTAACCCTCCCGGTTGTGCGGAATACACCGTTCGTCTGCTACAATCGTGCCTCACGCAACTCCGCGAGCGAGGGCGTAGTCTCAAGGACGGTAGAGCAGACCAAACTGAAAGAGTGTTCGGCGAAATGGAAGAACGGGTCGTCACGGAGAAGCGAAGAGCTTTGTTGGCTCGGCAAACCCTTAGCAACAGCGGGCCTGTGCATCATCCCCAACCGCGACCTTGGTGTCGTCTGAGTGTGGGAAATCTGGGGACCGGGACTCTGGTTGTCCGGAACATGGGTATCTGAAGTCAGGGTGTGAGACCCGGAGGATTGGTTGATACTCTCTTGCCCGAGGGTAACCGCGGTTAAGTTGTGTTTTGGACTCTGTAGGCCATGAGGGGACATTAAAAATAATTTTGTAGAGTATCTAAACGATATTCTGTTGAAACGTGAAATGGGCATTCGTCAACTGCTGCCGATCGGGAGATGAAATAACACCTCCCGTGGGCGTTCCAAGCAGGTTCGGCTGCACTTTCACGGTAAAAGGCAAGCATCTGTCAGGCGTTTGTCGAGCGGGTCAGCGGAGGGGAGCGCCTTCTCGGAATCTTGCTTGTAGAAGAGCGTGTCTTCCTTCCGGCTTGCATGGTACGGGTTAGGAGAAGTGAAAATCCCACCCGGCTTTAGTGGTGGGGGGAAGCTTTCGTAAGGTGTCGGGGGCACAACAAAAGTGGAAGATGTGCGGGTGGGGCGCTGATGGTAACAAGTGATGAGGAACGTTCGGGATGAGTACGAAACATTGATGGGTCGGGTTCTGCCGTTTGAGGGACATTCAAGGGCCAGGATGGACGAGGTTCTCACCCGTACAAGGTCAGCACCTCCTATAGAAGTTCATTGCAATTTTGGGACGACGGCGAGGTATGGAGGAAGAAGATACACGCGTTGTTGACGTGCTATAAGCATGATGCCTGCTTGGCACCGACGCTTAGCGCCGGGCTGGGTGGCTGTTTCATTGCCGGGCTGACGGCAAGGCATATCGGAAAAAGACGCCCATGCAGTTACTTTGCAGTGGCAGAGAACCCCGCCTTGTTCCAGCGGTAGTTCTGCGTCGGGAACGTGGGGGTGATACAGTGCCAGGGGTACTCAAAGGTGCCATAGGCGCGAGGGTATTCAGAGATGCGCGACGACTCACCGGATCGGTGTCGCGCGCAAGGTGCATTGTGTGAGACAGCAATCACGCCGTCGGATGGCTGGCTGCCGTATGAATGCAGGATTGCGAAAGGACTGTCCCTGACGGGAGAACCTTATTTCTTCACCATGGAAAGTCTATATCGATCATTAATTGATGTATAGTCTATCCACGGCGAAACGTGGAGTGTGTAAACTTTGCTAAAGCGCAAAATATAGAAGCCTAAACACCACCTGTCCGCTACGGAGTGTCCACCCATGAGGCATGCGTATCGTCAGCAACACGCCCGCTCGTTGACCTCGTGTTGTCTCTTCTTGGGGCGCAAAACCTGAGAATCCTTGGCCATCTGGCCGGTTTACGGCCAAAAACCAATCCAAGGTGAGACCGTTGTCGACAGCAGCCGGAGGGCGAGGCTGTCGTAACGCATGCTGCATATCGGCCGACACTGAATATATTATCCGTAAATGACGGCTACATGTGTCTTCACAGACCACCGAAGTCTACAAGGATCAACGCGTATGCTGTATGTTAGCATCAGTAGTTCAACGCATGTGGCTAGAGAAAACCCAGTATTGCGGACGTGCCTGCACACCTAGTACGAGCCAGTTGAAGTTCTACGTACTTGACATATACTTTGGACGGACCAGTTGCAATATATGCGTGCTTTTGGTATACGTGGTACGCACAGAGTTGAAGCACAACGTAGCAGTAGTTGTTGCGAACACATGCATAGGATCTTTGCGGATAAGTCAGCATTGTCGAAGTAAGCTTCCACGAGTGCCTCACGGTGTGCTGGTGAAACCCCCCTCGCCGGACTCACTGCTCAATTGCCACCCAACCACCGGCCTGATCAGACCAGCAGTTGATATGTTTCCGGGGCTTATTGCAGAAACCAAGTGCTTCCCAGCGCGTTGTCACTGCATCATACACCCGAGGCAAACAACACAATTTGCCACAAATTAGCGTCAACAACCAAGCAAAGCCGATCTTAAGCTGCCCCTCACGATCCCTGCTAGTTTCGTCTAGGGCACTGACCGAAGCCCCACTATGCACCCCTACGCTGTGAAGTCTGGGCGGCGTGAGTGTTTCCGCATGCTGGATGACCTCAAGCGTAGCTAGTCAAGCTTTGTAGGGCAAAATATCTGACAAGGTCAAACAGATCGCAAACGTCGATGGGGTAAAGTTTTCAACTCACGCAACAGACTCCACGGTGTTCTTGAGGCTGCAGCCCAGTGACGCGCGTTAAGGGTGACTGGCTCCGGATTCTCCACGCAAGCCCGAGTCCTGGGGTTTCGCTCAGAAAGGTTACATCGCTCGATCAGAGCTAAGAACTGTTGACCTAACTCCTGGATACGGGCTTGGCTCCTTTCAAGGAACCCGGGGGTTTTCGCTCCACGCGTGGTGGGCAGGCCGCTCACACTATCAATACCAACCACAATCGTCATAACGGTGGACAGAGTTGTTCTTATTCCGTCCGGGATGGCCTGCAACTCCCGGTCTCTAACGTGAGGATCCTCCGTCCTCTGATAGGTGCTCTACAGAGTTGTGCTAATCTGTAGCGGAACAGACGTGTTTTCGATACTTTCGGTTAACCTATTATCATCCCGCAAACACAAGTCCAGGATGGATCCAGAAACAAAACTATGAACTCTGCGCACTGTTCACCACTTCGGGACTGCTCTCGTAGGACACTCCTTTATTGTGACAGACTCATAATCTTATGGTATGATATATTTTGCAGCGTATGTCCTTCAATAAGTTTTCAGATAAAAATATTGGTTTCGATGGTGTACAAAGTATGAAAGAAGCGCGCAAGACGAGTCGTCAACGTAACGTCAACTAAACTGAGGATATATTTCCGGATCGCCCGGAAAAAATCACCATCGCCATTAGATCCTGCTATAAAAAACAACTCCCCGGGGCATGGTTCTGGGTCAACAAGAGTATATAAGAATGACATCTTATCAGCCTATGTGGTCAAGGTACTACTGTAATGTACTTGGTGCCCTTTGTGTGATGGGAAGACGATGGATTTAACGTTGCGTGACAAAGTCGAGCAATAAATGTACTCTGGGGACGCGAAATATACTTGCTGTTTACGGTGAAATCCCTGACCATATTTTAGAAAATAATTGTGTTTTCTTGTGCCTGTATTGTAAACAAACACTAAAATACGTAGTATGTATTATGGTACGAGCATCAAATTGTTTTTCATTGCTCTGATCATAGTATAATTGACACAACGGTACCCCTATACAGAGGTGTTTTCGCCGTGGCGAGCTGACGCCTCACTTAGCCTGGCACATGCCCGTAACGACTGAGATTGTAGGCAAACCGAGGCCGCAAATACGATAGTACTGCCAATGGGAACACCAAAAAATAATTGTGTTCGAGCGAAGAGAAAGCAAGTACGGCGATCAGATTCAATGAACCGGCAATAAATTTTGCCATCCCGCACACAATTTTCCACCCAGCACAATGTGCAAATCAATCAAACGAAAAATGTACAACACATCACCGCGAACTTCGCGAAAAGCCGACCCAACCGTTTCGAATAATACCATTAGGTGTCGCTCTCATCTGCTTATTTTCCGTTTCCTTTCTTTGGCCTACTTCAAGGCACCGTTGTTACCTGCTGGAACTCGTTTTCGTACATAAGCAGCGCTAGCACTACTATTAACAGAGGAGATTGTACGTTCGTATACCTGCAGCATACCCGCTGGTATGATAAGATGTGTTAGAGCATATAACAACATTGTTGAAAACAACAAACAGCGGCAATACAGCAAATATATGGCGCCAACCAAATAATATAACGGGAAACAAAAGGCACACACAAACACTCCCAACAGCTTACCGGGATTTGAACCGTCGAACTGTGGACCACACTGGAATCACGCTATGTTTTGAACCACTCGACTTCTTTCATATTTCGACCTACCGTAGACTGGTGTGGATGTATAAATACGACAAAACACTGCGGTGCGAAACGATTATTTCTCAAGAAGAACCTGAACAGCAGGAACCCCGGGACGTGTCGCTTCCGGCAGACTCGGGAGGGGCGCGCAAGCTGAGGCGCGAAAAGGAAACAGGGCACCGATTGGTGGGTCTCGTTGCTAGACTTCAATATATATATGTACACATATACTTGCTTGTGATACCCAGATGAGCGCCGTCGAAGCAAAGGATTTCGGAGGGCTCTCCGCGCTTCGAGCCCCTATTATCGACGCGAGGCGCACAGAAAGAATGTCAAACCTTGACAACGTCGGGCGGCTGGCCTGTTGCAAAACAAGCTACATTTCAGTACACGCTAACCGCCCACCTCGCTGCAACAGTAGGTATCCACGAAAAATTGACTAAATGTAGAGCGCCCAAGAAGGTACCGGCATCTACTGAAGATGTTCGTTTACGGCTTATCAGTATGTTCGTAGAGTCCAAACCTGGATGCCCTGACCACCACGTGGCTGATGAGATTCTATATAGTCGTTGTATTAGAGGACAGAGGAGGGGAGAGAGAGCGGAGCCTAGCTCGTAGCTCGGAGCAGAGAACGGAACAGAGAACGGAGTGCTCAAACTCTCCTCATGAACACACGGCATAATTCATAATAACTAACGCCTGCGAAGATATACACAACCCTCTACAACTTGTAACCGTCGCTACTGGAACGATCCAAACGAACACCCTCCCTGACTCTTCACAGCAGTGACGAGACCGAAAAGACATTCAAGACTTGCTAGGACCTGACAACAGCCAACGATAGTCCCGCAGGAGGAAACCCGGCCACCGGGTCAAAACCCCCTGTATATCACGTATACTCCAAACCATTGCAATTGAAACAACGGCCGCATTCCAAACGAGGACCATGTCCAGAAAATTAAACGCCAAGCGGTGCCCTACTCCCCCATGCCCCTCAAAGTAGCGCAGGGTTAGCGACCTGACAACTTATTCCTCGCATCACTCAAACATGGTACTCATCGAATAATGCTCATACCCCCTTACTCACCCTCCAAAGGCAGATTCAACAAGAACCCACGGTGAGACTTGAAAGGGATCGCAGCAAGGCATTTCGCCAAAATATTCGCGTGCTGCTCTTCCGAAGCTACGAACTGAATGTCGATCTTCTTAGCTCGAAGTAGCCCTCTGACAGAATGAAAGCGCACGTCGATATGCTTACTCCGAGCAGACCTAAGGGGGTTTTCAGCCAACGCTATGGCCCTCTGGTTATCCTCGAAAACTCGGACACATGATCCGCTTGGCTCTGGACCGATAAACGACAACACCACGCCCGTAAACAAAGCTT
Source organism: Macrocystis pyrifera (assembly GCA_031763025.1). Classification (NCBI taxonomy): domain Eukaryota; class Phaeophyceae; order Laminariales; family Laminariaceae; genus Macrocystis; species Macrocystis pyrifera. The sequence goes on from JASSKH010000014.1 coordinate 4,143,245, forward strand.
CCTTCACCCCTTCACCCAGGGCGACATACTCTGCTTCTGCTGAAACACACCTCTGCGTGCTACTTGCCCAACTGACGGCCGCACCCCCCTTGGTAATGACCGTCCCCGATACCGAGAGCCTATCGTTCGACTTACCCGCATAATCAGCATCACTATACGCAGTCAAATCCAAACCCGAACCCCGCACAAAAGTCAATCCCATAAACCTGGTCCCGTGGAGGTAAGCCATGAGTGTCAAAACTGCCTTCCACTGCTTCTCCGTTGGGTTGTGGGAGTGGCGCGCCACAGCACGAACAGCATTCGAGATGTCCGGCCTCGTCATGGTCGACAGACACATCAAGCTGCCCACAGCCTCCCTGTACGGCCAGTCTCCTCCAAGTTCGCCCTCCTCTCTTGGACCTAGTTCCACACCGGGGGTCGCGAGGGTGTCAGAGGATGAGTTAACTCCAAAACGATTCAGCATGCTCTCAATGAACGCCTTCTGCGTAATCTCCAATGTCCCTAGTTCCCAGTCGCGTTTGAAAGCACAACCATTGTACCAAGTTAGTTCGCCTTGGTTGCTCGTGGGAAATTTCATAGCTAGCGCGGCATGGAATCTCTGCATGTCTCATCTGATCCTGCGATTACGATGTTATCTACATGAACGGCCATAATCATTTCTACCTTGCCGTTCTCAACCATGCGAAACACACACAGGTCAGACCTACATTGCTCCATTCCGTACTCTATCACGATCTCTACCAATAATCCGGCCCGCTGCCGTCCGCTCTGCTTTAGACCATACAGTGATCTGTTTAGGCGGACGATCTTTCCTGACATGTCACCACACCCAGCGGGTAGTTTCATGTATATCTCGGTGTCGAGTTTCGCGCGAACAAAATCTTGTGCGACGTCTACATGAAAAATCTTTAAACCATGTTCATTTTCAACAGCCGCCAGAATTTTAACTGACGTTGACGAGGGAGTTGGTGCAAACGTTTCAAAATAATCTACATTCTCCACCTGGCTGAAACCCTTAGCCGCAAGTCTGGCTTTTGTCTTTACTATCGGGCCATCCTTATCCGTCTTGTAGGTAAACACCCACTTCGCACCTACAGGTTTCCGCCCTTTTGGCGGTGTCGCGGCTTCGTACGTACCGGTCGTTTTGTGACCGTCCAACTCAGTTTTCATGGCCTCGTGCCACGCCGCTTTGTATTGAGAACGCTCTACATGTGCTACGGACTGTGGAGGCGGTTCTACGTCTTCCGGGAAACCACTCGACATTTGCACGCTCAACTCCCTTGTGTTCTCCACAGCAGGTCCTCCGACCATCAAAGCCACTGCGTCCTCCATCGTCCAGGACGTACGATTCAGCATACTCCCAGGCTTCGTCCACGACTCATACGCTGCCGCAAGCAGCGCGTCTGCGGCCCCTTCATCCATCCTTACCTGGTGCAAAGCAGGTTCACCCTCCAGGCGTTGGCTCTGACCCGGGTCCGGCCCCGCACTGTCGGAGGGAGCCGGCCCCAGCTGCTGAGCTCGTGTGCTGGCCTCCCCGACAGGACCGCGGGGGGATCCTCACCGTCCCCTTGGCCGGTGTCGGAGGCTGATGCTGCGCCCGGGTCGCTTCCGGCCCTCCCTGCCGGTACCGAGGAGGCGTCCACGGCGCCCCCTTGAGACGAATCCATCGTCTCGGGTGTTTCGCCGCCGGCCTCGCCGGCGGCAAATGCCTGCTCTGCGCGCCCCTGCATAAACGCATCCAGGTCAAAACCCCACGTCACGTCGAGGTCGTTCAAGTGAGCCAGACCGTCGTCCAGCTCATCCACCACCCCCCCCCAACCTCGATTCGACGTGCTCACGTCGTCTGCCTCTGACCCCCCCTTTTCCGTAGACAAGGAGTCATTCGCCTCGGCAGGTACAGGTGGTGCAGGCGACACGCGTTGTCAGGTGACATTGCACGTGATTAGCACAGTGAATTTCCTTGTCAGTACTCGTACTGAGTCTCGGGGGTAGTTTGGTACAGGGCCAAGGTAAAATCACTCTTGTGCTTTCGCCTGTGCCTTGTTTTCCCTCTTCATCTTGCAGTAGTCAGGCTGGAGGAATGGCAGTAGTACTACCGGAGGGGGGCTACCATGCCACATCTCATGCAGCGACTTGGCCTGTGAGTTAGCTGCTGTTGCTGTGCGATTCAAGGCGTCACACGCCCAATGGGACGCTTCCGCCCACAACGACGTGGCGGCCGGGAGTTTCGCGCCAGAAAAAAACTCTTGAGCCTGGATTCGGCCCACCATTGCGGCCATCTCAAACAAACCTAGCGCGCGCTCTGCTACTCCATTGAATTGGGGACTGTCGGCCGTCGTGAATTCCTTCTTGATCCCTCGTGATCTACACAGGTCGCCAAACTTCCCCCCGCGGAATTCACCACCCCCATCAGATCGGACGATTACCACCGTAGAAGGGACACCGTCTGCACGAGAATCCGCAAGGAACTGCTCGAGAATTTCCGCGGCGTCCGACTTGTGGCGCACAAAGTACACCCACGTATACCGCGAAAAATCGTCGCGCATGATGAGAGTATACCGCTTCCGCCCGAGAGACTCTACCACTTTAGGTCCACTCAAATCCACAAAAACCCTGCCGAGCTTCTTATCTGCTCGTGTGTGTGGACTGACTGCTTGATACCTTTCCTGAGACCCTTTGCCATGGAGCACTCTTTGCAATCCAGCAGCTCTCTCTCTCGAGGACAATACCTTGCTGCTCCGCGGTCTTGCGAAGTAGTAACTCGTGAGAGTGTCCAGCAGAGCAGTGGAAATCGTTGATGTATATCGCAGACTTGTTGGGCAGTTACCCCGGGGCGAGTACAGCACAGGCATTTTCTCCACAACTGCGGTCGACCCGGTAGCCGTACAGGCTGTAGAGGGTCCCACTCAACGGAAGCACGATCGAACGCTCTGACTTGAGCCTGACTACAACGCCCGTGGGGTGCCCTTCGAAATTATGGCCGTTTGTGACGAGAGTGGGCAGGGAAAATAAGTGTAGCGGAGATCCGGCACGTGCGCAACGTTCGTAAGCAGCACTTGCACGGGACCGTTTCCGGACCGAAATACAACGCTCACGTCACCGTAACCTTCGATCGCTCAAGTTGATCCGTCAGCGATTCGGAGAGTCAAGTTGCATTATCTATAGTTTATCATTCAGTCTGCGGAGGGCGCCATGTGAGTAGACGCACCACTATCGCATATCCAGTCCTCGTCTCCTACCTGCCAAGCAGACTCCCCTCCCCCCGAACCATCGCTGCACTTGCCTGTCTCTTCGGCCTTGAAAGCTGAGGCCTGGACCGTACCTCGTTGTCCCTTGCCCCAGCCTCGCTCGTCACCGCTATGACAGCTTCTTATTCCGACGAGGGGCAGACATCAGCAGCGTGCCCCCGCCCGTTGCATCGGCTCATCGATCCATGGACGTGGGACACGCATCGGAAGAGTGCCCGCGTCCCTGGCATCGGCTGCATAGCTTCGCCGTGCATTCGCTCTTCCAATGGCCCGTCTTGCCACACCTATGACACTTGCCCACTGGATAACTTCCGCTGGCGGCTTTGGCGCTGTTGCCATTGCCACCAGCAGCCGCGGCCGAGCCACCACCGTCCTCGTTGGTGACTCTACCGCCTCGTCCGTGACCCCGTCGCCCATCTTTTTATCTGGTATTTCCTCCACCTTCCTCGTGACCACCGCCACAGCCGCCGCCGGCGGCATACATAGCATGGCCTGCGTGGCCAGCGTTGGACCCCTTCTTCCTGTTTCCAGAAAGTCGGCGATGCCGTTCTCGGACAGCCTTGATGATGTCATCACGGCCAATGCTGTCACGTGATGCCAGGTTCCGAGTCTCCACCTCGTGTTCGGCCGGCAGAGCGTCAATAAAGATGGTGTACAGCATGCGGTCGTCTACTGACATTCCTGCCGTGCGCATTTCCGCGGCAAGATCCTCGATTCTGCCCGTCTCCTCGGGCGGGTTGCTCCCTGGCGCCATCTTAAAACTGTTAAGGCGTCTAGAGAGGTCTGATTTGGCCCCCGTCGTCTGAGGGCCGTACCACGCAAGGAGAGCGTCCCACGCTTGCCTCGGCGAAGTACACCGGTGCAAAATACTTTTTTCGCTCTTGTTTTTGAGGGCTGTCGACAGGAAATTCCACACGAGTGTATGTTTGTGTACACTTCGCGGCTAAACCCCCTAGCGACAAGCATCGAGTTTCCGGTGTCTAGTTCCCCTACGGGAATGTACTGCGGTGGATCCGACACGAAAGCAGACAAGAAACTAACTCCTTTGGCGTAATACCGAGCGTCTCTTGTCCAGGGGTTGAACTCAGATTTCAGCCCACTAAACGATGGCACAGGAGTGTGTTTGAAGGTTAAATGACGCGATAGAGGCAGATCAAACCCACCACCCCACTCACCGCCAGGGTATTCGCCCCATTCTCCTGTCCTCCCATGCTGGTCTGACGAACCTCTCGGTGGGCCAACGTCGACAGGCAACGCGGTACCTCCGCGTCCAGTTGCTCCCAAACCTGGCGAGGCGCCCTCACTCAAATTTGTCTCGTGTTCTGCTGCAGTCTCTCTTACAGCAGTGGGTACTGCCCCCTGTGGGCTCTCCCCTTCAGCAGCGCTACCCTCAGTGCTACCGGACTCCGATCGGCCGTTGTTCCTCGTGAACTCGGCCATCATTTCCCTCATGACGTTCAGCATCGACGCCTCGCCGTTCTCCATCGGCAGTTTGACCTGGCGTCTCAGCTTTTCAACTTCACTCGGAGAATCTTGCTCTTCTTGAGCTGATCCCTTCGAAGGCATCGTGTTCTTCTGGTACCAGACCTCAAACGTTCAAGCACTAGTGTGTTCGTAGAGTCCAAGCCTGGATGCCCTGACCACCACGTGGTCTGATGAGATTCGATATAGTCGTTGTATGAGAGGACAGAGGAGGGGAGAGAGAGCGGAGCCTAGCTCGTAGCTCGGAGCAGAGAACGGAGCAGAGAACGGAGTGGTCAAACTCTCTTCATGAACACACGGCATAATTCAGAATAACGCCTGCGAAGATATACGCAACCCTCCACAACTTGTAACCAACCGTCGCTGCTGGAACGATCCAAACGAACACAGTACTGTACGACAGCCAATCACGGTTCATCCGTTTTCTGTAAACAAAGTTAAAGCACGTGCGTACGTGCGACAAAAACAAAGCAAGTGAAGAAACCTTGCTATTACGGGGGACCTCAGCAAATATGATCAAATGTTGTTAATAAAAAGTAGGAAATATATAGTTTTTTTTTGTCTCTACCGTAGGTCCTATTCACTATCCCCCCTCGTAATAGGATCCACCGATGGAGGATCGGGAGCCCACGTGGGACATGATACCGACAAAAGCAGCAGCTCGCAGTTGGATGCTTGGAGAATAATACAGCAGCACAAGTATACTATCACTAGTGGCTTGGTAATAAAATCACTTCGAAGTATGACTATTATTGCAGAACAGTTGCAGTAGTTGTAGTCGTAGTGGCAGATATGGTAGTAGTAGAAGTAGGAGTAGTAGCAGTAGCAGTCGTGGTCGTACGGTACTAATAGTATAGCAGTATCATTCCCTTGCAGTGTAAGTGCCGTGACAACTTTAATTAGGCGTTTAGCAAGAACGGCGGTAGTGCTGTGTCGTGGGTGGACCTCGTATGCACGATGGGGTATATATCCACGAGCACGTCAACGTGGTAGGTGCCATGGTGTCGTGCACGTTATTGGTCTTCATAACCATTCTGCTGCTACAACAGAGTACATACATGCTGCTACAACAGAGTAGATGCGCTACCTGACTTTTTCTGCCTAATACTTGGGAATTTGACTATTTCGACCATTTCGCAAACATATCTCCAACCTCAAACGTCAACGCCATAAACTCCTTGGCAGTACTTTGCGGCTTCGGCTCATTCTGTACCGTGCCTACGTATATCACTCGTGTCGATCATACGCGGAGCAGTAGCGGGTATGTGCACGCCGTGGCGGAGCCGTTTTTAGATCGATATTTAATACTCAGATGCGTGTTGTCACAGTCCTGGAATTCCAAGTCCTCCCCGCGCTTCGAAGTCCTTTTCTCGGCCCGAGGTAGTCTTTTTTTTCCCATAGCTTCTTCCGCTACCGTGCCCGTCTGCCACGACTTCGCCCGGGAAAGTCTACCCGGCAGTTCTCTCGAGGGCTCATTTGGTCCGCCTAATGGCAGAAGTATGCCAAACTGTCGAGACGTATAGACAACATACATGCCCGCCTATAACTGACGTTTCAAGGTATGGAAGCGTTATGATCAGGCTGAATGGCGAAATGGGCACCAGCGGGCACGCCATGCGCTATGCGCACAGCGCGAACGGTTTCCGAGAGCCAGACGAGAAGGGCTTTTGCTGACCCCCGGCCGAATGAGATTAGTCAGGGAGAAGTCACTAGCGCCTTTCATACGAGGGGATACTGAAGCGAGGGGTCGAAAAAAAATACTGAAGGACGTACTTCATTTGCTATTGTCAAGCTTTTCATACTGCTGTTGTCGCACCTTCGCATTTGCTCCGTACATACCAGTACATGCCATCAAATACCAATTACGTAATTGCCTGCCACTGTTCCGCCAGCAGCTTTTACAGCAGCAGTACTGTTATAGTTCGAAGATGTAATACAGAACTGCTGTGGTATACAGCAGTAGGGGAAGTGCGATAATGCAACATTGACCTCGTCCCGCAGTCTGATGCAGCAGGAGAACTCGTCGTCTACTACCTCGTACGTGCGAGTACGTGGGCGCTAATTTTGTTTCCATACGTGCAGATGAATAACGTAGACAGCAGTACAACAGATATTAGCAGTGTAGGACCGTCATATCGAACATACCCCTGGCACATTACACATCGACACCGCAGACACTGCTGCAACCACACTAACCTGTCAGACAACACATCATGCTACGGTACATAAAAAACATGTGCACTTATTGCTAGTGAAGCGTTTACAAGAAACGTTGAGCAGTACGATACATACGTCGTTAGCTGTGAGTTCAACATATTTTCCACCGTCTAGCGTCCTGTCGTGACGTGAAGCAGAGGAGTTCCATACATATATTATATGTTCAGCAGTTACCGCTCTTACGTGAACACCGCTTGGCAGCACAATCGATAGTATGTGTTGATCTTCGACCTATACCACCATTGAAAGCTGGAGTCATGATATGTACGAGGTATATATTCCATTTTGTTGCGAACATACGCGGAGCAGCGGCGGGGATCACCCTACCGCGGTGAAGCCCCCCTTGTACTACAACTGCACTATAGCAAAGAACCCAGATCCACAAACGTGGGAAATTTGTATACAGAAGGTCTCCGAAAACAACGGCCCTCTTGACTGTGGATTAGTGTTGATACTACAGTACAGTAGCAGTAGTAAACATATACCAGGTATGTGCAAGTGAGTACAAAAAAAAAACACCCGCCCGTGCACCTCCGCGCAGTAGCAGTAGCAAGCGAAAACTAAACCTGCTTTACCAATGATGAACGTGCTCGGTCAATTTGAAGCAGGCTTCCTATGACTAGCTATACGTATAGCGTAGTGACTGCGTGGGGCTTTTGCTGCAGTTGTTGGTCGTTTGTCCCGGCTGCCCTTATTTGATATGGCTATATTACTACCATATAGACCTGGGTGGGCTTTCGGCATAACTACGCGTACGTATCGGGGATAGTACACATTCCTTCAGACGGATTTCCGCCCTGATTTACTCGACACCGAAGAGGATGCACACGCCGAGCGGAGCGGCTTGTTGTTTAAAAAACGCTCGAGATCTTCACGACAACGCATTTCTGGTTGTGGGTGCCCTCTACTGTAGGAGTTTCGGAGGAATCTGCCTCGGATGATTGTCCCAGGGGATGCGTTGTCTCACGTGATGTGCACGGTATGCGCCTGTAACGGGACGAGCACTGCCCACGAACGTTATGCTCCGTGCTCGAGCAATATGGTCAACAACAGTACAGCGTATACGCAGTAGGCCCTACCCCGCCTGTACCTCTATATAACAGCACACATAGTAGGGTACGACAAAGTTCCGAGATTTACTGATATCACCGAGCCTTAGAGTAACAATCGATTGAGTAGGTAGCACATTCGTTGTTCTTTGGTCGCGGCCCGTTTAACTGCCGCACCAATCGGCCGACGCGGCTGACGGATTATGTGCGCATCATCCTGAGTGTGGAATATTCCGGCTGTTGATCCTCCCTAAAGCCTCCTTGAAGGTATGCTTGTACATGTAGTTGTAAACGTACCATGGTACATCGGAATAGACACCGAGGACATCTCCAGCCTGAAGAACCTGCCGAAATACGTCAGAGTCTGACTATGGACCGGGTCAGCGGCGCTTTGGACAATGGACCCGCAAGCTGCCATATATGCGTCGCCAACCAACATGTGAGAGAGGACTTGGGGAAAACCTTTGTGTTGAATGGGCAATAGGCTGTCTCTTTCGTTGCAATGATGCAACGCCCCAAAGAGTGGCAGACATAGTCACAATACTTTGATCTAACCCCGCGACTGCTGCCAACGACAGCTGACTACTGTACACACAGGTACTGTAGGTCTCAAAATGACTTCCACCCCCTGCCAGTGTGCCCTTATCAAGAGACTCTCGAACGCGAGCTGGGTTGACCTGATGTCATCGGTGCCATTTCCTCTCTCGCCTCGCGTCTTTATCGTATTTATCGTCTCTCGGAGGTTCACATGGTCTTCCCTTCTTTCATGTTGCGCCAACAAACCGTATTTTTGCTGACATTTTAACGTTGGTTGGTGACTGCTGCCAACGACAGCTGACTACTGTACACACAGGTACTGTAGGTCTCAAAATGACTTCCACCCCCTGCCAGTGTGCCCTTATCAAAAGACTCTCGAACGCGAGCTGGGGTGACCTGATGTCATCGGTGCCATTTCCTCTCTCGCCTCGCGTCTTTATCGTATGTATAGTCTCTCGGAGGTTCACATGGTCTTCCCTTCTTTCATGTTGCGCCAACAAACCGCATTTTTGCTGACATTTTAACGTTGGTTGGTGACTGCTGCCAACGACAGCTGACTACTGTACACACAGGTACTGTAGGTCTCAAAATGACTCCCACCCCCTGCCAGTGTGCCCTTATCAAAAGACTCTCGAACGCGAGCTGGGTTGACCTGATGTCATCGGTGCCATTTCCTCTCTCGCCTCGCGTCTTTATCGTATGTATCGTCTCTCGGAGGTTCACATGGTCTTCCCTTCTTTCATGTTGCGCCAACAAACCGCATTTTTGCTGACATTTTAACATTGGTTGGTGACTGCTGCCAACGACAGCTGACTACTGTACACACAGGTACTGTAGGTCTCAAAATGACTCCCACCCCCTGCCAGTGTGCCCTTATCAAAAGACTCTCGAACGCGAGCTGGGGTGACCTGATGTCATCGGTGCCATTTCCTCTCTCGCCTCGCGTCTTTATCGTATGTATCGTCTCTCGGAGGTTCACATGGTCTTCCCTTCTTTCATGTTGCGCCAACAAACCGCATTTTTGCTGACATTTTAACGTTGGTTGGTGACTGCTGCCAACGACAGCTGACTACTGTACACACAGGTACTGTAGGTCTCAAAATGACTCCCACCCCCTGCCAGTGTGCCCTTATCAAAAGACTCTCGAACGCGAGCTGGGGTGACCTGATGTCATCGGTGCCATTTCCTCTCTCGCCTCGCGTCTTTATCGTATGTATCGTCTCCCGGAGGTTCACATGGTCTTCCCTTCTTTCATGTTGCGCCAACAAACCGCATTTTTGCTGACATTTTAACGTTGGTTGGTGACTGCTGCCAACGACAGCTGACTACTGTACACACAGGTACTGTAGGTCTCAAAATGACTCCCACCCCCTGCCAGTGTGCCCTTATCAAAAGACTCTCGAACGCGAGCTGGGGTGACCTGATGTCATCGGTGCCATTTCCTCTCTCGCCTCGCGTCTTTATCGTATGTATCGTCGTCTCTCTCGGAGGTTCACATGGTCTTCCCTTCTTTCATGTTGCGCCACCAAACCGCATTTTTGCTGACATTTTAACATTGGTTGGTGACTGCTGCCAACGACAGCTGACTACTGTACACACAGGTACTGTAGGTCTCAAAATGACTCCCACCCCCTGCCAGTGTGCCATTATCAAAAGACTCTCGAACGCGAGCTGGGGTGACCTGATGTCATCGGTGCCATTTCCTCTCTCGCCTCGCGTCTTTATCGTATGTATCGTCTCTCGGAGGTTCACATGGTCTTCCCTTCTTTCATGTTGCGCCAACAAACCGCATTTTTGCTGACATTTTAACGTTGGTTGGTGACTGCTGCCAACGACAGCTGACTACTGTACACACAGGTACTGTAGGTCTCAAAATGACTTCCACCCCCTGCCAGTGTGCCATTATCAAAAGACTCTCGAACGCGAGCTGGGGTGACCTGATGTCATCGGTGCCATTTCCTCTCTCGCCTCGCGTCTTTATCGTATGTATCGTCTCTCGGAGGTTCACATGGTCTTCCCTTCTTTCATGTTGCGCCAACAAACCGCATTTTTGCTGACATTTTAACGTTGGTTGGTGACTGCTGCCAACGACAGCTGACTACTGTACACACAGGTACTGTAGGTCTCAAAATGACTCCCACCCCCTGCCAGTGTGCCCTTATCAAAAGACTCTCGAACGCGAGCTGGGGTGACCTGATGTCATCGGTGCCATTTCCTCTCTCGCCTCGCGTCTTTATCGTATGTATCGTCTCTCGGAGGTTCACATGGTCTTCCCTTCTTTCATGTTGCGCCAACAAACCGCATTTTTGCTGATATTTTAACGTTGGTTGGTGACTGCTGCCAACGACAGCTGACTACTGTACACACAGGTACTGTAGGTCTCAAAATGACTCCCACCCCCTGCCAGTGTGCCCTTATCAAAAGACTCTCGAACGCGAGCTGGGGTGACCTGATGTCATCGGTGCCATTTCCTCTCTCGCCTCGCCTCGCGTCTTTATCGTATGTATCGTCTCTCGGAGGTTCACATGGTCTTCCCTTCTTTCATGTTGCGCCAACAAACCGCATTTTTGCTGACATTTTAACATTGGTTGGTGACTGCTGCCAACGATAGCTGACTACTGTACACACAGGTACTGTAGGTCTCAAAATGACTTCCACCCCCTGCCAGTGTGCCCTTATCAAAAGACTCTCGAACGCGAGCTGGGGTGACCTGATGTCATCGGTGCCATTTCCTCTCTCGCCTCGCGTCTTTATCGTATGTATCGTCTCTCGGAGGTTCACATGGTCTTCCCTTCTTTCATGTTGCGCCAACAAACCGCATTTTTGCTGACATTTTAACATTGGTTGGTGACTGCTGCCAACGATAGCTGACTACTGTACACACAGGTACTGTAGGTCTCAAAATGACTTCCACCCCCTGCCAGTGTGCCCTTATCAAAAGACTCTCGAACGCGAGCTGGGGTGACCTGATGTCATCGGTGCCATTTCCTCTCTCGCCTCGCGTCTTTATCGTATGTATCGTCTCTCGGAGGTTCACATGGTCTTCCCTTCTTTCATGTTGCGCCAACAAACCGCATTTTTGCTGACATTTTAACGATGGTTGGTGACTGCTGCCAACGACAGCTGACTACTGTACACACAGGTACTGTAGGTCTCAAAATGACTCCCACCCCCTGCCAGTGTGCCCTTATCAAAAGACTCTCGAACGCGAGCTGGGGTGACCTGATGTCATCGGTGCCATTTCCTCTCTCGCCTCGCGTCTTTATCGTATGTATCGTCTCCCGGAGGTTCACATGGTCTTCCCTTCTTTCATGTTGCGCCAACAAACCGCATTTTTGCTGACATTTTAACGTTGGTTGGTGACTGCTGCCAACGACAGCTGACTACTGTACACACAGGTACTGTAGGTCTCAAAATGACTCCCACCCCCTGCCAGTGTGCCCTTATCAAAAGACTCTCGAACGCGAGCTGGGGTGACCTGATGTCATCGGTGCCATTTCCTCTCTCGCCTCGCGTCTTTATCGTATGTATCGTCTCTCGGAGGTTCACATGGTCTTCCCTTCTTTCATGTTGCGCCACCAAACCGCATTTTTGCTGACATTTTAACATTGGTTGGTGACTGCTGCCAACGACAGCTGACTACTGTACACACAGGTACTGTAGGTCTCAAAATGACTCCCACCCCCTGCCAGTGTGCCCTTATCAAAAGACTCTCGAACGCGAGCTGGGGTGACCTGATGTCATCGGTGCCATTTCCTCTCTCGCCTCGCGTCTTTATCGTATGTATCGTCTCTCGGAGGTTCACATGGTCTTCCCTTCTTTCATGTTGCGCCAACAAACCGCATTTTTGCTGACATTTTAACGTTGGTTGGTGACTGCTGCCAACGACAGCTGACTACTGTACACACAGGTACTGTAGGTCTCAAAATGACTTCCACCCCCCCCTGCCAGTGTGCCATTATCAAAAGACTCTCGAACGCGAGCTGGGGTGACCTGATGTCATCGGTGCCATTTCCTCTCTCGCCTCGCGTCTTTATCGTATGTATCGTCTCTCGGAGGTTCACATGGTCTTCCCTTCTTTCATGTTGCGCCAACAAACCGCATTTTTGCTGACATTTTAACGTTGGTTGGTGACTGCTGCCAACGACAGCTGACTACTGTACACACAGGTACTGTAGGTCTCAAAATGACTCCCACCCCCTGCCAGTGTGCCCTTATCAAAAGACTCTCGAACGCGAGCTGGGGTGACCTGATGTCATCGGTGCCATTTCCTCTCTCGCCTCGCGTCTTTATCGTATGTATCGTCTCTCGGAGGTTCACATGGTCTTCCCTTCTTTCATGTTGCGCCAACAAACCGCATTTTTGCTGATATTTTAACGTTGGTTGGTGACTGCTGCCAACGACAGCTGACTACTGTACACACAGGTACTGTAGGTCTCAAAATGACTCCCACCCCCTGCCAGTGTGCCCTTATCAAAAGACTCTCGAACGCGAGCTGGGGTGACCTGATGTCATCGGTGCCATTTCCTCTCTCGCCTCGCGTCTTTATCGTATGTATCGTCTCTCGGAGGTTCACATGGTCTTCCCTTCTTTCATGTTGCGCCAACAAACCGCATTTTTGCTGACATTTTAACATTGGTTGGTGACTGCTGCCAACGATAGCTGACTACTGTACACACAGGTACTGTAGGTCTCAAAATGACTTCCACCCCCTGCCAGTGTGCCCTTATCAAAAGACTCTCGAACGCGAGCTGGGGTGACCTGATGTCATCGGTGCCATTTCCTCTCTCGCCTCGCGTCTTTATCGTATGTATCGTCTCTCGGAGGTTCACATGGTCTTCCCTTCTTTCATGTTGCGCCAACAAACCGCATTTTTGCTGACATTTTAACATTGGTTGGTGACTGCTGCCAACGATAGCTGACTACTGTACACACAGGTACTGTAGGTCTCAAAATGACTTCCACCCCCTGCCAGTGTGCCCTTATCAAAAGACTCTCGAACGCGAGCTGGGGTGACCTGATGTCATCGGTGCCATTTCCTCTCTCGCCTCGCGTCTTTATCGTATGTATCGTCTCTCGGAGGTTCACATGGTCTTCCCTTCTTTCATGTTGCGCCAACAAACCGCATTTTTGCTGACATTTTAACGTTGGTTGGTGACTGCTGCCAACGACAGCTGACTACTGTACACACAGGTACTGTAGGTCTCAAAATGACTTCCACCCCCTGCCAGTGTGCCCTTATCAAAAGACTCTCGAACGCGAGCTGGGGTGACCTGATGTCATCGGTGCCATTTCCTCTCTCGCCTCGCGTCTTTATCGTATGTATCGTCTCTCGGAGGTTCACATGGTCTTCCCTTCTTTCATGTTGCGCCAACAAACCGCATTTTTGCTGACATTTTAACGTTGGTTGGTGACTGCTGCCAACGACAGCTGACTACTGTACACACAGGTACTGTAGGTCTCAAAATGACTCCCACCCCCTGCCAGTGTGCCCTTATCAAAAGACTCTCGAACGCGAGCTGGGGTGACCTGATGTCATCGGTGCCATTTCCTCTCTCGCCTCGCGTCTTTATCGTATGTATCGACTCCCGGAGGTTCACATGGTCTTCCCTTCTTTCATGTTGCGCCAACAAACCGCATTTTTGCTGACATTTTAACGTTGGTTGGTGACTGCTGCCAACGACAGCTGACTACTGTACACACAGGTACTGTAGGTCTCAAAATGACTCCCACCCCCCCTGCCAGTGTGCCCTTATCAAAAGACTCTCGAACGCGAGCTGGGTTGACCTGATGTCATCGGTGCCATTTCCTCTCTCGCCTCGCGTCTTTATCGTATGTATCGTCTCTCGGAGGTTCACATGGTCTTCCCTTCTTTCATGTTGCGCCAACAAACCGCATTTTTGCTGACATTTTAACGTTGGTTGGTGACTGCTGCCAACGACAGCTGACTACTGTACACACAGGTACTGTAGGTCTCAAAATGACTCCCACCCCCCCTGCCAGTGTGCCCTTATCAAAAGACTCTCGAACGCGAGCTGGGGTGACCTGATGTCATCGGTGCCATTTCCTCTCTCGCCTCGCGTCTTTATCGTATGTATCGTCTCCCGGAGGTTCACATGGTCTTCCCTTCTTTCATGTTGCGCCAACAAACCGCATTTTTGCTGACATTTTAACGTTGGTTGGTGACTGCTGCCAACGACAGCTGACTACTGTACACACAGGTACTGTAGGTCTCAAAATGACTCCCACCCCCTGCCAGTGTGCCCTTATCAAAAGACTCTCGAACGCGAGCTGGGTTGACCTGATGTCATCGGTGCCATTTCCTCTCTCGCCTCGCGTCTTTATCGTATGTATCGTCTCTCGGAGGTTCACATGGTCTTCCCTTCTTTCATGTTGCGCCACCAAACCGCATTTTTGCTGACATTTTAACATTGGTTGGTGACTGCTGCCAACGATAGCTGACTACTGTACACACAGGTACTGTAGGTCTCAAAATGACTTCCACCCCCTGCCAGTGTGCCCTTATCAAAAGACTCTCGAACGCGAGCTGGGGTGACCTGATGTCATCGGTGCCATTTCCTCTCTCGCCTCGCGTCTTTATCGTATGTATCGTCTCTCGGAGGTTCACATGGTCTTCCCTTCTTTCATGTTGCGCCAACAAACCGCATTTTTGCTGACATTTTAACGTTGGTTGGTGACTGCTGCCAACGACAGCTGACTACTGTACACACAGGTACTGTAGGTCTCAAAATGACTTCCACCCCCTGCCAGTGTGCCCTTATCAAAAGACTCTCGAACGCGAGCTGGGTTGACCTGATGTCATCGGTGCCATTTCCTCTCTCGCCTCGCGTCTTTATCGTATGTATCGTCTCTCGGAGGTTCACATGGTCTTCCTTTCTTTCATGTTGCGCCAACAAACGGCATTTTTGCTGACATTTTAACGTTGGTTGGTGACTGCTGCCAACGACAGCTGACTACTGTACACACAGGTACTGTAGGTCTCAAAATGACTCCCACCCCCTGCCAGTGTGCCCTTATCAAAAGACTCTCGAACGCGAGCTGGGTTGACCTGATGTCATCGGTGCCATTTCCTCTCTCGCCTCGCGTCTTTATCGTATGTATCGTCTCTCGGAGGTTCACATGGTCTTCCCTTCTTTCATGTTGCGCCAACAAACCGCATTTTTGCTGACATTTTAACGTTGGTTGGTGACTGCTGCCAACGACAGCTGACTACTGTACACACAGGTACTGTAGGTCTCAAAATGACTCCCACCCCCTGCCGGTGTGCCCTTATCAAAAGACTCTCGAACGCGAGCTGGGGTGACCTGATGTCATCGGTGCCATTTCCTCTCTCGCCTCGCGTCTTTATCGTATGTATCGTCTCTCGGAGGTTCACATGGTCTTCTCTTCTTTCATGTTGCGCCAACAAACCGCATTTTTGCTGACATTTTAACGTTGGTTGGTGACTGCTGCCAACGACAGCTGACTACTGTACACACAGGTACTGTAGGTCTCAAAATGACTCCCACCCCCTGCCAGTGTGCCCTTATCAAAAGACTCTCGAACGCGAGCTGGGGTGACCTGATGTCATCGGTGCCATTTCCTCTCTCGCCTCGCGTCTTTATCGTATGTATCGTCTCCCGGAGGTTCACATGGTCTTCCCTTCTTTCATGTTGCGCCAACAAACCGCATTTTTGCTGACATTTTAACGTTGGTTGGTGACTGCTGCCAACGACAGCTGACTACTGTACACACAGGTACTGTAGGTCTCAAAATGACTCCCACCCCCTGCCAGTGTGCCCTTATCAAAAGACTCTCGAACGCGAGCTGGGTTGACCTGATGTCATCGGTGCCATTTCCTCTCTCGCCTCGCGTCTTTATCGTATGTATCGTCTCTCGGAGGTTCACATGGTCTTCCCTTCTTTCATGTTGCGCCAACAAACCGCATTTTTGCTGACATTTTAACATTGGTTGGTGACTGCTGCCAACGACAGCTGACGACTGTACACACAGGTACTGTAGGTCTCAAAATGACTTCCACCCCCTGCCAGTGTGCCCTTATCAAAAGACTCTCGAACGCGAGCTGGGGTGACCTGATGTCATCGGTGCCATTTCCTCTCTCGCCTCGCGTCTTTATCGTATGTATCGTCTCTCGGAGGTTCACATGGTCTTCCCTTCTTTCATGTTGCGCCAACAAACCGCATTTTTGCTGACATTTTAACGTTGGTTGGTGACTGCTGCCAACGACAGCTGACTACTGTACACACAGGTACTGTAGGTCTCAAAATGACTCCCACCCCCTGCCAGTGTGCCCTTATCAAAAGACTCTCGAACGCGAGCTGGGGTGACCTGATGTCATCGGTGCCATTTCCTCTCTCGCCTCGCATCTTTATCGTATGTATCGTCTCTCGGAGGTTCACATGGTCTTCCTTTCTTTCATGTTGCGCCAACAAACCGCATTTTTGCTGACATTTTAACGTTGGTTGGTGACTGCTGCCAACGACAGCTGACTACTGTACACACAGGTACTGTAGGTCTCAAAATGACTCCCACCCCCTGCCAGTGTGCCCTTATCAAAAGACTCTCGAACGCGAGCTGGGGTGACCTGATGTCATCGGTGCCATTTCCTCTCTCGCCTCGCGTCTTTATCGTATGTATCGTCTCTCGGAGGTTCACATGGTCTTCCCTTCTTTCATGTTGCGCCAACAAACCGCATTTTTGCTGACATTTTAACGTTGGTTGGTGACTGCTGCCAACGACAGCTGACTACTGTACACACAGGTACTGTAGGTCTCAAAATGACTCCCACCCCCTGCCAGTGTGCCCTTATCAAAAGACTCTCGAACGCGAGCTGGGTTGACCTGATGTCATCGGTGCCATTTCCTCTCTCGCCTCGCGTCTTTATCGTATGTATCGTCTCTCGGAGGTTCACATGGTCTTCCCTTCTTTCATGTTGTGCCAACAAACCGCATTTTTGCTGACATTTTAACGTTGGTTGGTGAGTCGGAATCGATGCGGTTCCATGCAGCTAAATTCCGGCAAACACACGTCGTGCGTCGAGGAGGAATGCCTGAAATGTCGAACCTGTGATAGTGTTCACTGCTGCCGAAACATGACGAAGGTTTCGCCAAGTCTGCCTGGCAGGTGCAACGGGTAACTCGCTGTTGGAACTGCAAGACGACGAGAACACTATGATGAGGGGCTTTACAGTAGTCGAAGCCCACTATGGACTCAAAAGCCCAGATAGCCTCGCCTTTATATTTGCATCCGTATATTGATACATATCTCCAATAATTGCTTCCAAAATTTGAAAATTCTTGAAACAAAGCTCTCCGATAATATTGAACCTTTACACGCTATTTATCGGTTCTTAATTGTGCGTTCCCTTGTAAATATAACAGTGTATATTGGGCGATTGTTGGGGGTCGTGCCAGTATTCAAGAAAACTTCTCGAGAAGAATGGTACAGCATGGCAGGCCATCGTTTCTTGTTTCCGGACTGGTCCAGCTTGACGATCTCTGCTTGTTCACGTGATATGAGCTCAGCATGATGACAAGGGTACACTCACAATAAAGCGTCAAAGTGTTCAGTGCGATCGACACCCCCCCCGTCCTTCGGTAAAAATAGACATATACATGCATCCCTTCCTTGAACAACAGCGTGTAAACCAAATGCTCCAGGCGAAATTGTCCGCGTTTGACGTTCACGGCAGGGTATTCCTAGCATAAGGTACACGCGGCTAATTTCCTCGGTATATGGAAGAAGCTGCATCAGAACGTAACGTTACAAATAGTTCTAAAGGGAAACTCGACTGAAGAGGGACTGCCCGAACACGACGTCGTTGTTAGTGCTTCCGCCGCCAACCATCGACACTGCGGCTGGCGAAAAGAGTCTCAGAAAAAAGCAGCATATGATGCGAAAAATTCTGCAATCAATCAATGTTGTTTGCGGATGGAATGTTGCTTTGCCGGAAATTCGTTGCAAGTCAACCTCATCGCATACTTATGTAGCTGCGAGCGGCAGCATGCAAACGAAAAGTTCCAATTCCACTGGTTGCCCCAAGATCGTCACTCGGCCCCCATTTTGTTCCATTTTCTTACGTTGTGTTTCTCCTTCCTGTCCCACTTCTGTGCTTGTATATTGTGCTTAACATGCCGCTGTAGACGTGCTAGTCTACCTCGCTCCATCAAACAGCCCGCCAACAGTGGTACAACTCTTTCAACTTGGCCTCACTCTCTCTTTGCCGCTAGCTTGGTAACTCTCCCTGCCGCTAGCGTGAGAGCTAGTCTGAGCGCTAGCTCGAGCGCTAGCTTGAGCGCTAGCTTGAGCGCTAGCTTGAACGCTAGGTTCAATGCTGCAGTAGCTTGATGACTAGGTCGAAGGCTAGCTTGACTAGGTTGCGCATAAGCTTGAACGCACGCTGGAAGGCTAGCTTGAAGACTAGCTTGAAGGCTAGCTCGAAGGCTAGCTTGACCGGTAGGACGTACCCCACCGCTTGGACGCTAGTATTGGCTTGAGACCATCGAGTCTTCAATCTTGGCACGACTACCCTCCGTGGTTCCATCTTCCCCCTTCCCTTGCCGTGTCCGCCGTTCTCGCCAACATGAACATTAAACGTGGAGTCCCTTGGTCTCCCCTCTTCGTACGAGATTGATGTTTGTACCGATCCGTTGTTTTGCACAGCTCACTCCCTGTAGGCAAACACTATACCTTCGCGAAATTGTGCTAGTGGCAACCCTATTAGATCTGTACTGCTGAACAGGAACAAATGCGAGTCTAACTTCGAGGTATTTGTGCCCGAAACAGGAATGCGGTGCTAAAGGGGGGCAACACTCCTTGCCCAGGCAATGCGACCTACCAAGTACCATTAGGCCCTGTCTGATCGATGCTGATATTGTCTACAGCAGTGCTCCTCTCACGGTGTGTTGGTTCAGTTGAGGTGTTGCTGTAGCAACCCACTCCATTCCTTTGCTCCAGAAGCCGTTGCAAGGATAACTTCACATTCTACAGAAGAAAATCAAAGCTGCAGTTTCTCCCCAAAATCGGCGGCTACAGTTCTACAGTGTAGATATTACAAGGGTAACAGTATAGTAGTACACGACCCGTGATAATAGATTTTAAGAATTTGCAGCCAGTCATTCGTACTCAGCGAGGAACACCACTCTGACTCTTCTACTGCAGCCTTTTTTTACCTCATACGTGTTCGAAGTTGACATCACGGCTGCAAGCGGGCAGCGTGAACCAACACAGGAGGTTATTATTAATAACTGTCTTCGCCCACTACTGCTGTAGCCCAAGAAGGTGCTCATGTACAGCGAACAAAACGTAAAGCGACGAGCGCTTGCAGAAACATCCATCCAGGAACGGGTGCCTCGTCGCTATTATCAAACCGTTTTTTTTATTGTGCTTCTTACTTGGTGCGTTCCACTTCGAGCTAATCCCCCGCTTCAGCAAGTCGGGCTGGTCCGATTTTTGCCGATACTGCACCAGTAGTACATGAGTGATGTACCGATTTGAAGACTATACCCGGTTTAGGGCCATACGGTACGCGACATGCGTCAAGAATCTCATGCTGATTTTGTTTTATATATTATGAATTTGCAGCTAAGAATGCGTGCTCAGCGAGGAACCTCGCTCTACCGGGTATATCCTAACTGGCTATCTTCAAGAGCCTACGATCAACGTCACCATAATAAACCGCGAGCCTTAACCATAAAAGGAGATTCGAAACTGTTTTCGCGTACTGTAGTATAGATAAGACCAGTTAAATCGGCTTG
This sequence comes from Macrocystis pyrifera, assembly GCA_031763025.1. Lineage (NCBI taxonomy): Eukaryota > Phaeophyceae > Laminariales > Laminariaceae > Macrocystis > Macrocystis pyrifera. The sequence continues at coordinate 4,163,555 of JASSKH010000014.1, forward strand.
CCACGAGAAAAAAAAAAGCCCGGAATTTGTTGGACCATTGCCTCGTAGAAACAATACGACAGTACTAAAGATGAGACACCATTTCGGACTGTCACAGGGTGGTCTTACAATGGGCACACTACTGCGTTGTGATTGCCATATAACTATGTGTTTGACATTGTCCCCCGCTGCAGTCTCGACGGGGTTGATAACCCGTGCTAACATCCCGGCCTCGGAGGGAGGAGGCAGGATAAAATCGATATGCCGATATCCCAACCTTTTATACCCCTCGGTGTCGGCGAGAGTAAGCTCCCTCTCTCTCCGTAAACTCTAGGGACGTCCTATGTACGATTTCGCCAATACCGTCCACACGCAGGCGCCTAGACTTGGCACCGTACATGCCATGGTCATGGTGATGGTGGTGGTAGAGATCAGTTCGTTAATTTCCCATTAGCCAAAATTCGACGGAGTAACAAGAAGAGGAACCACGGTTGTTTGATGCAGGTCGAACAGGGTCCACTACTGTTAATGCTGCTATACGACATTCCTACAGCAGTAATCGCCGGCGGCCTGTCCGAGCAAGCGTGCATACTATAGGGTGGTATGATACTGTTTTTTGTTGCCCCATGAGCCTAGACAACCACAATCCGGGCGGCGGATTATGACGAGAGGCAACACGGTTGTCGACTGACTGGTGCTACGTGACGATAGTGGGGCTACCCACATTGTCAGAACTGCCGTAGTATGTATAGTGGGGCTACCAACATTGTCACTACTGCTGTAGTACGCATATGTGTGTACAGCGTTTACGCCAATCACTCGTGTGAGTGGCTCTGTACCTCACCCAAAACCGGGGATAAATATGTCAAATTCGCTGGCGGCGCATATCATCACACCGAAAGAAAAAAGGTGCTCTAAATCTTAAGACTGCAAATAATAGGGTCTACGGGGGTAGTCAACTCGACCGACTGACTGGCTCTGCTGCAGAGAAACTAGGACCAAATAATAGAGGCGTGCTATGACTCGAGTATGACATTAGCATTAATATTTGCACATTTTGACCAGATTTTTTTTTTTTTTTTTTTGATCCTCCGGCGGATTGGTAAAGAAAAGGCTTAAGCTCACCACACTGCCACGTTCCAATTTCGTGTCGTGTGTCAATTTAGCCCAGTTGGGCACGTTGACCCGACCTTACTCCCGAGAGGAGCAGGTGCGGTGGAGATAGCCACCCGGGAGAGTCTCCCGGGTAGTATATATATGATTGAGCCGGGGGCTGGGGCACCATACCCCAATATCGTTGGAACTCCACTACTTCTACAGTAGCGTTGCTATCGGTATTGTATTCGTAGTAGAGCGGTATACCACTTTAAACAGTAGGCTTTGGGATTGTAAACCGTGTTGTACTTTGTAGCTTTGCTCGAAATCAGTTTTGGGGTGAGGTCTCTACCGGATGTCCTCATCAACTGGGGAACTCATTTCCCAGTGAAGTTAGAATTCCGCTATTTATCGCGTCTTGTCGCAATAGGGTGCCTTATACACCTACTCGTACGCACGTTAGAGCAATGGGATTCTTCACCGGGTTAGGGCTAGTATACGAGTTCGAAGTTTCTAGAAAAAAACGCTGGAGCGTACAGAGCCCTCTCGAACGAAGAAAAGCTTCGGAAATCATAGTTGTACACACCTACCACCGTACTCGCCACAGTAGGTACTGTAGTGTGGCACGCGGCCGGCATACATTGCTGCGAGCAGAGAGCCCCAAAATCCCGCCTGCACACGAGGCAGGGCCGTCTAAACAGTAAAAGGGGTAGCAAATCCCTTCTTGATGGGCAGATCCGAGGTATGTGGACGGATCCCGGATTGTGCTTTTGTTTCGATAGTTGACCGTATAACCGCCGGGCTGTAGCAGTCAGTCAGCTGAGCCAGCGCTGGCTATCATACCCCCGTTGTTATTACGTGCCTTATATCTACTGAAATAATGTCTCATGTTATCCACGTGGCTGGCATTGCCTGGGGTACGCAACATTGAGAGCGCAAAGTTGGAGACTTTGCCTTAACTGCGGCTCGATGTTCTCCGCGCGAGACACGCTTGGTTGTATAGCAGTAGTGGTGGCCATTCTATAGAGCAGGTATGCGCCAGCCAACACATCCCGGCACTATAGCGGCAGCCGACACTATGTACTCCGCACACTGCAACACTGGTTAATCCTAAAACAGGCACGTGCTAAGCAAATGCTCCCGCACTAAAGAGGGACCACTTCGGTAAATACGTAGAGCAGTATTGTCCACGTGCCCCCTCTCGCCCCATGCAGTACGAACCTTAACATGCCCTACCGTCCGCCGCCCGTCGGCCGATACTGGTGCTTGGTGGCCTTTCGAGAGCTGAAATTGGAGGTGATGAGGCGATGTTACAGGCCTGGTGCTGTACTCTGTAGATAGAGTAGTTCGTGAATGCGCCCACCTAAGTTCGACAAAACAGGCGACGCCGTGGACACAAATTTCGAAAGTGTTTCATGGTTTTGACGGCCCCAAAAAATGGGTGACGGGCTTGGTGAGCTTAGAATGGGCATGTCATGCCTGTCGTATGTAGTACAATAACATGGCATTGCACTGATGATGTCTACTCTGCCAACTGCGTGACGAAGTAGTATCTCTGTCGTAGTCTCCTGATCACAGAGCATGTGTCTTTCTAGGATTGAAGAATCGGCACAGACACTGGTTGTGCTGGATGCCGACGGGTAGAAAAAACAGTTTAATGTGAAGAACACACACACGGACCCCCCCATCGAGCCTTGACCAGGTGCACAATGTCTCTCGGTAGCTGACGTGTGTTGGAGGTAGGCCTTGAGTTTCTTGTCGTATCCAGCACGATGCATCGCATTGTCTACACTCTCTATACTGTATTACAATTCAGCATCTCTGTACCGTAGTTCGGTGACGACAGAGCTTTCATGTCTCTCGGCGTGCATATTCGGCACGGACACTAGGCGTGCTGGAAGTCGACGAGTAGGATAACAGCTCGACGAGAAGGACACACACGCGTAATATGAATTGCCGCCTATTTCAACACAGTGAGCCCCCGATCCAGCTTTTGCCAAGTGCACAATAACCTACTCCACTGTGGGTGGCCGTGCTTTCTCAACACGGAGAGAGAATATACTTCGTAGAGCGTGCTCCTGAGCGGACGGACCGGCCAGTAAGATTTTGGCGTGCTTTGAATGGGTCTCAGAGCCTCGTAAAACATGTTGTGTTCACCTCTACTTGGCTTGAGCTTTCTACCGCCCACAAAATGTTGCCTGCCCACACGACGTCGAATGTGAAAAAGTCACTCATCGGTCTACCTAACGGGGGGGGGGGGCATATCGATCGATGGCCCAGCCCGGAGTAAGCCTTTATAACACTGCCGGCGTGGCCCGACGTCGAAGATCACCCTCCTCTCTTCAAGGTCCTCCCCCCGTCAAGACCATCTCCCTTTATGACCACCCCCCTCCTTGATGTTATGTATATATATTATATATGGGTTGGGTTGGCGTCGGTTGGCAACGACACTGTAAAACATGCCGCTCACTACGTGAGCTAGACATCCAGGTTACCGGGGGGTTTTTGTTTTGTTTGGCGGTCGCCCACAGCTGGTCGTCGAGTTAGATCATTTGTGCGAAGTAAAGAACCTTTACTCTGCACAAGGGAATTGATCGTATCACGTAGTGTTCAAGGTAAGGCACCCAAGAGGCAGTTACATAGAACTCCCATTGCTGTCTCTGGAAATGACCACACCAGAAATTAAACTAACTCATTGAAGCTTCTACCCATATGCCGTCCGCCTCACAAGCGGTTCTTTGTAGGATGCAGCTCACCCTTCATGCGACTCGCCGGACACCCCACGGCGCTTCGCGCTTGGCGCAAGCAATATCTGCCTGGTCGGTGAAAACCCGACATGCTCCGTCCCGGCATTGTAGGGACGCGAGGGTCTATGGTCATACAACTACGATCATGCATGAGATCGAGTACATCTCTCCTATCGAGTACATCCTCCCCCTTGATGAGGCAATCCCGGTTGCAACCGCAAGCCGACGTGCTCCCGAAATGATGGATGCACTTCGGACAGGTAACGACGTACCACGCCGTCCCGAATTGTTAATATCCTTTGTAACTTAACCTAATGTACAAATTTCCCTTAAATATCGGAACAAAGTGATATTGGTTAGCAACCCTACGGTGTTACAACTAAAACTGAACACCGACGTTTTTGGGGATAACTGTTTTCACTACGCAGGTAGAGGGTACGAAACAATGTCGGTCCAACTTTTCGGCCCGGCAGTCGGGGAAAAAATAAAAAAATAAATGTCTCCCCGAATTCGTAACTCAAATAAATTATCCCCTTCCCAATTGTATAACTGGTAAATATGTAGCAGGTTTGACAACACAACCCCTCGGACACAATGCGATTCCCCCCATGTTACTTACGAGCACCGGCAGGCGACCGCGATTTGACCCGTTGGCTGACCGCTTCCCTGCACTAAAATCTGTAGGTTTTTGGGGACAAAACGTAGTCCTTGGTGAGCCCAACAGACCGGACTTGTATCCCATATGCCATCGTTGGCGCTACCGCATACACATGCAGTGGTCTACTGGACAAAGCCCATCAAAGAAAGGGAAATAGTCTTTGTAAGAGAGATCATTATTTGGCTGAACCTTTCGACTGTATACACATACTATATGTACGAAAGACGCAATGCGTACACCGCACGGAATTCTTCGTGGTTTCAGCTACGTACGTACGTGAAGCGACTATCCGTACGGAGCGATAGGGCGTCGACAAGCTTCATTCTACAACTATTAATAATAATCGTACTGATGTACCGGCCCACCCCCTCATGCAAAAAGTACTAAAGAGCCGCCCCCTGAAACAGAAGCAACTCAAACCCGGAGATCTGAGATTTTCTGCGGAAACATAAAAAAAAGACTTTCGGCAGCCGTTTATATTCTGAGTGAAGTTAGCGTGGAACACACTCACTCTTAGCAACAGCATCGTGGAGCCATTTTAACAAGGCTACTGTACTGTGCAACACACTCTTTTTAGCCCAATCGAAATATAGTCAGGGAGGGCGAAACTATTACTCGGTCTCTTGTTGGGGGGTCGGCACCGCTGTTGTACTGGACATCAACCACCGCCAATACCACCACCACGCTAACGGCATGGACCCGCTACCTCTTGCTCGAGGCCCAGACGGGGGGCTCCATTTCTACGGGATCGGTCCGGTTACCCTGATCGTGGACTGGACGGACGTACTTCGCAACGGAGGTCAAGGGAACTTATACAGGGGGAGAATCTCCCATACGAACTGTGGAGCACCGATAATGGAGGTATGGAGAATACGTCTACACTGCTGTACGACTTGGGAGAATCAGATTCGAGCACAACACCAAACAACAATGCCATACAATGGCAGCAGACTGCGTTGTGACCCCGTGACGAACCGACCCCCTGACCCTACGTATTATGCCTATGCTACCCCTTTTGGGACCTCGGGATAGCGACTACAACCACGAAAAATGTGCGCACTTGTAAACCGTCTACGCGCAGTCTGAGCGCCGATCGGCACGGGTACTATAGGATCATGATGCGCACGTGCCGTATGGCTCTTTGCATCAACCATTGTAATTCGGACACCAACTTGTGTCCACCACCAACGACGCCATGGCCGTTGCTGTACCCGTTTTTTATTGATATCGTCAAGGTTTCCCCTCCCGCCCCCGGAAGTCCCTAGGTGATTAAAAAGGTACAGAACATGGGTAGTTGACGCGCTCAAAACAATATACAGGTTTCCTAAGAGTATACGCATGTTTTGTCCAGCAATAACGAGATATATATATACGGCCTGCCGCCAGCCGTGTAGTGGCTTCGCTTGTGCTTCTTCGCGGACGCAAAACGATGCTTCCCGTATGCGTATAGTCGTGCCTAGTCAGGTACTCTCCCTACGAAAGCTTTGAATATTTGATGCATGACTCGATACATACCAGGTATCTGGTATTAATGATATGGCTCTGTCCGAAAACGAAAGAGGAATGTATTATGTTATTAATAGTTTCTCTCCGGGTTTTCTTCTTCATCCGTGGAATGCTAGCGAAGGGGCGGAGTGATCAACGTTGAAGCTCGACATGCACATGAATAATCGGGGATGCTACCTACCCTACATTCTAACGCAGCATGCCTCCAACATATATAGCAACGCCTGCTATGGTAGAAGCTGTGTCTAATTTTGTTTTGGAGGCTTCTCACTCGAGAGAGGAACTTCATACCCCACCCAAAAATAAATAAAATGAGGAAGCTAAAGAAAGGTAACCGACACCCCCTACATGGACGACCCCAAGACCTAGTTCTATACAACCCGAGTACTTCGTATTGTGAAACACCGCATGCAGCAGTAAGGGGCCCGGTCATCAGTCGTGAAGTATTTCGACCAAAGCAAAGAGTGTCACCTCTATCGCTCAGCACGCGTCTACTACTGCCGTAGCGTTCAGTGCGTTACTTTGGTGCGTGGCTGTCGTTGGAACTGTGCTACGCTAATACTACCTACGGGTAGGGGTTTGCATTTTCGAGGCCACAAAACCTTTCTCGCCTGTGGCGGGAGCTAGTGACCCGATTGGGGAGCTATACTCAATATCTTCGGATCCATGATTCGTTATTGCGTACCAGGTAGCTGTATCATCCCTCGCCCCGCCCATGAGCTTGTGTGTATCGGGGTTGGTGCATCCTGGTATTTGTTTTCCAAAATCGATCGTTTGCCTTGCAAAGCACGGAGCTCTTCAAGCGAGCTCAGATTTTATAGTACGTACAATACCCCTGCCATAGCACCCGTCCTCGTTTCTAGATGGATAGCTCAGACTCGCGTAGTAGCAATAATACAGGATACAGCGTAGCACATGTTGCCTTCCGAGGCGAATACTTCTGACTGGCCAGGCTCCTTGACCGAAAACTATAACATTACCATTGGAATGCCGTGTGTGTGTTCACAACTTATACCGCAGTACAGGCAGGCCCGTAAAGAGCGTCGACTTCGCACATGGGATGTGCGATCGTCTCTCTCGCACCGCTTCGTTTGTTTCCGGTTGCTGGAAGGCCGCCACAGCACCGCACCACGAGCAAATCCACAAATGGTCCAGAACCTTCGGGGAACTATAATCATGCTCGACGCTTATAGCGCCGTTCTCCGTTGTCGAGAGAAAGAGCGCTGAAAAAACGATCGCACTCCTGCGCGAAGTCAACGCTCTCAACTCTTTCGGAACTGCAGTCCCGTCATGGGGACAAATCAGTCAAACTCCAACCAGTAGTTTATCCCCAAAATGGGACTGCAGTACTGAATAAGTATGCGTTGTGTTTAGGCCTCTACTGCAGGCAGGTGAGGTCGTCAGACTGTTCGGTCTGTCCGGCAGCTAGGTTCTGCGTGATCCGTAGAGCTCATGAAGTGGGGGGTCTCAGAAGAATTGAGGTGCATCCCCAACGTATCAAGCGCCTTGAGATTGAGTGGAAGACAATGGTTGGTAGCGGTGGATGGCATTGCAATATATATCACGGAACAGGAAGCGGGTAGGAGATCTACCGTACTTAAAGAAAAGTCTCCAACAGTGGGATTCCGGGCGCGGTCTCCTGGGGGGTTTCTCCATGCTGCTATAGCCACGTTTGAGTGAATGGCATGTAACCCTTCGAGTAGTGCACTACTACTGTAGATGAACGTATGTTGTTATTTATTCCAAGTAGGATCTCACCCAAAAATGAGTGCGGTCTTAAAGGGCCACCGTGCGACCAACGTCGGAGACCGGGGCATAAAACAAAACAAACCGAGCGAAAGTGACGATAGCAGCAAGAATAATGACGTGTGCGCGTTGCGCTGAAGAGCGTCGAGGTATCTACTGGCTTCTCTCGCTATCAATGGCTCCAAAAAGAAGAGCTACACGCCTCCGCTCACCCTGAATTCTGGGACTATAGTCTCGGCAACTTCTTGATTTGTGTCTGTCGCCCAGCACCTGGGGGCCCTCTGTATTCCCCAGCAGCGAATAGGCTGCCTTGGTTAAGTATTTCACACACCAATGTCAACACAATTCTATTTCTCGAAGGTAGTGGTGTCTTCGTGTACCTCGGAATCTGTAGTCGCTGCAAGTCGGTCGCCCCAGTCAGTGGTGTACAGCAGTGGCACCCTCGAATTCCGACATCAATAGAGTTGACTCCGTGAGTTCAAACCCCACCGTGGTCATCACTATTTATTTGCAAAAATGAAAAATCGGCATCAACTGCTGAGAGCGCGTAGCATGGGTAGGCGCAAAATTCGTCGCGAGTCGACGAGGGGGGAGAAAACGCTGAAGTTGTATCGCGATAAATATGCAAGGAGCGTGCCGTAGCGGGGAGAGGGGGGAGGAGAGCCTGCTATGGGGACCCCTGATCAAAGTTACGACTAGGAGAGAGGGACAAAAGAAGAGCAAACACATCGAATGGGAAGACGAACAAAAACAACAAAGTACACGGAAGGCTCTAAAGGTTCTAGGTAATACATCCCCACTCAATTCGGTTCATATTCTGCCCAATATGTATCGAAAAACATCTGGTGTCAGTCGTGTCGCTTCATTGAGCTAGTCCGCAGTTAGCTCTATCAGGCACATGAAGGAACCACCGACCGACCTTTGAACTGTCCCCCCCCCCCCCCCCCCCGCTTATATCTCCTTGGCGCCAACTATTTCCTTGGCATTTTTCGATTGCATCGCTCCTTGGTTGCGATTTTTGCACCGCCAACAGTTTTTTTTCGCTGCCACACCAAATGACCCACAGTTCCGACTTTTAGTTGGAGCGGAGAGGGGCGGTTTTTCGTCTCCGCAGAGCATGGCGGTCAACGACTATAGTATATCAATGACGGCTAACCACTCCCAGCAACCTCCTTGTAGTCAACCAGACGGAGCTGCAGCATACTGCTGCTGCTGCTGCTGCTGCTGAGAGCTTTGGCCACCGAGGGCTTTGAACTTTTGCAGCTTGTGGCGCAACTGTTAACAGCTCCTGAGCAGCAGCTTCGCTGACTGCGGAGTTTTTTTTTGCAGCTGCAGCAGCAATCAATGCTGCCAGTAGTAGTAGTAGTGTTTCTGCTGCTGAAATGTGGCCGCCTAGAGAGCTGTGGCCGCGATGGACACATAGACACGCTTCTTTTTCTAGGGTTGTCGGGACGGCAGATACATAATAAGCGACAGAGACAGCACCGCGACTACAACAAATAGCTGCTGTGCAGCTGCTGCTCAGCTTATAGCTGCTGCCTGCCGCTGACTGCGGAAAACTTTTATTTTGCAGCTGCTGCTGCTTCTTCTGCTGCTGAGTGAGCTTAACCCTTTTAGAACCGCAGTCCCGATTTGGGGACAAATGACTTGGAATTAGACTGGTTTGTCCCCAAATCGGGACTGCGGTACTAAAGGGGTTAAGGGCCACTCCTAACGAGAAAAAAAAAATCACGATCCGTGAGATTTTTGTCGTGAATCGTGATTTTTTTGTCGTGAATGACGACAAAAAAAATCACGATTCACGACGCCAATTTTTTAGCTTTTCCCTGAAATAAACAAAATCACGATTTTTTTTCACATTTCTCTTGTCTCAAAATGGGCCTGTGATCGAGGCACTACGCAACCCACGCGCACCAACGGTATCCGAAGGTCGGTATAGGGGCATGACAGCCCATCAGCGTACAGAGTAAAGTATTCTCTGCTTCTAGGACAGCGTGAAAATGTCGCTTCGTGCTCCGGGTGGGGTTGTACGTGCCAACGCCTCGGCTCGGTGGAGCCCGGGCTCGCCACTGAGGCGGCGTAGAAGGTGTTAACTAGGTATCGGATTATTTAATAAGTGGGACGGGGAGGGCCTTTACTCCCCTCACCCCCTGGGCCCATGAAGCCATCCACACATATATACATATATATATGGGGTTTGCAATTAATTGTCCAATTTGGTTGGCATACAAAATTTGTTCGGGACCGACTAACATGAGGACCTCATTCGCTATACAGGATATTCCCATTATCGGCCATTCGGAAGTTTCTCCGCTTCCTACGATCAACCCACAGAGTAAGCAACCGAACCCAAGTAATGCCTCGTCTGTAAAAAACGTCATTTTGGTCACTTTTTATCCATAGCGATTCATGTTTCGTTCGTTGAGATTGATACCACCTTGCCCCGAATATAGGTATCATTTTTATACTTATGTTCAATACAGGCGATCTTGTATTAAGATACAGAGTAGTATCGGGTAATATAAACATATAGGAAACAGACCTACAACCGACACTGGTTTCAGCCAAAACTCTTCACCAAACGACCGATTTACGCAACCCATCTGGGGAAAAAGCAGATTCTGCCGTAATCTCCGTGTACACCTGGGTTGCAGAGACACAATTCCCACTAAGCAGACCGATCACAGGCGAGCAGTCCCAACCGACAAGAGATATATTGTGATCTCTTCCGCACTACGTCCGAGTGAAACGCGACGAGAATCCATGTCCCGGGCGCGTACGACGTAGGATCAGGAGGCCACGTTCAATCCAATGCGTGTTTCAAAGAACCGTTGAAGGTGCATACGTAATAGGATACTATTGACTACAAGTAGTAATACGAATATTTAGTATTAATAGTAGTGCCGTTCGTTGTGCATTAGGCTGCGCATGTGTGCAGGCTGTCGCGGAAGGCGTGAGGGGTTGAGGGGCTGAGAGATTACCAATATTTAATAGCAGTACCGTTGTGCAAGGCTACGCATATGCGCAGGCTGTCGCGGAAGGCGTGAGGGGGTTGAGGGGCTGAGAGATTACTGTTGGGACATATCGTCAAAACAATTAGTTTGTTGTCGTGGGTGTTAGCGGGAAATTCAATGTCAAGTGTTGGAAGGTCGACTGCACACATGCGTGCTCCCGGAAGGGGATGAGTGCATACTCACCGTAGCTTATATCATACTGACAGGCAGAGGCATGACGTTACAAAATAAAGGACGTGAAAATGGTGCAGGCGCAATTTTGATTTCCTTAGAAAATTATGTTGTACGTTATGTGTTGGTCTACCGCCGCTGCTGCTGTATACCTGGTAGTGTTCAAGTCTCGTGTATCACGCTGCAGAATGTGGGTGCGCGCTGAGTTCTTCCTTGGGATGGGTGATATATATATATATATTTGTTTATATATGGTACTGGTCTTTCCGTTTCGAAGCGATTCCGCCGTTTTTTTTCACAAAAACAAATGTACGTCGGCTGTGAGTTCGACTGTGATTGAATATACCAGGTAGTTGATACTCGACTGTTTGTGCAAGCCGCGAAATACGCACGTTCCGTACGAGTGTTCTATGTTTCGATCAGAGTATATTTCTAAAGTTATATAATAATCACGTAACAACTGCACAGGCCGAATGCTTGGAACAATCGAAGCGAAATGGAGATATAGATGGAATCGAGATCGGCACCTTTTTTCGCGGAACATTGCCCGAATAATCAACTTCGCGATCGTTCGGGGTCGGCAATATGGAAAACAGTCGGTCGCCATCGTTTAAAGCTTTCCTGAACGATCTCCATATATTTAGGAAATCAGTCTTTTGGAAATTTTTGTAAATCAATTTGTATGCACGTGCATGTACTGTTGTATACCAGCTTCAATTCACTTACAGAGCCCTCCATCCCCAGTGGCTTGGTAGGTGATCCGCTTGCCTGCCAAGATCAATTTCGTGCGTTCGAGTCTCCCCAAGTGCATATTCGTCGGGACTTTTTCCTGCATGAACATGATTAGTGGACAGCGCCAGAGCGTGAGTTGGCAGCGTACGATAAAAATCGACGAGCAGTGGGAATGCTGAACCCTATTCACGAAAAAAATGAAGGCACGTACCGGGAGGGAGAAGGGACGACACCTGTGACCACGGCTTGTCCAGGAGATTGGTCAGGGTAAAACCTCCTACGAGCAAAGCTGGAGAGTGAAAAGTGATGTGGCAAAGAACCCACACGTACGTAGTATGTGTACACGCTTACATGTACAATACGTACATGTGTCGCATGACACACAGTACAGCAGTACCAGTACTAGCTGTAGATCAACTATTCTGGGAGAAATCGGCAATCAGCACGGGCACTGCTGCTATTGGCTCGGTGTACACCATACAGCAGTACCCACATGGTATTGATTCAACGCTGCAGAATGATAGCAGGCGCAAAAAAAGCTTAAAAAAAAGATAGAACAGTTCATTGTTTTCCTCTCGTGTTGAGCTCGTGGCACTATACAACAGCAGAATATGTAAAACTGCTAGACTACAGACATGACATTCCGTCCTAGTCCACGCTTACACGCCGCAGCCAACCTCACTGCTGTGCATCAGCTAGGATATGTCCTCCTTCTGAACAGGGACTGTTCTGCCTTCTTACATGAGGCACGGTGGGCGTGGGTCGAGCTTCGCAGGAACATACTGTAGCAGCGAACAGCGAATGGGGGAGATACACACACACCTGGAAAAAACACTATTAATAGTACCTGGTATATCTTGAATGAGATCATGGTCGCCATCCATGATGAAAAGCTTCCTCGGAGTTTCTCGATACGAACTCGCCCCCAGCATAGTAGCACATGGATCGATCTGTATACGTGTGCGCTGCCATGCACAAATGCTTCGCCCCTTCTGCACGAGTGCGTACGTACACGCACATAAATATATGTATTCCGAGCGTTTAAGACGAATCTGACTCGAGGGCAAGCCCTGTTGTGCTGATACTCCGTTTGTTCCGGACTACAGGTGTAGTAAGCTTCAGTAGCACATTTCGACGCAAGCGAAGAACTGGAAAAAACTCATGAGACGATCGTGTGTCTAGATCGAGAGGGTCGATCTAGAGGAGTACGTCATCTTTATTGAATGAAATCAACCATCTCATCCATGAAAACAAATGTTTTCGAGGGAGTTTTGTTCCGGCCTCGTCAAAGATACCGTCTCTTTACGAGGAGCTTGAGACACTGCTCCAACTCCTTCCACTACGGGGGCTCCGCCCTCCGCCCCAAGAAGGGAAACGCCTCGAGTTTCCACCCCAACTTTGAGTCTCGAGTTGCTGCGCGCGCGTGGGGTCTCTGTTCCCTACTCGGGGACACCCACCGGTCAAGCGGGTAGAGGTTTGGCTTCTAGGGATAATTTCTCGCTGGTGTCTGTATTTTTGTACCGTGTATTAGAATAGGCAAGTGCGCGAAATCCCGAGCTATCAGAGCTCAGAGACAAGAGTAAATGGTTAAAACAATACTAACAGAAACTGCTTGCCAAAAGCGACCCCTCAAAGCAGGGGTCTTCTATAATGCTTAAAACTGCACCGGGATGTTGAACGTAGCGCGTGATAAAAATGCAAAGCAACAACCGGGAGGGGGGGGGAAGGGAATACAAGAGTACAGAACACCTACCTACTGCTGTAACAACGAAAAGGAGTCTCGAGAGCTGATTCTAAGCTGGGTTTGCCATTTGAGAAGGCGTGCATTCTACACTGAATTCAGTATGGCGACTTCGGAAGTTCTTATTCCTGAACATCTGAGCCTGTTGTGCTTTTCTTATTGATCGTTTTAACCGTTTTATTGATACGTGTCAAGCACTGTGTGTACACTTTGTCATCACGGTTTGCCCAGAATGCAGCTGAGGATGGTACAAACTTTCCCACGACATTTGAGCTGTGGAAAGTAACAAGTGTGTTTTTTTAATCACAGTAGATATACAGCGTAGTTTTTTATGAAGGCTCAACCGAACGCAAATAATACGTATTACGGCAAAGACACCGGTGCGCGATGAAAAGACCAAACGATAGCATCCTCCTAAAAAAAAATCAATCCGTATTGAAACGCGAACCAGTGGGAGGGGGCGAGGCAGCAGGGGGGTGGGGGGTTCTGAACGAACTAGCGAAAGAAGTTTGGCGTCAAGTATTTTTTTGCTTGGTTTTAGTGTACCCCCGCCCCTCCTGCTGCCCGGTCTCAAAAAGGACACTTGATCAACGGCCAAATGATAAAACACACAACACCTAAGTATACCCCCTCCCCCGGCCGTGCATGATATCGAGTACACTCCCCCTCCCCCGCCTGTCTGGGTCTTGAAACTCGCGAGTGGTGTGTAGTTGAGCTTTCGTCCATGCACCCTCTGGTAGAGATGATCTAAGTTTTGGTCGTTTGCGTCGTTTTTGCTTCATGTGCGCCCATCAAGGTTGCCGCGAAGATCCAGCCCTCTGCACACCACGGCGCCCGGCATGAGTTGCAGGCCGAAGCGCTGATGCACGCGCGGGCCTGGTATTGGCTCGACAATGTGCTGAGACCCCTCGGCTTTCTGGCCGCTCACAGCGCGACAAAATCTCCAGCGATGTTGGTGTTGGAGATTGCCGTGTGAGTACGAGCAGCTAAGGGTAATTTGTAAGCGAAACAAACATGCCTCCCTCATTATCCTTGGCGCCCTTGTTTCTCGCTCCCTCCTATTGGTCGTAGCTCAGTCTAGATCCGGCGTCACACGGCAGGGGCTTCTCCTGCTCCTCCTTTCCCACTAGGGGACATGCTTTGTCTCTTTTTTTTGGAAGAATACTTCAGCCCTTTCTTCCCTCGTGGATTCGCATCGAATCGATATATATTATGCGTTCTGTCGAGTGCTGTACACTTCGGATAATGGTACATAGGATACCATGCAAATACTGCTGAGTTCAAGTCAGGCTTAGGCGAGTTATCGAGCTCTGCAAACGTAGAGGCTCAGGGAAATACGTGCTACAGAGCCCGTTTATACTCGTAATGCTTCCGGTTGGAAACCCCGTATAGGCGTCCCACAATAACTCTAGTGTATGTAAGTCGCGCACTCCGCCCCTTTTCTTTGCGTTGTGTGTGAATATTTGATTCTGGGTTTGAGGTCTTTATATGCGTGTCCCCAACACAACGAGTTAAAGTGATCAGTGTGCAGCCCTTCTGCACAAGCATACTTAATTCGACGCGACTCGACGAGGGAAGAAAGGGATGAAGTCTTCTCGCGGTAAAAAACAAGGCACATGCCGGACGAGGGGGGAAAGGGCTGAAGGCCTCTCGCAAAACAACGACAAGGCCACGGGCCATAGTGGGGAAGGGGGAGAAGCGCCCGTTGCGTGACCCCGGATCTGACTGAGTCATGAGTAGAGGTGAGAATGGAGATGGGCGCAAAAATAAAATGGAATGGAGAATAAACGACAAAAACAAAACTCACAATAGAGACAGAAGCCTCTCGGAATGCGTCGCATTCCAAGACGATTTATATACGTAGCAGCTTATCTTTTTCGTCATCCAGCACAATAGACAGCTTTATCGCAAGTCCATGGAGGGTAACTCTCTTCCTACACCACCTGTACCATCGGTCCGCTTGCACCGCCCCGACTCTTTCTTGTGCGCGCAGACCTTTTGTGTCGTTCGTGGAGCAAGCAGGCCCCCTGCGGTATCGCCGACTTGATCGGGCCAAGGCCCTTACGCGCATCATCTTCCAGGTAACAGTCCAGGAGCAACAACAGCAGTATTCCTCACGCGACCCGCCCAACACCTCACGGCGTCCCCCCCGCGCTTGCCGTAAGCAATGTCTGACCGATCGGTGAAAAGCCGACGTGCTCTGTCCCCGCTGCCTGATCGGTGAAAGCCGGCGTGCTCCGTCCCGACGTCGTAGGGACGTTGTAGGGATGCGAGGGTTTAGGTATCTATATACCTGGTAAATAACGACATTGAATAATTAGTTACTTGAGCCATGCATAGTGCGGATTAGTTCATGTTGCCTAAGGAGAACGACGTGGCCAAACAGCACGAGAAGCCCGTAGCCCCCTCCGCCCCCGGATGTCATCGTCACTGGAACGATAAAAACACAACGACCAGATCTTCTTCTGGCTGCCTTTATCAGTACAGCAACAGTAGCAGCAGCAGCAGCCCCCGCGCAAATAATTGATCCAACATCCAGTATAAATGTACAAGGTCCCCTTCGGGGTGTAGGTGATATTAAATCCCGGGGGCGTCGCAAGGCGAAAAAGGAGTTACAGTTCACACGCATACTAGCTAGTTCTTGGCGAAAACGCATGGGTTAGCGTTGCTCGAAGGAAAAAGCAATAATAATAGTCAGCAGGAACTGATTACTACTCTTTCTGTGGTGAATACTAGGCTACTACATGCACGCGGCACCATGGGTTGACTACTATACTGTTACTTTACACCACTACCACTTCTACGCAGTTGTACAGTTGTACTACAGGTAGAAGGAGCATGCACTCTACCTGGCACAAAATACTAATTGGTACACGTTACTACTATTAATAACTATACTACAAAGTACTATACTGCCAGAGCATGACCAATCGCATACAATACAGACAACGTCACGGTGAACAGAGAGGTCAAATAACCACGCGGTACCATGGGCTGGGGCATGAATACTATACTGCTATACTATATACCAACCAGTGTTACGTAGATGCGCGTCCCCGGTGGCTTGCTAGGTGGTCCGCGAGCCTATCAAGATCAATTTCGTGAGTTCGAGTCTCACCGAGTGCATGCTCATGGGGACTTTTTCTTGCATAAAATTGATTAGCGGAAAGCGCGAGAGCGTGAGTCAGCTGTACATTCGATGAAAATCGACGAGCAGTGGGAATGCTGAACCCTATGCGCGATAAAAACTAAAGGCACGTACCGGGGGGGAGAAGGGACGACACCTGTGACCACGGCTTGTCCAGAAGATCGTCGAGGGTACCTCCTACGAGTGGGCTGGAAAGTAAAAGTGATGAAAAAAAAAAAAAAAAAAAAAAAAGATGCAGCACAGGTAGAGGCAGCATGCATAAATACTACCTGGTACACTACTATTAATACCTACTACGAGTAGTACTACTGCTACTATAGTACAACTGCTACTATAGTACAAACTTTCATCCAACGGCAACGTAGCATGCATGTGGTACCATGGGTTGGGGGCGTGACCACTATATATACTGTTTCTCCTAATACCAGGTATACACTACCACTACTATACGCAGATAGATGTACTGTATTTAAAGTGTGTGTGTGTTCTTCACATTAAACCGTTCTTCTACTCGTCGACATCCAGCAAGCCCAGTGTCCGTGCTGATTCTTCACCCTAGAAAGATACGAGCTCTGTGGTCAGACTACAAGAAGGTAGAAGAAGGATGCACGCTACACAATACCAGGTACTATACTACTACTAATTTAATAGTAATACGACTATTAATACTATTAATATTAAGTTCTCGCAAATGTACAGGCCATATATTATATACGGTTGAGGGCATCTACTCCTGTTGGCCGGGTGGAAGCAGCATGCAGACAGCAACAACAGCAAAATAGGGCACCGCAACGAGCACGACTACATCTATACTAATTATAGTACTTGTACTACTACTGCTATTTATTATTGGAGAGACTTTTTTAATAGAAGCGGCTGCACTCGGTACCATGGGCTACTATTGATACTAGTATTAATACTACAACTACAACTATTAAATACCACAGACCATACAAACTACAGCAGTATACATCAGAATTCTGTATATATTTGTCAAAAAAAGCGTCAATGATACAGAAAGGCCAAATAACCAACATCACCAATGATATTAGTTGGAAGCAGGTTGGGGTTATTTGTGATGCGGGGACGGCTCTAGGGTAGTGGTAAGGGTAGTGGCAAGGGACGCAGGTTGTTCTGGCAGCTGGAAAGCAGTGCTTCGCTTCTTCTGATTTAGATCTTCTTGTTGATGGCGAGAGCTGAGGAGGTGCTCTGGTAGAGAAGTGAGAGGTAGGGGGGCGGGACTCGACGCCCAGATATACTCGTCCCACCCCACGCCACAAACTCTCCTAAATTCCTCTTATCTGATGTACTCCAACAGAACTTTCCTAATGGCTACCGATCGTTCTTCTGCTAATATAAGAACTTCTCACTTCGTAGTCCTATCTGCATCACGGAACATTCCTAAAATAACGATACTCTCGACTAACGGAATATCCGCCGGGTTAATCCATTCTTTGGATTATTCTCGTATTCGTGGAACTACAAAACTGCAACGTATTATCTATATCTATAGCCCATGAATACTCTACTCATATCACATTAGCCCACCCTGAATAGTCGTATATGCAGACCACAAGATGGTCGGAGGGTGATGACAAAGTTCATCCCGAACGGCCAGAAAAAGGTGGTCGAAGATGCGGCTATTCGAAACAAAAGAAATGAGGCTATAGATCCCCCCACACCTCGTAATAAAACCCAAACACTACGAAGAGGGGGTGTTCGCTGCGAACAACGACGGAAAGGGAGACTAAAGGAGAGAGACACAGAACTCGTAGCAGAGGCGAAGGGAAAAATCACCCAAAATGAAAACAAAGAAAGACGAACGCAAAATGAGGCAGAAACCGAAAGCGAAGGCCGACGACGCCAGATGTGATGCGGGGACGGCTCTAGGGTAGTGGTAAGGGTAGTGGCAAGGGACGCAGGTTGTTCTGGCAGCTGGAAAGCAGTGCTTCGCTTCTTCTGATTTAGATCTTCTTGTTGATGGCGAGAGCTGAGGAGGTGCTCTGGTAGAGAAGTGAGAGGTAGGGGGGCGGGACTCGACGCCCAGATATACTCGTCCCACCCCACGCCACAAACTCTCCTAAATTCCTCTTATCTGATGTACTCCAACAGAACTTTCCTAATGGCTACCGATCGTTCTTCTGCTAATATAAGAACTTCTCACTTCGTAGTCCTATCTGCATCACGGAACATTCCTAAAATAACGATACTCTCGACTAACGGAATATCCGCCGGGTTAATCCATTCTTTGGATTATTCTCGTATTCGTGGAACTACAAAACTGCAACGTATTATCTATATCTATAGCCCATGAATACTCTACTCATATCACATATTCATTTATTCATGTACGGGTATTTTTTTTTTAATATATATATATTTTTTATTCATCACTTTTTTTACTTTCCAGCCCACTCGTACGAGGTTTTACCCTCTCGACGATCTTCTGTTGCTGGGGCACGATGAAAAGTTATCCGCATCTACTTTGGCATGAACAAAAAAAAAGTGCCTGTCAAATAAGTACTCACGGCAGCAGCAGCTGAATCGTGGCAACAGCAGCAGTAAAAGTAGATCTCTAACATCGTATTAACATCAAAATAGGCAGCAACCGGTGTGCGTACGATTGAGGGCATCATTAAAAAAATATGTGCACTTGTCATGAAATGTTTCTCTCTATACGTTTAAATTAATGGTTACTGTCAAAAGCTTTATAATATACTCAGGACTCATGGTAACAGCAGCAGCAGACTCACGGCAACAACACTACTACTGCTGCTACTACTACTGTAATAATACTACTACATCTCCACTATTCTACTACCACTACTTCGTATTAATACTACTGCTACTACTGCTGTATGTACTATTACGGGGGTCCATAGTTAACAGGACCTATGATGTACATAAAAACCTATATATTTGCCTATTTTTACTAACAAATTTTGGTCCCGTTAACTATGGACCCCCGTAATATTAATACTATTCGATGCTACCTACTATTAATACCACGTAGTACTACTATTAATACTTTTTTCTTTTTTTTTTTTTTTTTTTTCCATCACTTTTACTTTCCAGCCCACTCGTAGGAGGTTTTACCCTAGGCTCGACGATCTTCTGGACAAAAGCCGTGGTCACAGGTAGGTGTCGTCCCTTCTCCCCCCCGGTACGTGCCTTTATTTTTTTGTCGCGCATAGGGTTCAGCATTCCCACTGCTCGTCGATTTTCATCGAATGTAGCCAACTCACGCTTTCGCGCTTTCCGCTTATTATCATATTTTTATGCAAGAAATAGTCCCTCTGAGCATGCACTCGGTGAGACTTGAACCCACGAAATTGATCTTGACAGGCACGTGGACCACCTACTACTAAGTCACTGGGGACGCGCCGGAATACTATATGTTATTTCTACTTTCAATTGTACTACTACCACTACTACTAATATATCATATACGGCAGTGACGGGCGGCAGAATGAGCCTGGCTCTGTGGCTCTTGCCCGCCGGTGCGAATACCTGCTGCTGAGAGCATGCGACTGGACAACTCGCTCGGTATGATACTTGCATGTACAGCAGCAGTGGTAGATATCTGCTGCTGCCAATTTCCCCCAGCCAGGTAGACGAACCGAAGGAGGCAGTTTCGTGGTCACGTACGTGCTCGGTATGACGTGTGTGGTCACGTACGTGCTCTCGGTGTAAAAGGTGTGTAGCGTATGGCGTACGTCAAAGCAAAGGGCTATAGGCGAAACATATTTATATGACTCTCGACGCTCGACAGACGTGTTCAGCTGTACCTGCTGTTGCTACTGCTTTGGATGCTAAAAAAAACAAACAGGAAAAAGGCGGGGGGGATTTCAAAGTTATTGGGATTAGAATTTTTCAGACCAACAATCATGAGAAATTTTTGAACGGGTCTCAGAACTGGCTTTTTTTTGCCGAAAACCGGCGATTTACTCAACGGGACTGTCACAAACACCGGTAGAGTCCTCAGGATGCTCCCCTTAGTTTTCCGAGAGCTTTCTCGAGCACTAATTCCGTTTCTCCAGAGTCGTCGTAGGACTGTTCGTCCATATTTATTTCCAGTTCTGAGGACATCGCGATTTTTCATCAAAAATCCTCGAAGATCCACTATTATTTCTGGCCCCAGTTCTGACCAACAGCCTTATTTCTGACCCTCCAGAGAAAAAGGATTGACGGCTCCAAAATTCAAATTAGGACTCTGGAGAAACGGGAAATTTTTCCTGAAAGCTCGCAAAAAACTACGCACGGGGAGCATTTCGAGGAGTCTAATGGTGTTTCCGGCTTTCCCGCCGAGTAAACGCGTATATTCGGCCTAAAACCCCAGTGTTGAGAGCTCAGAAATAATTTCCCTTAATAGTTGGTCTCAGGAGAAAGTCTCAACGATGAGATCGAGAATTTCGTCGAAACTCGTATCATTTTTGAAAGCTGTAACATGTTGTGATACTTCGATATGATATCAGGTCGTACATGTAGCCGGCGTCCCCGGTGGCTTGGTAGGTGGTCCGCGTGCCTGTCAAGATCAATTTCGTGGGTTCAAGTCCCACCGAGTGCACATGCTCATAGGGACTTTTTCTTGCATAAAAAATTGATAAGCGGAAAGCGCGAAAGCGTGAGTTGGCTACATTCGATGAAAATTGACGAGCAGTGGGCATGCTGAACCCTATGCGCGACAAAAATAAAAGGCACGTACCGGGGGGGAGAAGGGACGACACCTGTGACCACGGCTTGTCCAGAAGATCGTCGAGGGTAAAACCTCCTGGAAAGTAAAAGTGATGAATAAAAAAATAAAAAAATAAAACATGTGATTATCGATGTCGCTCTTGCAAATATAAGAACAGGAGTATTTATTTATTTTTCGAATTCGGGGGAGACCTAATGGATCAGATCAGCAGCAGCAACAGCAATCCAAAAATGGAAGCTGGTTGGTGCTGGTGCTTGCTGGTGCTGGTGCTGGTGCTGACGCTGTTTATTTTTGTTGCTCACGCTGCCCCTAGCTGCGTCTAGCGCCAGCTATGAATAGCTGCTATTGCTGCTTGTAGTCGTGGAATGGCTGTGGTGACTTCGCGGTCAACTGTGCCGCCGAAACGTTGCTGGGCTGCCGTTGCTACTCGCACGCTGTTTTTTTTTTTTTTTCCGTTCACAGCGTTCGTCATTCTTTTTTTGTTTGCCGCGTTGCCTCACACCCCCCACTTCCCTTCTTATTTTCGGAGGCGTCGCCTGCAGGATATGATTTACCTCACTCGCAGAACACACCGAAATCAGGAAGGGAAGGAAATTCACTTTTTTTAGCGGAAGCAAAGCTTTTTTTTTTACCTCTATCTGAAACACTATATTATTACAAGGATTTCCTTCGGAGTGGGTATTCCGTCGTTTCGTGTACATATATATAACTGCAATTAATTGGCGACATAGCCCAAAGCCAACCAAACTAAATGTATTTGTGTAAGAAACGGTGAAGGATGCAATAATCGCGTTTATTTATGAATGTAATGTGAAACGTAAGATCGGGTGACGCAAGAGTAAGAATGACATTCGTCTAATAATAAGAATAACATATTTCACCAGTGTGGGGAGAGAGTGGAGTAGTGCTTGGCATGTGGATGATATACAACATACAGGCTGTTGTTTAAAGGAAGGTTTGGGACAGGAGAGAAAGCAGCAGTGCCGGCAACGACAACGGTTATGGAAATGTTGTATAGTTGCTGGGCGGCCGCGATTTCGATGTAGCCAGCATAGGAGTTTGGATGAGACATGATATGTAAATAGTCTTCCAGGATGCTGTAGTAACGAGGCGGGAGGCCCAGAATGTGGATATGTTCGCTGTTGAACCCGTTGGATATGTGTAGGAAGAAATAATCGTGATTTTGGGAAATGTGGGAAACAATTTGTTTCCTTTCGTTCGTCCTGGATGGCGACAATCTGCTTGGCGTACTGCTTCGGAATTCCGCGAAGCCCTGGAGCAGGCGAAATGGACGGGAGTCTTTTTGCGCTTGATGATGATGTCTCCGTCTTTGATGGTGGAGTCCGTCAGGCGGCAGTTGTAGCACTTGCCACGGACCTGGTCGAAGTAAACATATAGGGTGCGCGGGGCGGGAGTGGCGTGCAGGGAATGGCGGGGGAGGGGGAATGGGGGGGGGGGGGGGGCAGAGTTCATTATTTGTACTACTCTACAGCGGCACAACAGCAGTACGTAATCGCTTGCTATACGACGGCAGCAGCAGCAGCAGAAGCAGCAAATACGTAATTTCATTGACGATACAGAAATATGTACACACACAAGTGTAGTACAGTACACACACAAATCACGTCCAGCATGATGTACGGCAACAACGCAGCAGCATCACAAAAAAAAAAATCATTGACGATACAGAAATATGTACACACGCACAAGTTTAAGTGTAAATAGACACACAAATCATGTCCAGCATGATGTACGGCAACAACGCAGCAGCGCCACAAAACGACCAGGAAACACAATTATCCGAGTACATACAAACATTCAGCAGCAATAAAAGCAGAGCAGCAGCAGCAGCAGCAGCAGGAGCAGCAACGGATCGCCACAGCGTTGGCAGCAGCAGCATAGCAACGATACGAAAAAAAGGGAGAAAAAAGTATGTACCCCGAGGCCGTCCGAAAAGTATTCTTGGTACCTCACTATAGACCCACCTCCGCATGCTGTACGGCAACAACGCAGCAGCAGCATAGCAACACTACGAAATACGAGAAAAAGTAATACGTACGCAAAATGCAGGAGCAAAACGACCAAAATATTTTTTTACGTATAAAAAAAAAACATTTGGGTACAAAAATGGCCAATAAAAACAATAATCCGCGTTGGCAGCAGCAGCATAGCAACGATATGAAAATAAGGAAGAAAAAAAGTATGTACCCTGGTATGCCGCAATCGCAAAACCTACGGAATTTCATTGACGATACCGAAATATGTACACACACAAGTGCAGCATGATGTACGGCAACAACGCAGCAGCACCACAGCAGCAGCATAGCAACGATATATATGAAAATAACCAAGCCAAAAACGAGAAATTGCAGTACGTACGGAAAATGCAGGAGCAAAACGACAAAAATATTTTTTCACGATTCAAAAGGAACCACTTGGGTACAAAAACGACCAAGAAAAACAGTAATCCGAGTACATACGAACATTCAGTGGATATTGGGGCAGCATTTGCAGCAGCAGCAGCAGAAGCAGCTACAGCATTAGCAGCAGCAGAAGCTGCAACGAATCGCCGCAGCGTTGGCAGCAGCAGCAGCAGCAGCAGCAGCAGCAGCAGCAGCATAGCAACGATATGAAAATAAGGAAGAAAAAAAGCATATACCCTGCTATGCCCCCATCGCAAAGCCTACGGAATTGACGATCCGAAAATATGTACGCTTCCAGCATGATGCACGGCAACAACGCAGCAGCACTACATACAGCAGAAGCAAGTGCACAGGAGGAGCAGGTGCACAGCACGGCAACAACGCAGCAGCACTACAGCAGCAGCGAGTGCACAGGAGAAGCAGGTGCACAGCAGCAGCAGCACTCATGGCGTGGCGCTGACAGCAGCAGCAGCAGCGGGCGGCAGCCGAAAACGAGCAAAATGAGTACGTGGGGCAGGGTTCTACACTATGTGACCTTGTCATGGGCATGTCGTGGCATTGCCATGGTACCGCCCATGGCATACCATGGCATCACCACGGCATCCCATGGTGTGGCATAAGATTCCATGGCACGCCGTGGAGGTTGCCATGACATGCCATGGGTAGTACCATGGCAACCCCCGCGGCTACCGCCACGGCACTCCATGGCAACCCCACGGCATATCATGGCAACCCCCACGGCACCCCAATGTCCACGGCACCTAGGTTGGGGTTGGGGTTAGGGTTAGGGTTAGGGTTAGGGTTAGGGTCCCATGGTATGCCGTGGAGGTCCGTGGAAGGTTCCGTGGTATGCCGTGGAAGATGCCGTGGAAGGTTTCGCCGCAGGTGGTGCCACGGCATGCCCCGGCATGTTGCGAAAAATGACAATAATGTACGTACCTCGCGTTCGCGTGCACTGTGTGTAAGAGGAGCCGACGGAACGTACGAAGGGGAAAGACCGAGCATGGATGAGTCAAAAAAAAAAAACGCTTTGACGTAGGTTTGAAGCAAAAAGGCAATTGAAAACCCCAAAACAACGTACTGGCAACATACAGCATGCGCAATAGACATAAGACACTCACCACTGTCAGCAGTCTCGAGGGAGTACGAGACAGTCCCTTCCTTGATCGGGCGAGCACAGAACTCGCAGTCGGTTGCCCTGTCAGGATGATCCCGCCACCACGCACGTGAGATCCTTGCAGGTGGCGAAGACCACGTTTTTGCCACCAGGCGCGGAGTTCTTGACCAAGTGCTGGTCCGTGTACTGGTCGCAAACAACAGCCGGCACCAGGTCGGTCTTTGTCGTTGCCGCTCTCTTGCCAGAGGGCGAGGACCACGCGCCTCTCGACGAGGGGGAGGTGAGCTTAGGGGGCGTGGAGAAGGGAGAGGTGGGGGTTGCAGCACCAGCAGGTTCGCCACCGACAGCAGCAGCTTGGCCGCCGACAGCTGCACCTATCTATGCCGTTTGTCGAAGGCGAGACGCCTCTTTTAGGCGCCGTGCGAAGAGCTGTCTATTGGTTGGCAGTTTGCAGAAGAAGAAAGAAGAAAGGTTGTTTGGCTGTTTGGCGAAGAAGAAAGAAGAAAGGTTGTTTGGCTGTTCGGCTGTTTCAAAGAAGAAGGGCTGTTTGCGAACAGCTGTCTATCAGTCGGTCTGTCTGCCAAGAGCTAGCAAGTGACAACGACCCCAAAAATCGTAATTATAGTTGTATTTATACCTGGTACCTGGTATGTACCTGGTATGTATTTATTTAATTTCCGAATTCGGGGAGACCAAATATCAAAGAAAATTCTTCGTTTTTGGAAGTGCACACAGCTCGTCGTATCGGCAGTGGGGCAGTGTGGGCTGTACGCGGTGCCGCACCGAGACAGGGGGCAGTACGGCCAGACGAGAGGCAGTATGGGCCTGGCTCTGTGGCTCTTGCCCCGTTGCGATTACCTGCTGCTGAGAGCGTGTGACTGGACAACTATTTATCTAGGTATGACACCAACAACACCTAGATACCTGGTGGCAATGTCTCGCAGGTAGGTATAGACGGACGGAAGGAGTCAGATTTGTGGTCACGAACGTGCTCGGTGTTTGGTGTACACACCCCCGTCAAAGGGCTTGGTGCAACAGACACGACGGCCGACAGATGTGTACTGCTGTTGCTGCCTTATGTCTGCTGCTGCTGCTGCTACTCCTAATTTTTGCTGAGGTTGAAAACATATGTACAGCAAAGGGGGCTCAAAACAGTGTTCGAGGGTGGCGGGCTATTGACTTATGAAAAAAAAAAAAGTGGGGTTCTCCAAGTCGTCCACTCGGATCGGCGAAGCGGAAAGCAATCCCTTATGTTTTTGAGCCAGCTCAGCGACGTTCAATGCCCCGAGCAGGCCGTGCTCGCCCGGGATCCGGACATGCGTCGTAAAGTACCCACGGCCCCGTTGCTTGCCCCGAAGCCGAAAGTGCGAGAAAGAACCCTCGGCCGCCGGAGAGCAGCATGCCAAAAAAAACAAAAGCGCATCTTATACATACACATCTACACCAGCATGCATGGGCGCACGGCCGGCACAAGTGGTAGCAGTCGCAAACAGAAACCACAGCGAATCAAACAAAACAAAATATTTACCGATTCGAGGTCAGCACATATATTGAGGGTGAAGAGGGACCAAGAGCGGAATAGCCGTGGAGCTATATATAGAGGCCAAAGGCCCGTGCCACGACAAGACGGCTGTGTCGTCGATCAATCGTGAAGCCCCTTCGCTCGAGAAGCTCTGAACATCACCCAGCAGCGGAGTTTGATTTGTTTTTTTATGCGACCAGCCCGAAACACAAATTTGATATAATTGCGACCTACCATGCATGGTACCTGGTATGTACGGTATTATTTCACGAATCATATTCTAAGACATAACTGCTTGATTGCAGTGCGGGCCGGCCAACAAAGAAGCACACAAGCCTTTTCATTTCCTTGTGACATCATCCTTGCTCAAACATTGAGCACAACAAACAGTCTATATTATGCTGTACCAGGTAGGGTTCACAGTGATGTAGCGCTCGCCGCTGGGCACATTTGTTTAATCCAATTAACGTTTTAGCGTCCCCTTAGCCTTCCGTTTTTAATACCGTACCGTGCCTCTCCGGACGTCCAGACGTAAATTTAAGCACCAATTGGTTTTCAATATTTGTGGCGAAGCGTTCGTCATGTCTCCTCCCGGAGTGGTAAGTATTTCTTAAATAGCGTCCACCAAAAAAGCGACACTAACATGTTCTTATTGTTGGTGGGAACTGGAACCATAGTAGTCAAAACCCCGTCATATATATCCTCGAAAACCTGTACCAGGTATATTTCAATATTTTTGCTGCAGGCGCTGTCAGCGAACCCGACATTTGTTTTTGGTTTGGGGAAAATCGTGTTTCGCGATGAAAATAACTCCAATTGACCCATGGTTTTTTTTATCAGATGCCCTATCACATGAGGCATCTTTATTCTGAAATAATATGTATAGTAAAAAATATTATCTGTTGAATTAAGGCCAGAAATGCTAGTTTTCCTATAGGAAAAAAATCGCGAAATTCCTACAGGAAAAGTCATCAAATGCGAAATTCATTGAATATAAGCAAGCACGGTATCATACGTAGAATCCATTCACGAGGCGCTCACAGATTTTGTAAAGACTACTCAAGGCGTCTTGGTATTAGCAAAAGAAACAAGGAGCTTTTTCTTAGTGCAAAACAGTTAATATTGACGGAGTAGCGACGTTTTGAAAATCTGGGATAACTGGGTTTATCGCTGGGTAATAGTGTGGACTGCCCAAATATTTCATGACGTTACTATTAAGACTGCGTCAATATTCGGTTCTTTTGAAAAAAATACATACCTGGTATATGTTGTTTCTATTGCTCAAACCATTATAAACATACTTTTCTTTGTTCAAATTACAGCGACCAACTTAACCGCTGCTGCTGCTGCAGCACTGCTGCTGTGTACGCGCGAGTATGTGTGATAGTCAGCGACCAAATTATATCCAGCAGCAAAAATAGATAGATCGACGCGACTTGCACTTCACTCCCATGTACACTGTCATCCTCTTGAACAGAGCAGGCATATACCGGTATAATATTAGGTCGACGTCTTGTGTCTCACGCATTTCTGTGCGGGCAGACCAATGCTGCTGGTTGTACTAATATTTTTAGGTTGACCGTGGTACGCGTAGTGTTGCACACGAACAGCAGCACCAGGAGCAAGAAAACACTCGCAGGTATATTTTGTTCAGCCTACAGCAGCAGCAGTGTAGTACAATAGTATAAACTGTGTAATGGGCTAGGTTCCCAACAGAACCAACATGACAACTTATGTACGGAAATCCCCCAACGACGTGTCCTCGAGGTCGAGGATGTCTCACGTCTTAGGGACTCTCGTCGTCGGTAACCCGCCGACCAAAGGTACCGTAGTCCTGGCGTCAAGCCAGCTCATAGAGGCACCCGGGGGTACCAAGAGGTGCCCTTGTCCTGTCCCGATGATCCTCGATGTAGTTATACAATATCGAGAAGATCCTATACGAGAAGTGTTCCCTACCGCCAGCGCGGAGAGCACTATTACGGGGGTCCATAGTTAACAGGACTTGTGGTGTAGATAAAAACCTGTATATTTGCCTATTTTTACTAACAAAATTTGGTCCCGTTAACTATGGACCCCAGTAATACCAGTATTTGTCTCTTTGTCTGTCCATACGCTGAAAGGGAGTCGTGTTCCCATGTAAACCCAGGTCCACTGCGTCAGCGGACCATTGTCGGGGTTGTGAGCTGTGCTCACCCCCCTCTTTCTGGTCACTCTTGTCCTACCTCCTGTTGTCCAAGCCCGACACGAAGCTTGCCCATACTGCGGGTGCTCTCACGTGTGGATTCCGACGCTTACCGTCCCGGAGTCGTGGTGTTCGTAACACCCGTGCAGCAAATAGGAACCAAGCCAATATCAACTGTTCTATTTATATATGCTATACGTATACGTGCGTGGTACCTGGTGAGAAATTATGGCTCTTTCTGATCACGTGTGTATCGGGGTCACTTTTTTCATTATTCATTGTCAACCCTTAGCAACTAAAAAAAACATTTATTACGTACCAGGTACCAGGTAGCACCTGGTGTGTGTGTAGCACTTTTTTATCACTATACGCGTCTGAATATTTTTA
This sequence comes from Macrocystis pyrifera, assembly GCA_031763025.1. Lineage (NCBI taxonomy): Eukaryota > Phaeophyceae > Laminariales > Laminariaceae > Macrocystis > Macrocystis pyrifera. The sequence goes on from JASSKH010000014.1 coordinate 4,192,419, forward strand.
CTTAGTTAAGTGTTCACCGGGATGCATAGTCCCCTTTTTTTTCTTCTTGTATCTTTCCCCTTGCACGTCCCTTTTGGCTCATGCTCGGGGTAAGTATGTATGTGTCTGAGCTTTGGCTTCCCATTTTATTCATTTATTTGGGATTCTTCTCCTTTTCTTTTTCTTTTTCTTGTTCTTTTTAGGTTTGGTTTCTTCGTTGCTTCTCTTTCTTTATGGTGTATTTTGGTTGCTGGCGTATGTATGTATGTTGTGTCGGCCGCACCTAGTGCGAAGGCATGGTATTGCGTAGGCTATTAATGCATTACGGTGTGTTATCTCTGTGTCGTAGTATGTGACCACAGAGCTCGTATCTTTCTAGGGTGAAGAATCAGCACGGACACTGGGCTTGCTGGATGTCGACGAGTAGAAGAACGGTTTAATGTGAAGAACACACACACACAACGTAAAGTTTGGATATTTTCACTCTTGTTCTCAATTGCACACAAGGATCAATTTCACCAAAAGGTTGTTTATAGCGCCGCGAGGATTTATCCCACGTACCATGCTTCAAATCGTATTTGATCACTTTTCCCATAGGAATTTTGCGTTTGGAAAAACGCAAAATTCTGGCCTTAATTCATCAGATAATATTAGTTTTTTTGTACTATTTGAGAATAAACGATGCTTCATGTGATGGAACACCTACAAAAAAAGAGACAGTTCAATTGGAGCTGTGGTCGTCGAGAAACACGATTTTCTACAAACCAAAAAATGTTGTCAGGTTCGTTGACAGGGACTGTAAGCATATTTAGTCCTGATTGCCATGTTCTCCCGGAATGGGGATTTTTTTCCTATTTAGAGCCCAACTATATATAGCAGTACAAGGTTCCATTTTATTAGTATTCGTGGGTTGAGTCGGTTGACGACCCCCCCCCCCTCCCCCCAGTCACACAGTCAGGAACATGTTGGGCGGAAACAGAAGAAAGGATCGTTCATACGAAAACATGAACACCAAGCGCTATTATATACTTTCTCCCTGAGTGGCATAAGGCATGTGCCCTGTATCCCGTACCACGCGCGTCGATCCCGTCATATTCGATGATGTTGCGCATGATTGATACGGGACCACCGATCTTGTGGTGGTATTTTGTGTGCATATGTTTCGTTTTGATTGTAAGATAGCCCAAAAAATAATGGCGCTATAAATACTGCCATACGACGGAAGACAGTAGTAGCATTGACGAAAGCGCTACGTACGGGGCCAATGAACTGGACCCAAGTAAGTTCGGGGCTAGGTTTGGTCCACGGTAAGCATTTTCACTTCAATAATATATATATTGAACACCCAGCTTATACCACGCCAAAGCTTCGTCCATACAGGAGGAGCTGCGACATGCCCGCAGATTTCGAAAGCAATTGCACACACTCTCTCAGGTGAATATCCAAGCTTTTTTTCTCGACAACGAGGACGAGAGCCCAGACCGCCACAAGCCATGAAGTTCTCTATGGAAATGTATCACCCCCGAGACATCTTGCAACAGCTGGCATGTTCCGTCATTGTGTGGAGAAGATCGACTCGGAAAATATCAACCCACGTCCATCCTAGGATAGGGATTGGGGTAGCTACGTCTGGCGTGCTTTTTTTTCAGTAAATTTTTTTACACATTCGTACGCCAGCTGTGAGTTCGACTGATCGAATACCTGGTAATTCATGCCCAACGTCGATGAATTACGGGGGCCCTATTAAAGATAGCTACGTTGTTACGCAACAGCAGCGTTGGCAGTAGTCATTTTTGAGTTATAGATCGAGATGCGACACACGTGCACAACGCACACTCGCCCACTCTCCTCCTTCTCTCCCCACCTGTCTCCTCTGCGAGACCGCAATAATCAACGACAAGGCCTTGGAGTGCCATCTCTTTCATCATCAGCTCTTTCGAGCTCGAAGCTCATGCTTTACCAGTCGGTTAACATCGATTGAAGTGCTTGCCTCTGCCACATGCAAGGATAATTATCAATAGCCCCTTCACCCGAAACCGTCGGAAGGCCCATCTTGTTTTGCAATATTATATAAATTGTATGCCCAAGCCGACATGGCAATATCTGTCGGAGTGCACTTGCTTTTTTCTCGAGATCAGCATGTGTCCTGCGGTCGGGTGTGGCGAGCGCTACGGTACATCTATATAGGGGGTTAACCCCTTTCTCTGCCAAGCTTGTTTCGGATGACGGGTTCCTCCGCTGAGCAACTACAGCAGTAGTATCCAATCGTTATCGTTTGAATAACATTCGCGCGCAATGCATACCACGTTAGGTACAGAGGCGGTGCCTTCTTTTTCTGGGCTCCTCCTCCGCAGGAGAGGAGTGCAAAATCTCGCACCCGAAGCCCAACTGACTTCGAAGAAGGTCGTTGTTTCCGCAATCCACTCAAGATTGCAATGCGATGTCTACGTACGAGTCCTCAATCAAAGATAAGGGTAAATGCATACTGCTACCATAATAACCGGTATGTGGTTGCTGAAATGTCGAGATCAACCGCGGCTAGAAGATGTACAACAAAGTGGCATCCCTACCGCCGTCGCATTGCTCTTCTTGTGCTTAAAAAAAGGACCACGGGGTAACCGGCATTTCGTCAGGTTTGCTGTTTCCTTTTCCCCCCCAGCATCACGTTTGGAGGAGAGTTATGGCGCTGCTCTACACCTGAATAGGCGTTTGGGATAGTTTATAGGGCTGCACCTCTTTTTGTACGTCCACAGAAAACAGTTTTCGGTCTGGTATGGAGCTCCTATACTATATTCAAGTGAGAGGCCTCATAAAAAGTAACACTATGACCCGAAATATAGATATCGCTAGAATGTTTTCATTTAATACAAACGGTCCTTACACTTGGGTCAGAGTGGTAGGTGCTTTAGTCTGTAACCCTACAAGGCAAACCCACGTGTCGCAGCATGGGTTGTGGGTGTTATCGTGCACGTGATGTATAGTATACGATAGGTCTATCGATGATGATGCGCTCCTTTCACAGGTGACCCTATTCCTTGTTTTGCTGCGTCTTGCGTTTGAAAAGCTCATGAGGTTCATCGTCAAGGCGTGCACCATACACATCATGCACAAGGACATCGACGTGTGGAATCTGTACGTGGTGAACGCTGGAGATATTGACCTGGCGGAGCTGGCCGTGGGGGGCTTTGGTGCTGCACAGCAAGGAGAGCAGATGGTAGGAGGGTGTTTGATGAATGCCTGTACGTAGCCCCTGGCCCGTTGGCCTTTTGTTTGTCACGCCGTTCACGGAGTCTGGCGGGCGGATACAGGAGACAACGGAGAATAACAGGTACTGCACGAGCGTAGAACGAGCGATAAAATAAGTAGCGCGTCCGTTCGGAGATACATCTTAGCCTTCCAATAGCCTTGCTTCGAGTAAGGTACGAGGTAGGGGCTCCACGCAGGTTGCCGAGCCCCCTCGCTTGCACAGTGTTACCGTAAAAACCGTCAATGCGGAGACATTGAACAAATGATTCAGCAAACCCCACGAGGTGTCGACAACCTCTCTACTCGGTACGCTTACTGGTTTGCTACATTGCTCAATTTTCCCAGACGTATGCTCTCACGCCCACATTGTACAGGGGGGGGGGGGGGGGGGGGGGGGGGGGGGGGGGGGGGGGGGGGGGGGGGGGGGGGGGGGGGGGGGGGGGGGGGGGGGGGGGGGGGGGGGGGGGGGGGGGGTCCCGGGTACCTGGGTAGGGGTACTTCAGTACCTACCCAAGGGCAATGCCCCTCCATGGGTGGTGCCTCACTTTCTTAGATCCTCACTCGAGGACCCTCGACATCTCACCCAAAAAACGTGACTTCGACGAATAGGTTTGTTTACGCAACAGCCCGGCCTGAACGTTTCTCTGCGCTACGTGCGTCGTTGGTCCTAAGATAAATATTTTTGACCAACAGTTTTATACCGGCTGGTCCTTTTGTTCACTTTAAGGAGCTCAACCGGATCAGATACGTTCAGACGAAAATACGCCCAACCCCCATCACCGCCGTGAGACGAAATTTTCCCCGAACGCCCACCGAAACAACCAGGTTTGGTACCGGGGTACCCCACGGTATATACCGCTCTGAGCGGAAGTATGAGGACCATTTAGACACTGCTCATGTGTGAAGACCAGGGACGCGTGCTACGATAGAAGTAGCACATTTTCGTTGAAAAAAATTCTGATTGACGGGGGCTCCTTAACCCACAATCATCGGAATGCCAATACTGTCTAGAAAAATGAGCGTTTTTGTAAACTTGTGGCATGGGATTATTCATCAGAATGCCATGTGATTTTCCACTGAAACCAGTTTTACAGTGAGGTATGGAATTCCTCGAGCGAGTTCGGGGCCTCAGCTAAAACATGGCTCACCTCTGGTACTGCGGCATGCGTCCAAGCGGTCCTTGTGCTTGTCCTATTGAGACTTGAGAAAGGAAAAATGACGAAATAAAGATGACCACTGAGAGGTGATTCAAAGTGGTGCCTCGCGTTACGGTGCGAGAAGTCGTGCGGCACGGGGTCGACACGACCCCACACGAACCTCTGGACCCTCACGCTGCTCCTAGACAGCTGCTTTCACTCAAGTTGTAAATGAGTTTGTCCCTTTCCCTGAGTCCCGAAGGGGTCGGGCAAATCGGATAGATCATTCCTACTTCGTGGCCTAGATATTTCTGAGGTAGATGTTTTCCTGATGACGTGTTCCACGATAGAGGTAGCACATTTCCGCTAAAATCTTTCTGAATGACGGGGCTTTTTTTAACCCAAAATCGTCGGAATGTCAATCTTGTTTCGAAAAATGAAGTTTTTCTATACTTGGGCCATGTGATGATTCATCGGGATGCAATTTGATTCTTGCTGAAGTCAGTTTTCGTGTGAGGTACGGAGATCCTCAAGTGAGGGACCTGAGAAAAAGTAGGGTGAACCTTTATCGTGTAACGCCTCTGAGCTGTGTGATGTATAGGTCGTGTTGCCGAGTGGGGAGCCATTGATTCTGCTTAATCTATGTAGGACATGCATGCGGCCTGGGGGCCTGGATCCGTACTATTCAGATACTGCTGAAACATCTGATAACGGGAGGTCAGGATTAAGATTATCTGTACCATCTAGATCGTGATCTACATGTCCGACGTGTGAAGCGCTCTTTGGTGAGAAGTTCGGAAGAAGTTCGGAAGCAACTAAGCGAACTCTAAACGCACCCCCCCCCCCCCCCCCCCCCCCCCCCTGAACCTGAATATTGTATGTGCATATACCTCCCCTGTCAAATATGTCCCAGAGGAATGGAGGGGCAATGTTACGTTACACCGATACCGCGGCGTCGGATGGCGACGATGCTCAAAAACACGCCTCTCACTCAGTCAACCAGGGGTACCGTTTTGTGTTTTTTTTTTTCGTCGTCACCTCGGCTAGCGGTCGAGTTAGATATTTTGTGCGGGGTGGATGACCTCACGTCCGAAACAAGGGGAACGATCGTACCACGCAGTGTGTATTTAGTGAGTTACATTGTATACCCATTGCTGCCTCCGGAAGTCACCATACGAGAAAACAAATCAATTCATGTAAAAGCTGACATCCATGTGGCAAGTCCGCCTTACAAGCCGTTCTTGTAGGATGCAGCTTACCCCCCGTGCGACACGCCTAGTACCCCACGTTCCGCTTTGGGCTTTGTGCAAGCGATGTCTACTCGGTTCTTTGAAAACCCGACGTGCTCCGTCCCGACATTGTAGGGATGAGACGGTTTATGGTCATACGGCTACGGCCATGCATGACAAACGTACACGCTCCCCCTCCCCCGCCGATTGTATATAAGTATTATATGAATCATCCTACGGTATCGGTTGCACTGTTTACTCAATTTTTTTCTTGTCTGGGTTGAAACCCTCCAATGAGCAACTACGGGTTACAGTGCAGCGTGACATTGTTACTATTGATAGTACCATTGCTTTAGGACAACTGAACCGCGTAGAGATGCTAAGCGGGCTATTGCGAACAAAGTTCTTCGAAGTGAATGTTTCGCGTGAGATATTGAGCTCCTGAGCTCCTCATTGAGCTCCTCATGCGAGGGTCTCTGAAGATCACGGCCACCACCCGTGCCGTGTGGCATTGGTCATAAAAAAAAGTAGGATTGGCGTCGGGTAGCCACGACTCCGTAAACCATTCCTGTACTGCGTGAGCGCTAGACGACCAGACCACCGTTTTTCTGCTTGAAACAACTCCCAGTTAGTGCCCACATTTCCAGGGAGGGAGTCCATCTGAACCGGAGGGTTCTGGCGGGGGGGGGGGGGGGGGGTACTCATTATCATGCAAGGCCGTAGTCGTATGACCATAGACCCTCGCATCTCGACAATGCCGGGACGGAGCATGTGCGGTTTCATCGACCAGGCAGACTGCGCTTGAGGGGGGGGTGGCATATACGAAGGTGGGAGGTTGTTTGTGTTAGGTTGCCCGGGTGTCCTTATATGCAAGGGGGGGTGCCCGTTTACAAAAATAGCCTACCAATCGAGGGAGTGCATTTTTCGCGACAGTTTAGTAATACTTAGTGACCACGGGTTTACCCCGGTCGTTCGCTGACCCAGATGCTGCTTCGAATTACAACGTGCACATATTCCTGCTGCCAGTACTACTGTAGTGACAAGGAAATACCAAGTCTGCGGCATAAGGCATTTTACCATTTCCACTGCCAGCCCGGCGTACGGGTCTAGCCGCGGGCGCCACTGTACCTGGTTCATAATGGTTGATTTTTTGTGAAATACTGTTGGCGCAGAGCAGCGTAGCACAATAAAATCCGTATTCGTTCCACCTGCAGGTGTCACTGAATCAAAATGCTACAAAAGGCTGCAGCCCCTGGCGAAGAAACAGGGCGGCCACATGCGCGAGTGGTCCTGCGCCGCTGGTATATATACCTGGTACATATATATATATATAGTAGGCCCTAACATTGTACCGCTTACCCTATTTTTGGAAAGGGGGTGGTGGCCGAAACAAGCAAACCAAGAAGGGATGAAAAATGAGCACACCGTGTCTTTGTGTAGTACATGGAAGTAACGTGCCGACCGCCCGAATGTTAGAGGTGTCTATCATGCTTCTGGTGGGAGGGCGGATGGTGCTCCGTCTCGCGAGGGAGGCGTGATCACTGGTCAAATGGCGAAGGCAACCAACAAAAACGAGCACTCCTTAAATCCCTTTCCCCCCCCAACCGCACCGTGGGTCGGAAATACGTACCTGTTGGCCTTCAGCTTTGTTGCTGCACCGGAATACTACAAGAAAAAAAAAAAGTGGAACTCAGGCACCCGTGTCGGCACACCCATAAAACCCACCCCCCCCTGTGGTTAAGTACATCGCGAGCTTGGTGTTTAGCAACGTAGCGTTTTGTCCAACGTTTTCCTCGCTCGCCACTGCCAGCACCAACACCGCCTACTAACGAGAGACATCGTTGGTTTGGTGGGACGTAAGTGTACGTAGTGAGAGTGCAGGCTTTACTAGGGTAGATAATCTGTTGTAGTAGTGATGATGGTGGCGGTGGGTGGGGAGGAGAAGGAGGAGGGTGATGATGAGGATGATGAAGATGGTGATGATGAATATGAGGAGGGTGAGGACGAGGGTGATGGGGATGAGAAAGAGGACGAGGACGATGACGACTAGGAGGATAGTGATGGTGGGGATGATGATAGTGGTGGTGTTGTTGATGATGATGGCGATGGTGATGATGCTGATGGTGCTTATGTTGATGATCATGGCGATGAGGATCACGACCATGGCGATGATCACGAGGGTGAGTTTGATGATGCTGATGACGATGCTGGTAAATTGACGGTGATGATGATGGTAATGTTGATGGTGATCATGATGGTGATGATGATGATGATGATGATGGTAATGAGGATGATGAGGATGACAAGGATCATGATTGTGGTGATGATGTTGCTGGGCGGGATGATTGGCATATCGGCGCGTACATACCACCAACGGCATGTCTCCCGATTGTTCGGTTTACATGGTGGTCCTCTTGACAGATCGGCGGTGGGGATGTGTTCTACGGTGCTCATCTCTACAAATGGGACCGCACAAGCCCTCGATTGGTAAGTTGACCTCTCAGCCCACGGAGCACTGCACAATTACGGCAACGTCAATGTTATTCATGGTTGGCACCTTTACTTTCCACCTCCACCTGGGTGTTTCACTCCAGGAACAGGCAGTCTGTTTCTCTCGGCCGCTTTCTTGACAATCCCGTGACCACACACACCCCCATATATTATATACGTGGTACATATATATGTAGGTTGGGTTGACGTCAGTTGGCGAAGACGCTGTAAAACACGCCTCTCACTGCGTGAGCTAGACAACCAAGGTACCGTTTTGTTTCGTGCTTTTTTTTTTGCGGTTACCACGGCTGGCGGTCAAGTTAGATCATTTTTGTGCAGAGAGAGCCTTTGCTCCGCACAAGGGGGATGATCGTATCCTGTACTGTGTATATGGTGAGACACCCACAAGGCAATCACATAGTAAACCCATTGCTGTCTCTGGAAGTGGCCACGCTAGAAATTAAATCAATTCACTGATGCTGTCAACCTTATGCAAGAAAATCCGCCTCTAAAGCGGTTCTTAGTAGGATGTAACTCACCCTTCATGCGACTCGCCCAACACCTCACGGCGCTTCGCGCTTGGTGCCAGCAATGTCTGCCTGGTCGGTGAAAACCCGACGCGCTCCGTCCCGGCATTGTAGGGATGCTAAGGTCTATGGTCATACGACTGCGGCCATGCATGATAAGGAGTACCCTCCCCCTCCACCTGTCACATGCATTGTGGACGTGTTTGTGAAGAAAAGGTGCCACTTGGGGGGAATATACTAAATGCGTATCTCAAATGACTTGGAAACATGGCGCAAATTGCTAGCGTTTGACTCGTTATTCTACGATGTATGGGGGTGCACCTGTGTACAGTACTTTTTTCGTGAGCTTTTCGCTTTAGGATCTCTATGTCCCACCAGAAAGTGACGTTGAGAAGATGGAAAAGTGCATCCCCCGGTAGATCGCAACGAATAAGACCCCTCCCGCGGTAGGGGGGTGCCCTTTTTTGCTTTCTGAAGCAAATATTTTCTGGCCCAGTGAGCTCCGCTCAAGTGAGCAACTACCCGTCACACAACAATATGATGATCTTTTCCTGCTGCATGTTCGTTTTTGGACAATCACAGGGGACCATAGTAAATACGACCTACGGTACACACAAAAAAACTACTGCTGCGTGTTTTTTTTTTTGGACAATTACGGGGGGCCATAGTAAATACGACCAACGGTACACAAGAAAAAACTATATTTTTTTCCCATTTTTTACTAGCGATATTTAGTTCTATTTACTATGGTCCCCCATAATAATAATAATAGCGCACCTAAAATCCTGGTCGGGTTGCGCGAATTCTTCGAAGTCGTGTTTCGGGTGATATATTGAGCTCCTCATGTGAGGAGCTAAGAAAAAAAAAGCACCACCCTTAGAGCGACATTGCTTACAGTACGGAGCAGACAGGTGGCGTTCCAACGGTACTGAGAAGTTACCCGGGAGGGAGAGGTTAGCCGACGACTGCCCCCCCTGTCGTAGCACGCATCCTTAAGGTCTTCAACCTTCTTCATTTGTAGTGAAGTTTTCCATCCATTCTACTTCCGTAGGGTGTGCTCGATCAATCAAAAACGCTTCTTCTCGCGGTAAGGTAAACACCACATCTCCCGGATGTTTTGCTTTTGTGTGTGTGTGCTATTTTTGTGTGTGATCCGAACATGTGCCTTCGATGGCCCAGAAAGCGTCCGCAGGAAAGAAGAAAGCAAACCGACACACAACAGATGGGAAACACATGTGTGTACTCCTGCTGGGTGGTGTGTGTGTGTAAAGCTCTGCTGAATCATAGCATGCGCAAGATGTTCAGAACGATGTACAAATGGGCGTACGAATGTAGACTCCTCCCGCGGCAGGGGTTGGAAATTGTTAGACGAACGTTTCTGGCCGGTTGTACTCCTCGAGCGAAAAGCTATTAGTATGCCGTTTGGCAGGATACGCTCGAGGGTGTTGCAGGTAAGGACTAGCGCACATAAAAGCTGGTCGGGTTGCGCAATTGAAAATTATTCGAAGCTCATGCCTCGTGTGACATCCTTATATGAGGAGGCCAGAAAATAAGTCATCATCCCTGTACGGTGGCATTGCCCTGTGTGTATGTGCCTACCGCTGTGTAAGAAACCGCCCTCGCCATCATCGGGCATGCTCCGCACAAACTGTATATCGACGCTAAGCCTACTAAAGGTACTGGGACCCCGGTTTGACGACCTAAACCATGACACACGTGGTCAACGACGGAAGAAACCGGAGCACTGCTGCGTGAAAGGTTGATGAGGGGTAGGGTAAACGAGGGTTTGCCGAGGGAGGAAGGCAAAAGTAGGAGCGACTAAGATGGGAAAACGAGGTATCTGTCGGTTCAGAGTGATAGAAAGGGGACTACTACTATTGCGCTATATTCGATTCAAGTTGGAATGAAATATGACGATACATGGTCGGAGGGTCGGGGGGAAAAAACTCATAATAATAATGAATTACAGTATTGTGGATAGCATGAGACCCCACATTGGTTTCCACAGGCTACCATGGGAGCTACCGCGGGATCCTACGGGCTCCCTCGGGAACCCATGGGCGCACATAGCAATAATAATTGGCATCCGCGGGTCCCCGTGAGATAGTATGGGATGCCAGGGGATACCGTTGGACCGCGTGGTGCCTCACGTGAGATACCGCGGGAGGGGACGTACCGCTTGAAGTATGTTGGGAGTTCCGTCGGTAGCACGAATGAGATACCACACGTTTCCCAACGCGGGATCCCGTAATCAGCAATAGTTCGAAAACTATCAACCGTAGCCAACTCTGCATAACGCGAACGATCGTGTCGTCGCTGGCACCCACGCGAACGCCCGCCGATTCTCTCGGGATTGTGGGCTGCCAACGGGTCCCCGTAGGATCCCCGCACGCGCTCCCGTGGCCTCTATAAGGAGTACACGTGGGAGACAGCGGGCGCTCGCAGGCTCCCGCGGGACTCACATGGTCCCCCGCGGACTCCCCCGACCTCTATCGCGAACCTCCACGGGCTACCTCGGCGACCTACATCGGGCGCCTAGGCGGGTGCCCACGCGAACGAGCCCGTGGAACACCCTCACGGTACCTCACTGCTAAAACAAGAGCACTCACGAACTACTCTGGGCGCTCATGCGAACGTCTGCAGGTCCCCACACGGTTCGCTCGCGGGTGTCCTCGAGGGAGTTCGCGTGGAAGCACGTGTGGGCCGCCAAAGGCGTGTGCGCAGGTGCCCGCGTGCACGAATGGGTGGCCCATGCGAGCAATCGCGGGTTCCCACAGGCGTTCGCGGCATGGGCGCCCACCGCAACTAAAGCCGTGGGGCGTATGCCCTCTAGAAACCGATGCCTATCTCTCCTTTCATGTGTAGCGTATCGTAACAATACGTGAGATATAAGGGTTCGCACGCGGGCTCCCACGTGGGTCCCTATGTTGCACGACAGTTCCCCGGGGATCCCGGGGTTCTCGTGGCATCCCAGGTGATATTGTGGGCACACGTAGGCCCCCGCGTGCTCTTCCGCTGGATATCACGGGCGCCCATGTGAGATGCCGTGGCAGCCCACGATTTTTCACGTGGGAAACCGCGGGGGTCCATGAGCACCCGCCAAACAGCGCATAATTGTAAATAATTGCGGTGCAGTCCCAAGAGGTTTTGATTACAATGACGGCAACAAGACGCGACGAGTCCAGCAGCGGCAGTTGCACAAAGCAAAATGCGGTTTGTTCGACTACAGTAGAAAAGAAGGTGTTCATGTCGGGCTACTACTAGTGTAGGAGTCTCAAGCAATACAAGGCGTTCAATGTGCGACAAGCTTGTAGCATCGAGGATCATATCACCCTGGCATGTTGCACGCTGCTCGCTCACTCTTTTTTGTTTTTTGTTTTTTTTCCATGACCTTTAGTTTATTCGTCATTACTCGATCCCTCCCTCGTAACCGTAACTCAGATTCGGGCTCACATATCAGGGTCTTCTCCCCCCTTTCCCCACGAGGGTAGGACCGCACGTCTTGTTTGCTTTTATCACGACAGAAAACACAATAGCCCCAGACGAGAGGGTTAAGCACAACGGGGCCCGTCGCTCTGGATGGGTGTGGAGCTACGCTGGGCCCGGGCTCATGCTGAGTTCAGGGTGTATCATAGGTATTTGATGGGTGTGTGCAACTCGCGAAAGTTGCCCAAAGACAAGACGCCAACAAAACGGCCCTAAGACTCAACATGATATGCTAAGATTAAGCCGTTGTAACAGTATCATCATTGCCTTTGACATCCAACAAACAAAATCTGCAACATGGACGGGCTTCACCATCGATCATTTTTACGGGGGGGCATATGTGATAAGAATCAGAACCCACGATAGGCCCGATAAACTTGTGTCCCCCAGCGTGTGCATGATATATTTGATTCTGATTGTTACGTTTCGCTCGTAATGATAAGCATCCCTCACAAAGACGAAAGCCAACACGGGAAACCGAAGCGAAAGGAAATATATACGTTGCATAGGAGGGTGTCGTTTGGTCTCTTCAATGACAGTTACGTACCGGTTGGTAACATTGCCTGTCTTTGGTTCATGTGACTCGTGACGAGGCTCACGTCTTCCCGGCCCTTACCCCGTAATACATGACCTATAGCATCCATCCATAGATTGCCATGCAGTCTGGGCTACCGTTGCCTCAGGCTACGAATATTCAATATATATGTCAACAAGGAGTGATTGTTTCGCCGTCTATCGTACTACTACGGTACTCCTGCTGCCTGCTACTTGTCCCGCAGGCATCGTTCGTGTACGAGGAGATCCTTGCCAGCGGAATCAGCGGAAAGGACGTGAAGGTCGACCAGCGGCTGGCTCTTTACAACGACTTGTTCAACTTTGCCCGCATCGCCGTAACGACGCTGATGGACTGCCCGCCGCCCGACCTGCTGTACGGCCCCTCGTCAACAGGTACAATATCCGGTGTGGAACACGCCCTCTGGCATCGACGCCCGGTATAGATGTGCCAAAAAGCACCGGACGCGTGCTGAGATAGGAGTAACACTTTTGACTTTTTCAAACCACGGACAGATCATGATCTACTGTAGATCATATGGCTCCTCACCTCCCGTTGCAAGAGGACGTGCAAGATCCGCATAGTACAGATCCAACCCAGGAAACATGCGCTAGATCTTGCGGGTTGCGCGGGTCCTACATGGCAACGTGGGCTCGATCGTACGAGATCGGAGACAGATCTTCCTTGAAAGATCTACTGTAGATCATGAAGTGGGAGTCGATAATCTGTCTGAAGTGTGAACATTTTGGCCGAATTTGTTCTGACTGACGGCGCGCTCTTCGAAGTATCGTCGGAAAAGCGTTCGTGAGAGTTACATCATCATTGATAACTAGATTTGTGTCCCGACAATGTCTAGCATGAGCTTCAACGTCGATTTAGCTATAAAGCAAGGAGTCGCCGAAAGAACAAGAAAACCGAGGCAAAAAAAAACAAAACTACAGTGTTCGCGCAGTGACCGTATCGTTGGTTAGACTACCGTACACCGTATCCCACAATATTAAGTATGTAACAGCTGTAGGCCATGTGGGAATTTTCATCGTGTCGTACTTTACACGTACGTACGGGAGCAGGGGGCGCCGGCAGGTACGTAGCTCAGAGGTTGTTGGACGGGGTGACGGGGAATCCGGCAGAGGACCGAGCGGTTAAATTCACGTTATTACAACCGGTTCGCGGACGGAATTGTGTCGGTAGCAATGGGCTTTCCGAGGGAAGGAAGTGCAAGGGCGAGCGTTTCAGAAGGGACAAAAAACAATATTGGTCGGATCGAAGGGATAGAAGAGAAGCTGCTTCGTATTGCACTGCGGGAATACAGAAGAGAGGACGTAATAATGATGTCGGGCTGGAACATGTACGATGCAGTGTCGGGGGGCAAACAAACATTGGCAACTCTCTGTAACAGCTCGCAACGGGAAACACCCACACCGCAAAACCGCGCCGTGAAACCGCACAGATCTGGCCAGCCTCCCACCCCTGGGGCATGGGGACGTGGTGGACACGCATCACCACATTCTCCGTTTCGCGATGAACTTGCTCTCGGTGGGCCGCGTCGAACACAAGGTCGACCTCGAGTACATCAATGGCCTTCACTGGTACAAGGTTCTGTCGGCTGATTCGTAGCCATGACAGATAATGCATTTTGAAGCTATGTCATCAGGGGGCTTTACTGTGTTTATGGCGCACAAATCATACCAAACAGTCTGATTAGGATTGTCCTGCTGAGCTGGGTAACCGATCGGTGTTTTCCCCGCCGGTAAATCTGTAGAAGTAGCTAATACCTTCTAAATAACTTCACATTGTCAAGCACACGGGTGGGTCTGAATCTCACTTCGAACGTATTTTTTGGAAACTCTTGTTTGCGCGTTCGTCTCTAAAACCGTGTCTCCCCGGGCTTCCCAGGCCGTATAAGGCACCGTTACGTCCCGCCATTCAGAGGGGGTGCAGAGTGTTAGAAGGATAACCCTGGGCTGATTAATCGATCGATATGATCACGCGTGCTACGCTAGAGGTACTAGTAGCACTTTTTTATAAATATTTTCTGAATGACGGGGTCCCATAACCCAATAATCACCAGGGTCGCATTCTTGTGTTGCAGCATGTCTCGTTGTATGCCAAGGCCATGAGATTGGTCATCACCCATGGCAGTTGCGTTTTTCTCTAAAACCAGGCACTATAACAGGTGGATTCTAGAGCTCCTCGTGTGAGGGGGCCACACAAAAATATTGAGTGAACCTCTCCCGTAGCATGTGTCTGTTACCCCCATCAACTCAGTTGGGAACACGCCTGCACAAGTATCAGATCATGTGCCACAAGCTGTTCGATTTTAAGTTGTGTTCGGAATATGTATTTCCAGGAAATCCAAGATGCACCGCGACGTCGCGCTTGGCTCGTAGCCCTAGCCTGGGTCAGGACTGGGTGTTGGGGTTTTCAGTTGGGATTGGGGTATGTATTTCATAGGTATGTGTATAGTCTCAAGCATTGTAGGTTAGTGAAACTTTATGCGGCACCAACAAACGGCAGCAGGCGGTAATCGCGTTCGGTTGCTGACCTTTCTGGCCCATCGGCATACTCGCAGACACGATGTTATTGAAATTGTAGCGACATCTCTTTGGCCGCGTGACATTGAGAATTTCGTCAAAAACCGTATTTACTCGCGAGCTGAGACGTGATGTTTTAATCGCGTGTTCGACGGGGTGTGTGTACATGGCCTCATGAAGGATATTGT
This sequence comes from Macrocystis pyrifera, assembly GCA_031763025.1. NCBI lineage: Eukaryota > Phaeophyceae > Laminariales > Laminariaceae > Macrocystis > Macrocystis pyrifera. Next base: position 4,207,787 of record JASSKH010000014.1, read on the forward strand.
GTTTTCACCCGTGACCGGTGGTCGCACATGCGATCACGTGCTGCAGTATCCCGTGTTGCTGCCACGGCATAGCTGATGATCCACGGATGGTCCACCCCTAAAAGATGCATATGCATGGAGAAAGGGCCGCTTATGTGAGCAAAAAAAAAGTTGAGAACAACAGACTTCGGAGTCTAGTGGTGGTAGTGGTGAGACCAGTGAGAGCGGGTGAGGCAGGCCCGCGCTCTTTCACATAGCTACTGAGACCCTGTTCGCTACAGAAACATCTACTCTACGACCCCGTGAGAAAGACAACCGAGCCAGTTCGTCGGGTTGCCGGAAACGTTACGCGGTATTTTGGTCGAACCGCAACACAGCACGCCGTGTTTTCGTTACGGCGGCCCATCGTCACCGGTGCTACTGGTGTGCTTGGCTACTACAACATGCTACTGGTTGACCCAGCGCTATTTACTATTTTCTCCGGCTACAGCAGTACTAGTGTTACCTGCCGCTGCCTCCGCCAACAGCAGTGGCGATGAATATTGATCAGAGATGTAAGTGTCCACGTCCAATTATATTTAACACCCCCCCTTGATGGAAATCGCACTGCGGTGCTGTCCTAGTGCACCGGCGTATACTCACCCTATCGATTGCCGACTCTTGTGGGGAGCATCTACTGACTCAATCAAGCGGTAAGCAAACTTCTAACCTATACTCGCTGCAACTCCAACGTCTTCCCGGTGAGCAAGGCAACGTCGTTGTAGGCTCGAAACGATCATCAGCGTCGTGAACTAGGCTCGAAGCAGGTATACCGCACAATAAGCTGCACCTATTCTAAGACCAGTCATGGTCATACTACACAGAGCCGACGTAAATGGATGAGGATCAGGAAGCACTTGAAAGTTTACTCGGATCCCAAATTCCCCATGCTGGTGCAGCAAAGTATTTCCTTCATCGCCGGTGCTGCTGCCTCGAGCTCGGCCTTCATTGTCGACTGGGCGGTCAGTCCTTGCATGCCCACTTTGAAACTCAATGGCCGGCTGTACATCGTCATGGCGTTTAGAGTGACTTGCCGTTGTCCGGGTTGCTGCCCCAGTTGGCGTCAGCCCTGTTGCTTGTAGATGGTGTTGAAATCGATGCTGCCGGCAAGGTAGCGAAGGAAACGCTTGACTGCTCCAATGTACGTTTCCGATGGGTTCGACATTGCCCTCGGTAGCTGATTGACGTCGTAGAGGACCCCGTGATGTCTTATATGAGCCAGATACATGACGCTGCCGAAATTGGACTAGAACCGCTGCGTGCCTGCTTAGGTCAGAAGGCTCCATTCCCCTTGGTTGATCGGCAGTTCCGGCTCGACTCCGATTGTGTACGCCGGTTTGCACTCCCCCATACCATGCATCTCGAAGCCAGTTCAGTGTAGTGCGCTTGCGAGATGGTGAGCGTCTCTTTCGCGCTGTCACGAGTGACTTGCATCACGAGTACCATCGAGACTTCCTCCATTCACTTGGTGTCGAAGCGCCGCACCAGCTTCTCCTCCAGCTTCTTGAGAAATACCTTGTTCTGCCCCACCGGCAGAAGGTCGTCAACGTAGATGGTGAGGATGGCCGTGTCCTTCTTCGAGGTCACGAACGCTCGCCCGTGCTTGGTGTGGAGTTGTAAAATCCGTATCTGGGCGTGGAAACAGATGCAGGGGTCAGCCTTGAGGGGCTCGAATGATATTGTGGCCACGATGCCATCGATGGTACCATGCCAGTTGACCAGTGCCTAGATGATGTCGTCGAGGCTCATTCGATACCTCTTTACGTGGTGGACTTCGTTCTTGCCACTAGCTCTTCGCAGCCAGGCGTCATTCACGAATATCGTTTCGTCGACGGCAGCGTTGGTAAGTGCCGTGGGCATATCATACTGCCAAATGTCGAGGACTTTCTTCGCTGCCAGAGCCATGTCGGCGCCTTGAGGACGGCCCACAGCAGCGGAAGTATTTTGGTGGTGCACCCCTGCTACCCGCCCCCAGTCGAGCACCACTACCCTAGTCTTGTGTGTGTGTCACCATCCTTGATTTTGTAGACCCACCGTGAGCCGGTGGTTATCGATTCTGCCGTGACCGAGGTGATGAGGATGAGGTCTTAAACCTGGTGCTTGACCAGGCTCGTCGAATTTCCTTGTCTTCCACTGTCTCCCATGGAGCAGCCTCCAGCAGCTTCTTAGCCTGTGTTCGCGCTCATCGGACATATCACAATCTGCAGTAGATGCGTCCTAGATCCGACTTTTCATGGTTTGTCAAGTTTCGCGCAGAGCTGTATCGCACAGATCTCACCGGGAGACATGTGCTCCGTAAAATCCGCACACGATCTTCTACTGTAATCGTCCATGTAGATCTCATAAATTCACGATAAGATCTGCCCCGAAAAGTCTAGATCGTGAAGTGGGGGTCTGACCTGTCCGGACGGTTCGAAACATGCCGGTTTTCTTCTCCCCCTCTCAGACGCGTTAGGCGTTGCGTGTTAGCGGTAGCATAGGCGTACTGGTTGCGAAGGTGGGCAGTTCCTGCTTGTGGGCCAAGTCCAATAAATAGTCGTCGTTGTAGAGGGGTAGCTGTTGCAGCTCGCGTAAAGTGCGTTCGGTAAAGTGCGTTCGGTAACCAGATAATTGAGCCCCCGGCGGCAGCCACCGCTCGGCGTGCCGCTGCAGGCGTAGCCTCCAGAGCTCCACCGGCCGCTTGTTACCCCTCGGGCGTCCTTCCCCCAGGTAATACGGTAGATTCCGCTTTTGCACCGCCTGCCCCCAGAGGCAAGTACTTGCCGTCGGCTGGCGACGGCGGCGGTGGTTGTTGTCCGCTCAGTGTTTGTTGTCCGCTGTGGCGCTGTTGCCCAGTCGGGGGCTGTTCTCCACTCCGCGACTGTTATCGACCGTGTAGAAGTTATCATCTCTGTAGGCCACTGTTGCTGACCTTGACAGGATCTCGGCTACGTCCGGGCTGGTCGAGTAAATAGTCGGCTAGGTGTAGTCGTCTTGTGAAATTGCTGAAATCGAAGCGTTGTGAGAGGTCGCGAACGTGCCACAGTAGGTTGTCGCCCCGTCATTGTCATGTCGCTACCCTAGACGGGAACTTCGCACTCGTAGTGGCAGTCGCCTGGCGGTGAAACCATCTGTGACGGTGATTCCACGGAATTTCGTTCGTGGTTTCCACCACCTTGTGCTTTGCAGGGTTATAGAAGCGGTGTGGCTTGGTGTACTGGCTGTAGCCGCGCAGTCTCCCTTCCCAAGCCTTATCGTTGAGCTTCTTGGTGCATGTATCGATAAGAAAGAGCGATCTGACCCCGATGGTGCTAAGACGCGACAAACCCACCCCCTTGCCGAAGTGTGGCTTGTACGGGGTTGCTATGTCAAGAGCCGAGCGTGGGTCCAGGTTCGTAAGGTAAACGGCAGTCCACATCACCTCTCCCCAACGGACGCTAGCAGACCGGTGTCCACCAGGAGGCATCCGGCTATCGCCGGAAGTGTGCGGCCCTGATGCTCGGACGCGCCCACCTGTTCCGGTGTGTTGGTCGCCGTAGACTCCAGCTGCGTGGAAATTTGAACGCAGTAGCTCCAGAACTATCCTCCGATATACTCGCTGCCTCTATCCGCACGGGATCGCTAATTGCGATAGCCTAGCGGCGCATTCACCCCCTGTGTGACAAGCCGCAGGGACTCGGCTGCCTTCGATTGAGGAGCAGGGTTCCCTTCCACTTGGCCTGCTCGTCCGATGGACTTACTTACTTACTGGAAGCCTGCTACTATAGTGCAGTCGGTGTGATGGGCCCCAACTGATCTGTGTATAAGAGCTCGAAGGTTGTTCGACATTGAGCGCTGTCGCCTTCGGGTGAGCTTGCCTATTGCTCTTCCCGATAGCGCAGTCGTTTAAGGGTGACACTCTTCCATTGAAAATCTCACGCCGTTGTCATCGGTTTCTTTGAGAGGCGTTGATGTGCCCCATGCGGCGGTGCCACGCATCTATGTCTACCTTGGCCTGTAGTGCCACATTCGGTACGTCCACCTCCAAGTTGAACTAGAAGAGGTCGCGTGTGCTCGTGACTTGCTGAGGCGGGAAGTTCTCGTCTCGATGCGCTATACGTTCAGTGCGAAGACGTCGATTATACTCTTTGCGGCTACACATTTGATCCGCCAACAGGTTTTTTTCTCAGCCCATTTACTGCCAAGATTGATACTTCTACGCTCTGCCTCCATGCGTGTCGATGACGGTGCCGTTGATAGCTCCGGTGGCGTCCCCTGCTAGCTCGCGTCTGCTTGCCGCAACGATTTTACGCAGTATCGCTAGATCCTTGTGGTTTGACGTCTACCCCCGGAGTTTGGGCGTGATACAAGAGCGTTTCGGAAAAAAAAAAAAAAAATGCTCAGGTGTGCTCAGAGTGGGTGCTCATGGTTGGTGCTTCCAGGATTTGGAAAAAATTCAATTAAAAAAATGCTCAGGGTTGTAGGAGGAATAAAAATGACGTGGACCTGCGTTCAAGCTTCCCCACTTTTCACAGCACGCTTCGAGCATCGTGCAGTCGACCGCCGCGTGTTCCACCACCTTTCGCCCCGACCTGCCCCTCCCGCTCCTCCATCACTATAACACGATCTCCACCGTCGCTGTCCTCCAAGCCGCCACCCAGCTCGAGGTTGCGTGCCTTCGTTTTCGTGTGCAGCGTGATGTGCTTCTTTTTATCGAGCTGCTCCTGCTCACTTCGCCTCGCCTGCTGCGATTACAGCAGTAGTACTTGTAGCCCCATTACAACCAACCGCCTACTGGTGGAGGAGGCGGTGCGCCCGGTTGCCTCAACGCGTTGGCGAGTGGTCGTCCGCCTCGCGTACCTTCTACGCCATCACCGCCCTCCTCACCGTCACGCGGCGTGAGGTTGCTAGGTCGATTGTCTTCATTTTTTCTAAAGATAGATGATGCATGCTCCACCTCCTTGCCTGCTGAGATTGCCGAAGCTACTCTGTACTTCCTCGCCGCCAAAATCACGAACCAAACGACGGCTGGTTCGAGGAGATGGCATGCCTTGTCGCCCTTAGCTATGGCGGCGAGTCAGTGTCAGTCCCGGGCTGCATGTGTGACGGTACAGGCATCATTTACTACCTGTGCTCCGTGCCATGACCATTACACTCTTCTTTGCTCAGGGTAAAACCCTGTTTTGCAGCCCGTAACACTGAGCATCTGGAAAAAAAGAATCCGCCCAAGGAAAAAAATAGCCGTCAACGTCTTTTATGCGGAGAGACTTCGACAAACCCTGACCCTGAGCGCTTTTTTTTTTTTTTTTAGTTTCCGAAACTCTCAACAGTCGCCGACGTAGGGCTCGAAGGCTCCGCTGCCCACAAGTAATAAAACGCTACACTGTTCAATCACGGCCATCGAGGCCGGGACGTCTAGCGTTTTTTCTGACAGTTCTATCGTTGCTGCTAAGGGCCCATCCCGCAGGCGGTCTCTCCAGAGCATGACGAACGCTTCGGTTCGCCATGCCTTGCCGGAGGCATCGTCAAAACATCTGGTAGGCGCGCTGTCGTCCGCAGCGGCAATAGTTGCGATATACGAAACTCTCTCTGGAAACTCCCCGTTCCCCCCACTGGGCCAGTCGCTGACATGGGCTGGCGCTGTTATCGGGCGCTATTGTTGCACAGAAAAGAGCTCGCGTTGCCAAAATTGGCGTGCTTGTCTATTTGCGGAACGTTGACGGCGTTGGTGTGCTGGCACCGCAGTTGTATGTGGCGGTGGCCTGCTGGCACGGCTGCTGCCTACGTAGGCCTGCCAGCACGGGAGCTGGACGCCAGCACGGGTGCTGGATGCTGGCGACGTTGGCACCGCCGTTGTTGGCCTGTTGCTGCTGCTGCTGCTGCTGCTGCTGCCGTTGCACTTTACGTTCGCGGTAGCTGTGAGTCACGGACCGCACCACTTCCCCTCGGAAGGGAGCAAAAATAACGTAATCGAACAAGGTATCCTATACGTAAAAAGACTGAACAGGCGAAGCTCGGCATCAACACCTCGCCCTGAGATAGCTGCTCCTCGCACAACAGCAAGCAGCGACGAATCAATCTGAAATTTACGTCGTCTGACGGACGCGCAAGGGACTTTCCGCCACAGAAAACCTAGGCAAAAACTGGGGAATGTTACAGTAGCAACGCTCAGTGGCCATGGCATCGGTGTAAAACAGGCAGGAACAACCTGAGTCGTAGATATGACTGGTCGGTGTATCGTACGGTTTATTGTCCCCTGAGCTCGCACGACGTGCTTTCTGGGACCGATATCTCCTGTACCGTCAACTGGCGCTAAACTCTCCCAGCATACCGTCCCCTGTCTTGCGGCATTGGCGCGCGTTGCAACCGCCCCCCCTTCGGGTGGTTCCCGAATACTGAGCCGGAGACGACAGTCTCCGGAAAATCGAGCTCCCGCCTTATGTAGCATTTCCCTTGGTTTTCTTATTATAGGGGATGCTTATGAGAGATGAGTGTGAAAGCTCATGCTGCACATTGTCGCATGGAAAACGCAGAAAAAAAAAAACGGTAAAGATGCCGTTCACGGGCGTTTCGGCGACCGGCAACCAGATAATTGTATCCATTGTCATTGACCCTCAATCATTGCCGCCCTCCACCTAAGTTGTTTCATAGGGTACAAAGATCTGTCGTTGTATTACCGTTCTCGCCGAGCGAAGAAAAGACAAGCCTAGACCAACCAAGACACACCAAGCCACACCAAGAAGAGCCAAGCTAATAGAAGAAACAAATATGTATGTACATGAAAACAGATAACGACGCGTATCTTCACGACACCTAACAGCAACGGAGGCGGCGGCAGTGTCGTGGCTAACCATGCTGCACACCCTGACCTTAGAGCCATCACGCATCCCCACCGGGACAACGAGTTAACGCTTATGGTACAAGGTAGCAAGCGTTATACTCCGAGGGCACCCTAGGAACAACCGGTTGACGCTTGCACACAGCAGTGCGTAAACTAAAGAGGCAACGCTGAGCCAAGTTGACGCTAATAGGCGGCGTTCGAATAGTAAGAGGCAAGGCTTGGACAAGATAACGCACACAGGCAGCGCGCGCATCGTACGTATGGTAGGCGGCAATGCTTGGATCCTCATCGGACGGCACTAAAAACCTACCACTATGTACGCGAAGCACGGAACCACCCCCATCCTCCCCCCCCCCCCCCATCTTGTTCCATCCACCCCATCAACACCACCACCATCATCAACGCCGTTCGAACACTAACAGTATACGAAATATCCCGGCTTATCCCAAAAGCCGGGTTAACATATGGTTGTACCCCCCGTCCCCCTCCGTTATAGTTTCTGGCGTTTCTCATACGAATCAACTACAAGGCGAGGGTGACCCAACCCCCCATCCGCTGCCATCAATAACGTGGAAAACCCGCAGCGTGCAGTTCAAGCCGAGCAAGTGAAATGTTTCTCCTATCCCCATCTATTCACGCCGTCAAACTCGTAGAAATCCCGCGGCGTTCAGCTCAACCCGAGCAGAGGAGGCATCCCCCCTCACCCGCGCTATCAACGTCGTTTGGGAACCCTCGTAATCAGTTCAAGCCAAGCAGGTAGGGCACCCCTCCAGCCCCGCTCCCACCCCAGCGCCATCAATCTCATACGAAACATGCGTGATCGGTTCAAGCCGAGCAGGTAGGTGAGACACTTCACCCGCCCCAACCCCCAGCGCCCCATCGAAATCATAGGAAACCAGCAGCGTTAGTTTCAAGCCGAGCAGGTGAGGCACTCTTCCTCGTCGTCTTCTTGCATCTTCGCAGCAGGCTCTTCCGACCCCTGCCTTCGGAGTTGAGCCTGCTCTTTCACCGCTAACGCGAGAGACTGATTCGACCACGGGGTGGGCGTGGGGGGGGCGTGGGGGGGCGGGACGTGGGAGGGTGGGGGTAAGGGGTTGGGGGGTTGAGGGGAACACAAAACACCTAAAACACGTCAAAGGCGAACGACTATCAGTGCAAAGCTCGCCCGTCACCTACAGCTCAAACTGATAAAACTATAATGCTACAGTACGTCCAAGCGCAGTACCGCAAACACGTCAAAGGAGGCGGGGTGTTCACTAGCGCAGGGTACAGCCCAAACGACAGTCTACTCCAACAGCCGTACTTACATGGCTACTGTAGTTTGAGTTCGGTCCCGGCCGTTGAATACCGCAGTTGTCAAATCCGTTACATGATGCGTTCAACATAGCTTTTAGGGTCGTGATCCCAGTCAGCGTGCGCAGGGAACCAAGAGAAACGTTTAGTTAAGAAATAGTCCGCCATCTCAGTGGTGGCTAAATACCTCCTCCGCCCCCCGCCCCGACCCCATTCTCCATCTCTCACGCACACACGATACGACCCCTTACCGACTCCAGAGGAATGACTACAAAATGAGCACGACAGCATCAGCCACGGAAAGGCTGCTGACGTAAGGGGGTGTGTGCGTACTACTGCACACTCTTCACGGTCGGTTTGACACAATGCCCTTTTCCGCTCATTTTGTCTCCTTTCACGGGTCCCAAGTGGCTAAAAACAGCCGAAACGGCTGAAAACAGATACCGCGGTGAATATATTGGGGGGGTAAAACAGATTGTGCACCCTATAGTCTGCTCCAACCGCGCGATTTGCTTCGGATGTGGCCGATGCCGCAGTGGCTAGAGCTATGAGTTGACTGACCAAAAGTTGACAATTAGTCGTGAGGCGCCTACCAGGTACTACTATGTCCCAAAATATAAGGACTGTTAGTATATCAATAGCCAATACACAGGATATTTGTATTTCTGGACAGAGCGGGATGTAGTACAATTACTGTAGTTGCGTGCGGCAGTTGGGGGAGTTCGGCGGCGTTTTCGTGTCTTGCCGGCGCGTTTGTCGCTCTCAGATTGTGTCCTCATAACTAACCATGAATTGGAATCAACTCCAGCCAACGCAAATAGCCCTAGCAACCGCCCTTTTGCCAACCCCCCCCCCCTCCTCGCTTCTGGTTCCCCACGTACTTAATTAGCCGCATAGCAGGTGACAATGCGACCGGGCAGTAGTATAAATATCGGCAGTACTTTGTTGGTCCAGCCCACGTCGAACAGCTCCTTGCGTTGTTGAGTGGGCCAATTACTAAACAATATACGCCTCCATCCAAGCAGCAGCGGGTCCATAGCGATGCTGTACGTGTCCACAGTCGGACACTTCGGACACAAAGAGATCACTCTCGAAGCGGTTATAGTCCACACCTCGGACATATCATCGATTCCCACTTCCCGATCTACTGTAGATCGTACAGGGCAAGACAAAATCATGATTTGCGTCATTTATTGCTCATGTTTCCGGGTGGTAGCCGTACAACCTGCACAATATACTGTACAACATGTTTCCTGAGTTGGACCTGTACTATAGATACACATCCTGCACAACAGCTCATAGGCTAGGATGTGTACTACCTAGCATCTCAGAAAGGCAGGTTGGGGTCTAGATTATCTAGATCATGATCTGTCCGAGGTGCGCAATAATCGGACTAACCTCCTGGTCAACGGTGAACTGGATGGCGTGCGCCCTCGGCTTGGTACGGAGGTAGTACATGCCCGTCTTCAGGCCCTTCTTCCACGCGTAGAAGTGCATCGAGGTCAGCTTGCCCTGTGGCGAAACACGAAAAAAAATGAAAAAACGCATGGAACATCACCAACAGCAAGGACAGCGTCTACATCAGCGACGGCAACATCAACACCAACACCAACACCACAGCAACAGCAACACCAACGCCAAAACCGACACCAACGCCTACACCTACACCAACACCAACACCAACACCAACACCAACATCAACACCAACACCAACATCAACACCCACACCCACACCCGCACCAACACCCACACCAACACCAACACCCACACCAACACCAATACCAACATCAACAGCAACAGCAGCACAGACACCAACACCAATACCAAACCAACAAACACAAACACCGACATCAACACCAACACCAACACCACAGCAACACCAACACCAACACCAACACCAACGCCTACACCTACACCCACACCCACACCAACATCAACACCAACACCAACACCAACACCAACATCATCACCAATACCAACACCGCTACACGACGACGTACCCCTCAAGCCTCACCCCTCAACCTTCACACGCCCCACGCCTTACCTGAGTGGGATCGGCCATGTGCACGTTCATAGACTGCGACTGGCAGATGAACGCCCCCCGCTCCGCCGCCATGTCGATGACCACCTTCTGCTTGATTTCCCATACCGTCTTGTACAAATCCTGCAGGGGAACGGCGGGGACGGGGGGGCATACACATGGAGCGCGTCAACAGGTATACACTTGAAAGGTACCTGTAGGGTCGTTGTACCGCAACGCACATCCGAATGAGTTGGCCGCGACGGTACCGGACCAGCGAATCTTGCAGGGCCGGATATTTTCCCCTTCTCGAGTTTCAGTCACCGCAGGCGTTTTTCCCTCAGTCAAATTTGTCTGCTCTACAGTTGATAGTCAATCTACGTCGGTATAGATAGAGATAGAATACAGCATGACATGATATAAACTAGAGAACGCGGCAGGACACGAACAAAGAGAAAGAGAGAGGGAGACATCACGGGACCGCACGGAACGGTTACCTTGAGGTCCTGCGGGATGTCCACGTTCTGCACCGAACCCTGGTCGGCGATGATCTGGTTTCGGACTCCAGCAGTCCAGAGGCCCCTCTGCGTGAGGTCTCGCAAGAGATGTTTGTTCACTACGGCAAACTCTCCCGCCAGCACCCTCCGGTTGTACATGTTGCTGGCAAGGGGAGAGAAATAGAGGAGGAGGCATGAAGCGGGCGGGGAAGGGGGGGACAAACAGGGGGAAGGGGGGGGGGGGAGAGAGGGAAGGAGGGGGGGGGGGGGGATGGAGCATGCGGAGGAGGACGAGGGAGGGAACGTGAGAGAAGAGGAGGCAGGGGGGGGGGGGGGGGGGGGGGGGGGGGGGGGGGGGGGGGGGGGGGGGGGGGGGGGGGGGGTGGGGGGGGGGGGGGGTTGTGTACTCGATAGGATAGATGTACTCGATCTCATGCATGGCCGTAGTCGTATGACCATAGACCCTCGCATCCCTACAATGCCGGGACGGAGCATGTCGGGTTTTCACCGACCAGGCAGACATTGCTTGCACAAAGCGCGAAGCGCCGTGAGGTGTCCGGCGAGTCGCATGAAGGGTGAGCTGCATCCTACTAAGAACCGCTTGTGAGGCGGACTTGCATATGGATGACAGCTTCAATGAGTTAGTTTAATCTCCGGTGTAGCCACTTCCAGAGACAGCAATGGGAGCACTATGTAACTGCCTATTGGGTGCCTTACCTTGAACACTACGTGGTACGATCAATTCTCTTGTGCAGAGTAAAGGTTCTTTACCTCGCACAAATGATCTAACTCGACAACCAGCTGTGGGCGACCGCCAAAAAAAAAAAAAAAAAAAAAAAAAAACGGTACCCTGGATGTCTAGCTCACGTGGTGAGCGGCATGTTTTACAGGTGTCGTTGCCAATCGACGCCAACCCAACCCATATATAATATATATATTGGAGGGGAGAGGCGGGGGGGGGAGCGGACAAGAAGTGGGGGGGATGGGGTTGAATAGCAGACGTGCACTGTGGCTTGAACGACTCCAGTTGTGCTGCTGGCGGGGGGGGGGGGGGGGGGCAGATGTGATTAGGTGGAACAAGAGGAGGGGGGGAGGAAGGTCAGGGATTAGGTTCCGAACTTGAACCCTATCGCTATACACAACACAAGCGGGAGATGAGGTTAAAAAATGGGATCGGTCGCTTCGCGCGCAACAGTATACATCCTAGAGCCACCGTAGCTCTCACTGCCCTCCGCCCACCGATTTGAGCATACCCCCCCCCCCCCCCCTCTTTCCGCTCCCCCGTCGCCGGTATTACATTTCCAAGCAGTGTCTACCGAATGGACACCCCTACCTAATTATTTTTCGCTTCATCTCTATATCTCTCTTCCTTGGTAGTGTATATAAACATCTATCTTGCCCCCCTTCCGGCCGCCCTCCCCTCCCCCCCCCCCTCCCTACCGCCCTCCCCCCCCCTACCGGTCACATTTTTCTCCCTCTCTCTCTTTTTTGCTCCTTCTCTCCCTCCCCCGTTCGCTCAACCCCTCCGTCCCACCCTCCCCCCCGTCGTTTTCGTATTACCGCCCTCCCTCCATACATATTTCCCTCCATCCCTCCCTCCGCTTCACACCCCCCCCCCCATCCTTCTGGTCGTACCTAGTGAAAGGCTCGACGCTCTCGTTGTTCCCCAAAATCTGAGCGGTCGAGGCCGTGGGCATGGGGGCCAGGAGCAGCGAGTTACGCATACCGTGCTGCGCCAGCTTGGCCTGTGTGAACGTGTCAACGTGTCAACCAAACATATACATACGGTCGGAAAGCGCAAGAGCGTGAGTAAGTTAGCAACATCCAGTGAAAAATCGACATATGTGGGAACGTTGAACCCTTTGCGCGACAAAAAGCAAGGCACGTACCGGGGGGCGGGGGGGGGGGGGGGGAAGGGAACACACCTGTAGCTGCTGCTTTTCCAAGAGAGCTGCAACGTACAAGGGATGGTTTGAAAAACATGAAAAAATAATTAATGAAAACGTTAAACGTTCCCAGAAGAGCACGAAGAGCAAGCACAATCACATTCAACAACAACGTCGCCCGTTGATGCGACACAGCCATGACAAAACCAAAAATATACACAAAAAAAAAGCCAAAAACATTGGGAAAACCTACCCAAACACGCACAACCCCGTAAACAAAAACAAAAAACACCTGCAAACAAAAAAACACACACACTAAGCAGGATGTAACCAACCTTGAGTCCAGCCCAGTCCCATCTATCTGACGGAGTCACACCCCACATGTCGTACTGCAGGAGCCCTTCAGATGCGGGGGAGCCCTCGTAAGTCTCGTACGGGCCCAGCTGTTCCGCCAGCTGAAAAAAAAAACGACGTGAGAAATAGTGCAAGGGTATGGGGGTGGGGGCGGCGACGGCGTCAATTGAGTAATCGCGAAATAGCGGAGGGGGGAGGGGAGGGTTAGGGCATCTGCAGAAGGCTTTCGACGTGCGGGGTAGCAAAAGCAATACTGCAACAGCCGGGGCTTGAGAAAGTACAGTAGAAGTAGTAGTACTAGTGGCAGCAGCAGCAGCAGCCGCAGCAGCCGCAGCAGCAGCAGTGGTAGCAGTAGTTAACAACAACGACAACAACAACAGCAGCAGCAGCAGCACTAGCATCACCAACAGCCGCAGCGACAGAAACCACCAACGATGCCAACCCCCAAAACCCACAACGCCGCCAACACACCCACCGCTCCTGACACCTACCACCACCACAAACCAACACTACCACCACCACGACCACCAACACTACCAACGCCAACACCACCCTCGACACCCACGCCCACAACAACCCCCCCCACCGCTACCAGCACCAACAACACCACCAACACAACCAACACAAACCAATACAACCAATACAACCAACACAACCACCACCAACGACACCGACCATGCCCACCATCAACACCAACGTCACCTACATCGGCCCCGACATCGACGACCACCACCACCACCACCACCGTCAACACCACCACGACCAACAACACCGTCAACACCACCACCACCACCACCACCACTAGAACCAAGATCACCCACATCACCCCGACAACGACCATCACCACCACCAACACCATCAACACCATCACCACCACCGCCCCCTAACCTTGACGGAGGCCTCGACGGCACCGAAGTAGATGGTCTCGAAGACATCTCTGTTTAGCTCGGCGGCTCCCTCAGACTCGAACGGGAGACGCATCTTGAAAACAAAAGAAAGCAGGGAAAAAGGATCACGAAACAAACAAGCAAACAAACAAACAAACAAAACGGTCAGACGGAAATAACGCGCGAGGAGACCGCGGGAGGGCGACGGATGGCATGCGCATCTCAAGAAAAACACACACATACAAACACGCATCACGAAAACAAGAAGAAAACAAAAACGTCAGAAGGAAGTGAAGAGAGCGTGGGAGGGGTGGAAGAGGGTAAAAGGACAGACATCAGTAGCACAATACAAAAACGGTAACACTGCGCCGGGTCCCGGACTTGTAAGCACCGTTTTGGCAGTAACCTCAGTACTCCAACTAATGGTCTTTACATTATCGGATATGGTGATTCAGCCCCTTCTTGAGAACACTGCAAACAAAAATACATCCAACTAGTTCACAAGCCGGACAGATCATAGTCTAGACCATCTAGATCATACGCCGCCGATACGAGAGGCCGTGCATGATCTGGAATAGTACAGATCCAGCCAACCAACCATGTCTTATATTGCGCCACGGTTTAGGGCTCCCCATCCGCCAACATGAGCTGTAGATCACGCAGCTCAGGGATACATCTGGCAGTGAGATATGTAGATCATGAAGTAGGAATGATCTATCTGATCTATCCGTGCCCCGACCAAAACATTTTTACCACACCGCAAAAAATATCCCACACTCCTTACAAGTAATCTAAAAAACACGTCCGGTGCAGTTCTATCTAAAGGGGATTCTGAGGCATGCACTGAAGGGGTTAAAGCATGCTTTGAAGGAGATAACGCCTCTGCCCTACAAAGGGATTAAGGCATGCTCTGAAGGGAGGTTATAAGCAGGTCATGACTCCAACCGCGGGGCGGGTGAGGAAGTGATCAAAATATCACGGGTCGGGTCGGATCGGGTCGGGTCGGGAGGTTTTCAAATTATCACTGATCGGTCCGACCCGACCTGACCTGCGAGGTTGGACCAGGTCCGTGAACAGCCCTGGTCATGAGTGGATGGTCGAAGCTTACCATGACGAAGTCATCTTCCCTAAAGTAGGGCATGAGTGATCAAGACATTTACCCGAAAGGCAAAAGGTGGTTGGGGCATGCCCATAAGCAGCTAAGGCAGACCCTAAAGGGACAGCAAGGCATGTGCCTAAATGGGGTTACAAGCGGGTGGTCGAAGCTCACCATGATGAAGGCATCTGCCAGACCCTGCACCCCGAGCCCGACGGGTCGGTGGCGCATGTTGCTCCGCTCCGCCTCCACCACTGGGTAAAAGTTAACGTCGATCACGCGGTTGAGGTTTCGCGTCACCACTTGAGTCACCTGAGGAACGGAGGGAGGGGGGGGGGGGGGGGCAAGGAGGGAGGGAGGCAGGGAATCGTAGAGGCGTTGGAAGTCGGAGGCCAGCGGCATCACATGAATAATTCAGGAGCTGATAATTTCGAAGTTAAGGCCGGCACCACTCAAGAATCTGGCTTACCTCATAGTAGAGGAGTTGAAAGGGGAAGCCCGACACCACTTAACAATTTGGGAGCTAATAACTTCGAAGTCAAGGGCCCGGTACCATTCCAGAATCTGGTTTACTTCGCAGATTCTCCGAGGTCGAATGCCGGCACTACTAAAACACCTTGAGAAATATGGTACCAATTTGGAACTGAAGGCCTGCCGCACACACTTGAGCATTTGGGAGGTAAGAATCTGGGCACGCTACGGCCGGGGGCACCACTCAAAAACCTGTTTTACCCTCGTAGAGCCGTTGGAAGTCGAAGGCCGGCTTGCCTTCGGGGCCGGTGGTGACGAACGCCGGAAGGCTGATCGAGGCCAGGTTGCACACCGCCACCTTCAAGACGAGCATACGGCAGTACCCACGCAACGTGGCAGCACCGGAAGAAGCAGGGAGCAACAAGAAAAATTGGAATCGACGTTTCGCACGAATTTAACTTTTATGTAGAGGGTACTGTATCGAACGTGGTCTGCCCTCCATCCCCTGGCATCCCCGTGCTTAGATGCAGATGCAGAAACGAACGCTTCGACATACGATTATCACATATCGAAATCGTTCTCTAAATATAATAGTTTCATTTATCGGTATCGTTATCGTGTTGAACTCGATTATCGTCCGATATCCAACACTACTGCTGGCTGTATCGTGCGCTTCTAACGCATCAAATAACGAAATCGTACCGATAATTTTCTTCGTTTATCGGAATGCATCGTACAATCGAACGATATCCAACACTCCTGCCCCTGCTGTATCATATCGCATACGGTATCACACCTCATCGGGGTCGGTGTATTCGATTATTTCGGTGCAGAGGTTGGACGATTTGATCGTCCCCAGGTTTTTCTGGTTGCTCTTGCTGTTGCACGCGTCCTTGAAGAGCATGTACGGCGTCCCCGTTTCCACCTTCACAAAAAAAGGACAGACAGGCAAACGGGGAGAGGAGAGAGATGCGGGCAAAGGGGAAATCAGGGGGGGGGGGGGGGGGGGGGGGGGGGGGGGGGGGGGGGGGGGGGGGGGGGGGGGGGGGGGGGGGGGGGGGGGGGGGGGGGGGGGGGGGGGGGGGGGGGGGGGGGGGGGGGAGTGGGAGGGCGGGGGACAGAGACACATGTCATAGGACAAGCTGTTGCTTTGCGGCGCCCAGAGTAGAGCGTACTGTACATAATTCCACGCGTGCGAACGGTCCATCCCCAACCGAAGAAGCAGCCAACAGAACAGCAGTGGCGTTTCAAGACAGCAAGAGCAGCAGCATAACTAAATACCAGGTATGCCTGAAGTCGTTAGATTCTGGATTCGGTTAAAAATACGTGCGTGGATTCGTGTCATTCGAACAAGCGCTACCAGGCACACATTTGTCGGATGGCAAATATAATAATTAACAAAACTGATAGCACTATGAATTCCAGGCAGGCCCTAAATTACAGCAGCGGGTCCATGCGGCCTTCCGGTCTCATAGCTTCTTGACATATATACACATATACATATATATATATATAAAATACTGGTTTAACGTGAACCAGACGGAACATGAGTAAAAAACAAATGTATATATTTTTCATAGATAATAAGCTCTTACTTCTCCGATCTGTATTTGTAGAAGAACGGCTTGATGACTTGTGGGCTCGTGTTCTTGTCCACTGTCCCAATAATGAGGCCTAACCTTCGGACCGGGGTAAGGGATCATTCAAGAGCGTTCCTCCCCATCTCGGTCCTGGATAATACGCATCATGTTGTATTCTTGGACCATTTCTTCTTCCCATATGGGATAAGAATGGTGGAAGCACCTCCCGTGGGCGGTGCTTCCCGCCCTCCCATACTCTCCAGTCTCTTTCAGCATCACGATTCTCCGTCGCCTGAGGTCGATCGTTAGGGAGATCGAGTCTGCCTCCCAGATACATATATATAACACCCATCTACCCTTTTCGAGATCCAGGCAAGGACGGGGAACGCAAAAACCAAGCAGATATAAGAAAAAAACACCAGCCGTGACAAGGTATGATAGGCCAATAAGAATGATAAAAAAAAATCGACACCCCACTTCCTTTCTTGAGTCCCAGGCAGGGGGCGGGTACACGATAAAATCGAGCTAAAAAACACCAAAAAAACGTCAAGCATGCTTTAGTTCAATTCTTTATACAAAAAAAAATCCTACCCCGCTACGTACGTAGTTTTGTTTTCAATTCCGACATGGTCGCGAGTGTTGCTCCGTTTTTCTCTGATTTTCTTTCATTTCTTTTCTTTCTTTTTTTTCTTCTTGCGCCCCTCCCCGGCTGCTACTGTGTATATACGAGAGGTATTGTGCAGGCATACGTATCGTGCAAGACACAACCCAGGAAAAAAGCGTGCTGTTCTAGAAACATGAGGACTACGCGACGGGCGAACACGCGTTCGATCACACAGATCAGGAACATACCGGTCCTGCACTGTCTTACGGGTCGTTAAGGCGCCGGTGGTCTGGCCGGTGTGCGCACTTTGCCCCTGAAGATATAACTTCCAGATGTATTGTGCTCCAAGTATCCAAACCGTCATATGACATCTAGCGGCACCTTGGGAAACATGGCTGAGTGCTCTGCTCCGCATACAGGACATGAAAAGAGTTAAAGCTCTCCTATTTTGGCTGCACAGGGCTCGCGGCTTATCGGCATGTCAACGTTGGGAATCTAAGGCTCTTGAAGGCTACTGCTGCTGTATATAGAATTTAGAGGGGCGTTCCTCGCCGAGCACAAAACGTTTAGCTGTCAATTCTTGAACCCTTAAATTTAATTTTAAAAAAAACTCAAACCTCAAATTCTTAACTCCCAAGTTCTTATCGCACAGATCGCGTACTGGATGTGTACCTGTGCGTCCATGATGGCGACCCACAGCAGGCGCGCCTTGATGGTTCGCCGGGCGAGGCCTTTGGCCTCGTGCGAAGCGTAGAGGGCTTCGAACTCGTCCCCGAAAACGTCGGGCAGTCCCGGTGCCTCGTTAGGGCAAAACAGGCTCCAGTCCCCGTCTGAAAAAAAAACAAACAGTTCAACAAAAATGCAAAAAAAAAGCGATTGAAAAAAAATGATCAAAATGCTAGAAACAAGTATGAGGCGAAAGCATGTTCGTACTACCGCTGTATCTCGTATCATAGCAGACATATCTTGGAAATATATATATATATACCGTATCATAAATATCTTGGAAATATACGTAACCTAGTGCTGCTGTACAACGAATTGATCGTGTTGTCCGTCTGCGGAGGGGAAAACGCGGCACGAAGAGAAAACGGCGTCACTACACTCACCCAAGATGTCAGGAGACACGCCAACAAAGCCACACAAAATGTGCGCTGTCGAGGGTGTATGCAGGGCAGAGTGTCCCACACTAAAACCTACCAGTCTGACTTGAATTGAAGTATAGGCGCGGTTCGCACATAAATATTCAGTCCAAACGATCCCTATATATCGGTTCAGATCGGTATTACGGGGGTCCATACCAGGTAGTAAACAGGACCAAACGTTGTTGGAAAAATAGGTAAATATATAGGTTTTTGTGTGTACCGTAGGTCCTGTTAACTATGTACCCCCCGTAATAGTGGTTTGGTGTCAGTCAAGGCATGTCAAGGCAAAGCTGCTGTCTGTGAAGGCGTGAAAGCGCTACTCACCGCACTTCAGAGCGAAAAACAAACGGATACTGCTGCTGCACGTATCGCCAAGCGGTGGGGCGGGATTTCTGTACGAAGGTTCGCCAAAAAAAAAAAAAAAAAAACGCATGAAAATAGTGCACAAAGTACGTGATTATAGCATGCCCCACTTGGTCTACACCTCGGATATTGGTCCTATTGGTAAGTCGACATTTCGATTTAATCAGACCAGCCAGGTCCATGGCTGTACCGCCTGGGGACTGCTGTAGACTACTGGCGTTCTTGATGCATGATGAAACTACCGTACTATCTTCTGTCTAACGGGCCCGTCCTTGTGTTGCCTCCCCCCCCCACGCAAAAGACCAAAGAAAAGTGGCTAAGACGTTGTGCTAACCCAGCGGAAATCGTTTTTTTTTTCTTGTGGCGGAAGCCCCCCCTCTAACTCTTGGGTATCCCCGGGGACAAACTTAGCACCAACATATATCGCCCTCCCCCGGGGGACAGCAGGAATGCCCTTGGGTCCGACGAGCCGCCGAGGGTCAAAACAGGGGCTTGGGGTACTCTCGGGTCTTTAGACACTTTCGTTTGGTCGACAGGGGGGTAACCCCTCCTGCCACTCGTCACGACTACCCGCCGCCGACGAGTCCGAGTATCTCCGAGTGATGTCCGTCCTTCGCTTCTCATGTGGTTGCTAGCAGATGCTGTAGAGATCCGACATCGCTCGCAATTGAGCGCGAGGTAAGCGGCGGCGGGGAAGCGAGCTACACACGAGTCTGTGGCGGATCCGTGGACAACACTTTTTTTTCGAGAAATTTCAAGGGCGTCATCTCCCCGGGGCCTTTTTTTTTAACGAAATTCCCACTATGTACCTCTTTTTGATCTCTCTAAGGACAACGTTTCATGGGGGGAAAAAAACGCTCGCCCCAACGGGCGTTCACGGAGGATAATACTGGCTTACCAGGTATATCTTTGACAAGGAATTACATAGAGAATACGCGCGTTCGGTTCATCACAATACTTTTTATTTTTTTATAAATTTTGAAATACGTCAGCTGTGAGTTCGACTGATTAAATAGTTGATACTCAACTTTGCAAGCTGCGTTATACTTGTAAAATTCGGTAAAAATGGAAATATAGACGAGACGTATTACGCAGCTTGCAAATTTGAGTATCAACTAGTTCATCAGTCGAACTCGCAGCTGACGTTTTTCAAAATTTATTAAAAAAAAATGTGTGTGTTATGCGTATGTTTCTCACATGAAACCGTCATTTATAATCGTCGAAATGCAGCACGCCCAGTGTCCGTGCTGCCTCTCCGTCCTATTACGGGGGACCATAGTAAATAGGACCAAATATTGTTGGTAAAAATCGAAAAATATATAGATTTTTGTGTGTACCATGGGTCCTATTGACTATGGCCCCCCGTAATGGAGCGATAAGAAACATGTGGTCACAAAACCTATGACACAGACAACTACGTTGTAGACGGTGCAATGCCAAGGTTGACAGAAGAAAAGACCTCGTACCATTACGAGGGACCATAGTAAATAGGACCAAATACCGTGAGTAAAAATGAGTAAATGTGTAGGTTTTTGGGTGTACCGTAGGTCCTGTTTACTACGGTCCTTCGTAATTCTACCAGTATATTGCTGACTTGATTTTAGTACACCCTTCTCCTCCTCGTCTACGTCTCGGAAAAAAAAAATAATGGTACGTACGTACGTACGTACGTATATCGGAAGATTTCCGGGCTAGACCCGGGCGGCGGGCCCGGGCCGAGAGCCAAGCCGATAATTTTGAGATATAAAAAAATTGATCGGAGCGGTCACTGATCAGCTTCTGTGGTGTAGTGGTTAGCATTCCTCATTTGGGTTGAGGAGGTCCTGGGTTCAAATCCCAGCTGAAGCCGACTTGTTTACCTTTTTTCCAAAATCGGCAGCAACTTAACCAAAACCTGTTCTTCACATTGAAACTCTTGGCTCTCGGAACGTCGGCTGTTTCCTATGCGGTTCGGATTTTGAGCTTCAGATTTTGACCCGATAGCATTTTCAGCTGTCAAGTTCGCAAAATCGAAAACAAGTCTTACCATGCGAACGAAAATCGGACTTATTGTGCGTGCCGCAGAGATTCCAGCAAACGCCGAGACCAACCAACTGCTGTCGTTGCGCTCTAAAACGCCGCGAAGAAACGTGCCGGGTGCTGCGCGTACGACCCAAGCGTTCGAGCCCACGCTGACTGCTTCTGGCCTGGCGGCGAAGAGACGAGCCGAGTGCGCTTCGCAGAGTCAACCTGACTTGGTATTTTGTATTTCACAATGTGACTGACTGCTGCTGCTGCCGCTGCTGCACGAGGCTGCTGCTGCTGTACGAGTCTACGAGTACGTACGTAGCCACGGAGAGGTGCGCGCCGAGTGCGCTTCTCTTGGTCCCTAGGCCCGAGACCGTCCCAGCCGACTGTAGTCTGGCCACTCCTCGCTCGCAGACTGCGCGTCGGGCGCGAAGCAACGTCGTTGTACAGCTACTGTGGCTGTCACCATCCAACTCATCGATCGTTCTGCTGCTGCTGCCGATGCTTGCTGCTAGCGTCTTAAATTTAGAGGTCATACAAGTACAATTTTTCGATTTGAAAATCTGATGGCCGCTTAGACCTATGCCAATGGTAACGCGAAGTTAAAAAGTTTTCTTTCAAAAATATTGCTTTAAAAAAACAGCCGAAAATATACTCGTACCGCCGCTGTGGGAAAAAAGGGAAAAAATGTTTGATTTTTCCTTCTTTTTTTTTCGAACGGCTGCAGGCGGCGCAATTTGTATTCTCTCGTTGCAACAGTACTTGTAAAATTCGGTAAAAATGGAATATAGACGAGACGTATTACGCAGCTTGCAAAGTTGAGTATCAACTATTTAATCAGTCGAACTCAAAGCCGGCGTATTTCAAAATTTATAAAAAAAAAGGCAACACGCTGATAAAAATCAGCTCGTGCGGCGATAGATGCTCGATCTCGATATAGACTCAGCCCACGGCCAACCCGCTTGGTGTCGGGCAAGGCCAACGAGTATAGATGACGGCATAGAAGATAGGAAGTGGATGAATGCTCTAGGGGGCCAGAGCTTGCCGGCGGCGTCCTGCGGTATCCTCCCAAACCTGAAAAAA